>JBBGZY010000570.1:2247500-2847500 GCA_037952925.1 Lithobates clamitans
TCTGCAAAATACTCACTATACCTCTCAGCAAATAGCTTGGGGTGTCTACTTTCCAAAATAGGGTCATTTGGGTGGGTTTTGTGCCACCTGGGCATTCCATGGCCTCCGAAACTGTGATAGGCAGTGAACAGTGAAATCAAAAATGTACGCCCTTAGAAAGCCTGAAGGCGATGCTTGGTTTTCCGGGTCCCGTACGCGGCTAGGCTCCCAAAAAGTCTCACATATGGTATCCCGTACTCAGGAGAAGCAACAGAATGTATTTTGGGGTGTAATTTCACATATTCCCATGGCATGTTTGAGCAATATATCATTTAGTGACAACTTTGTGCAAAAAAAAAAAAAATAATTTGTCTTTTTCCCAACTTGTGTCACAATATAAAATATTCCATGGACTCTACATGCCTCTCAGTAAATAGCTTGGGGTGTCTACTTTCCAAAATGGGGTCATTTGGGTGGGTTTTGAACTGTCCTGGCATTTTATGCACAACATTTAGAAGCTTATGTCACACATCACCCACTCTTCTAACCACTTGAAGACAAAGCCGATTCTGACACTTTTTGTTTACATGAAAAAATATTTTTTTTTGCAAGAAAATTACTTTGAACCCCCAAACATATATTTTTTTAAAGCAAATGCCCTACAGATTAAAATGGTGGGTGTTTAATTTTTTTTTTTCACACAGTATTTGCGCAGCGATTTTTCAAATGCATTTTTTTGGGAAAAAACACACTTTTTTAAATTATAATGCACTAAAACACACTAAATTGCCCAAATGTTTGATGAAATAAAAAAGATGATCTTAGGCCGAGTACATGGATACCAAACATGACATGCTTTAAAATTGCGCACAAACGTGCAGTGACGACAAACTAAATACATTTTTAAAAGCCTTTAAAAGCCTTTACAGGTTACCACTTTAGATTTACAGAGGAGGTCTACTGCTAAAAATACTGCCCTTGATCTGACCTTCGCGGTGATACCTCACATGCATGGTGCAATTGCTGTTTACATTTGACGCCAGACCGACGCTTGCGTTCACCTTTGCGCGAGAGTAGGGGGGGTCAGGGGTGCTTTTTTTTTTTTGCTGCCCCCACGCTTTGGCATATATGCTGAAGTATGTAACTGTGGTGGTGAAATCACCTCCGACAGCGCTGGAGTCACGGCTTTATGTATCGTGGGAGCAAACGCTGTTGCTGTCAAGATAAATAAATCTGCGCTGCAACTGAATGGCGTACCTGCTAAGCAAATGATGGTTAACAATAAAACAAAGTAACTTTACAGTATAACAGTAAGACTTACCATACCTGCAAAGCAAATACAAAAAAAACATAGTAAAAAATAAAACATTTAATGCAACCTGTGCCTAAAATATGTATATGCCGAAGCATGGGGGCATCCTCCCACAAAAGGCAGGAGCAAATCGCTCCTCCACCCACTGCTGCCCCCACGCTTCGCCATATATGCTGAAGTATGTAACTGTGGTGGTGAAATCACCTCCGACAGCGCTAGAGTCACGGCTTTATGTATCGTGGGAGCAAACGCTGTCGCTGTCAAAATAAATAAATCCGCTCTGCAGCTGAATGGCGTACCTGAAAACAAAAAAATGGTTACCAATAAAACACAGTAAACAGTAAAGTATAAAAAAATTGCATATCTGAAAAACAAACATGGTAAAACATAATAACAATAAAACATTGCAGAATAGAATACAGTAAAAAAGAGCAGAACAATAGAGAGAGAATAGAGAGAGAGAGAACAATAAAACGACAACTTTTTTTTTTTTTTGTGTTTTTATTTTTATTTATTTTTTTTACACTTTTTTAGTAACTTTAACTTTTGTAACTGGTACCAGGTTTGGGTCTCTCAAAATGCGATGGCATCTTGGGAGACCCTGTGAAAGTGTGTCCTAGTCTGTGCAGTGCTGTACCCTACGCTAATACTCAACTAGTGAATAGTAGCGTTCAAAACATTCATCAATGCATAGACGAGGATTGCCAGGACGGGAGGGACAATAATACCTGGTGTCACTCCTATATCAGCGCTTGCTGCAAATGCCTCTCATGCAGCCGGCTTACTGCATTTGGTTGGGGAAGGTGAGGTGGAGCACTGTCTGGAAACAGAAGGGCTCTGACGATCTCTTCCTGGAATTTAAGGAAGGATCCAGTCCGTCCTGAAACTCTGTATAGCACATGAGCGTTCAGCAAAGCCAATTGAAATAAATAAACAGACACTTTCTTGTACCAGCGTCTGGCCTTACGGGCAACTAGGTACGACACCAACAACTGGTCGTTGAGGTCCACCACTCCCGTATTTTGGTTATATTCGTGGACACAGAGGGGTTTCTCCACAACACCAGTCGCCGTAGTAATTTGGACCGTTGTGTCTGCATGAAGGGAGGTAAGAACGAAAACATTCTTATTATTCCTCCACTTCATAGCGAGCAAGTTATTACACTGCAAGCAAGCTCTCTCCCCCCCAGCCTAAGACGGGAATCTACAAGCCGCTGGGGAAAGCCCCGGCGATTAGGTCGCAAGGTGCCACATGCTTCAATCTGTTGATCAAAAAGGTGACTAAAAAGTGGCACGCTCGTGTAATAATTGTCCATGTACAAGTGGTACCCCTTTCCGAATAAGGGTGACACCAAGTCCCACACAATCTTGCCAGCGCTTCCTATGTAGTCAGGGCAGTTTGTCGGCTCTACATGACTAACTTTGCCCTCGTAAACCATAAAACTACATGTATAGCCTGTGGCCCTGTCACAGAGCTTATACATCTTGACCCCGTATCTGGCACGCTTGCTTAGAAGGTACTGTTTGAATGACAAGCGGCCAGAAAATTTAATCAGGGACTCATCAACACAGACAACTTGATGGGGAGTAAACAAGTCTGCAAAACGCTGGTTGAAGTGGTTTATGAGGGGCCGAATTTTGTAGAGCCGATCGTATTCAGGGTCTCCACGAGGACGACAGAGTTCATTGTTGTTGAAGTGTATGAACCGCAAAATCTGCTTGTATCGTGCCCTGGTCATGGAGGCAGAGAACAAGGGCATATGGTGAATTGGGTCAGTGGACCAATATGACCGCAACTCACTCTTTTTGGTTATACCCATGTTGAGGGAAACGCCCAGAAAGATCTTAAATTCGGAGACCGTAATTGGTCTCCAATCTCTGGCAAGGGAGGACTGGGGAATAGTGGCGATGTGTTGACCAGCGTATAAATTGCTTTGGTCCACAATAGATCTATAGAGATCTTCGGTGAAAAACAGCGAATAAAAATCCAGTGGCGTAAAATCAACTGTTTCTACCTGAATTCCGGGTTGGCCAGTGAATGGGGGAAGTACGGGTGCTGCGGAAGTGGTGGGTTCCCAATTCGAAGATGCTCAAGTTTCAGCTGATTATTCTGGCTCCATAACATCACAATTATCTATGAATTTTAGAGAATCATGTGCAATTCAAGATTTAGAGGAGCTACAAGATATATAATCATCTGTTGGGGAGGAATGTGACATCACCTTTCCTGTGGAGGCCCCTATTAAGACACTCTGACTTTTATCCTGTTAATTCTAGAGGAAAAGCCATGGACACTTTTCAGAGGTTGAAAAAGAATTGACTAAATTGGCTTTATGCTCTGGGAATAGGGGCTATGTTTTCAATGACAAGCTGTTCTCTGAAGAGTGACTTGTGCTTGAATCGCTTAGTAAGGAGGTGGTTCAGGATGCTACCATGTATCAGACGGAGGCCCTCCGACAGCTGTCTGATGAGGATATATATTATTGGCTTAAAAGTGATCCCACTAATGATTATAAATGTATTTTGGGCAGTTTGGTTTTGAAGGGGGTTCGTCTGGGCATTTTGACACAGAAGGAGGGTGAGAATATGGTTCCTTCAGCACCTTTTATGTCAGTGTTTCACCATCTCCCAAAGACACACAAAGGTTTGGACCCACTTAAGGGACGCCCCATAGTTGCTGGGATAGGCTCCCTTAATGAACATCTAGGTCTATGGGTGGATTGTCAGCTACAGCCCTTAGTGAGGATCCTCCCTGCTTATCTCAGGGACACCAAACAGTTTTTGCAATGTTGTGGAGATTTGGTATGGGAGGATGGAGACACTTGGATAACGTGTGACGTGACCAGTCTCCTAATCTTCGATACCTCATCATTTGGGTTTGCGTGCTGTGGAATTCTCTCTTAATCGTTTCAGCAATTATTCAGTGACTCACAAGGAATACATTTTGGAATGTTTAGACTTTTTGTTGACATTACTTTTTTTCTTTCGATGGGGGTTTCTTTCGATGGGGGTTTCTATCTCCAGCGGTGCAGAGCAGCTATGGAAGCTCGTTTTTCACCATCTCTCGCCAACCTGTACATGGGTTGGTGGGAGAGGCACCACATTTTGGGGGATGGAAACCCCTATCAATCAAGAATAAATCAGCGATTCATAGACTATCTGCTGTTCGTTTGCTCAGGCACTGTAGGTGATTTGGATCCTTTTTTGGATTATCTTAATGACAACCATCTGAACCTGCAGTTTACTGGGCAGGTGAACAGCGAATCTATTTCCTTTTTGGATGTCACGCTTTTCAGTAGGGATGGCCAGATCCAGTCTAGCATATATTGGAAACCTAATTCTGGTAATGCATTACTTCGCGCTCGGAACATCCCTATCATGTTACATGTGGCATTCCTGTGGGACAGTTTCTAAGACTGCGAAGACTATGCAATAGGGATGAGGATTTTCAAAAGGAAAAAAGCAGCATGAGTTAAGGATTTCTGAAGAGAGGCTATGGTGAGAACATGCTTCATAGAGCACAGAGAGGGAGAAACTCTTGTGTGACAAAAAGCCTAGACAAGGTAATGTTAGTGTTCCAGTGTTCTCAACCCCCTTTAGTCTTGAATTTAGGAAAATCAGGAATATTTTGGCACGCCATATTCCTATTCTCTTTGAGGATGATATTTTTGCTAAAGTTTTGTCATGTGGTTTTATAGCAGTATCCCGTCGGGCCCCTTCCTTAAGTAACTCACTGTCACCTAGTGAGTTTAGTTCAGGTTCCACTGCTAGGACTTGGCTGGATTTCAAGGGGTCTTCAAATGTGGCTCTAATAATTGCATGTGCTGTCCTTGTGTTGTAAAAGGAGAAGAATTTCAATCCACATCTAATAATAGAATTTATGATATAAAAAGTTTTATCAACTGCAACACGAGATATTTGATCTATTTGATAACATGTAAGGCTTACAGGGTTCAATATGTGGGTTGCACTACAAGAAGACTGAGAGATCGTTTAAATGACCACATTGGAAATATTGATAGGAAACAAGCTACTAATATAGCCCGACAGTTCAATAATTTCCATGGTGGGGACACTAGCCTGCTACAAATACAGGGCATAAAGAAGATAACCACACCAAGTAGAGGAGGAGATAAGTTAAGGATCCTGTGTAAGCGGGAAGTATTCTGGATATTTTCTCTTAGTACCAGAATTCCCCAGGGTTTACATTTTAAGTGGGATTTAACACATTTTTATGATTGTATGCCATTGTACATATATTCTTTTGGTCATTTATCTTTATTTTTTCGTTGCTGACTATTTTTCCTTTATTGGCCATTTTTTCTCTGCCGGTCATTTTTTTCTTTGCTGATCATTTTTTCTCTGCTGGCTATGTTGCTCGTTTTCTGTGTATCTGGCATCTCATTCCTTTTGTATTAGGGAACATTCACTTTTTTGAGTAGTGTGTAACCTTTTGAGATCGGGTAGAAGGATGTAGTTTCCTTTTCTTCTTTTTCTTTCCTCCGCTCTTTAAGGTCGCTATATGGAATAGAATCTTTCTTTTTTTGTGTTTCCGTTTTTTGTTTTTTAAACAATTATCTGAACAGGATTGGTCTGAAGTTGCAACAGCTGAGTCTGATTTTAACGAGATGCACTTGTACTGTCATGTGATTTATGTGTTATAAATGTGCTTGTAGTTTTTGCAACTTCTGTGGTTTTGACAAAGCAATTCTATAGTGTGAAACGTGTCAACCTACCTGCATTTCCCCTGCCTGTACCCATCTAGTACTTTTAATATTTAAGCTTCAATAAAGACTTTTTACTTTACTTTTTGTGTGGGTGTGCTGCCATTCCGAAGATTCTCTGTTCCATGTTTTCTGCTGCAGTGGCAGGGCGTGCACCTCACAGAAGCAACATTGGAGTGTTACCAATTGCATCACCCGTGGGCAGTGATCACTTTTGCTCTCACACCTCTTGTACTGGGCCCCCCACTGCATCACCAACCCTCATGCCCCCCTCCCTGCAGCTGTTGGCCAGCTTCCCATCCTGCCAACTGTAGCTGCTCCTAGGACGGGAGATCGATGCAGGTGCAATGTTCAGGAGGGAGGGTGTGGGGTGTGGCTGGTAAACATGTTTTCCAGCCCCTTCCCAAATCAACACCGTGAGCAATCGGCACCAATTGCTTCTGTGTTCATTCTTCACTGAAGTATATTAAACTGTGTTGACTATGCTTCAGGCTGTGAATGAATAGGAGAAGTGCAGCTGAGGCTGCAGAGAAAGGGAATGGGGACTCTGTCTTCAGTTCCTTTCTCTATTTTACAAAAAAGACACCAGGGGCCTGTTTAAACCTCTAATATTAAAAAAAAAAAAAAAAAAGGGCATACCACTGTGTATAACTTTGCAATGCCATGTTTATATGCACAAGGATACACAGGTGTTCTGTGCATCCTCGTGCAGGCAGTCATATTGATGTCAAATGGGAAGCAGGTACACTTAGGTCCATATACAGTACTGAACAAAAAGTGAATACACCAACACATTTTTGTAAATATTTTATTATACCTTTTCATGTGACAACACTGAAGAAATTACACTTTGCTACAATGTAAAGTAGTGAGGATACAGCTTGTATAACAGTGTAAATTTGCTGTCTACCTCAAAATAACTCAACACAGCCATTAATGTTTAAACCACTGGTAACAAAAGTGAGTACACCTATAAGTGAAAATTTCCAAATTGGGCCCAATTGGCCTAATTAGCCATTTTCCCTCCCCAATGTCATGTTACATAGTTACATAGTAGGTGAGGTTGAAAAAAGACACAAGTCCATCAAGTCCAACCTATGTGTGTGATTATGTGTCAGTATTACATTACATATCCCTGTTTATTGCGGTCATTCAGGTGATTATCTAATAGTTTCTTGAAGCTATCAATGCTCCCCGCTGAGACCACCGCCTGTGGAAGGGAATTCCACATCCTTGCCGCTCTTACAGTAAAGAACCCTCTACGTAGTTTAAGGTTAAACCTCTTTTCTTCTAATTGTAATGAGTGGCCACGAGTCTTATTAAACTCTCTTCTGCGAAAAAGTTTTATCCCTATTGTAGGGTCACCAGTACAGTATTTGTAAATTGAAATCATATCCCCTCTCAAGCGTCTCTTCTCCAGAGAGAATAAGTTCAGTGCTCGCAACCTTTCCTCATAACTAAGATCCTCCAGACCCTTTATTAGCTTTGTTGCCCTTCTTTGTACTCGCTCCATTTCCAGTACGTCCCTCCTGAGGACTGGTGCCCAGAACTGGACAGCATACTCCAGGTGCGGGCGGACCAGAGTCTTGTAGAGCGGGAGAATTATCATTTTATCTCTGCAGTTGATCCCCCTTTTAATGCATGCCAATATTCTGTTTGCTTTATTAGCAGCAGCTTGGCATTGCATGCCATTGCTGAGCCTATCATCCACTAGGACCCCCAGGTCCTTTTCCATCCTAGATTCCCCCAGAGGTTCTCCCCCCAGTGTATAGATTGCATTCATATTTTTGCCACCCAAATGCATTATTTTACATTTTTCTACATTGTACCTCATTTGCCATGTAGTCGCCCACCCCATTAATTTGTTCAGGTCTTTTTGCAAGATTTCCACATCCCGCGGAGAAGTTATTGCCCTGCTTAGCTTAGTATCGTCTGCAAATACAGAGATTGAACTGTTTATCCCATCCTCCAGGTCGTTTATGAACAAATTAAATAGGATTGGTCCCAGCACAGAACCTTGGGGAACCCCACTACCCACCCCTGACCATTCTGAGTACTCCCCATTTATCACCACCCTCTGAACACGCCCTTGTAGCCAGTTTTCAATCCATGTACTCACCCTATGGTCTATGCCAACGCACCTTATTTTGTACAGTAAAAGTTTATGGGGAACTGTGTCAAATGCTTTTGCAAAATCCAGATACACCACGTCTACGGGCCTTCCTTTATCTAGATGGCAACTCACCTCCTCATAGAAGGTTAATAGATTGGTTTGGCAAGAACGATTCTTCATGAATCCATGCTGATTACTGCTAATGATATCATTCTTATTACTAAAATCTTGTATATAGTCCCTTATCATCCCCTCCAAGAGTTTACATACTATTGATGTTAGGCTAACTGGTCTGTAATTCCCAGGGATGTTTTTTGGGCCCTTTTTAAATATTGGTGCTACATTGGCTTTTCTCCAATCAGCTGGTACCATTCCAGTCAATAGACTGTCTGTAAAAATTAGGAACAACGGTCTGGCAATCACCTGACTGAGTTCCCTAAGTACTCTCGGATGCAAGCCATCTGGTCCCGGTGATTTATTAATGTTAAGTTTCTCAAGTCTAATTTTAATTTCGTCCTCTGTTAACCATGTAGGTGCTTCCTGTGTTGTGTCATGAGGATAAACACTGCAGTTTTGGTTACTGAAGCCCCCCGATTAACTCGTGAAGACTGAGGAGAAGAATAAATTCAATACCTTTGCCATCTCCCCATCCTTTGTAACCAGATGTCCTTCCTCATTCTTTATGGGGCCAATATGGTCTTCCCTCCCTTTTTTACTGTTTACATACTTAAAGAATTTCTTGGAATTTTTTTTGCTCTCCTCCGCTATGTGTCTTTCATGTTCTATCTTAGCCATCCTAATTGCACCCTTACATTTCTTATTGCATTCTTTATAAATTCTGAATGCTGTGGATGATCCCTCAACCTTGTATTTTTTGAAGGCATTCTCCTTTGCTTTTATATGCATTTTTACATTGGAGTTAAGCCATCCAGGATGTTTGTTCGCTCTTTTAAATTTATTACCCAATGGGATACATTGGCTAATGCCCTTATTTAATATGCTCTTAAAGCAAACCCATCTCTCCTCCGTATTCTTTGTTCCTAATATTTTATGCCAATTTATGCCTTTTAGCAAGGTTTGTAGTTTAGGGAAGTTGGCTCTTTTGAAATTCAGTGTCTTTGTGTTCCCTTCATGTTTCCTATTTGTGTGATTTATACTGAAACTAATTCACCTGTGATCGCTGTTACCTAAATTGCCCCGTATTTCCACATCTGTTATCAGGTCTGTATTGTTGGTAATCAGTAGATCTAGTAAGGTTTTATTTCTAGTTGGTGCGTCTACCATCTGACCCATAAAATTGTCCTGCAAGACACTAAGGAACTGGCGAGCCTTAAATGAATGCGCGGTTCCCTCCGCCCAGTCTATGTCTGGATAATTAAAATCCCCCATTATGATAACACTTCCCATCCTTGCTGCTAATCCAATTTGTGATAGGAGATCCATCTCCACTTCCTCCCTCAGGTTAGGGGGCCTATAGCATACTCCCAGTATTATTTTCCCCTTAGCTTCATCCCTTTGGAGCTCTACCCATAAAGATTCCACCTCCTCCCTAGCCCCCTCAGTGATGTAATCTCTGTGACTCGTTAGTGTTAGAAGGTCTCAGGTGTGAATAGGGAGCAGGTGTGTTATCGCTCTCATACTAGTTACTGGAAGTTCAACATGGCACCTCATGGCAAAGAACTCTCTGAGGATCTAATAAAAAGAATTGTTACGATACATAAAGATGGCCTAGGCTATAAGAAGATTGCCAAGACCCTAAAACTGAGCTGCAGCACAGTGGCCAAGACCATACAGCGGTTTAACAGGACTGGTTCCACTCAGAACTGGCCTCGCCATGGTCAACCAAAGAAGTTGAGTGCACGTGCTCAGCTTCAAATCCAGAGGTTGTCTTTGGGGAAATTAACGTATCGGTGCTGCCAGCATTGCTGCAGAGGTTGAGGGGGCAGGGGCACGGCCTGTCAGTACTCAGACCATACACCACACACTGCATCAAATTGGTCTACTTGGCTGTCGTCCCAGAAGGTATTTGGTTCAGATGGTGTGAAGCGTGTGTGGTGGCAACCAGGTGAGGAGTACAAAGACAAGTGTGTCTTGCCTACAGTCAAGCATTGTGGTGAGAGTGGCATGGTCTGGGGCTGCATGGGTGCTGCTGGCACTGGGGAGCTACAGTTTATTGAGGGAACCATGAATACCAACATGTACTGTGACATACTGAAGCAGAGCATGATCCCCTCCCTTTGGAGACTGGGCCGCAGGGCAGTATTCTAACATAACGACCCCAAACACACCTCCAAGATGACCACTGCCTTGCTAAAGATGCTGGGGGTAAAGGTGATGGACTTGACAAGCATGTCTCCAGACCTAAACGCTATTGCGCATCTGGGGGCATCCTCAAATGGAAGGTGAAGGAGCACAATGTCTCTAACATCCACCAGCTCCGTGATCTCGTCATGGAGAAGTGGAAGAGGACTCCAGTGGCATCCTGTAAAGCTCTGCTGAACTCCATGCCCAAGAGGGTTAAGGCAGTGCTGGAAAATAATGGTGGCCACACAAAGTATTGTCACTTTGGGCTCAATTTGGACATTTTCACTTAGGGAGTGTACTCACTTTTGTTGCCAGCGGTTTAGACAATAATGGCTTGGTGTTGAGGAGACAGCAAATTTGCACTGTTATACAAGCTGTAATAAAATATTTACAAAAATGTGAGGGGTGTACTCACTTTTGTGAGTACTGTATATTTAGACACAGGCAGTTTCCATATTTTTGGCTCTGTATGCCACCAGAATAAAATTAAAACAAAACAGTCCAAATTCATTTGAAGTGCAGACTTTCAGCTTTAATTTAAGGGGTTGAGCATAAATATCAAGTACACATTTTATGAACTGCAACCATTTTTATACACAGTCCCCCCCCCCCCCCCCCCCCATTTTTAGGGGCTCAAATTTAATTGGACAAATTAATATAATCATAAATAAAAAGTTAATTTTGAACATTTTGTTGAGAATTCTTTACTGGCAGTGACTGTCTGAAGTCTGGAACCCATAGACATTGCCAAAGACTGGGTTTACTCCTTTCTGATGCTTTGCTAGGCTCTAATTGCACCTGTCTTCAGTTGTTCCTTGTTTGTGGGTCTTTCTGTCTTTTAATTCTGCCTTCAGCAAGTGAAATGCATGCTTAATTGGGTTGATATCAGGTGATTGACTCGGCCATTGCAGAATATTTCACTTCTTTTCCTTCAAAAGCTCCTAGGTTGCTTTTGCAGTGTGTTTTGTATCATTGTCCATCTGTACTGTGACGCGCTGTCCAATCAAGTTTGCTGCATTTGGCTGAATCTGAGCTGACAGTATATCTCTAAACACTTCAGAATTAATCCGGCTGCTTCTGTCTTTTGTCACATCATCAATAAACACCAATGACCCATTGCCATTGGAAGCCCTGCATGCCCATGCCATCACAATGCCTCCACCATGTTTTACAGATGACGTTGTGTGCTTTGGATAATGAGCTGTTCCAAGCCTTCTACAAACTTTTTTCTTCCCGTCGTTCTGGCACAGATTAATCTTAGTTTCATCCATCCAAAGAATGCTTTTCCAGAACTGGTCTGACTTTTTTAGATGTTTTTTGGCAAAGTTTATTCTGGCTTTTTTATTCTTCAGGCTTATGAATGGTTTGCACCTTGTGGTGAACCCCCTATTTGCTCTCGTAAAGTCTTCTCTTGATTGTAGACTTTAACAATGACAAGCCCACCTCCTGGAGAGTGTCCTTCACTTGTCTGGATGTTGTGAATGGGTTTTTCTTTACCATAGAGAGGATCCTGCGATCTTCCACCACTGTTGTCTTCTGTGGATGTCCAGGCCTTTTTATGTTGCTGAGCTCACAAGTGCATTCTTCTTTCCGCAGAATGTACCAAATTGTTGATTTGGCCACTCCTAATGTTGCTGTTATCTCTCTGATGAAGGATTTGTTTCATTTTTAAAGCCTTATGCCCCGTACACATGGTCAGAAAATGTGCGATCGGAGCGTGTTGTCGGAAATTCCGACCGTGTGTGGGCTCCATCGGACATTTTCCATCGGATTTTCCGACATACAAAGTTTGAGAGCAGGCTATAAAATTATTCGACAACAAAATCCGATCGCGTCAATTCCAACCGTGTGTGGACAATTCCGACGCACAAAGTGCCACGCATGCTCAGAAGAAATTCAGAGATGGAACAGCTCGGTCTGGTAAAATTAGCGTTCGGAATGGATAAAGCACTTTCGTCACGCTGCAATGTAAAAAATGGTTTAATACAGCGCACTCTCTTCTTCTTTATGTGAGAAGAATGAAGTAGTTTTGCTGCTCATGTTCACACAGACTTCTCACAAACTTCTTTCTTTATTATTTATTGTGATTCCCTCAATATATTTTGATTTGTCACATCTGACCAAATATATTTTTTGTTGTTTTATTTATTTATTTTATTTTTTTTCAAGGCTGGTTTTTTTTTTGGGTTAGTATTTTTTTCAAGGCTGATCTTTGTTTGATTTTAGTTTTACTTTTACTCCATAATATTTTTGTGTGTGTTTTGTGTGTCAAGTTACCACAACACCATTGATATCTTGTATTATTTAATCTCAAGGAGATTGTTTGGTGTTGGTGTCTCTTGTTAATTTTACATTGTACTTTAGAAATGTTCCTGAATCCTCACAAACTGTCCTTTTTGAAGGAAAACACACATAGGCGAGTATAATTGAAACAAAAATTCCTTTATTAAGGGCTCAGAACCAAACAAAGAGGGAGGCAACGCTGGAGAAACATCATAAATTGGCGAAGCCTTTGACCCCCATGGCAGACATAAATTATTTTACTGCAAAATTGGTGGCCTGAGGAGTCCATATATAAGGGAGTGCAATCTGGTCCAGAAGTCCCAGAGATCCGGAAAGCAGCAGATGACATCTGTGTCCCCAGGCTGTGGTACTACAAGAGGCTGCATCTTTTGCCAGACCAGACTGAACCCAGGGTCATCACTCTCTGGTCTTCTTTCCACGCTTCCTTCCCGGCTGTGGCTCTGGTGTTGGAGATGTGGCAGGAGGAGGAGTAGGACCTGGAGGAGGAGGAGAAGTAGTAGGACCTGGAGGAGGAGGAGGAGGACTATGTGTGAGGTTACAAATGTGGGTAGCACATGTTATTTGGCCCCTCAACCCCTTATTGAGAGCTTCCAAAATTAAGGACTCACACAGGAGTCGTTGGCCCTTCTCCATCTGCATCATTTTGCATGCAGTTATGCCAGCAAAGTCCTCCTCCACACTGTGGGGGCTTCTCAGGGCCTCTGTAGCCTTCCAAAAGAAGCCTATGGCAGCCTCCTCCAGGTTACTTCTCTTCCTGCCACTTTGTCTTTAAAGGTGGGGGGTAGGGACCTGGGTATCAGGCAGCCTGCTTGGCCTGGCCACCTCCTGGCTGAGACGTCCCTGTGTATGAAAAAGGGACATGGTTTTAGTTTTTGCATCATCAATCACAATCATAAATTAGTACTCCAAACTAACGTCTAGTTAACATCATTGATTGGACAACCATGAAGATTTAGAGGAATGCTATACCTGGCTCAAGCTGGGCTCCTCCACATGTTGCTGCCTGGAAGGCCCAGGTTGGGCTTCAGAAGCCTCAGCTGGGGGGTAAGGAAGCCTGGAAGGAAGATTGGAGAGTGCTGGCCTGGGTTCAGTCTGACCTGCCAGAAAATGCAGGCTGTCATAGTACCACAGTCTGGGGACATAAATGTCATCTGCAGCTCCTGATCTCTGGGAATCCTGGACCTTCTTGTGCTCCCTTAGATAAGTGCTCCTCAGGCCACCAATTAGGATCTATAAATAGGTGATGTCTGCCGTGGGGATCACCGTCTTCACAAATTCCAACAAATTATCCAGCGCTGCCTTCCTCTTTGTTTGGTTCTTATATTCAGCGTGGTTTATCTGCCACAGACAGGGCAGCTCCCTGAACATATCAATGAAGATTGGCATAAAGTCCTTATCTTTCAAGATATCCATTTTCACTGCAAGACAAAACATAAGACAAACTCTACTGTCAGCCTAAAGTCTTCTAAACTTGTGCAAATACAGGCCTCAATCTAGAAGCAGCATAGGCCCAATGTTACATCTTACCTTCGCAATCACGATCGGCGCCTCCGTTACTCCTTCCTCCGCTCACAGATCATACATACTACGCACGCGTGTTACGCTTTATAGACACTGCGCATGCGTGAAACTCCGCCCGCCCCTGACGTTCTTTCTAGTCTATTCCCCACCCCTTCTGGTTCATCGCAGTGGGGAAGAGCACATTGCGGAGTCAGAGCAGGTGTCTGATAATTACACCAACGAGGAGGAGGAGGAGGAAAGCCCGGAGCCTGAAACGTCCCGATTCAGAAGGAGACGATTTAAGGACTCAAATATGTCCTTTGGGGAGATGTTGGAGATGGTGGACATCCTGAAGAAGGCCGACTATGACGGGAAGTATGGACCTTACCCCAACCCCAATGTCCGAAAGGCCAAGATCGTGGCGAAAGTGGTCAAAAATCTGCACTGGAATTTCGGGGTACGTCGTTCGAAAGATCAGCTCAGGAAGTGGTGGTCGGACCTAAAATTAAGAGAGCACGAACAGTACAGAAAGATCCGGAGAGTCCTGCAAAAAAGTAAGTAGCTGTGCTGTGTTCCTATTCTTTTTATGTTTATTACGTTTGTGCTGCTCCATGTGCTTTTCTTAACTGTTATCCAGTTTAAAATGTCAATTTTCATGTTCATGGGCACATTATTCGTTCGTATCAAACATTTTTCTTTCGGCCTATAAAACACCATTGTTTTGGCCATATGCATTTGGCCACATTTTTTAGGGCCTACTTGTGTGAAACTAATTTGGTTGTGCAGATGGGTTTGTAACTAGAATAAAATGCAAACTAGATTCTGTGTAAGGAGAGGACACTGAGCAGCTGTTTACATATCTGGACGCTGGAGCACTAGTGTGGGACCCCAGAACACCCTTTTTATTAGGGGGCCCACACAGGTACTCAAGTGTATACTATAGGGGTGTCTCCATCTGTGAAGCTTGTACAAAACAGGTAAGTATTGAAGCTTCACAAAGGACAAGAAAAATGCAACATCTTGGAACTCTGCCAAAACAGACAATTGTACCCCACTTCCAAGCAATGTTTCATATTTATAGTTCTGCCATCAAATATCTGTGTGCCAAGTAGACCTATTTTTTTTAACATAGGGGAGAAAAGACTCGGAGGACACCCCTCATCCGAGGAGACCAGAGACCCCCCACCTCTGGAAGAAGGGGAAATCCACCAAGAACAAGCAGAGCAGGAGGAGGAAGACGTAGTGGAAATTGGCACCACAACAGGTGAGTGTCTGCGACCACAGGCTCAGGTAAGAGATGGATGCCGGCATATTTATAATACATGGTGTTTTTTGGTTTCTATCTTTTTAGGTGATCATGATGTTGTGGATACAGATCCTTTCACCTCGGAAAGTGCACAGATCCTGATTGGGGAGATCATGGGGTGTAATAGGAACTTGGAAAACATCAAGAAAAACATCAATGATGTTCTTCAAAAAATGAAGAACATCATTGATGTTTTAGGGAGAGTTTAATAGGAGTATTAGGACCTGGAGTCAAAATCTCTTTGTTTTTTTGTGTGCTACAAATTTTTGAAATTTTTTTGACAAATTTGAGAAAAGCCAAATTTTGAAGATGCACACAGTGTGTCAACATGTGCTATCTGCCATCACGGGAGATCAATGGACGCGTTTTTTGGGGTACAACCCCTTCCTCAATAATAAAGTAGCTGTGAGGAAGGGGTTGCACCCCCAAAACACGTCCCTTGATCCCCCGTGATGGTAGATAGCACATGTTGACAATCTAAAACTTGTGTGCATCTTCAAAATTTGGCTTTTCCTGGGGTGACTTCAACCCATCTGAACGCAATATCAAACACAGTTTGTAAATACTCATGTCTGATATTGCCTTCAAGTTCTACGAAATGTGAACTTTATAAGTTCAAGATTTGTGTCTTTCTTGTTGGTTTGAAACATGCCTGTTTTATCTTAAATGCACATTTCTACTTTTTCTAATGTGACCCCAAAAATTGTTATACAAGAAACATGTTGGTTTGTTTTAAAAACCTTTTCTAAATGCACATGTGATTGTGCTGGTATTAAAAAGATTGATAATCAAGAATGTGTGGATTATTGTTTCAATGCTCCAACACTTTTGTGGTGTGCTAATTGGTGTTTTCTGTGACAATGGGTGTTATATCCTAAGGGCAAATCCACTTTGCACTACAAGTGCAGTTTCAAAGTGTCTTTGCCTTTAGTAAATAACACCCAACAGTGCTTTGAAGGTTACACAATCACGCCATTTTCAGGACTCATCACATTTCTGTCAGGGTCAGCTAAAACAAACACAAGCAGTAAATGTCACCAAAGATTTGAGTAGTTATTTGTTTTTTTTAATTTGAAAAAGGTTTCAGACATTGTCTGGCATATTGATGGCTCCCCTACCCGCAAAGAATTCAAGGTATCTTAGACAGACATCACGGGCACTCAGGGGGGGCAAGCCAGGACAGCCACTTTCAAGTGCCGTCAGGGTTGTTTAATTTTGAAGTCCAGCCTCAGGCCCAACTGTGCCAGCATAGTTGGCAGAATGTTGCCATAAAAAGTTGTGTAGAACACAGCACGCCAGGATAATATGATTCAGTTTGTACTCCGCCATGTGTATGGGTGTAAGAAATAGGCAAAACCGGCTGGCCATGATTCCAAACGTTTTCTCCACCACTCTTCTGGCGTGGCCAGCCGGTAATTAAAAACCCTCTGGTCCGGGGTGAGGGTCCTTATCGGGAATGGCCGCATAAGATGGTCCCCCAACGCAAACGCTTCATCCGCAACTAAGACAAATGGGAGTCCTTCCACATTGTCTTTTGGAGGTGGCAAGTCCAAGCTGCCATTCTGGAGACACCTGTAGAACTCCGTCTGGGCGATAACTCCACCATCGGACATCCGGCCATTCTTCCCCACGTCCACATACAGGAACTCATAAGTAGCCGACACCACCGCCAACATCACAATACTATTGAACCCCTTGTATTTATAATAGTACGACCCCGAGTTGGGGGGTGGGACGATGTGGACGTGTTTCCCATCAATTGCCCTTCCGCAGTTAGGAAAGTCCCACTGCTGGGCAAAGTGGGAGGCCACAGTCTGCCATTCCTGTGGCATGGAAGGAAACTGTGGAGTCAAACAAAAAAAAATAGTAATTTTTCACATAAACAGGGAAAGCTGATTAGACACAAACATTCTTGGCCAACATCAAGCTAACATTTATTTGAGGGAGTTTTTAAAGACCAAAGTATAAGGTACACCTATCAGATTCCCCCTCCCCCCCTCTCATGGGCCATTTCTAACATTATAGGGGGGGGGAACTCTTGGACAGGTAACCCTCTCCACTTCATTGAAAGATTAATGCCTAAATAATGTGTATTACTTTGAACAGCCCCTCCTTAGTTACACTATTGGCAGCCCACTGGACAGGTAAGAAGTGTCATAATACAAAGATATAAATACACATTGTATACATTTGAGCACATGTGGACATTCTACTATTACCTATCAAGATAATAATAGTATACAGAAACTTGAAACAGTACCATTTGAAAGTATTCAGGCAGGCCCTTGCACTACATGCTTTGGGGAATTCATCCATAAATCTGACCACAAAAGAGATGGATATAGTGTGTATGGGTTTGGCAAAGTCAGCAGATAGATGATTGAGGATAGAGAATTGTTATCAGCTGACTTAGCAGTTGGGGGGAGGGAGGTTTAAAAATTATTTGGGGACCCACAAAAAAAGCCTCTGGCACTCTGCCTGAATTTAAAGCACAAATGACATTTAAAAACATTTTAGGGGGTGTTTGGGGTAAAGCACTACTATGGAGCTGATAAAATACATTGTTAAGTGACTACATGAGGTGAATATAGGGCCAGGAGACCATGCTGGGGAAGTAAGTGAAGGCAAATATGTATGAAGAACAACAAAAATAATTAAATAAAAATCCAGCATGCATGAGAACAAAGGGGACATCCACAGCATATTACAGTCATGGTAATTAGGGAATGAGGAAAGAAATACAATATATTAGCAAACATTAAATACAATAAAATGTGATATTAAAGGATAAAAATCTTACCTTAATATACTCCTTCTGCAGGACCTGCATGATGGCAGAACAGGTCTCTGGGATAATGATCCCCAGAGCCTGGGGGGAGATGCCTGTCGAGAACTTGAGGTCCTGCAGGCTTCTCCCCGTCGCCAAGTACCGCAGGGTGGCGACGAGCCTCTGCTCTGGAGTGGCTTGCCTCATGCAGGTATCCTGCCTGCTGATATAGGGGGTCAGCAAAGCCAACAAACGGTGAAATACGGGGTCCGTCATCCGGAGAAAGTGTCTGAAATCATTAGGATTATTCTCACGGATCTCACGGAGCAAAGGCATATGACAGAACTAGTCATGCTGAAGCAACCAATTCTTGGTCCATGAACTCCTCCCCACCCTGTTCATGGACTGGACTTTGTCAAGGTAAGGACCCCAACACCAAGCCCCCGCACAGCACGAATGCTACGAAGAGTACGTATACGCAACATGGCTAGAAAACGGTCGGCTGCTCAGAACAAGGTAACAGAATGCACTGAAGAACAGCAAGGCCTGTGAAGAGCGACCTGAAAAACAGTAACGAACGAACAAGAACACAATGACAAAGTCACGCGTAGCTTGCTGCACGCACTGAAGAGCAAATACAAACGCACAAGCACAAACTGAACAGCAGAAAACGATCTGAAAACCATGAGTCTGAAAAAGCGCGAATCGTCTCTCACCAAACTTTTACTAACACGAGATTAGCAAAAGGAGCCCAAAGGGTGCCGCGCTTGGTTCTGACATTGCCTTTTCTGGTGTACATCACCGCATTCTTGGCGATCGGAAATTCCGACAAGTTTGTGCGACCGTGTGTACGCAAAACAAGTTTGACCCAACATCCGTCGGAAAAAATCCATGGATTTTGTTGTCGGAATGTCCAATCAATGTCCGATCGTGTGTACGGGGCATTACAATGGCCTGTTTTACTTGCATGGACAGCAAAAGATTCAAAATGCAAATACCACACTTAGAATCAACTTCAGACATTGTACCTGCTTAATTGATGAAGAAATAACAAAGGAGTACCCCACACCTGGCCATGAAACAGCTTTTGATTCAACTGTCCAATTGCTTTTGGTCCCTTGAAAAAGAGGAGTGGCTATTCTTAGCTGTAATTCCTAAACCCTTCCTCTGATTTGGATGTACATACCCTTTAATTAAAGCTGAGTGTGTGCACTTTCAGCCCATGTCCATTGTCCAACTATAGCTTGAATATATTTTGGTAAATACCTGAAGAATATAAAATTGTGCCTGTGTCCAAATATATATGGACCTAACTGTACATGGACACAGCAGCTGCTCTCAATTTGACACCTATGGGTGTGCCGATGCATGTCCCTAAACTCGCACTGTCTGCATTCAGAGCTGTGACCCCGCACCCACATGAATGTCAGATTGGGAGTAGCAACTGTGTCCATGCTGCCACTGCATCCCAATGGACATGAATGTGTCTGCCGGCACAGGGATGCATGGAACACCTGTGTATCTTTGTGTGTGTAAACACAGCCCTCACAAGGGGAAAACACTTTAGTATACCTCATGTGAACGAGGCCTTAGTAGACATTCAACAGGAATTTTGTAAGTTATGTTGTGTTTGTGTGCTATTATTGATTTTACTGTATTTTTTGTGAAAACCATGATAAACACTTGCACAACTATTGCAGGGATTGTGCTGGGGGTCAGTCTATCTTCCAGTACAGTTTAACTGACCTGGAAAGGATTGTACTGTGGGACAGACTGACCTGGGGGGATTATACTGGTGAACAGATTTTCCTGGGGGGAATGATTATTTTGTGGGACAGCCTGACCTGTGGGATTATACTGGGGGACAGATTGATCTGGGGGGGGCGGACTATACTGGGAGAGAGACTGACTTGCGGGGGATTATACTGGGGGACAGATTGACCTGGGGAAATAAGGATTATACTAGGGGACAGACTGACCTTGTTTGATTTAACCATGCCCCTTAATTCTCTTCTACTGTTAACGCAATTTTGCCACACCCACCACATGCCACATTACTCTTTTGCTTGGTGCCCCAACAGTGCTCAATCCTAGAAACACCCCTGTCATATTGAAAACCATGCCCACTCCTCACTGTGGCACACCACTTTTCTTTCTTTCTTTTTTTTTTAAAGCGACAGGGCCCAAATTATGATTTTGCACACAGGTCCACCAACTTCATAAAAAGCCCCTGCTGCTCCATGCAATGTTATTGTACAGAGTGGCCTCAGACCGCCTCTTCTGGGATCCCCCGCCGGCAGTGTCTTTCTGTCTTTGCAAGGCAGCAAAGCAAGCGTGTGGTCACACACAGCGTGGCTCAGCCCTGCCCCTCCACTCCTTCCCCAATGGAATTGCTTGACAATGGCTTCCACTGCTGCCTTGACATTGGCTCACATTTTACCAGAATGCATACCTCAAGTTGTAGACTACGTGCACAATTTATAGGACCATGTTGGGAAAACTAGTGTTTGTATTGAATCTGAAGGAGAAAAAATTGTTTGCATTAAACCTTCCAGGGAAAAGAAACCACATTTTAGAGGACATGTTGCCTTTTCATCTGTTGTGCCCAGTTTTGAGTGGTGCCATAGCTGATCCATTCCTGTAGATCACTGAGGAGAGACTATTGAGTGATTGAACAGAAATGACCCAATCTGAGACAACTGACTCAGCAGCTGACAGTACTGAGTTCTTAAAGGCTGTTAGATCTGAATCCAGCTTAGATCTAGGGCTGAGTGATAGTTACATAGCAAATTTAATTTTTTATAGTCACCAGCATAAAAGGTAAGGGAAAATAATCCAGTGAGTACAAATGTTCTTGTAGTGGGAGTTCTTACTTACTTTGGTGACGTTTCGTATCATTTCCTGTTTAGTCTCCATGACAGGTAGTGAAACAAAATTTCCCCAGTGAGACACAAAGCAAAAAATATCCTAATTTTAAGCAACAGACAGCATGGATTCATGAAAGACAAAAGTCAAACAAATCTGATTATTTTTTATAGGAAGGTAAGTAAAACCTTAAACAACGGAGTGGCTGTGGATGTGGTATACTTAGATTTTGCAAAAGTGTTTGACACAGTTCCCCACACACAGCTAATGTGTAAGGTGTATGTCTACTCTACAGGCTTGGAAAAAATTAGTTTGATATTAGAAAACTGGTTTAAGCTCCATGCACACTTTGCTTTAAAAAAAAATGACAGTTCCCTGGCAGAAAAAAAACACTCATATAGAGCGTTTTTGTGCAGAGTTTAGGCAAGTTTTTTTCTGGCAGAAAGCTCCATTTAAAAACGCAAGCCAGAAGGGTGTTTTTTTTTTTTGTTTTTTTTCTTGTCTCTAAGCGCTGTGCTCAAAATATGCCTGTAATTGTGCTAATGTGCATGGAGACAGGATGACATTGAGCTGCTTCTACAGGCAGAACGCAAAACTCCTATAGAAGCCAATGTGCATGGACCCTAAAAGGCTGTATTCAGAGAGTAGTGGTTAATAATTCTTACGCTGAATGGTCTAGGGTTGTTAGTGGTGTATCCCAAGGTTTAGTATTGGGACTACTGAAACATCAAATTGGATTTAAAAAAAAAAGATCTTAATAAAAATGGTGGCTTTTCCCAAAGCCTTGTATACTTTGCAGGTCCTGCCTCTACACCTTCAACACTCTGACCTCAAGCATGTCTGTAAGATGTTCTGAGACTTTACCTGGAACAACAAGAGACAAACAATAGCTCTACTTACCTTACAACAACCTCCCGGTAATGGTGAACCCAATTGTCTTGATTTAGTCAGCCCAAAGATGAGTTTTTTTTCTTTTCATTCAACCAGCAGTTTCCCCCATTCACACACTCATGTAGATGGGGGGAATCCTCCCTGCTGAACTATTGTCTTCTACTAGCAAGGAGACTTCGCCACCGTTCGAATACACTAATCAGCGCTGCCGACTATAGCTGAAGGTGCTGATCGCGCAGGGAAAATCCAACAGGGCAGTAAATCGACTTCTAAACAACCTCCCTGCCCATACATGAATCAAAATTCGTCTATTCCCTGCTAAACTGGTCACATTTTGATGCATGTATGGCTGGCTTTACATTTGTATAATTTAGCATCTCTAAGCTGATATATAAGTGATTGGATTCATGGCAGCTTGATGTACATGGACACCAAACTTGACCAAAATATGACTCTTCGGAACAACTTGCTATATGTTCTTTATATACATAAAGAACTACTGCCTGCCATCAGTAAATCCCCTCTTGTAGGTATAAATGGAAAGAGGTAGGTATGGCGCTGTTCTGGGGTGCAATATTGCATACCACTAAGCACTTGACACTTTAAACGCGTTTATTAATTTTGATGCTTATTATTTAATTAATTGTATTGGAAGTATAATATAGGGACACACAGATTGTTACACAGTGGTATGCAATATTGTGCCACATCTACCTCTTTCCATTTACACTTGCATTTTACATTCCACTTAGGTGGTTGTACCGGTAGGGGCAGCAGTTCATTTTCCACTACATTTATTGCCACAAGCATGGGACTAGAGGTCGACCGATATGGGTTTTTCTCTGGCCGATGCCGATGCCGATATTTAGAAATCTCGGTGGCCGATGGCCGATATGTAATGCCGATTTTTTTTGGGCCGATATATTAGGCCGATTTTTTTATTTTTTATTTTTTTTTTCCTTCATCTCATAAAATTTAACAGTTAGACCCCTTTCACACTGGGGCGTTTTTCAGGCGCTTTTGGGCTAAAAATAGAGCCTGTAAAGTGCCTGTAAAACGGCTCCCCTGCAGTCTCAGTGCGATATCCCGAGTGCTTGCACACTGAGGCGATGCGCTGGCAGGATGTTAAAAAAAAGTCCTGCAAGCAGCATCTTTGGAGCGGTGTATACTGCTGCTCCACCACTCCTGCCCATTGAAATGAATGCGCACCGCTGCCAAAGCGCCTGCAAAGCGTTTCGGCAGCGGCGCTTCAGGGGCGCATTCAACCCCTTCCTCGGCTGCTAGCTGGGTTTTAAGCTAGCAGCCGAATAGCGCCGCTAAAATGACGGTAAAGCGCAGCTAAAACTAGCAGCGTTTTACCGTCAATGCATGCCCGCTGCAGTGTGAAAGCAACCTAAAGTGATACAGAAATTTTTTTACATTTAGGCCCCTTTCACACATGCGGACCGTATGTCCGTATTTCATCCATCCGTTTTCGGATGAAATACGGACATACATGCATTCCTATGGGATAGCGGGTGTCAGCGGATGTACATCCGCTAACACCCGATGTCATCTGGCTCCGCTCTCGTCCGATTCTGTAGACGGAAGAAAATCCTATTTTTCTATCCGTCTGCAGAGCGGATCGGATGAACACGGACAGACGGTCCATGTTCCTCCGATCCCCCATAGGGGAGAGCAGAGATCTGACAGGGCGGTCCCTGCACAGTGTGCGTGTCCCGCCCTGTCATCCGCCGGCTCAGCTGGGGAAAACGGAGCGATCCCCGCTGAGCAGCGGATGTTCACGGGGCGGATCAACACGGATCCGTCCCGTGTGAAAGGGGCCTTAAACATTTATTAAACAAAACAAACCTCCAATCAGTTCACTTGTATGTAGAATTTAGATTAAAAAAAAAATATAAAAAAAAACTATATCTTAAAAATAAATACACAAAAACAGGTAATCAAAACTTTTGGACGAAAAAAAAATGGGCTAACTTCACTGCTTAGTTTTTTTAAAATTTATTAGTGTATTTTTTTTTTTTTAAATTGCGTTTGAAAGACCGCTGCGCAAATACCGTGTAACATAATGTTTGGGGGTTCTAAGTGATTTTCTAGCAGAAAATACAGGATTTTTACTTGTAAGCAACAAGTGTCAGAAAAGATTTAGTCTTTAAATGGTTAAACTGAGAACTTCTACACAGGAGTTCAGCTCATTCAGAAGTGTAAACATTGTATCAATTCAGGTTCTTTTTATCAGATTTGGCAGGCTGCCCAGAGAGGGGAGAGAAGTGCTTCACAGAAGACTACAGGCAACTTGTATTGACTTCAGAAGTCATTTACAAGTCGCGCTATCGGTCTTTTTTATCAGCACAATCGGCCGATGCCGATTAAGAAAAAAACACCAAATATCGGCCGATATATCGGTCGACCTCTACATGGGACCACCCATATATTTTACAAATCCCCTCTTGTACTCTACATGGTGGGCATGGCATAAAATACGTACATGTTGCATGCTAAATAGCTATTCATCTTTGTTTCTTCCCTTCTGGAAAAAACTCAGACCATCCAGAATCCTCTGGTCTTCCTACTCTCAAACAGTTGCACCATTAAAATCTTCTTTGTATAAAATCCTTGGTAGATATTAACAACAAACAGCCATTCTCTTCCACTATAGCACAAAATTTCCATGGCAACTAATAACTTGTGAAATCTTATATAGTATTACCTCTATCATTAAAAAATGTTTGATTTCAAGGAAGGACTGGGGGAATTCATTGGACACACTTTTAAAATATCCCAAGCCAGGTGTAGCACCCTCTAGTGTGTGCTAGTGTAGATTTGTTAGCGTAGGAAAAGTAATTTTAGCTCAGGGCTAAGCCTGAGCTGTCAATCTGGGTCAGGGTTCAGTGAGTTGGACTGTATGACTCATCCTGACAGCTCTTCTGGTGCCTCCCCTTGTTTTCTGGGACATCAAAGAATGCTCTAGACATAGTGGGTGGAGGTTAGGAGGAGCTGTTAGGAATATCCATGAGGACCTCATCCAATCTTCAGTAGAGGGCTGGCAGGGGGCAGACCACCTCATAAATAGGCATGCGTCATGCCAGCAGGGGCAGTCGGGTGGAAGATGGAGATATAGTGCTGAGGAGACTGTCGGTGCCCCCTAGTCTGGGGGGGTGGGTGACCTTGGGCCGGGGTTTGGGTGCTGGAAGGGTCCTGCCAAAACACACAGAGGAAGCCCTTCCTGGAGGCACAGGAGTAAGAGTGAGGACAGGGGGAGCAGCTCAGCACTACTGGGGACTTACAAGGGTAGAGCTAGCCACATGTAGCCAGTTCTCCCTGAAGACAGCAGTGTATTTAAGTCTTCATCCCTTCCCTGGGAAATCTCCTGAGGATCAGCTGGGTGGGCTGGTATGTGTCAGTCTGAAGGACTGTGGGAAGAAGTTAGCCTGGAGGGCTGGTAAAAGGGGCAGATGCAGCCTGGTGGGTTGGCAGTGCCTGAATAGGTGGTGCTGGGATCAGTAGCCACAGGAGTGATACAAGCTGGACACTGTTCTTTTTGCTACATATCCATGGGGCATCAGGTTCCTGCCTGTAATGGGCTAAATAGATTTTCCCTGCAAGCTTTCTTTATTTAGTAAACAACGTCTTGGGGAGCCGGTCTGTATGATGACGACACATTTTAGTGCACTTGGAATAAGATTAGAGATTTTTTGGATACATGTTGGTGTCTCTTTGGCAGACTTTGGATGGAAATAATAAAGTTTTGCACCACAGCGAGCAAGCCTTATGTGAAGAAGCCAAATTAAAGTACACTCAGGCCAAGATTAACAATTTTTTTCTAGATAAAGTCTGGTGTCTCTATCGCAGACTTTGGATAGAAGTAACAGTTGTGGGAAAAAATTGGGCTTTGGGTGTTGGTGGTGCCTTCCCACTGTAATCCCATGGAGGTACTCTTGATGAAAGCAAGAATTGGCCTTGCTGTAAAAAAATTAAATTTGATGTCCCTGTCACACAGTTGCAGAAAAATTGGTCTTTGGGTGTTGGTGGTGCCTTCACCCCATAACCTTCTAGAGGTACTCTTGATTAAAGCAAGAATTGGACTTGCTGTAAAAAAAATTGCAATTTGATGCCTCTGTCACACAGTTGTGGAAAAATTGGTCTTTGGGTGTTGGTGGTGCTTTCATCTCATAAGCTTCTAGAGGTACTCTTGATGAAAGCAAGAATTGGCCTTGCTGTATAAAATTAAAATTTGATGTCCCTGTCAAACAGTTGCAGAAAAATTGGGCTTTGGGTGTTGGTTGTGCATTTACACTGTAACCCCATAAAGGTACTCTTGATGAAAGCAAGAATTGGCCTTGCTGTAAAAAAATTTAAATTTGATGCCCCTGTCAAACAGTTGCGGAAAAATTGGTCTTTGGGTGTTCGTGGTGCCTTCACGCCGTAACCTTCTAGAGGTACTCTTGATGAAAGCAAGAATTGGCCTTGCTGTAAAAAAATTAACTTTGATGCACCTGTCAAACAGGTGGGGAAAAATTGGTTCTTGGGTCTTAATTGTGCCCATGAAACCTATACCAAAAAATTACTTCTTCCAGAGATTTGAGATCCCAATAACACTTAATCAGCGACATCGGCATCAGGGGCTTGATAGCTGCTGCTAATCCAGGGCAAAAAAATTCTGTCATATATTGAAATATAACAGTACATGTGCAATATAATGCCAAAAAGTGAATGCAGTGCAAAAATAAATATTCTCTGAATGATGTGGATCAAAAAACACACAATCTTCATAGCATATCCAATCACCACTTGATAAAGTGCATAGCTATCCTATTTGTGCTTCACCCGAAGTGGTATATCAAAGCGCTCACCAGACAGTAATGGCCACAGAGTGACCCTCAGGCATGGATTTCATCAAAGGTAACTTCCGAATGTCCTGGCAGAAAGACTCCAATCACCGGACTGCAGGAGTATATGATATATACCTTGGTATATTAGTTCACCAACCCAATCTGCAAAAAGTGGCTCCCAAAAAAAGCCACAACGGCTTGAACTAATATACCGAAAGGCGTGAACTAATATACCGAGGTATATATCATATACTCCTGCAGTCCGGTGATTGGAGTCTTTCTGCCAGGACATTCGGAAGTTACCTTTGATGAAAGCCATGCCTGAGGGTCACTCTGTGGCCATTACTGTCTGGTGAGCGCTTTGATATACCACTTTGGGTGAAGCACAAATAGGATAGCTATGCACTTTATCAAGTGGTGATTGGATATGCTATGAAGATTGTGTGTTTTTTGCTCCACATCATTCAGAGAATATTTATTTTGCACTGCATTCACTTTTTGGCATTATATTGCACATGTACTGTTATATTTCAATATATGACAAAGTATTTTTTTGCACTGTATTCACTTTATTGGCAATATATTGCACATTACTGTTATAATTTTTATATGACGAGTCAACATGGGAATAATTGTTTAATATGCACTATTGATGCGCCCTACACTGTTTTGTTTAATTGTTTATTCGTTATTTACTAATATAGGAGTAGCATCAGGTTATAAAAGTACACGTTTTTTTATTTGGCGCTGTGCCCATTAATAATTTTACTTGATCCTGTTTGCTAATCCAGGACTGATTCATTCTGACAAATGTCAGTCGGTAAACGGATTCTGTAGACAGACGCGCTCTTTTATCTGTCACAAAACCTCCGGCAGCACTGAATGCCCGTTGGAAAGCACGCTGGATGCAGGGCAGCCCAGCAACTCAATTGCATACAGGGCAAGTTCTGGCCAGTAGTCTATTCTCATGACCAGAAACCCAGTGGATCGTCCACTGGAAAGTTCTCCATGTCTGTTTTCACCCCTAGATAATCCTCCACCATATGATGCAGACACTGCCAAATGGGATCTTGAAGCTGACAACTCTGGGCGCAGAGGACTAAAAAAAATGTTGAAATGCATCACTGAGGCGGCCCCCTTCTCCACCGCTCCTCCTTTGACCAACAGAAGCCTCAAAACTACCTTTTCCATGAGACTGTAACCTACCAGAGTCTGGAAAGGCATTACATAAACTCCTCTTTAAGGTGTCCTCAAGTTATTTCATCCTGTGCTCCCTCTGCGAGGGCAGAATGGGTTCCGAGACTTTCCCCTTGTAACGCTGGTCAAGGAGAGTTGCCAACCAATAATGATTCTTGTCCTTGATGCCACAAATTCTCGGGTCCCTTCGCAGGCTTTGAAGAATAAGGGTGCCCATGCACTGCAAGTTTGCAGAGACATGAGAAGCAAAGTCCTCGGGGTCACTGAGGATTACAGTATCCAGAACTGCTTCTTAACAGCCACGTACTACTCCCAAGGTTTCTGGGGACTGAAAACCAACTACTCTTAAGGTTTGTCATATGCCTTCCTCTGCTTCTATGCCTCCAAAACTGCCAGAATCCTTCTCCCTCTCCTCTTGTGTGTTCTTTGACATCGCAAGAATAGTGTCTGCATAAAACGGGCCTTGAGAGGAAAGGAAGTCCTCCTCTTCCTCCCGCTGCTCTACCTCGAATGCCCTGTCCAAAATGCCACACAGAGTATACTCCAACAGAAACACAAGAGGGATTGTGTCACTGATGCATACATTGTCATGGCTCACCATCCTTGTTGTCTCCTCAAACAGGGACAGTATAGTGCATGCATCCTTTATCAGCAGCCATTGGCATGGGAAAAAAAACAAGGTGCCCTGAGCCTGTTCTTGTGCCATACTCACACAGGTACTCGTTCATGGCCCTCTGCTGCATGTGCAGCTGCTGCAGCATTGCCAAAGTTGAGTTCCACCTGGTGGGCATATCACAAATCAGGCGGTTAACAGGCAGGTGGAATTCCCGCTTAGTACCCCCTAAGCGATCAACGGGACATTCAAGGAGTCAAGATGCCATGCAGTGCTTCAGTTGGTCTGTCTAGTGGACAAGAATAGTGTCTGCATAAAACGGGCCTTGAGAGGAAAGGAAGTCCTCCTCTTCCTCCCGCTGCTCTACCTCGAATGCCCTGTCCAAAATGCCACACAGAGTATACTCCAACAGAAACACAAGAGGGATTGTGTCACTGATGCATACATTGTCATGGCTCACCATCCTTGTTGTCTCCTCAAACAGGGACAGTATAGTGCATGCATCCTTTATCAGCAGCCATTGGCATGGGAAAAAAAACAAGGTGCCCTGAGCCTGTTCTTGTGCCATACTCACACAGGTACTCGTTCATGGCCCTCTGCTGCATGTGCAGCTGCTGCAGCATTGCCAAAGTTGAGTTCCACCTGGTGGGCATATCACAAATCAGGCGGTTAACAGGCAGGTGGAATTCCCGCTGAACTTCAGCCAACCAAACACTGGCTGTGTATGACTACCAGAAATGGCTACAGACTCTTCTGGCCTGCTTTAGAAGATCTTGCAAACTTGGGTACCTGTTTAAGAAATTCTGTACCACCAAATTGAGGACATGTGCCAGGCATGACACGTGTCAACTTTCCCTGTTGAAGGGCAGACAAAAGGTTAGTGCCATTAATACACACTAACATTCCTGGCTCAAGCTTCCATGGCGTGAACCACCTCTGGGCCTGCCCCTGCAGAACTGAAAGAATCTTTGTTCCGGAGTGGCTCTTGTCCACTAGACAGACCAACTGAAGCACTGCATGGCATCTTGACTCCTTGAATGTCCCGTTGATCGCTTAGGGGGTACTGGTGATTCATAGGACAATCCAACAGAGGAGGGCATGGAGGAGGAAGAGGAGCTGACAGATCTCACACCATACCACCAGCTGTATGGAGACGTGGCGGCAAAACAAGCTCCCACACTGAGCCCTGTCCTGCATCCTTCTTAGTTGCAAGCAGAGTTACCCAGTGTGCTGTGAACATAATATATTGTCCCTGACCATGCGTGCTGGACCACGTGTCAGCAGTAATGTGGACCTTGCAACTGACTGCCTTGCACAACAATGTCAAAACATTCCTCATTATAGTACAGACCGATAAGGCCTTATGTGCAAAGAAACAGGGACTGGGAACCTGCCATTGTGGTACAGCACATTCTGCAAATTCACAGAAGGGGTCAGAATCTACCAGACTTAAAGGCAGGAGTTGTAAAGCCAGCAGTTTGGACAAGCTGGAATTTAGACGCTGGGCATGTTTGTGGCAGGCAGTGTATTTTTTTTGCGTGCATTTGTATTCAGCCCTCCTGAGTCAATACTTTGTAGAACCATCTTTCGCTGCAATTACAGTTGCAATTTTTTTTGGGTATGTCCAGCTTTGCACATCTAGAGAGTGACATTTTTGCCCTTTCTTCTTTGCAAAATTCCTCAAGCTCTGTCAGATTGAAGGGAGAGTCTGTGATCAGCAAATTTTCAAGTCTTTCCACAGATTCTCAATTGGATTTAGGTCTGGACTTTGACTGCAGCATTCTAACACATGACTATGCTTTGATCTAAACGATTCCATTGTAGCTTTGGCCGTATGCTTAGGGTTGTTGTCCTGCTGGATGGTGAACCTCCGCTCCAGTCTCAAGTCTTTTGCAGACTCTAACAGGTTTTCTTCTAAGATTGCCCTGTATTTGGCTCCATCCATCTTCCCATCAACCCTGACCAGCTTCCCTGTCCTTGTTGAAGAGAAAAGCATCCCCACAACATGATGCTGCCACCACCATGTTTTCTTATTGTACATCATGGGACACAGAGCCATAGTAGTTACTATGTTGGTTATAGGCCCCCTTCAGGTGATGGACACTGGCACGACCAAAGACAAAAAGTGCACTCCTTATATAACCCCATATCGCCAGTGTCTAAGGTGTTGGTCACGAGTAAAGATGTGCTGTGCTGAGCTCCACTGAAGCAATCCTTGCTGGGGCTAGCCATGTAGCTGGATCCATTCAAGGTGTCTTTTTGGGCTGAATTGAATGGTACCCAGGCCTCGTATCCGAAGAAACGAGGTCTTGCCTGTAAACACTTCTCTTTTAGAGAGCTGGACCCCGGGATCCAGTACTTTTTGGTATTAAGGCCATAAAGTTTTTACTGGTGGTGGTGCTATTACAGGTCCAGGATTGTGAGTTTTCTCGAGGATACCCAGCTCCTGAAGGTTTAATGGAACCCACTGTGAAGGGTGAAGATTGGGTCTGTTGGTTTACCACAGAAAACCCTGCGGCGGGAAAGGTAAGTGGAGTTTTCTAAAAAAATGTTTAAATTTTCTTATGAATGTCTCCTTTAATTTAGTAAATGTTGTCATGCCTATGTGTCACCACTGGGGGCTGTATAGAGCACTTACCGTCTCATGCTTCTCAGAGAGCCCATGTTGTGTCCAGGAAGCAGCGGTTTCTTCTTCCTCCGGCCAGCAGCAGACCTCCGGTAAGTCTGGGGGTTCCCTCTCCCCACCAGACGCCCCCCTGTGCTGTTTTTTCTTTCCCTCTCCTTTGGGGAAAGAGCGCAAAAAAAAAAGCGCGAACAGCGTGCAGCTCGGCGGCTTACAGTCCCCCCTTCACCATTCCTTCTTCCCTCTCTGTCGATCCCATAGGATCGGAGCCCGCGCTCGCACGGGAAAACACTTTTTCAAAAAGAGGGGACGGGCCGTAGGCAATGGGAGGGCGTGGCTTAGCGCAGCGTTGTTCTCCAATGTCCATCGCAGGAGGTATGTTTTAAAAGGCACCATTTGTGCTATTGCTAGCTGCGGAGGGACACAAAAGCAAAGGTGGCATATAAGAGGTTTGGTGACACAGGCATTCCTTTTGACACATTTACTACTGCATTAGGCTGAGCATTAATAGCAGTGACAGAGCGGGACTATTGCTCAAGCAGTGGATGCATTCCTTCTGGTAGTACCTCTGCTTTGTGCATCGGGCTATGGTCGGAAGCGGGGTGAAAAAAAGGGCTCTAGAAGGACTTCTACAGTCACACGAAATCCTAGATCCATCCCCGTAAAGATGGCATCCTCCCCTGAGAGTAATATGGCTGGTCAGAGTGAGCCATCAGGAGGGGCTGGTGTTGCAGCTGCTCTTAACACTACAGCCCCTGTGTATATTACTAAGGAGGTTTTTTCTTCAACCATTTTAAGCTTGGAGCAAAAAATTGATGCTTTAATCGCATCACAGATTGGGACTAAGTGTAGTAGGTCGCCGTTCATTGCTCAGGACCCTCTTGCTGAGGAACAAGGAGCGAGAGATGCCGATTTTCTCTCAAAGGACCAGGAAGAGGCTGATGTCTCCTCTTCCGAAAAACCTGATACGGAAATATCAGGTTAGCAGAAAAGGTTGTTGGTACAGTCTCTCACTGAATTGGTCCACTCCACATTCTTACTGCCAGTCACGCAGTCAGTCGATGAGCCCACCTCTGGTTTGGGTTTACTAAAGCCTCCCCAATCTGTTCATGCCTTTCCCTATCCATTCATGGCTAAGAAAGCTAATGTATTCTGTGTGGGAGCACCCACATAAACAGTTTTTTCCTCCGAAAAAGTTTTCAATACTTTATCCTATGGAGGAAGAGTTTTATAAGAAATGGGGAATTTCAGCAATTGACGCTGCTATATCCTTTGTGAACAAGAACTTGACTTGTAGACAATGCTCATATGCTAAAGGATCCAACAGATAAAAAGTTGGAATTCCTTTTTAAGAACTAAATTTTGCTCGCAGGTTCAGTCGTTCAACCTGCGCTGGCAGCGATTGGAGTATCTCAGTCCTTAAAGGACCAGTTTTTAGAGGTACTCAAAGTTATTCCTGATCAGCAGGCCCAGGAGTAGGAGGAGCCCCGGATATCAGAAGTATTGTGTTTTACAGTAGACGCTATGAAAGATTCTATTCTCCAGGCCTCACGGCTCATGCTAGGGCTGGTACATGCGTAAAATCCTATGGTTGAAAAACTGGTCAGCCGAAGTGCCATGCAAAAAGCTCTTGGCTAGTTTCCCTTTTAATGGTGAACGGTTATTTGGAGATGATCTGGATAAGTATATCCAAAGAATTTCTAATGGGAAAGTTCCCTTTTACCGGTTAAGAAGTTTAAGCATTTTTCTTTTAAACATGCTTCTTTTCCAGTGCCAGGGGCATCAGCCTCCAGGCAGTCATGACGGCCTCCAACGTCAGGTTCAAGAGGTAAACCTCAGGGTCAGTCCCAGGGTCAAAAGAGGACCTGGGGGAGGAAACCCACAAAACAAAATACTAAAGCCTCCTTATGAAGGGGCACCCCTGCTCGCTCGAGTGGGGGGAAGGCTACTACAGTTTTCAAGGGTCTGGCAGGAACAATGTCAAGACAGATGGGTGGCTTGCTCATTTTCTCTAGGTTACAAACTGGAGTTCCAAGAGTTCCCGTCTCCTCGTTTTCTCAGATAAAATGTTCCCAGGGATCCAGTGAAAAAGAAGTCTTTCTTTCTAGCTTTGGATCATCTCTTGTCTCAAAGAGTGATATCGGTGGTCCCCTTGGAAGAGCAAGGATTAGGGTTTTATTCAAACCTTTTTACGGTTCCAAAACCAAACGGGGATGTCAGACCGATTTTAGATCTCAAAGATCTGAACCGTTTTTTGAATATCCGTTCTTTTCGCATGGAGTCCATCTGATCAATAGTCTCCATCCTACAAGGGGGAGAACGTCTGGCGTCAATAGACATCAAGGATGCTTATCTCTTTCACAAAAATGGCATTTTATGAGGAGGGGGAAAAGACGGGCCGCCTATTAGCTAAAATTGCAAGATCCCAACAACAGTCACCCGCCATTGGTGCTATTCGCGCCTCAAATGGCAAAATGGTTAACTCCCCTGAGGCTATAATATCCGAGCTGGCATACTTCTATATGGACCTATATGGGTCGTGGGATGCTTACTCGGATGAAAATCTAGCTATGTATCTGTCCAGTGTTGACCTACCCGCACTGTCTCCTGAGGCCATACAACAATTAGATGCTCCCATTACAATAGAGGAGCTGCGGGCGGCGGGCGGCTCTTTCCCCACCTGTAAGGCGCCTGGAGAGGACGGCCTCCCAATGGAGGTATACACTCAATTTGGGGAGCAGATAATGCCTGAACTGGTAAAGGTTTGTAATGCTTGTCTCGAAGAAGGTAAACTCCCTGATTCTATGACCAAAGCAAATGTAATTCTGCTACTTAAGCTGGGGAAGGATCCAGTTGACCCGGGCTCGTATAGGCCTATTTCATTACTCCAGAGTGATATAAAAATATTGGCTAAAGTTTTGGCGCTTTGGGTCAATGGGATAGTAACCTCAATCATTCACCAGGATCAAGCTGGCTTTATGCCACAAAAGTCCAGGGCCACAAACTTAAGAAGGCTATTCCTTAACATGCAGCTTCAAGCAGATAACGGGGGTCGCAGAGCTCTCCTGTCCCTAGATGCCAACAAGGCATTTGACAGTATCAGTTGGAGGTACCTATGGGTAGTACTGGAAAAGTTTGGATTCAGGGAACGGTTTATTACCTGGGCTGAACTACTTTATACCTCTCCACAGGCGACTATCAGAATGGCCGACAAAATGTCACACCCTTTTGCTCTGGGCAGGGGAACAAGGCAAGGCTGCCCGCTGTCTCCCCTGCTCTTTGCAATTGCTATTGAACCTCTTGCAGTCTTGATACGGGCCAGCGCTCAGATATGCGGGTTTAAATATGGAACTCTGCATGAAAAAATTATGTTGTATGCAGACGACATGTTGCTATTTCTGAATGATCCCAACTACTCATTGCCAGGGGTAATGTCCATAATAACGCAGTTTGGCTACTATTCTGGCCTGACCATAAACTGGTCTAAGTCAGCTCTGATGATGCTGGATGAAGACCAGGAAGTGGATCTTCTTGACTCTTGTCCCATCCCTGTGGTTACCAGCTTTAAATATTTGGGTATAATAATATCACCTAAACTTGGAGATTATTGCTCGCTAAATTTGAATCCCTTATTATCACGGTTTCGGGATAAGATCAATATTTGGAACAACCTTAAAATGTCCCTGGCAGGCAAGGCCAACCTAATAAAAATGATATTAATGCCCCAATAGTTATACTTCCTACACAACTCGCCAGTAGTTATACATTTGAAATTTTTCAGGGTGGTAAATACCCTATTTCGTAGGCTGCTATGGAACACTAAGCCCCCTAGGATTAGACTAGAACAGCTACAGCAACCCAAGGATAGCGGAGGGTTGGCGATCCCTAACCCTTGGCTGTACTATATTGCGTTCCAGCTACAGCATTTGGTTGGCTATATGTCCACTGATCCGGTGGGTTCGGCAGCGCAGCTGATGCTGTTTGCATCAGGATCCGAGACCATCCCGATGGGACTGGTGGCGCAAATGTTTATGAAATCCAACAAACAGACTCAATCACTTGTGTTAGTCCAAAAAATATGGAACAAGGGCAGACAACTCCAGGGGGTACAGGGTTTCATGAATTTTAGTCCAATATAGGGTAATAGTTCAAATGTGGAGGTGGTTAAATTACAGCAGGGACCCAGATGGCGGGTATATGGTGTGACTCTGCTATCCCATATATTTAATAACAGTAAGCTGCTATCCTTTTCGGACCTAAAAGCTAACTTCAATTTGCCAGATACCATGAATTACCCATACCTTCAGCTTCGGCACGCTGTTGCTGCACAGGGGGATACAGGAGAATGGACATTGCCACCAACTCCGATATTTCATGTGCTGTATTCCAGCATTATGACTAAGGAGACAATGCTACCAAATGCTACTTACGAAACATTTGCGGGCCTACTGAAGTAGAATAGTAAAGTATCGAACCAGGCAGAACTTCAGCAATGCAGGTTTATTAACAGCTGATAACATACAGGTTTATGTTCAAAATATTACAATATACAGGTCTAATTTATACAGTTTCTTACAATGCATGCATATTAGATATAGGTATTCTTATCCTCTAACCAAATTGAAACAATTGTGAATTGTTCTCACCTTGAACTAGAATGGGTCTTTACTGCCAATTCTTAAGAACCTCTCACCTGATAGGGACCAGCCAATTGGCCGGTGGTCTGGTCCCCTCACAGAGTTCTGGGTTCCAGCTCGACCAAGTTCTTGAGGGAAATTCACCTGAGACCACATTCTGGAACAAGTTAAGAAGTCTTCTCTGACTCGTACGAGGAGACAAGTTAAGGACAGATACTTTCCTATTGGTTCTGACCTCTATGACCCGTGCAATAGGGCAGCATACACAGAGTTCAGCCTTATGAGCTCCTATCTGACTTGTCCGAGGGGACAAGTTAGGACAGATACTTGCCCATTGGTTCTGACCTCTATGACCCGTGCAATAGAGCAGCATACATAGAGTTCAGCCTTATGAGCTCCTATCTGACTTGTCCGAGGGGACAAGTTAGGACAGATACTTGCCCATTGGTTCTGACCTCTATGACCCGTGCAATAGGGCAGCATACATAGAGTTCAGCCTTATGAGCTCCTATCTGACTTGTCTGTCTAACAATTGCAGAGCTTGCATTTATATACACTTTTACAAGTCTTATCTTAACATCTCTCTTACATATGATTGGTCGCTAAGATCTACGTCAAAGTAACCAACCATAAATCTGACACTTGTTCTACAACCAGATAAACTTAATTATTCCCAAAATTCCTATATGTTCATTAAAGTGATTTATAACTGTTTTTGTCCAATTAAAAACACCTGTATAGAGACAGTCTGGCACTATCAAACTCTCCTTATCTTCATAAGATTGAACTAAGTTCAAGAATGACAGATTTATGACATTTGGGAAAATGAACTTTCAATAACCCCACCAGATGTGTTATATGTCTCACTATATGTATGTATTTTAACAGTTTTAATGAGGGCACAAGCAGACCTTTGTTTGACCTTGTCAAACTTAATTTAATGTTCTGTACATAACTTTCCTGTATTCCACCTAATTATTTTAACCACCTGTTTTCTTATCTGTATGAGACAATTCTATATTACTTGAATCTATTCTAATGAACTTTCACCCAGTAAACTATCTTAATACATTTTCGAGAACACCTGTGTACAAGTACTTGTCATAAAGCAGAGGTCATTTAAAGTTCAACACTTATAAATGAAGACTTTCTAAATCTATGGAAAACACAGTATACATTATTAAAGATTAATAATTGTTGCTTTACTTATTGAATAATAATATTGATAAAACCACTACTATATAATAATATGAATAAAAATAATAATAATAATAATTATCAATAAAATATATGCAAATCAATATATATATATGAAATACATTGGCTAATATGAGATTCCACAACACTACCCATATACTGCAATGTAGGCGTGGGATAGTGACCTTGGTGTGCTCACGGGGGACCAGTGGGAGGAAGCCCTACAATCCATAACCACTTGCTCTCTTAATGTTGCACAAAAAGTCTCCCAACTATATATAATACTTATGCCCCGTACACACGATCGGACATTGATCGGACATTCCGACAACAAAATCCATGGATTTTTTCCGATGGATGTTGGCTCAAACTTGTCTTGCATACACATGGTCGCACAAAGTTGTCGGAATTTCCGATCGCCAAGAATGCGGTGACGTACACCACGTATGACGAGACTAGAAAAGGGCAGTTCTGAACCAAGCGCGGCACCCTTTGGGCTCCTTTTGCTAATCTCGTGTTAGTAAAAGTTTGGTGAGGGACGATTTGTGCTTTTTCAGACTCGTGGTTTTCAGATCGTTTTCTGCTGTTCAGTTTGTGCTTGTGGGTTTGTATCTGCTCTTCAGTGTGTGCAGTCAGTTCGTATTAGATTATTCAGTGCGTCCTTGTCCGCTCGTTGCTGTTTTTCAGGTCGCTCTTCACAGGCCTTGGTGTTCTTCCGTGCGTTCTGTTACTTCGTTCTGAGCAGCCGACCGTTTTCTAGCCATGTTGCGTATACGTACTCCTCGTAGAGTTCGTGCTGTGCGGGGGCTTGGTGTTGGGGTCCTTACCTTGACACAAGCCCAGTCCATGAACAGGGTGGGGAGGAGTTCATGGACCAAGAATTGGTTGCTTCAGCGTGATCAGTTATGTCACATGCCTTTGCTCCGTGAGAATAATCCTGATAATTTCAGGAACTTTCTCCGGATGACGGACCCCGTAATTCACCGTTTGTTGGCTTTGCTGACCCCCTATATCAGCAGGCAGGATACCTGCATGAGGCAAGCCATCACTCCGGAGCAGAGGTTAGTCGCCACCCTGCGGTACTTGGCGACGGGGAGAAGCCTGCAGGACCTCAAGTTCTGGGGATCATTATCCCAGAGACCTGTTCTGCCATCATCCAGGTCCTGCAGAAGGAGTATATTAAGGTAAGATTTATCCTTTAATATCACATTTTCTTGTATATAATGTTTGATAATATATTGTATTTCTTTCCTCATTCCCTAATTACCATGATTGTAATATGCTGTGAATGTCCCCTTTGTCCTCATGCATGCTGGATTTTTATGTAATTATTTTTTTTGTCCTTCATGCATATTTGCCTTCACTTACCTCCCCAGCATGGTCTCCTGGCCCTATATTCACCTCATGCAGTCATTTAACAGTGTATTTTGTCAGCTCCATAGTAGTGCTTTACCCTAAAAACCCCCTAAAATGTTTAAAAATGTGATTTGTGCTTTAAATTCAGGCAGAGTGCCAGAGGCTTTTTTTTTTTGGGCCCCCAATTTATTTGGAACCCTCCCTCCCCCCAACTACTAAGTCCGCTGATACCAATTCTCTATCTATCCTCAATCATCTATCTGCTGACTTTGCCAAACCCATACACACTATACCTACCTCTTTTGTGGTCAGATGTATGAATGAATTCCCCAAAGCATGTAGTGCAAGGGCCAGACTGTATACTTTCAAATGGTAATGTTTAAAGTTTTTGTATACTATTATTATCTTGATAGGTAATAGCAGAATGTCCAAATGTGCTAAAACGTGTACAATGTGTATTTATATCTTTGTATTATGACACTTCTTACCTGTCCAGTGGGCTGTCAATAGTGTAAGTAAGGAGGGGCTGGCCAAAGTAATACACATTATTTAGGCATTCATCTCTCAATGAAGTGGAGAGGGTTACCTGTCCAAAAGATCTCACCCCCCCCTAAAATGTTAGAAATGGCCCATGGGGGGGGGGGATCTGATAGGTGGACCTTATACCTTGGTTATTCCAAACTCCCTAAAATAAATGTTAAACTGATGTTGGCCAAGAATGTTTGTGTCTAATCCGCTTTCCCTGTTTAGGTGCAAAATGATTAATTTTTTTTTCTTGTTTGACTCCACGGTTTCCTTCCAACCCACAGGAATGGCAGACTGTGGCCTCCTACTTTGCCCAGCGGTGGGACTTTCCTAACTGCGGAGGGGCAATTGATGGGAAACACGTCCACATCATCCCACCAACCAACTCGGGGTCATACTATTACAACTATAAGGGGTTCAATAGTATTGTGATGTTGGCGGTGGTGTCGGCTACTTATGAGTTCCTGTATGTGGATGTGGAGAAGAATGGCCAGATGTCCGATGGTGGAGTCATCGCCCAGACAGAGTTCTACAGGCGTCTCCAGAATGGCAGCTTGGACTTGCCACCTCCAGAAGACAATGTGGAAGGACTCCCATTCGTCTTCGTTGCTGATGAAGCGTTTGTGCTGGGGGACCATCTTATGCGGCCATTCCCTATGAGGACCCTCACCCCGGACCAGAGGGTTTTTAATTACCGGCTGGCCAGAGCCAGAAGAGTGCTGGAGAACACATTTGGAATCATGGCCAGCCGGTTCCACCTATTTCTTACACCCATACACATGGCGGAGTACAAACTGAATCAAATCATCCTGGCGTGCTGTGTTCTACACAACTTTTTAAGGCAAAATTCTGCCAACTATGCTGCCTCAGTTGGGCCTGAGGCCGGAATTCATAATGAACCAACCCTGACGGTGCTTGAAAGTGGCCGTCCTGGCTTGCCCCCCCCTGAGTGCCCGTGAGGTCCGTCTTAGATACCTTGATTACTTTGCGGGCAGGGGGCCATCAATATGCCAGACAATGTCTGAAACATTTATAAAATAAAAAAATCATTTTAACTACTAAAATCTTTGTTGACATTTACTGCTTGTGTTTCTTTTAACTGACCCTGACAGAAATGTGGTGAGTCCTGAAAATGGTGTGATTGTGTAACATTACTGTTGGGTGTTATTTACTAAAGGCAAAGACACTTTGCACTACACTGAAACTGCACTTGTAGTGCAAAGTGGATTTTCCCTTAGGAAATAACCCCCATTGTCACCGAAAACACCAATTTGAGCACAACAAAAGTTTTGGAGCGTTGAAACAATAATCCACACATTCTTGATTATCAATCTTTTTAATACCAGCACAATCACATGTGCATTTAGAAAAGGTTTTTAAAACAAACCAACATGTTTGTTGTATAACAATATTTTGGGTCACATTACTAAAAGTAGAAATGTCCATTTTAGGTAAAACAGGCATGTTTAAAACCAACAAGAAAGACATAAATCTGTAACTTACAAAGTTCAAATTTTAAAGAAATTGAAGGCAATATCAGACATGAGTATTTATAAACTGTGTTTGATATTGCATTCAGATGGGGTGAAGTCACCCCTGGAAAAGCCAAATTTTGAAGATGCACACAAATTGCCGAATGTCAACATGTGCTACCTGCCATCACGGGGATCAAGGGACGTGTTTTGGAGGTGAAACCCCTTCCTCCCAGCTACTTTATTATTGAGGAAGGGGTTGCACCCCCAAAACGCATACATGATGGCAGATAGCACATGTTGACACACTGTGTGCATCTTCAAAATTTGGCTTTTCTCAAATCTGTCAAAAAAAAGAGAAATTTTGAGATTACAAAAAAGCACCAAAGAGGGAAGGGATTTGGAGGTGTTTCAAACTCGCCCTAAAACATCAATGATGTTCTTCATTTTTTTTGAACATCACTGATGTTTTTCTGGATGTTTTCCAAGTCCCTATTACACCCCATGATCTCCCCGATCAGGATCTGTGCACTTTCACTGGTGAAATTCCCTGGATCCACAACATCACGATCACCTAAAAAGATAGAAACAAAAACACACTATGTATTATAAATATGCCGGCATCCATCTCTTACCTGAGCCTGTGGTCACAGACTATCACCTGTTGTGGTGACAATTTCCACCACATGTCCTTCCTCCTTCTCCTCCTGTTGTCTTTGGTGGGTCTCCACTTCTTCCTGAGGTGGGGGGTCTGTGGTCTCCTCGGATGAGGGGTATCCTCTGAGTCTTTTCTCCGCTATGTAAAAAAAAATAGGTATACTTAGCACACAGATATTTGATGACATAAATAGGAATATGAAACATTGCTTGGAAGTGGGGTACAATTGTCTATTTTGGCAGAGTTCCAAGATGAAGATCAATTTTTGTCCTTTGTCAAGCTTGAACACTTACCTGTTTTGTACAAGCTTCACAGATGGAGTCACCCCTATAGTATACACTGGGGCACCTGTGTGGGGCCCCCTAATAAAAAGGGTGTTCTTGTGTCCTACACTAGTGCTCCAGCATCCAGATGTGAAAACTGCTGCTGAGTGTCCTCTCCTTACACAGAATCTAGTTTGCATTACATTCTAGTTACAAACCCATCTACACAACCAAATTATTTTAAGAGAAGTAGACCATAAAAAATGTATTCAAATGCATATGGCCAAAACAATGGTGTTTTCTAGGCCGAACGAACAATGTTTCATACGAATGAACAATGTGCCCATGAACATGAAAGTTGCCATTTTAAACTGTACAACAGTAAAGAAAAGCACATGGAGCAGCACGAACGTAATAAAAATAAAGAATAGGAACACAGGACAACTACTTACTTTTTTGTAGCACTCTCCTGATCCTTCTGTACTCCTGATCCTTCTGTACTGCTCATGCTCCCTTAATTTGAGGTCCGACCACCGCTTCCTGAGCTGATCCTTGGATCGTCGTACCCCAAAATTCCGGTGCAGACTCTTGACCACTTTCGCCATGATCTTGGCCTTTCTGACATTGGGGTTGGGGTAAGGTCCATACTTCCCGTCATAGTCGGCCCTCTTCAGGATGTCGACCATCTCCAACATCTCCCCAAAGGACATATTTGATGCCTTAAATCGTCTCCTTCTGGATCGGGACGTTTTTGGCTCCGTGCTTTCCTCCTCATAGTTGGTGTAATTATCAGACACCTGCTCTGTCTCCGCCATGTGCTCTTCCCCACTGCGACGAATGAGAAGAGGCGGGGAATAGACTAGAAAGAACGTCAGGGGCAGGCGGAATTTCACGCGGTGTCTATAAAGCGTAACACGTGTGCGTAGTATGTACGATCTGTGAGCGGAGGAAGGTGTATCGGAGGCACCGATCGTAATAACGAAGGTAAGATTTAAAATTGGGCCTATGCTGCTTCTAGATTGAGGCCTGTATTTGGACAAGTTTAGAAGACTTTAGTCTGACATTAGGGTTTGTCTTGTGTTGCGTCTTGCAGTTAAAATGGATATCTTGAAGGATCATGACTTTATGCCAATCGTCATAGATATGTTCAGGGAGCTGCCCTGTCTGTGGCAGGTAAACCACCCTGATTATAAGAACCAAACAAAGAGGAAGGCAGCACTGGATATTTTGCTGCAATTTGTGAAGTCGGTGATCACCACGGCAGACATCACCTATTTGAAGATCCTAATTGGTGGCCTGAGGAGCACTGATCTAAGGGAGCACAAGAAGGTCCAGGATTCCCAGAGATCAGGAGCTGCAGAAGATGCCATTTATGTCCCCAGGCTGTGGTACTATGACAGACTGCATTTTCTGGCAGGTCAGACTGAACCCAGGCCAGCACTATCCAATCTTCCTTCCACGCTTCCTTCACCCCCAGCTGAGGCTTCTGACACCCAACCTGGGCCTTCCAGGCAGCAACATGTGGAGGAGCCCAGCTTGAGCCAGGTATAGCATTCTTCTAAATATTGCTGGTTGTCCAATCAATGATGTTAAATCTATGTTAGTTTAGAGTACTAATTTATGATTGTGATTGATGAAGCAAAAACTAAAACCATGTCCCTTTTTCATACACAGGGAAGTCTCAGCCAGGAGGTGGCCGGGCCAAGTAGGCTGCCTGATACCCAGGTCCCTCCCCTCCGCCTTCAAAGACAAAGTGGCAGGAAGAGGAGTAACCTGGAGGAGGCTGCCATAGGCCTATTTTGGAAGGCTACTGAGGCCCTCAGAACACCCCACAGTGTGGAGGAGGACTTTTCTGCCATAACTGCATGCAAAATGATGCAGATGGAGGAGGGCCAAGGACTCCTATGTGAGTTTTTAATTTTGGAAGCTATAAATAAGGAGTTGAGGGGCCAAATCACATGTGCAACCCACATTTGTCAGCTCACCCATAGTCCTCCTCCTCCTCCTCCTGCAGGTCCTACTCCTCCTCCTGCCACACCTCAAACACCAGGGCCACAGTCAGGAAGGAAGCGTGGAAGGAAGACCAGAGAGTGATGACCTGGGTTCAGTCTGGTCTGGCAAAAGATGCAGCCTCTTGTAGTACCACAGCCTGGGGACATACATGTCATCTTCTGCTGTTCAGGATCTCTTGGAATTCTAGACCAGACTGCACTCCCTTAGATATGGACTCCTCAGGCCACCAATTTTGCTGTCAAAGAATTGATGTGTGCCCTGGGGGTCAAAGGCTTCGCCAATTTCTGCTGTTTATCCAGCGTTGCCTCCCTCTTTGTTTGGTTCTGAGCCCTTAATAAAGGAATTTTTGTTTCAATTATACTCGCCTATGTGTGTTTTCCTTCAAAAAGGACAGTTTGTTTGTGAGGAGGCAGGGACATTTCAAAAATACAATGTGAAATTAACAAGGGACACCAACACCAAGCAATCTCCTTGAGATTAAATAATACAAGATAATAATGGTGTTGTGGTAACTTGACACACAAAAACACACACAAAAATATTCTGGATTAAAAAAAAATAAAAACAAAAAAAGATCAGCCTTGAAAAAAATACAAGCCAAAAAAATAATAATATATATATTTTTGTCAGATGTGACAAATCAAAATATATTGAGGGAATTACGATAAATAATAAAGAAAGAAGTTTGTGAGAAGTCTATGTAAATATGATCAGCAGAACTACTTCATTCTTCTAGCATTATAAAGAAGACGAGAGTGCGCTGCATTAAACTATTTTAAACATTGCAGCCTGACGAAAGTGCTCTATCCATTCCGAACGCTAATTTTACCAGACCGAGCTGTTCCATCTCGGAATTTCTTCTGAGCATGCGTGGCACTTTGTGCGTCAGAATTGGCCACACACGGTCGGAATTGACACGATCGGATTTTGTTGTCGGAAAATTTTATAGCCTGCTCTCAAACTTTGTGTGTCGGAAAATCGGGTGGGAAAATGTCCGATGGAGCCCACACATGGTCAGAATTTCCGACAACAAGCTCCGATCGCACATTTTCCGTCGGAAAGTCCGATCGTGTGTACAGGGTATAAGAGTTCACTACACTCCGATAAAACTACACAGGATGGGCAGAATGGCAGACCCTTTGTGCTGCAGATGCTGGCAGCATACCGGGGATCTCATTCACTTATTATGGCGATGTCCAAAGCTCCATAGGTATTGGAACGAGGTGGTCGGTACACTCAATGGGGTGTTCCAGACCAAGGTACCATTGGACCCCATTTGCTGTATATTGGGTGTTCTGGAAGAGGTGATCCCTGAGGAACTAATTAGGGTAGCATTTTCAAGGGCACTGTTTCAGGCCGGGAAACTCATTCTAATGGGTTGGAAGTCTTCATTACCACCCACTAGTGCGTCCTGGATAACACGATAATATGGGAAACACTTTGATTATGGAGAAATATATATACCAGCATAGAGGATGCCCGGGCAGGTTTGAACGTATATGGTCACACTGGTTAGTTAACCTGGTTTAAGCCCTAGAGAACTAGTGATGTCAAGATTTTTGCAAGGCCCCTAGGAGAAAAGGTATACAAATGTATATAATGTGCATAATACGGGGTTGGTCAGGAGGCGAATGGAAGGAGGGAATGCAGACATAGGTAGCATTTGGATGAGTAGTAACGGTCTGTTTAACATGCTTATGTATGTAACTAATGGATAAACAACAAATGGAATATGTGTACTTGTACATTGGAGGGTGTTGTATGATGACGTGTTCAATAAAACTCTTTTGATTTAAAAAAAAAAAAAAAGGATGCTTATCTCCATGTGCCGATTTTCCCCGCTCACCAGAAATTTCTACGCTTCGAGGTAGAAAATCTTCATTTCCAGTTTGTAGCTCTGCCTTTCGGGCTAGCTACTGCACCTTGAGTGTTTACAAAGGTCCTGGCTCCTCCTTTAGCCAGGTTCAAGGGCTCAAGGTATATGATAGATCAATCAGTAGCCTGCTTAAACCAAAGTTTGGTCAGCGCAGTCAGCTACCTGGAATATCTAGGTTGGATTCTCAACCTAGAAAAATCCTCCTTAAAACCATCAAGGAGATGGGGCTGGTCATAGATACAGTTCAGAAGAAGGTATTTTTGCCCCAGGAAAGAATCAGTTCCTTAAAGGAACTGATTCAGTTGGTCAAAAGTTATTGGGAAAGATGGTGGCTTTTTTCGAGGCCGTTCCTTATGCACAGTTTCATTCAAGACTGCTGCAAAACAGTATCCTGTCAACTTGGAACAAGAAGGTCCAAGCTCTGGACTTCCCAATGCATTTATCCCCCAAAGTGCGTCAGAGCCTCAATTGGTGGTTGATATTCAAGAATCTTCAAAAACGAAAATGCCAGCCTTCTGGGCTGGAGAGCAGTCCTGGAAGAAGCGTCTGTCCAAGGCAAATGGTCCAAATCAGAGATGACCTTGCCCATCAATATTCTAGAGATTCAGGCAGTATGCCTGGCCCTCGAGGCCTGGACGCTCAGACTACAGAATTGTCCTGTCAGGATCCAATCTGACAATGCCACAGCTGTGACCTATATCAATTACCAAGGGGGCACGAGAAGTCGTGCAGCCCAGAGAGAGGTGAATCATATTCTATCTTTGGCAGAAAACAACATTCCTTGCCTATCAGCAATTTTCATTCCAGGGATAGAGAATTGGCAGGCAGACTACTTGAGTCGCCATTAATTGTTCCCGGGAGAATGGTCCCTTCAACCCGACATTTTTCTGTCAATATGCCAAAAATGGGGAATTCCAGAAGTGGATCTGTTTGCGTCCAGGTTCAACAACAAGATCGACAACTTTGTGTCAAGGACAAGGGATTCGATGGCATACGGAACAGGTTTTTCCGTGGCATCAGTTTTCGCTGATCTATGTGTTCCCTCCTGTTCTGCTGCTTCCGCGCCTTCTTCGCAGGATCAAGCAAGTAGAGGAGGTGATTCCTGTGGCCCCAGCGTGGCCCAGGAGATCTTGGTTTGCCGAGATCATAAAGATGGCAGTAGGAGACCCTTGGACCCTACCACTGTGGCCAGACCTTCTTTCGCAAGGTCCAGTATTCCATCCTACCTTACAAACGCTAAATTTAACGGTTTGGCTATTAAGACAAACATTCTAAAGGACCGTGGGCTGTCAGCTTCTGTAGTTTCTACTTTGGTTAATGCTAGGAAGCCGGCCTCCAGAGTCATATACTAGAGAGTCTGGAAGACATATGTCTCCTGGTGTGAATCCAGGGGTTGGCACCCCAGGAAATATGTCATAGGTAGGATCCTTGAATTCCTACAGATGGGATTAGAAATGAAGCTGGCCTTGAGTACTATCAAGGGCCAGGTGTCGGCCTTATCGGTATTTTTTCAACTACCTCTTGCTTTACACTCTCTGGTTCGTAACTTTATTCAGGGGGTAACAAGGATTAATCTCCCAGTTAGGTCACCCCTGAACCCTTGGGGCTTAAATTTAGTCCTGTCGGCTTTACAAAAACGGCCTTTTGAGCCAATACGAGATATTCCCTTGGTCCTCTTGACGAGGAAAATAATTTTCTTGGTTGCCATATCTTCTGCAAGAAGAGTATAAGAGTTGGCTGCTCTTTCTTGTAAAGAGCCATTTTTGATTATTCATAAGGATAAGGTTGTATTGTGGCATCATCCTAATTTCCTACCAAAGGTAGTGTCAGGTTTTCATTTAAACCAGGATATTGTTCTGCCTTCATTTTTTCCAAAACCTCGTTCTGCGGAAGAAAGGTCACTACATTCTGTTGATGTGGTGAGAGCGGTCAAGGTGTAATTGAAAGTGACCGCTCAGATTCGTAAAACATATGTTTTATTTGTGTTGCCAGATGGTCCTAAAAGAGGACAAGCAGCGTCGAAACCTACTATTTCTAAATGGATTCATGAACTGATTGTTCAAACTTATGGTTTAGAGAAAGGAATTCCTCCTTTTCATATAAAAGCGCACTCCACCAGGGCTGTTAGTGCTTCTTGGGCAGTGCATCACCAGGCCTCCATGGCTCAGATCTGCAAGGCGGCAACTTGGTCTTCAGTCCATACATTTACCATATTCTATCAAGTAGATGTAAAAGGTCACGAGGATATCGCCTTTGGGCGCAGTGTACTGCAGGCTGCAGTATGAGTCCTCTAGTCTCTTAGTGCCCTACTTTTGTTGTGTCTCCCTCCATTCAGTTGGCATTGCTATGGGATATTCCACATAGTAACTACTATGGCTCTGTGTCCCGTGATGTACGATAAGAAAATAGGATTTTTATAACAGCTTACTTGTAAAATCCTTTTCTTTGAAGTACATCACAGGACACAGAGGTCCCTCCCTTCTTGGTATACACGTGTATTGCTTTGCTACAAAACTGAGGTACTCCCAGCAGTAGGAGGGGATATATAGGGAGTGCACTTTTTGTCTGTGTCCCGTGATGTACTTCAAAGAAAAGGATTTCACAGGTAAGCTGTTATAAAAATCCTATTTTACCGTGAGGATGGTGTGTTCAGGGCAGTGTTCGTTTTCCGCCAAACATACAGTATCTCACAAATGTGAGTATACCCCTCACATTTTTGTAATTTTTTTTTTCATATCTTGTCATGTGACAACACTGAAGAAATGACACTTTGCTACAATGTAAACTAGTGAGTGTACAGCTTGTATAACTGTGTAAATTTGCTGTCCCCTCAAAATAACTCAACACACAGCCATTAATGTCTAAACCGCTGGCAACAAAAGTGAGTACACCCCTAAGTGAAAATGTCCAAATTGGGCCCAAAGTGTTCATATTTTGTGTAGCTACCATTATTTTCCAGCACTGCCTTAACCCTCTTGGGCATGGAGTTCACAGAGCTTCACAGGTTGCCACTGGAGTCCTCTTCCACTCCTCCATGATGACATCACAGAGCTGGTGGATGTTAGAGACCTTGTGCTCCTCCACCTTTTGTTTGAGGATGTCCCACAGATGCTCAATGGGGTTTAGGTCTGGACATGCTTGGCCAGTAAATCACCTTTACCCTTAGCTTCTTTAGCAAGGCAGTGGTCATCTTGGAGATGTGTTTGGGGTCGTTATCGTGTTGGAATACTGCCCCGTGGCCCAGTCTCCGAAGAGAGGGGATCATGCTCTGTCTCAGTATGTCACAGTACATGTTGGCATTCATGATTCCCTTAATGAACTGTAGCTCTCCAGTGCTGGCAGCACTCATGCAGCCCCAGACCATGACACTCCCACCATCATGCTTGACTGTAGGCAAGACACCCTTGTCTTTGTATTCCTCACCTGGTTACCGCCACACATGCTTGACACCATCTGAACCAAATAAGTTTATCTTGATCTCATCAGACCACAGGACATGGCCTCAGTATTCCATGTCCTTAGTCTGCTTGTCTTTAGAAAACTGTTTGCAGGCTTTCTTGTGCATCATCTTTAGAAGAGGCTTCCTTCTGGGACGACAGCCATGCAGACCAATTTGATGCAGTGTGCGGCGTATGTTCTGAGCACTGACAGGCTGACCCCCCACCCCTTCAACCTCTGCAGCAATGCTGGCAGCGCTCATATGTCTATTTCCCATATGTCTATTGAGCACGTGCACTCAAATTCCTTGGTGGACCATGGCGGGGCCTGTTCTGAGTGGAACCTATCCTGTTAAAGTGCTGTATGGTCTTGGCCACCGTGCTGCAACTCAGTTTCAGGGTCTTGGAAATTTTCTTTTAGCCTAGGCCATCTTTATGTAGAGCAACAATTCTTTTTTTTAGATCCTCAGAGAGTTCTTTGCCATGAGGTGCAATGTTGAACTTCCAGTGACCAGTATGAGAGAGTGAGAGCAATAACACCAAATTTGACATACCTGCTCCCCATTTACACCTGAGATCTTGTAACACTAATGAGTCACATGACACCGGGGAGGGAAATTGGCTAATTGGGCCCAATTTGGAAATTTTCACTTAGGGGTATACTCACTTTTGTTGCCAGCGATTTAGACATTAATGGCTGTGTGTTGAGTTATTTTGAGGGGGACAGCAAATTTACACTGTTAGACAAGCAATACACTCACTACTTTACATTGTAGCAAAGTGTAAATTCTTCAGTGTTGTCACATGAAAAGATATAATAAAATATTTACAAAAATGTGAGGGGTGTACTCACTTTTGTGAGATACTGTAAGTCTGTCTCCCCGGTTTTTAACCCCCCACAGTGGTCCTGGAGCAAAGAGCAGTCCTCTGGCTTGATGAATTTCCGGTTGCTAGGAGCAACGGCTGTGCAGGTTACCATGGGCAATTGTCCCAGATGACGCCCCCAAATGTAGTGCACCCCATGTAGGAGCCGCTGGTGAAAAGGGATCCCCCAACCTCCACAGCCAAGTACACCGAATCTTCACAGTCATTTCAGAGACAGAGAGATAGTCCACGACTTTGTTTTTATGGTTTATGGAGGGTTAATAAACTTGGATAGGGGTGGGAAGTACAGTTGATCTAGCTGCGGGATTGGGGCACCACCAGTGCAGAGCTTGCTCAGGAATGGCAGCAGGCAGGTGTGAGTGCATCTGCATGCACATTGAGGCAAAGACTTTTGGAGGATGGCCTGGTGTCAAGAAGGGCAGCAAAGAAGCCAATTCTCTCCAGGAAAAACATCAGGGACAGACTGATATTCTGCAAACGGTACAGGGATTGGACTGCTGAGGACTGGGGTAAAGTAATTTTCTCTGCTGAATTCCCTTTGCGATTGTTTGGGGCATCAACAAAAGCCTTGTCCGCAGAAGAAAAGGTGAGCGCTACCATCAGTCCTGTGTCATGCCAACAGTAACGCATCCTGGAACCATTCATGTGTGGGGTTGCTTCTCAGTCAAGGGTGTGGGCTCAATGTAAGAAATTGAATGCTCACCAATGTAATAGAAGTCAATTTATTGAATATTCCATAAGAGGTACATGACACACACCATAAGTGCGATGGCCGGAACAGAGGTGGACGCGTTTCACACAGCTACACTGTGCTTACTCATCACCTGGTGATGAGTAAGCACAGTGTAGCTGTGTGAAACGGATCCACCTCTGTTCCGGCCATCGCACTTGTGGTGTGTGTCATGTACCTTTTATGGAATATTCAATAAATTACGTCGGTGTGCAGCCAATTTCTTTCATTCAATCTTCCTAAGCAGGCGAGCCAGGGCTTGCACCCGTACGAAGAGTCCCACCCCAATTGATTTCATTTGGAATTACTCACCTGTTGTCTCTCCAAGGGAGTGGGCTCACTCACAATTTTGCCTAAGAACACAGCCATGAATAAAGAATGGTAGAAAAACATCCTCCGAGAGCAACTTCTCCCAACCATCCAAGAACAGTTTGGTGACAAACCATGCCTTTTCCAGCATGATGGAGCACCTTGCCATAAAGCAAAAGTGATAACTACGTGGCTTGGGGAACAAAACATCGCAATTTTGGGTCCATGGCCAGGAAACTCCCCAGACCTTAATTCCATTGAGAACTTGTGGTCAATCCTCAAGAGGTGGGTAAACAAAAAAGCCCCCACAAATTCTGACAAACTCCAAGCATTGATTATGCAAGAATGGGCTACCATCAGTTCAGAATGTGACCCAGAAGTTGATTGACCGCATGCCAGGAGGAATTTCAGAGGTCTTGAAAAAGAAGGGTCAACACTGCAAATATTGACTCTTCGCATAAACCTAATGTAATTGTCAATAAAAGCTTTGACACTTATGAAATGCTTGTAATTATACTTCAGTATACCATAGTAACATCTGACAAAAAGATCTAAAAACACAGAAGCAGCAGTCTTTGTGAAAAATGTCACTTAACCACTTAAAGAGGAGTTCCAGGCTCCTTCAGAAAAAATGAATAGTCAGCAGCTACAAATACTGCAGCTGCTGGCTTTAAATATAAGGACACTTACCTGTCTGTCTAGGGATCCCACAATGTTCTCACCCGAGCCGATTCTTCAATCGGCTTCAGGTGCAGGCCTCTGTAGTAAGGGAAAAAGGAAGTGACGCACATGCACGGGCCACGCTGCGCCTGGTGAATCTTGTGGACTTGTTATGTGTCCCAGAAGGCTGGGACACATAACACCCATTAAAGCAAGAAAACAGTCAATCTTAGGTTTTCTGTTGTATTTATTTGCAGGATTTAATTTGGATGGGTAAAGGATAACCTGAGATGCCTTTCTCATTTGATGCATTGCATGTTGTAAATAGTTATTCGATGGCCGTGGCCTTGCAAGAACACTAGATACACTCCCTCCTGCCCAATCTCTTTTGGGTTTTAATTACTCTTCTGCAGACTATTACTTCCTCTTCTTCTGTGCAAATACTGCAAAGAACACACTAATGTCCTATTTCTTCACTTCCACTTGAACAAAGAATCACCCTGAATAATTCCTTATTTATGGACCATGATAGGATTGTCCATACGACTCAAAAGGCCAGAAGTGCACACAGCTGCTTCCCAGCGCCCAGAAAGTTAGACATTCACACAGTCTTTGGAAGGCCCTACCAATGTGCTAACCAGGCCATAGATGACTTGGTACCTCCACACAAAGACCTGACACTTGGTATTGGGTGGACCACTTCTTTCAGCCAGTCCAGGACTATAAATGTTGCGTTCCCTGGCCACAACATTCTACACTGCTCTGACCAGTTTCTCTTCGTCTGTTACAGTGACCTTCTCCTCCTGAACAGTTTTGTGTCCCCAGTCACAGAATGCTGCGCTACTCTCCTCCGCTTGACTGCTACTTCCTCTGCTTGATCCTCTTTACATCCAAGTCCTATGTTCCCCGGTCACAGCAGCTTGATGCCTCCTTAGAGATGAATATCCTTATCTTCTTCCCAGTGGTTCCTCTATCCCTCCTCCACGTCCACCGCATTCCCCACGTGGGGACGCGCGGAACAGCACCTCAACACTCCATGCTGTCTTTCTGCTCCACAGAACTCCTCCCTGGAAGCATGTGAACCCAGCTTATATGAGAGGCCTGCCCCCTGCCAATGCAAGTTAATGATTGGTCAGGGCTCCTCACATGAGCTGCCTGTCACTCAGATCTCAAGTCCAACCTCTCTTCCAGAACTGTCCTTCTGAAAGCAGGGGAGGCATCTTTGAGTCCGAGTGCAGGTGGCCACACCCCCCACTACACTGATCACTCCCAGTCCCATATCACAACAACCAGGCCCAGCCTAAAGCATAGGCCTGGCTAAATTTACCTGCACTTGGGTCCTGAGCTAGAAAAATACTACTCTAGCACCTACCTTTAGGTAGAGGGTGCTACAGATAAATTTAGTTTGGGTACAGTGTTGCATGACCGCGCAATTACCAGTTAAATTAGAACAGTGCTAAATAGCAGAAAATGGCCTGGTCCTCAAGGGGGTAAATCTTCCAAAGCTAAAGTGGTTCAATAAAAGTTTTTTCAGCTTTCAAAATCTCTAAATAATCCAAACTATTATGGGGTGTGCAAAATCTGTACCCCAAATGTGTATTGTGTAGTTCCCGGGCTCTCAGATATGCTATGGCTTGATGGAAGTGTTGTGGGTGAAACATTCCAAAAATGGTGGTCACCTGAGGTGAAAGGTGGAGTGCAGAGCCTGGTTTGAGGTAGATTGAAGTTTTCCTTGTACAGCCAATACAGGTGTATGTCCTGAGCTGAGGCGGGTGACTTGTACCCCCGTCTATGGAGAGAACCCTAGTCAGGACCATGCTGAGTTCCTGTCCTGTGCGGGTCACGTGCGTCCTTGCTGCCCATCGGGTCACCTCTACTCACACCGACCGCTGGCCTTCAGCAGTCAATGGAGTTGTAAAGTGAGCGAGGACCGACAGACACGCCCCACACACTCTACGATTGGCCGCTCTCAAAGTTCCCCGACCCTAATAGAACACCCTGACCATATATGGGTGGCGGCTCCTCCCCCCCACACTGTAGCATAGGATGACCTCTGTATTGTAAATCCCCGTGTTCACTGTGATCACGCCGCGGAGAGTCCGATCCATACACCGGGCACTATGCAGACCGAGACCGAGGGGATCCCCTACCCTGCACAGCGCCACGACACCCCGGGACAAGGTGAGGAGGGCACCGATCACTCTGCATATAACTGGGGCATGTGTGCTGACACTCTATTCTACCACCGTCCTGTGTCTATAGAAATACATGGTGCTGTCATTGTAGTATGTCCACCTGTATACCATCTATAGAGTACAGATTTTCCTCCTGATAAGCGATCATTCAGTCCTGGCTGCTCAGGTGACACTTCGGGGTGACTGGTATTGGAAAGTTGTGGTCATTGAACACGTGTGTGTGTGTGTACAGTGTGCCAAGGTCACCTCTACTGGGGGGGGAGAGACCACTACAAGTGGACGACCCCCCCCACCTGTCATGTCAGGGGTGTCACCCCATAATCACAGTATGTACACTGTACACATGATCATTAGGTGATCACAGCATGTACAAAGTACACATGATCATTAGGTGATCACAGCATGTACACTGTACACATGATCATTAGGTGATCACTGTATGTACACTTTACACATGATCATTAGGTGATCACTGTATGTACACTGTACACATGATCATTAGGTGATCACAGCATGTACACTGTACACATGATCATTAGGTGATCACTGTATGTACACTGTACACATGATCATTAGGTGATCACAGCATGTACACTGCACACATGATCATTAGGTGATCACTGTATGTACAATGTACACATGATCATTAGGTGATCACAGCATGTACAATGTACACATGATCATTAGGTGATCACTGTATGTACACTGTACACATGATCATTAGGTGATCACAGCATGTACACTGTACACATGATCATTAGGTGATCACTGTATGTACACTGTACACATGATCATTAGGTGATCACTGTATGTACACTGTACACATGATCATTAGGTGATCACAGCATGTACAATGTACACATGATCATTAGGTGATCACAGCATGTACACTGTACACATGATCATTAGGCGATCACTGTATGTACAATGTACACATGATCATTAGGTGATCACAGCATGTACACTGTACACATGATCATTAGGTGATCACAGCATGTACACTGTACACATGATCATTAGGTGATCACTGTATGTACACTGTACACATGATCATTAGGTGATCACAGCATGTACAAAGTACACATGATCATTAGGTGATCACAGCATGTACACTGTACACATGATCATTAGGTGATCACTGTATGTACACTTTACACATGATCATTAGGTGATCACTGTATGTACACTGTACACATGATCATTAGGTGATCACAGCATGTACACTGTACACATGATCATTAGGTGATCACTGTATGTACAATGTACACATGATCATTAGGTGATCACAGCATGTACACTGCACACATGATCATTAGGTGATCACTGTATGTACAATGTACACATGATCATTAGGTGATCACAGCATGTACAATGTACACATGATCATTAGGTGATCACTGTATGTACACTGTACACATGATCATTAGGTGATCACAGCATGTACACTGTACACATGATCATTAGGTGATCACTGTATGTACACTGTACACATGATCATTAGGTGATCACTGTATGTACACTGTACACATGATCATTAGGTGATCACAGCATGTACAATGTACACATGATCATTAGGTGATCACAGCATGTACACTGTACACATGATCATTAGGCGATCACTGTATGTACAATGTACACATGATCATTAGGTGATCACAGCATGTACACTGTACACATGATCATTAGGTGATCACAGCATGTACACTGTACACATGATCATTAGGTGATCACTGTATGTACACTGTACACATGATCATTAGGTGATCACTGTATGTACAAAGTACACATGATCATTAGGTGATCACAGCATGTACACTGTACACATGATCATTAGGTGATCACAGCATGTACACTGTACACATGATCATTAGGTGATCACTGTATGTACACTGTACACATGATCATTAGGTGATCACAGCATGTACACTGTACACATGATCATTAGGTGATCACAGCATGTACACTGTACACATGATCATTAGGTGATCACAGCATGTACACTGTACACATGATCATTAGGTGATCACAGCATGTACACTGTACACATGATCATTAGGTGATCACTGTATGTACACTGTACACATGATCATTAGGTGATCACAGCATGTACACTGTACACATGATCATTAGGTGATCACAGCATGTACACTGTACACATGATAATTAGGCGATCACAGCATGTACACTGTACACATGATCATTAGGTGATCACAGCATGTACAATGTACACATGATCATTAGGTGATCACAGCATGTACACTGTACACATGATAATTAGGCGATCACTGTATGTACAATGTACACATGATCATTAGGTGATCACTGTATTTACACTGTACACATGATCATTAGGTGATCACAGCATGTACACTGTACACATGATCATTAGGTGATCAATGTATGTACACTGCACACATGATCATTAGGTGATCACTTTATGTACACTGTACACATGATCATTAGGTGATCACTGTATGTACAATGTACACATGATCATTAGGTGATCACTGTATTTACACTGTACACATGATCATTAGGTGATCACTGTATGGAGCTTTCATTAGTCATACAAAGAATAGAACTAATTATTATTAGATGTATTATCTCTTCATCCAATCAAAGGACACTTTGCAAGGCATTCCCCGAATGGCACTTGTGCCAAATCCCTGTGGTTACTATGCAGCAGGGCCACTGCCCGGTGTTCCTGCCTGCTTGGGCGTTTGCTTGCAACTGCTGCCATTTACAGAATGTCTTACATAGGGGTGCGCACGGGGTGTGCCAGGTGTGCCTGGGCACACCCTAATCACCCCATGTGGGGCAGACTCCCCCTGTTTAGACCCCTGATACTTCGCCAAAGCCCCCTAATGGGGCTCCTAAAAAATTGTAAAAAGAATATTATTAAAAGAAATAAAAGAATTGTAAAAAATAATTAAAAAAAATCGAATAACAATAAAAACTACTGACACCAGCCACTACCTTACTGACACCATCCATTGCTCTACTGACACTGTCGCATGCACATACACTCATATGTCTTTGAGCTTTGGGGTGCACACCCTAATGCAATAGGCTGTGCATACTTATGATGTCTTAATTTTTTTCAATGAATAAAAAGCGTTCTCTCACTGGATAAGGTGAAGATCATGACATCACTGCCCCTTCTCTACACCACATCCAATCAGAAAGCCTTGTATTTATTTAAAAAAAAACCCAATGTATTCTGTGAATGGCAGCAGTACCAGGGAGTGATTCCCTGTGGTCAGTGTTCAGACAGGAATATCATTATTGTTTATTGAATAAGGGATATGATAGTGTGCAATAAAGGATATCATTATTATTTGACGGACATGATTAAAGCAAGATTTGAAGATATCCTCTTTAATACATTTATTAAGTCCAAATGAGTCACTGTCCCGGATTCATAATTTTCTTTTTTCATTTTGCTTTAATAGAAGCCTTTAAAACATACAGAAGATATTTGTGGTAGAATAGACCATACTGCACAATGTGCTTGTTGTAAGTAATTCTACTGTAGACTAATAAGACTTGGTTTAGTCTCTTGCTGCCCATTTGGAAACCTTTTCCTATTCAAGATTTTTCTGATGCCAGTACTTTTGTCCAAGAATGTGGTAAAACCAATATGCTCAGCAGATCTAGATATGGCAATAACATATTTTGTTTGTATTTTGTAATTGCATATTCCATACCCGTCTGATCCCAGTGGGAACAGAGAATCACTATAGTGGCTGATGCCACTTCTTCTGGGTCCCATGCCTAGCAGCTGCCCTCCTGCATAGTAACGACAGGGTGTTGCTTGCTGGACGCGGGCACCATTCATAGAATGCCTTGCAATTTTCTCAATGAATGCGATGCATTTTGTGACTCTCCACCCTGTCTAATTAGAGAAAGCTTTGCATTCATTGAGAAAAACATAAGGCATTCTCTGAATGGCATCCATGCCAAGTGTGGGACCTTCTTTGTTCCCTATGCAGCATTGCAGCCACTTGCACGGGACTTGGAAGACAGTGAGGATCACAGTAGTAGCGATGGCTATACCACAGTAATTCTCTGCTTCTTCAGGGATCAGCTGATTCCATTCACTTTTAGGTCGGGTTCACATTTGTGCGATTGGATGCGGGTTTCCTCGCATCCAATTCGCATGACATGCTAGTGTGACCGGCTCTCAATGGAACCGGTTGACACAGGTCCAGGGCGGCCGCGGAACAGGTTGCAAAAGGGTCCTGTGCGTGTTTGGGTCCGGTTCAGGTGCAAATTCAGGCAAAAATTCGGACCTGAATCACACCTGAACCGGTGAACAGACATGCACCGGACCCCAGGCACGAACCCGCGGCCCCACATATGTGAACCCGGCCTTGGAGATGCTACTAAAGTTAAATCATCCATTGGTTTCTAAAGTCTTATGCTGGCCATACACTATACGAAAAATCGACTGAAATTCATCATTTAGACAGTTAGTTTTTCGGCCAGTTAATGGGCACAAAATCGATAATTGTTGGGACATTTTTGAGCCGAAAAAAACGAAGGACACATTTGGAAATTTTCTGCCTAACGAACAATAAATTGAAGGGTTAATGTATTTCCCGTCTGAACGGTTTGCACTAGGTATATGTAAAAAAACGAACAAAAAATGCATTGATTTATGTCCACTGAACGATTTATCGGTCATTACATGATGGCACTATCGTTCACGCTCATGGCTGAATGTTCGTTTTTTCGAAAATGGGTCTGGCCGGTTTTTCGTATTGTATATAGCCAGCAATACAAGCTGGTTTCATTTTCACTTTTTAATTACATAATGAAGAATGCAGCAGGAAAAGTGAGACTTCCCATGCCAAAACAGGTTGATTGAGATTGCATTGGGATATATGACGAGACCGGGATATTTTGCTACTTGAGCCCTCTAGACCTATAAGAAGCCTTGTTGTGATTCAACCAACCAGAATCCATTATTAGCTTAAAAATAAACAGCATAGTACGGTAAATAAAAAAAAAGGCACTTGTGTCTTGCTCTCACTGACTGCTTTAAATATCATAGGTTTATTGGTATCTGCGTCCACTACAGTACTGCGCTAAGGCACCTTTCTCTGCATTTTTAGCTCCATATAAGTAATTTGAAGAGTAGATAAAAAGTATCACAATGAACCCCAATGCATTGCAGTCCATTTCTTAGTAAGATCTGTTCAACTTGTGTTTTTGTGTTGTAACGTTTTAAAGAATGCGGTACATTACAGTGGAAACCGGTGCAGTGGAAAACAGAGAAAAAAGACGCGCTTGATATTCATGGGTTAATATGCACCTTTGAAGGGGATTTGGTGAGAGTGAACTCTAAACACAACAAAACCCTAAAAAATGAGTGCCAGGAGTAAATAATTTGCAGAGCTACTTATCCCGCGGAACTACATATACATTTGTCATGCGCGAATAGAGGCAAAACCAATTGTCATTAGGCTATTTTCTTTCCAGGTCGAATGTTCTTTAGTAAATCAGGAAAATATTGCATTGTGGTTACTAGATGGAGCTGAACAGGAAATATTTACTATGATGATCTGCTCCATCTAGTGGTCATAACGCCGTATTTTCCTGAGTCACATGTATATTTGACCTGGAGGGAAAATAGCGTAATAATATTTGATTTTGCTCCCGTTCACACATAATGAATGTGCATGAAGTTTCACTGGCGGAATAGTTCTGAGCGTATTTTTTTTTATCAATACACATCTAAGCTCACTGTATCTAGGATTAATACACAGTGGAGTTTATGTCAGCCTTAGCAGTGCATGCTCGGGAATATGTGGATATGTTTTGCTAAACCCACACGCCAAACTGAGAGCTTTACAAATAGGTGTGTAGGGAGAAAAAATGATACAAGTCTGTGACAGCTTAAAAATAAAGTATACACTGTATCTAATTCAGATGTTTGATGGCTATATTTGTGGAGTTTTGAGTTAAAGGGACTTGCTTTACATAGGTTACATACTCAGGGACTGTCATCATTATCCCTGCTTTCTGAGTCCTTAGCCTGAAAGAAGAATGCAGCCAGTAAAGTATTGGGACACTTAAAAGGTGTAGTAGTGTTCCAGGTCAGAAATAGATAGATGGATGGGTACATACATGCGCACTATTACCCCATCCCAAAATGCACAACATATAAATGTGGAAAAGTTTTGTGGCCCTATATTGGGGGGGGGGGGTTAGGTCAAACGTTAAGGCTCCATGCACACAAGGCCATCTAGCTGTAGTGTGTCCCTCCCGCTGTTTTAGTGTGCCCGGATAGGGACATATGCAATGTCCAGCCTTGCTGCCTGTCAAAGTCTATGGCAGGACAAATGCCCCAGAACACATAGAGATCTAAATGTAGGTACACATTGTACAGCATTCAGCCCCATCCTTGCCAAAGCGCCAAGAAGGATTGCAGCTAGAGGGCATTATGTGGGGCCTTACCTGAACTCAGAAATTGTAGCCATAGAGGTTGTATAACCAAACATCGTAAAGTGGTCATACACCTAGCACATTTTGTCTTGTTCCTAATGAAGCAGACAAATTTCACTGGATGGGTGGCCTTGTCACCATCCTCCTGCCTGACATCCTTTGATTGGCTGTACCGTGGCTGTGTCCAGTCAGATGAATTCAGGTATTCTGACAGCTCCTGGTGGCGGCTGTCAGAATACAATCAGTGGGAGTTTTGTCCATTCATACTTTGATGGTACTACGCAGCCAACAGATATTTTGAAAATCCGATAAACACAATTGACCATCATAAATCATGTAAAACACTGTCCACCTATAAACCCCCAGTAAGGATAAACTGGGACAGGGTGGGCAGATGGGAAGCTTACAGCTTGCTTTTGTAGCTAAACCTGCTACAAGCCCCTTTTGATACTGTAGCTCTGTAATGCTGCGTACACACTATTGGAATTTCGGCCCGCAAAAGACCGATGAGAGTTTTTCGTCAGAAAATGCGACCGTGTGTATGCTCCATCAGACTTTTGCTGGCCAAATTCCAGCCAGCAAAAGATTGAGAGCATGCTCTCAATTTTTCGGTCGGGAAGAGTTCCTATCCGAAAATGCGATCGTCTGTGGCAGTTCCGAAGCGTAAAATTCCTACGCATGATCGGAAACAATTCGCTGCATGCTCGGAAGCATTAAACTTCATTTTCTCGGCTCGTCGTAGTGTTGTACGTCACCGCGTTCTTGGCGATCGTAAGTTCAGCAAACTTTTGTGTGACCGTGTGTATGTGAGGCAAACTTGAGCGGAATCCCGTCGGAAAAGCTGTCATATCTTTTCCCGACGAGAAGTCCGATCTTGTGTATGCGGCATTAGAGTACTTCATTTATTTATTTATACAGGTACTTCTATAGCGCCATCAATTTACGCAGTACTTTACGGCTCCATGCACACTAGCGTTTTTCATTAACGTTCAAAAAAAGCTAGAAAAAAAAAAACGCTGCATGAAAAATGCTGATAACAGCATTTTTGTGCCAGCTTCTAGTAGCATTTTAGTAGCTTTTAAAAGGCATTTGGAAGCTTTTAGGAGCATTAGCATTGTATTAGCGTTTTTGCAGTACATGAAGAAAAAAAGCTTTAAAAAAGCTCAAAAAAAGCTGTTGGGCCTCATGCACACTGGACGTTTTTACAGCTGCTGTTTTTGGCTTCAGACGTTTTTTTCAGCAGCCAGTAAACTCCTCAGCATGTTATCCTATGTGTCCATGCACACACAGGCTGTTATGAGCAGGGGCGTTTTCTGGCTGGGAAAAACAAAACAGAACTAGTGGATTTTCAGAGGAGTTTTTCAGCTGTAAAAAACGCTCTAACTCTGATAAAAGCTGAAAAACGCGGCTATTCTGCGTTTTTATCAGAGTTTTTTGAGCCATAAGCTTTTGTGGGAGTATAGTTTTGCTAAAAAAAAAAAAACGTACAGTGCGCATGAGGCCTTAGTAGCATTTTAGGAGCATTTAGAAGCATTGAGCGTTTTTTTTTTGCTGGAAAAATGCTCCAAAAAACTCTACAAATTATTATTTTTTTTTTCTGCTCCTAGACGCTAAAGCTCAAAAATGCTAATAGCCTAAAATAGTGTACATGAACGCATAGGATAACACTATTTAGCTTCTAAAAGCAGACAAAAATGCTAATAACAGCTTCTAGGAGCTTAAAAAAAATTGCTAGTGTGCATGGAGCCTACATATACAGCATCTCACAAAAGTTTACACCACATTTAACACACCTGCTCCCCATTCACACCTGAGACCTTGTAACACTAACAAGTCACATGGCACCAGGGAGGGGAAATGGCTAGCAGCAAACAAAATACTCTTGCACATAAGTGTGATGTCCGGGTGATCTAGTGTTTAAAGAATAATTTCTCAGGCCTTGCTGCCCTCCAGGATAGGGGCACCCTAGCAGTCAAAGGAAGAGTAAAGAAAAGATGGTGCACCAGCCTTGTGCATTATCCTTAGTAAATTTATTGATAAAAACAGATAAAAAGCTACTCACAAACCTTGGAAGAACATTTGCTTAATATAAACCACCTAGTCCTGGCAATCGGTCTAGGTATCGACAGTCTCCAGATGGTGAAGGAGAGAACATTAGGACCACTGCTTGTTGACGCGTTTCGAAGGGATAACTTCTTCCTCAGAGCCTAGCAGTACTAGCTCCTTCAGCTCATTATATACACATTATATAGAGAAAATGGCTAATTGGGCCCAATTTGGACATTTTCACTTAGGGGTGTACTCACTTTTGTTGCCAGTGGTTTAGACATTAATGGCTGTGTGTTGAGTTGTTTTGAGGGGACAGCAAATTTACACTGTAAGTGCCGGTTCACACAGGGGCAACTTGTCAGGCGACCTAGCCGCCTGACAAGTCGCCTCCCGTTCTGTGCTATGGAACCGTTCTAATAGGAGCGACGCAAGTCGCTCTGACTTCGAAAAAGGTTCCTGTAGTATTTTTGGGGCGACTTCAGGCGACTTGCATTGACTTCTATACAGAAGTCGTTTTGCAAGTCGCCGCCGGAGTCGTGTGCGAGGCGACCTGCAAGTCGTGTCGCCCCTGTGTGAACCAGCACTTATACAAGCTGTACACTCACTACTTTACATTGTAGCAAAGTGTCATTTCTTCAGTGTTGTCACATGAAAAGATATAATAAAATATTTACAAAAATGTGAGGGGTGTACTCACTTTTGTGAGATACTGTACATTATATTGTACATTCACATCATTCCCTGCCGTCAAGGAGCATACAATCTAAGGTCCCTAACTCACATTCATACATACACATACTAGGGCCAATTTCATTACTGCATGTTGACCTTCCTGCTGAATTGTCATCAATCCGGTGGTCAGTTGTGCCTCCCTCTGCTCAGCACGGCTACTTCCATCTTAGCTTCTTCACAGCAACTCCAGGCAGACTTCAGCTGGAAGAAATCAGAGGAAAACCAGCAGATCAGTCCGAATGTTTAACTTTCTTGTGTACTGGATATTCAAATAAAGTTGTTAAAGAAAGAAATGGGTTGAGCTGGGCCTAGGGTTGCCATCTCATCCCTTTAAAACCAAACACATATTAACTACACAGGTTCTGTGGCTGATTAAGGTGGTAATTAAACTCACTTGGTGCCTTCTCTGCATTAAATTATCCTCGGAACCTGTGTAATTCATATGTGTTTGGGTTTAAAGGGATGAGGTGGCAACTCTAGGTGGGCCCCTTCCTTTTTTGTGACCCTGACTGGGTCTAGCGTCTTTACAAACAAGTTGGTAATGGCAGCTATACTAACAATCTCATTTACAATGTTTTTGTAACAAAAGATGACACTGCTGTGAGCTTAGACGATGCAGCTGCCGCTGGCCTTCACCTCTGCCTCCATGCTGCATTCCACTGAGGTGTCTGGGGATCAGTGCATGGTGAAGAACAATTGTGTGTGAGGAGCATCCTCACCACAGGCAAAGATCTCCAATGTACCTCACAGTCATTATAAAGAAATATTAGCAGTGTGGAGACCCATCCACAGCTCGGTGTAACATAGTTATCTATTTGCAATTTATACTTTGAATGGACTAGTCCATTCTATATTATTTTTTTTTTCTATATAAACACTAATGCTGGGGTAGCTTGAAGATTAGGAATCAACTAAGAAAAGCTGGACATCTAATAATTTTTTTAAAACATGACAAGATAACATTTCTGTATCACCACGTTGGTTATGTGTTTATGGGGCATCTGTTATCATTTTTTTACTTCATGAATGTGTTGGAAACTTGGAAAGATCAATGAAAAAGTGAAAAGAGAAGCTGAAATAATGGCTATGGTAGTCATAATTATGTGTAAGTATGATATTGCACGGCAGGACAATAAGGCCCCATGCACTAGCCACTTTTGCCTATAGAAAGTAAAATCTGGATATTGTTCAGCACCCAGGTACCACAGGTATATCATAAAGGCCACCAAAATCAATGACAGGATGCAATATGCAATGGCTGTATGCTGTTCTGAGTAGTACTCATGAGCAGTACAGGGCCATATGCATACAGGTAAATTTGCCCCAAACATTAAGACCCCTTTCACACTGAGGCGGTTTTCAGGCGTTGTAGCGCTAAAAATAGCCCCTGTAAAGCGCCTGAAAACTGCCTCTCATACCTCCCCAGTATAAAAGCCTGAGTGCTTTCACACTGAGGCGGTGCACTTGTGGGACAGGAAAAAAAGTCCTGCAAGCAGCATCTTTGGGGCGGTGTTGGAGCGATGTATACATCGCTCCTACACTGCCCCTTCCCATTGAAATGAATGGGCAGCGCTTTCGGAAGCGCCTAAAAAGCGCTTCAGAAGCGCCGCAACATGGGTGCTTTTAACTCCTTGTTAACACCTTCTTGGGGGTTAAAAGCGCCCTGCTAGCGGCTGAAAAGCACTGCTTAAACAGTTTTGTGTCTATCCTGCTTAAAGGGACCGACGTACAGCTACGACGGTTAGCGAGATCGTGCCAACCTGCCGCTGTATAATGACGGCGACTGGTTAGCAGGCAGTTAAATGTAAGGACTTCTTGCTGGTAGAATCTTTAATATTTGCAAACAAAATGAAGGTTTCCTATTTAGAATAATAAGCTGTCAGGTTAGTAAAACAGCGATATCAGAATCGATTCAATCAGTTTGTAGTGTACATAGATTTGCAAAACAATGGGATAAAGGAATATTCCTGAACTTTGTTTTTTCTCATGGTTACTGTGAAATTGTGTGAATGCATCAATGCAGTGCATGTTATCTCCACTTACAGAGATTGGATTAATTGATGAGTTTACCAAAAATGTAAATATTGCAGAATATACAGCCTCATGCTACATAACTAAGCTCCATTTCATGCTGAATAAACTAAATTCGTAATGTATCTTAAATATAAAACTATCTTTAGATAGAATTTTACTCCAAAAGCATTTTATTAAAATAAATTTGATAAAAATCAAAAAAATCTGATTTAAATGAAAAAACCTGGTGCCTGGAGGAAACACAAGCACAGGGAGAACATACAGACTTAATGCAGATAGTGTTCTGACCAAGATCTGAACCAGGAAGCCCTAAGGACCCCCCCCCCCCCCCCCAATGACACTACCACTATTATGTCCTATGTATAGCTTTTATTACAAATAGACACATTGGTCTGTAGACAAAGTTGGGTCTTTGGTCCTCAGGCTTTCAAAGAAAGTTTGGGTAAATTAAAAAATGTACAAGTGGTGATTTCATCGCCATTCCAGTATCATGGTTTGTCAGAAGACTGTTGCTGGTCTTTGAAAAAAGCTGAGTGTTGATTACACGTTATGGATAAAGCATAGCACTGAACATCTGCCATCGTGTTCAGACCAGATTCTGGTCCATCTCCGTTACAACAAGTCTGAGTATGTTATAAAAATGTGTGGCGCCTAAGTCTGCAAAACGTAACCCCTGAGTCTGACTTATAATAAAATATTACAATAATATGAGTTCTAGAACAAGACAAACAAGGCACAAGGCAAGGGTGATGTGTGAATGACAGTAAATCTTAGCAACCAGTCACAATTGACCTTTTATTTGTTTAGATCAGATATAAGCATAAATCTCATTTCAAATTAGTTGTTGCGCTGTGTAACTGTCATTTGTTAATTTGTGGCTTTATTATTTTCTTTAGAGTTCATTTCACTGTATTCCAGACAGGGAGTTATCTCAGAAAAGACGCAAGCAGCAATTAGAACCAGTTTACCATACATATTGTGTATTTATATACTTTGTATATATATATATATATATAATACATATATATATATATATATATATATATATATATATATATATATATATATATGTATGTATGTATGTATGTATGTATGTATGTATGTATTTATTATCTCCCTTTTGAGACAACCTTTCCCCCAACCTCATCCATTGCACTGCAAGGGATAAATGTTCATTATATCTAGGTTATCCTTTCTAAAGCATAGGTCAGTAGGGGTTCCTTGAACACTGGGCAATTTCTGCTCCTCAGCTAAGTTGCCACTGACATCGATGATATTTTAAGCTATCTTTAAGAGGGGCATTGTCCTCACTGACTGAGGTTCCTCCATGTGAATAAGATGGAACAAGGTTGATCTAGGGCAGTGATGGCGAACCTTGGCACCCCAGATGTTTTGGAACTACATTTCCCATGATGCTCAACTACACTGCAGAGTGCATGAGCATCATTGGAAATGTAGTTTCAAAACATCTAGGGTGCCAAGGTTCGCCATCACTGGTCTAGGGGTACTTACCTTATTCGATGTTCCAGCACGGTTCTACCAGCGGTGTGACTGTTCCTCCGCAGCCTCCTCTCTAAGCTTCAATTGTATGTTTTCCCACACCATGTACAATGCAGGCTCAGTAACCCTGCATTGTATATGATGACGCCAAAGGTTGGCCCACAGACCAGAGTTTTGGGGAGAATAGAACAGCAATAGAGCCGCTGGAGTGAGGGTTAGAGTAAAGCCGCCTGTAGATGGATCAAATCTCAGCCAGACTGGCTGAGATTCGATCCATCAATGGGCAGGCTGATTGTACCCAAGTCAATCCACCAAGCGACTTGGGTACAACCAGCATTATCAAATTTTTAGCATGTGATTTTGCCAGCGGCCATAGCCGCTATCAGGAATTGTGCTCTCCTGGCAGGGACAGCTCACAATGCCCCCCCCCCCCTCCCCACTGGGCGAACACAATCGTTTTGTGAGAAAGAAAATTGCTCCATTCCCCAATCAACATAGTCAATGTGTATAGGGGGAATCAAGCAATTTTCTTTCCTGGTTGCAGGAAAGAAAATCGTAATCTATGGCCTGCTTTAGTAATCCTGCTGTTCCTCTACACCCTAGACCAGGGATCTCCAAACTATGGCCCTCCAGCTGTTGCGGAACTACACTACCCATGATGCATTGTGAAACTCTGACATTCACAGACATGACTAGGCATAATGGGAATTGTAGTTCCTGAACAACTGGAGGGCCATAGTTTGGAGCCCCCTGCCCCTAGACATAACAAGCAATAACCTCTTGCAGTGCGGTGTAGGGGTAGATTTTTTTTCTAATTCCTGGAGTAGGTCTGTAAAAATGTCTTGCTTCTGCATACCAACACTATACAAATCCTGCAGACACAATGTTAAAAAATAAATAAAGTCATAATGTAGCGTTTCAAAATTTCAATAAAAAAAAGGTGCACAAGGCAAGCTTTAACATCTCAGCATCAACAAAGGGAACTCCAGTGTGACATCATCAATCTCTGTAATTAGAGGGTGCATCCGGGCCTTTAACTGCTTGGTGCATGAATTTAGATTTGGAGAAATTGTAAATTGATTTTTCCCCATAAGCATTTCAGAGCCATATAGGCTTTATCCAAAAAAAGTGAGTCCCCATTATATAATTTGGTTGTTTTATTTTAATTTGCATTTCTATATCATAATGTAAGCATTTTCTGCTCTGCTCTTCCATGAGTTCTATTGTTAGTTGTTTGAGGAGAAGCAGACCAGGTGTCTGGTACTGTGAGACGATGGATTACATGTCTGTTCTTTCATCGCAGTGCAAGTTGATCAAATTCATTGTTCTTCAATACCATTTATTCTTGTAAAGTGACATAAGATCCATTATTCTTTTAATTCATACAGTGGGGAAAATAATTATTTGATCCCCTGCAGATTTTGTAAGTTTGCCCAGTTACAAAAAAAAGGAAGGGTTTAGAATTTTTATCATAGGTGTATTTTAAATGATAGAGACAGAATATAAACCTAAAATCCATAAAAAACATATGATACAAATGTTATAAATTGAGTTGCAGTTCAGTGAGTAAAATAAGTACCCCGTATTTATCGGCGTATAACACGTGCCGGTGTATAGCACGCACCCCAAGTTTAGGATGGCATTTTAAGGAAAAAAACTTTTAGGAGGAAAGTTTAAGGAAAAAACCTTACATTTAAATGCCCATCAATGCAGCCTCATCAGTGTTCATCTGCAGCCTTGTCCATCATTGCAATATGAACAGTGTCCATTTGAAGCCTTGCCCATTGTCATATGCATCCTTGCCCAGTGCAGCCTTGCTCAGTGCAGCCTTGCCCAATGCAGCCTTGCCTAGTGCAGCCTTGCTCAGTGCAGCCTTGCCCAGTGTCGTGTGCTGTTTGCAACATTTGTTTAAACTTGCCGCCGAGCCTGTGTACTCGGGTTGTCACGCCGCCCCACCTCCCTGCTGTTTCAGAGAGGATGAGAGGAGCGAGCGCTGCCGAAAATGACCGAGCCGATTGTACTGTGTACTCGACTCAGCTTGGCTCTGCTCGCAGTCCCGCCATTGGACCTGTGTTATGTCCATCATAGGAGCTGGGCGGGACTGTGAGCGGAGCCGAGCCGAGTACACAGTACACTCGGCTCAGTCTTTTTCGGCAGCGCTCGCTCCTCTCATCCTCTCTGAAACAGCAGGGAGGCGGGGCGGCGTGACTGCGAGCGGAGCCGAGCACTCGGCTCGGTGTTTTTCGGCAGCGCTCGCTCTTTTTCGGCGGCGCTCGCTCCTTTTTGGCTCAGACAGTGGGGATCGGCGTATATCACGCACCCATAATTTTCCCCTGATTTTAAGGGGAAAAAAGTGTGTGTTATACACCGATAAATACGGTATTTGGTCCTCAAGCAAAACATGACTTAGTACTTGGTGGAGAAACCCTTGTTAGCAAGCACAGAGGTAAGACATTTCCTGTAGTTGGTGACCAGGATTGCACGCAACTCAGGAGGGATTTTGGTCCGCTCTTCTTTACAGATCTTCTCTAAATCCTAAAGGTTTCTTGGCTGTCACTTGGCAACTCGAAATTTCAGCTCCCTCCATACATTTTCTATAGGATTAAGGTCTGGAGACTGACTAGGCCACTCCATGACCTTAAAGTGCTTTTTCTTGAGCCACTCCTTTGTTGCCTTGGCGGTATGTTTTTGGTCATTGTCTAATACCCCCATTTTTTTCACATATTTGAATAGGCAGATGTTAGATCTTCATTCAACCCCGATTCACATCTATACAGTTTCCGGCATCTGCGTTTGCTCAGGCACAGCAGCCCATTCATTTGAATAGGATGCTGGATCTTCTGAAAGCGCACCAACAAGGTCCCTGTAGCTTTTCCAAAATGCAGGGAAATGGCATAGTTCAATGTGGTTCCCAGTAAAGGAACATCGCTAAAGCCTGGTACACACTACAGCCCGAGGGGTTGCACCAAAAAGAAACTGACAGCTCCGGTCGGAGCCGCTGTACTAAACATGCCCCCCACCAGAACACTCCGATCAGCGCTCTTTGCCATTGGCTAAGAGCGCTGATGGAGTCGATCAGCTGCTGGTTTTCCAGCATGCACATCAAACAGAGGCCGGCTGAACTGCTGGCTTCTGTCAGACAGACCGACATACACACAGGCAGAATGTTGGCCGGTATTTTTTGTATCGGAAAATGCCTCCTGACATTCTGCCCATGTATGTGGTTTAAGCAGTAGCATATTTTTCTCTACAGATTCGGGAAGGCATGTGATTAAATGCCTTCCCACACCCGCTCAGATGTGAACCTAGCCGTAAATAGTGCCTACAGATAAAGGTGATATATTTGAACAAATGGCACTTAAAATTGATATGGTGTGTTCATTCTCATAATCAAGGAAAATGCAGATTTGTCACATGGAAAAAATTCCAGATTAGGAGCCAGTGATTAGAACCTTCTTGGGGAAGTATGCAGAAGGAACCTGTCAGGTCACATGAGTCCAGGTGACAGATGCACCCCGTTGGGGTCAGGAGTGCACCGCAAGGTAGTGGACCCTATGGCTGACTGCTGCGGATGGAGCTCTAGGTGATTCGGAAGGACAGGTATTCTGGAGCACCAACACGGATCACACTGGGAGCTAGAGCATGATATTTCCCAGGGAGCGGAATCTAAGAGCCAGCGGGTGTTCACCAGAGGCCCCTAGTGGTGGGGATGGATTTAACTGCAGTCTGGCTCCAGGTTGCGACCCCCAGGGCCTCCCAGCTCATGCTCACGGTAGACTACAGGAAGGTAGAGAGGAAGCAACAGACTGCGACAACAAAGGATAGGACTGGCTGGGTATATTTACTAAAACCGGTGCACTCAGAATCGGGTGCAGCTGTGCATAGTAACCAATCAGCTTCTAACTTCAGCTTGTTCAGTTAAACTTTGATAATAAAATCTGGAAGCTGATTGGTTTCTATGCAGAGCTGCACCAGATTTTGCACCATGCAGCTTTAAAGCGGACCTTCAGTCATTTTTTACTCTTTAAGCTGGCCATAAATGATACAATTTTCTTGTTCAATTTCCTTTTGATTTACCTTCAAAAAAATTGTCAGCCCTAGTAAATAACCCCCACATTCTGTTGAAAAGTTCAACCAGGAATAAATCTTTCAGGACAATAATGTTCAATGTACACTAGCAAATCAACCAAGGAATGACTTAAAAGAAGAAATGTAGAGTTATGAACTGGACTAGATAAAGCTCCAATTTGAATCCTACTGGAATGTTGGGGATATGAAACAGGTAGTTCAAGTTCGGATACCCTTGGACCTTTTCAACTGAAGAAATTTTGCAAACTTTGGGTCAAACTTTTCACCAAGTCAATATCAGAGATTGGTGGACAATTATGCAAAATGCCTACAAGAAGTAGTTTCTGCTAAAGAGGATCAATACCAGCTTCTATCTAAAGCTTGATATTTCTGTTAAGTAAATTAATAAAAAATTGTCTTGCGTTCAAATATATCACATTTATCTGTAGACACTGTCTGAATGAGGATTTAGTGTTTGCCGATTTAAAAATGTGGAAAACGTCAACAATTTACATGGGTTGTACTTACTTTTTCAGGACTGTACGTTACTTTGAGAATGGCTTTATAGCATCAAAATAGATTTGAACATGCTTTGTATCTGCAAAATACTTGACCTGAGGGTCTCTATGAAAGCTAAGGTGTGACTGTAAACATAAAATATTTCCCTGAAGGGGCTTTAGTTGAATGAAGGACTTTCTTAGCATTGTTTTATTAAGATGTCGGTCACTGCCAAGCTGGAATTTCACAGGGGCTACACCTGTCATCGGAATGTTATGTAGGCTACCATTGCTGACCGTGCTTTTTGAGACTAGTTTGTCATATTGCTTTGGCTTCGACCCTTTCTGAATCTCTGACCCAGAACAGTTGTAGAGATAAAAAGTTCTGATCCTCCTCCTGGTATTTACAGCTTGCATGTTCCTGGTCTGTGACTCATAAGTATTGAAGTCAGACACAAAGGGGCAACTAGCATTTCAGCAAGAAATCTGCAATAGCAGTCCCCTCTACTCTAATGGCATGCATACTTTATTCTACTTTTATATGCTGCCTTTATGGATCAGTTTATTGTAATGAAAGTTTTTGGAGCTCCACATAGAAAAGGTGAATATTGTGTCCTGTAGACACAACAGGGGGATAGAGGATATCTGTGCAAGTGAGGGAAATTCTTTCTTATGCAGAAATAATTGAAAGATCGCTATACTAACACAAACGATGTTAGTGTGGCAATCTCCCCCACTGTGTTATTATGTTCTGACAGGAGGAATCCCCCAGAAAACACTGATCAGCGTTCGCATCCATTGGCTAGCATGCCTGTTCGACAGAAGCCAGGCCTAAGATCGGCTTCTGTAGAACAAACATCTTTACATGTGGCCCAAAAGTCGGTTGGTTGCTGCCAAATCGACTCTTTTCAGCCCGTGTGTACCCAGCCTAAAGCCTAGTACACACGGGCCAAATGTTGGGCAACGTCGGCCAGTTCAATAAAAACTGGCCGACATTTGGCCCGTGTGTATGGCAGACGGTTCGTCAGGAGCTGGCCATGTGGTCGACTTCTGTCAGGTGAGCATGCCGTCTGGCTCCCCAGCTAATGGCTGAGAGCTCTGATCTGAGTGTTTCTAGCCGGGGCGGGGGGTAGCCCCCCTGTCAGAACACAAAAGAAAAGCAGGGGAGCTTGCTGCAGGAATGTTGGATTGTTAGTACAGTAGCTCCGACCAGAGCTGTCAGTTTTTTGTTCAACCCGGTGGGTTGAACGAAAAACAAAAACTAGTGGTGTGTACCAGGCTTTAGACAGTTAATGGGGTTAAAGGTGAGCTAAAAGAAGGTATACTCTGGGTTTAATATCACTTTAACTGTTTTATTTCAGCATTCTTCAGACCGATTATGTTAAATTAATTAGTTGATTTACATGGTGATTTTTTTTTTTTTTCTATCATTCCACGATAGAAAGGAAAGATGAAAACACAGTCGGGGTAAGCAGAGAAGAAAGCTTGCTGAATGTATTCAATGTAACCATTCAACTGCCAGGAGGCGATGATGTAGAAATACAGGTGAGAAACCAGATTTGAGTGGCTTCATTTATGTAATTTGTAGCAGCGAAGATTTTAAACTTTTGGGGAAATAGTAGTGGTGGTTGAGTTATGGGAGTCAGAAATGATAGTCTTACAGTGCCAGTGATTTGTATTGATGACCATGCTGGGTTTCAGGACTCACTAGCCATGTCAATTTTTGATGTATATGATATTGAGATAGTCATGTGAAGCTGTATGGCAGTGTTCCTCAGTTGTGAGGTAGTGTTTGTGTGTTTTGTGTATCATAGGGCCACACACAACAGGCTGTATACACCATGTGACCAAAAGTATATGGACGCCCCTCCAAATTTTTAGTACTGGTGTTTCCAGTAAAAGCTATTGTTAATGTTGGCGCATATAGTACAAAGATATTCTAGACCCTTTGTGCACTTCAAGTTTTGTGTTAACAGTTTGAGGAAGGCCCTTCTCTGTTCCAGCATAACTGTGCCCCTCTTCTCAAAGCTAGATTCATACAGCCATGATTTGAGGAGTTTGTTGTGAAAAAACTTGAATGTCCTCTGCAAAGCCCTGACCTCAACTCTGCTGAACACCATTAGGATGGATTGGAACAGTGACAGCAAGTGGAAAGCCTTGCCGCATCAGTGAAGCCTGCTATAGCCACATATGGGAAGGGGGGGAAACTCAATAATAATGCCCATGGTTTTGGACTGGGATGTCCAACAAGCTGTATAGGTGTGATCCATGAGTGTCTACAAACTTTTAGTCATATAGTGTATGTCAGTAGCTGTACCTTTGATACATGGGCCCACTCTTACAAAATGCTCACTATTTACACTAGTAATGAAGCCGGTTTCACAAGATGACTTCTTCTAATTATGAAGCAGTCAAGAGAATTGTTTGATTTAGTAAAATAATAATAAATATACTATTTATTGCGACTATTTACTTTGTCCATCAAATAAATCACCTTTATATTTGCAGTAAAATTCAAAAGTTAGAGTTGTAAGTTTGAGTTGTACCATCCATATCAAGTTTTTAAAGGATTGTACTGAAACTGAGGAACATTCTCATTAGAAGGCATCCTAATTATATCAAAAAAGTGTTTTCATGGACAGTGGACTCAATTTACCAAGCTTTACAAGTATCTATTTTTTCAGGTGTATGACTTTAATTTTCAGAGCTTATTATTCTGGTCTACTAGCCTTCTGAATTTAACCTAATGTTTAGAGCTAGCCAGTGAGGCTGTTACAGAGACCTTGTTGCTAGGCTATTCATTTCAATAACAATCTTCTCATAGGATTGTTTGTGCATTTAACTTGTTGTATGTATGCTACTGTTCCTGTAAAAGCTTCCATGTGTGTGTGTAGTCATCCAGTAGTCCCGAAACTGCTGCTAGGTGCTGTCATCTTGTATGTAATGATAGCAGCCCCAGCAGGCTGAAAGCTGTCAGGCAAGTGATATTCTGTAATATTCCCCTTCACTCTTCCTCCATTTGCTAATAGATTAGATGGAAGAGCTGGGGTTAAGGAGCTTGGCCAGCACAGACCGTAATTAGACCCAAAAGGACAGAGAGGGTTATGACATGGAAGGAGGAAAGGGGCTCTGCTAGAGAATTGACTCATCTTGTAGAAGTCAAATTTGCTAGCTCAATGTTACAAGTAAATAAAAAATATTTTATGGAAAGAAAAACACTGCAAATAAGCATTTAAAATACTTGATTTTTCTGTGCTTTTACCTAAAGGTTTTTACGTTGGTCACAGATCTCTTTAAATAAAGTACAAATGTTGAGACAGAATATGACAAGTGAGAGAAAGAGATGAGAGAAGTAAAGGGGGCTGTGGAAATATTTATTATGAGGGCCCTTGTAATCATATCCATATCCTCAGGTTGCAATAATCCCTTGAAGCGACAGTCCTTTTGTACTTCTCCAGTTCCTTAAAGGAACAAAAATGTAATATATTGCAGCTTACCAGTCCTTAGATGTGGTGGCTGCATTAGTTTCCGTTCTTCAGGCTAAGAAAACTTTCAACAAGCACCAAAAAATACCTGTTGATCTTACCAGAAATGCAATGTCTGTTGTCACTTCCTGTGAGCTGACCTGAAAGTATGAACTACTAATCGCCCTACCCTATCAACCGTGCTAATGCGGGAATCTCTCCTGCTGGGCCATTGTCTACTCCACGTGTGTGTGTGTGTGTGGGGGGGGGGGGGGGTGTCCCGTCGGGAAAAGACTGCTAGTGATAATCGTAAGAGTTTATGACAGACTGGCTGTACCCAAGTTGATCGATTGCCTGCCCATTAATGATTAAAATCTCACCCAGGAGATTCAAACTGTCTATGGCCGGCCTAAGAGTGGTCTTATTCCAGCCTAAATGGCAATCATGGCTTTCCTGCATAGATGCAGTAGAGGAGTGAGAGTAGCAACCAGGGGGCAGAAATTGTGATATTTGCAGGATTACCAGGTGAAAATAAATGAAATAAAGAAAACAAATGCAACCACCACATCAGTAGGTTGCTAACCTGCAATATATTACAGTTTTGATTTTGAGTTAGAACAATTCAGAGAATTAAAGTGTATTCAATGTGATGTTCCCTTTGTTTTACTTACACAGGTGTCTCCAAAAGAGTTAGTACAGGAGATCATTCAGGTGTTAATGGAACATGAAGATTCCTGTCATAGGACATGCTTTTCACTGCAGTTTGAAGGCAATGTCCTGGACAACTTTTCAGAGCTAAAGTCTGTGACAGGACTGAAAGATGGTTCTGTTTTTAAAGTTGTGGAAGGTAAGAACAATCTGTATTGTCCAATATTAAAACTGGGAGAGGGGCGATTCATGCTTACTCTTGTAACAAGATATCAAGGTTATCTTAGCATGCTTCATAGTACTTTGGCTGTTTACCATGGTAATGATTTAGCCTGTTTCAGTTTAATGATATTGTTACATTATAAGCAACATTTACTAAGACTAGAGAAGCCAGAAACTGGAGCAGCTATCTATAGTAACCAATTGGCTTCTATCTTTAGCTTGTTTAGTTAAGCTTTGAAAATGCCAGATAGAAGCTGATTGGTTGTTATACACAAATGCTCCAGATTCTGGCTGCTCCAGTCTTAGTAAATTAACCTTATTGTCTTTCTTAATAGAGTAGTCATTTTCCATTATTACCCTATGCTTATTTAATGTGGGGGAAGGAGTGAGAGCACAAGAAAATGATGGGAGCCTCAATACAGCAGATTACCTTGGTTGTTATAGTAGATCCGTAAAGATATTTACTTGTTTCTGAACCTGTGCTTTATTAGGATATGCTACTACAACCAACAAGATATCCAGAGTAATGGCTTGCTTGTGTTTTTATAGAACCATACACCATCAGAGAAGCTCGAATTCACATACGCCATTTCCGTGATTTACTGAAAAGCTTGGAACTCGCAGATGCCTACAATGGAATAGATTGTAGCTCATTGGCCTTCCTGAGCAACATTTCTGAGGGTGATATTGGAGGTAAAACATGAACAAGGATGACCTTATAAAAAAAAACATTTCCAGTCTACATAAGGGCTTTACTACAGTGGCATAGTACTTATATTATTTGAAACTTTTTCCTTTTTTTTTATAAATAAATATTGAAATGATAATTTGTCAGATTACCGTACTTCAAAATGAATGTATCATTGTCTTAAACACCTACAGTATACAGCTGTTCAAACCAATAAGAAAGAAAATGTTAATGCAACCAGGTCATTATAGAAGAAACGTTTTGGTTCCCATGTGACTATAGATGGTGATAGTTGTCCTCCTTTCTAGATTTTTCCCCCCATGAGAACAATGTCAAGAAGAAAAAACGTTCTTCCTCAGAACAAGGGCTGGATCAGATAGATTGTTCTCCTCCAGAATACATTTTTCCTGGAAGTACAGAACGTCCCCTGCAACCACTTCAACCTATTAATTCAGAAAATAAGGTAAGCACGTGCTCTCTCTTGCAGTTAATACTGTCCACAAATTATCAATGCTACACTAACAGGTGTGAAAAAATTTGGACTTTGTAGGCACCAGTCATAAAATCAAATACCAAAATTTTATTTATACAAAAATACAAACAACATACATATTGTTAAAACATTGCAGCGTGTTGCAAAACAATGACAAATGCTCTCTCATATATACATCAAAGCACAAAAAGGGGTACCCCTTAAAGCAGAGGGAACAACAGAGGTTACCACCCTTTATTGGGCATAAGATACATCAAACCAGTGTATCTCTCTACATGTTTCGCAATTGAATGCTTCCTCAGGAGCCTGTTTGAGTCATCTGTAGAAAGAGAGGGGAGAGAGCAAACACCCACATATATAGAAAAAATTACTATACATTCTAAAATGACATAGATAAAGCGTCTCAATCAGTGTTAACGAGAACCAGAAGGGGGGCCATCCAGTGAACCCAGCAGCCAGCCATAAAACGGTGACAACCAATCACACATGCGGGGACATGTCTGGTAGCGAAATAGTAGCTTACAGTACGATAGTAGAAAGAAAAGTCCGAACTGCCAGGGAAAGATTTTTAGGTAATACCAAGTAAACCTAAATGGGTGGTAAAGTTGAGGCCAAATTAACTGTGTCAAGCAAGAGTGGGAAAAAAGGAAGAAAGAAAAAAGGGGGGGGGGAGGTAGGGAATAAGGAAAGACCAAGCGGGGACCAAGGGAGGGATATGGCTAGAGTAGGACAGGGCAAGGGGGAGGCAAAAGTGGGAAGCGGGATGGAAAAAGGGGAGCAAACGAGAAAAAGAGAGGGGGGGGGAAAGGAAAAGGAGAAAAGAAACAGAAGGAAAGGGAAAGAAAAAGAAAGAAAGAAAAAAAAAAGGAAAAAAAGAGAGGGGGGGAAAAAAGGAGAAAAAGGAAAGAGGGGAAGGAAGGAATGGGAGGGGGGGAAAAAAAGAAAAAAAGAGGGGAAAGGACGGAGGGGGGTAAAGGAGAAAGGAGGAAAGAAAAGGGGAAGGGAGGCCGATAGAAGGGAAAAGTTGGGGATGAGGAGGGGGAGGGGGGGGGAAAGGGAACATGGAGAAAAAAGAAGTAGGAGAGATAAAAAAGCATTAGAAGGAATGTAGAGACTGATGGGGCTGAATAGATATGTCCATTTAAGCATACCTCCAAGCGGACTAGAGATCGCAGATAGAAGAGAACATATGCGATCACGCTCAGCTTAAGCGAGCCAAGTTGCATTGAGTAGTCAATGGTATGAATTCTAAGGAATACAAACAGTATAGATTACGCTATCATTTACCGTTTCCATAGATGTCCATCTCATAATGAATAGCTGCAGAACTGCAGCATCAAAGAGAATGTCATCCAACAGCTGTTCAGACAGCCATGTATATATGTATATATGCAGCCTGGGTCTCACCTTATATAAAACAGTATTGGCTCAGCAGAGCCAGTGGACAGCTGTCACAGATTGTCTCCTTATACCAAACTAGCAAGCAGGATGGCACTAGAATGGTATAGTTGTCCCACCAAGCAGCAGCGGTACAGCACAAACCATCTGAAGGAGCAAACGCAAAGCACAGTGTAGCCAATTAATAGATGAGAGAAAATGCTGTGAACAAAACCAAAGAGCAAGGCGGAGAAGTCTTACCAGATAACTTATGATATTGTGGTTCGTAGCCAGACACCTGTTATGCCCCGTACACACGGTCGGATTTTCCGATGGAAAATGTCCGATCGGATCGTGTTGTCGGAAATTCTGACCGTGTGTGGGCTCCATCGGACATTTTCCATCGGATTTTCCGACACACAAAGTTTGAGAGCAGGATATAAAATTTTCCGACAACAAAATCCGTCGGAAATTGTCGGAAATTCCGATCGTGTGTACACAAATCCGACGGACAAAGTGCCACGCATGCTCAGAATAAATAAAGAGATGAAAGCTATTGGCCACTGCCCCGTTTATAGTCCCGACGTACGTGTTTTACGTCACCGTGTTCAGAACGATCGGATTTTCGACAACTTTGTGTGACCGTGTGTATGCAAGACAAGTTTGAGCCAACATCCGTTGGAAAAAATCCATGGATTTTGTTGTCGGAATGTCCGAACAAAGTCCGACCGTGTGTACGGGGCATTAGTGTAGCATTGATAATCTGTAGACTTAGGACGTTGGCACTGCTTTATCCATGAAGTCTCCACAGACCATCCTGTGATGAGATTTGGCACCCCGCTTTATAATCCTGTCCACAAAGCCATCTTAATCATCACCTCTTTTGTTTATATGTGATTGTATCATTGGGCAATAAGATAATATTCAGAGCAGATCATTCCATAAAATATAGTGAGAGGTTAGAGAGTTAGAAAAGAGTTTTACAAATGCTAAACCAACGAGGCCAAGCTTGCTTTTTATTTTCCATAGTAGATTTCTTTAAAACTACCTTATTCAGGCAAACATTTGTGCCAGTTTGGTAACAGTACCAACACATAAAATAAATTCAGGCAGTTCTTACCAGTGGTAATTTTGATGTCACATTTTGATTTCGTTTTAGTCATAGTCTTTTGACTAAAATGCTATTTTAGTCATCTGAATTGTTTTTGTTTTAGTCGTATTATAGTTGACTAAAATCTAATGGGTTTAGTTAAAGCGGGATTCCGGCCAGGATAATTTTTTTTTTTAAAGTCAGCAGCTACAAACACTGTAGCTGCTGACTTTAAATAAGTACTTACCTGTCCTGGGTGCCCGCGATGTCGGCCGCCCGAGGCCGACCCGTCCCTCGGCTCTCGGGTCCCGGCACCGCCATCCCAAGTAAGAGAAACAGGCAGTGGAGCCTTGCGGCTTCACTGCCAGTTTCCTACTGCGAGCGGCGCGGCGCTCTGTGAATGGTCCCGTGGTGTTCTGGGAACACACACAGTTCCCAGAAGGCAACGGGGCCACTCACCGAGGAGCAGAACACGCCGCGGAATAGGAAGAGATATGTATCTAGAATTGCCAAACTGATTATATACTCCTGGAGTAAAAATCGAATAATGTGTATTATTTATGGTATTAAGGTTTGAACATGTACTACAGTCACAGATTTAGCTGTTGTGATATATAACATCTTTATAAATAATACCAAGTTTCATAAACAAACAAAAATATAGATTTTTGACAAACAGAAGTGCAACTTTAAAATATAAAAAAGCCCCCAAAACTGTAAACCCTATTGGCTGTAATGCCATTGTGCATATTACCTAAATATATTACCAACATTACATAGTTAGTCTGGTTGAAAAAATACACAGGTCCATCCAGCTCAACGAACAAAACGGAGAAAACTAAAAAAACAAAACATTTTTTACAGTCCTATACCCACAGTGGATCCAGAGGAAGGCAAAAAATCCAGCAAAGCCTGATCCAATTTACTCCAATTGGATGTTCCCTGGATCAACTTTACCTATAAATGTTACTACCCAGTTATATTTTGTACATTTAGGAAAGAATCAAGGCCTTTTTAAAGCAATCTATAGAGCTGGACCGAACCAGCTCTTGAGGGAGTCTATTCCACATTTTCTCTGTTCTTACTGTGAAGAACCCTATTTGGAGATGAAATCTCTTTTCCTCCGGACATCAATAGTGTCCCCTTGTCCTCTGTGATGAGCTTAAAGTGAATAACTCAATACCAAGTTCACTATAGGGATCACTTATTTATTTATACATGTTGATCATATCCCCTCTAAATCTCCTCTTCTCAATAGAGAATAAATTCAGTTCCTCTAATCTTTCCTCATAGCTGATATCCTCCATGCCTCTTATCAGTTTGGTTGTCCTTCGCTGCACTTTCTCCAGTTCCCTGATATTGTTTTTTGTGAACTGCTGCCCAAAACTGAACTGCATATTCCAGATGAGGTCTTACTAATGATTTGTACAATGGGGTAAAATTATACCTCTCTGGAGTCCATACCTCTCTTAATAAAAGAAAGGACTTTGCTCGCTTTGGAAACCACAGCTTGGCATTGCATGCTATTATTAAGCTTATGATGTACCAGAACACCCAGATACTTCTCCACCATTGATTCCCTCAGTTGTACTCCCCCTATTATGTATAATGCATGCATATTCTTAGCCCCCAAGTGCATAACTACAATTATCAACACTAAATCTCATTTGCCACAGAGTTGCCCAATTAAACAGTGCATTGAGGTCAGGATTAAATATTAAGAAAAAAATAAGAAAAGCCTTTTTTCTTTTTTTTTCTTTCAGCGGCTTAGTAGATGCCCCCTACTTTTCCTTATATAGAAATAGTGCAGTGTTCATTTTGACATCAAATTTCAATTTAGTTTTAGTCAAAGTCTTTTGACTAAAATGGCATTTTAGTTTTAGTTGTATTTAATAATTGGAATTGTTCTAGTTTTAGTGGTGTTTTAGTTGATTCATTTTGTCAACTAAATTAACACGGGTTCTTACTACCCCCACTTTAAGAACTTGCTGCTATGGCTGCAAAAGATTAATAAAGAATTACTACCAGTTTGCAGGTTAGGGAGCATGCAGTAAAAAAGACCAACTCAAAGCTGGTATACAGAAAGATACCAGTGCTCAGAGCGGGTCATGTCTGTGCTGGGAAACTGTCATTAATATATCAGCTTCCCGGACAGACTCCATTCCCAATCCCATTTAGCTGTCAGCCAAGAGATTCCACAGCCAAAAGCTGAATGTTTATAAAGGGTCGTTGACCATCAAAAGCAAGGTGAACCTGATGGGGAACTAGTCTTTCAGTTTCCCATCAGGCTGCACCCACCCCACAGCAAAACTTTTAGGCAGTGGCCAGGGAGGGAGCTCACTGATGCTGAGCTCCACTGAGGACAGGGTGTCCGGTATGCCGCCACCAACTAAGACAGATTCATGTACCTGTTCCCAACAGGGGCATGAATCTGTCACAGACACCAACAGTTGAGGAGGTGCAAAAGAGTTCTAAACAATCTCTATGACACTCTTTATGAACTCCCCTATGTATTGTATGTTTCCCACACAGGTGCATATAAATGCAGACTTTAGCTTCCTAGCTGAGGCACATCCTACTGCTCCACAGACAGTTCAGCAAGTCAATGTTATGGCAGTTTAGTTATGGGAGACCAGTAAAGCCCAGTAAAGTTAAGATTTAACAGATTTACTCTGTGTAGTATCCCTGGCTGGCTCTACACTGCTTGTCAACACACACACACACCAAGTCCCCAGTCTTAAAACCTGATGTGGAGCCATACCTTTAAATAAAAAATAAGCACTGCATTCCCTCAACCAAGCCTTTTGTCACAGTAGATGTTTGCTCCTGTCTTGCCTCTCTCTGTTGCTTCTGTCATGCTAACAAAGGGAAAAAGTGAGTGGAAAATATGCCACAATGCTGCAAAATAGGACATTTAGCTTAAGATAACATTTTAAATGATAAGTAGAAAACTCATAACCTTGGACATCAAATAGTAGAAGGCTTCCTTTCATGTTGGACATACCAAGGTCTTTCTGCTCATAAAACTTGCTTCTCCATGTAGTCCATGTCATATATGACTGGCCAATGCTTTTTTCCAAAACAAATAAGATATCAGATGGTGAGCAAGTTGAATATTTTGCACAAAATGTACCACTGGAGAGCAGTGACATTTATTATATAGCTTATATTATAGCTTGTGGTAAGCAAGGTTGTTGAGGCAGAAACACTGAATTATTTTTATGGTGGATCTGCCATTTATATGAATCAACAAGTATATGAATCAACATGATGAAATGAACAAATTAGATTGTTACCTCTTAGTTACTAGGAAAACAAAACTGCTGAACCCAGCCTAGATTGCATGGTCCCTGGCTGCCAATTATTAGGGACTGCACAGTTTATTATTTTCATCCAGCCAAACCCTTTTCTAGGAGACTTACACTGACAAAAGAAGATCGGTATGGCACAAAAGTGGTTTTTCACATAATATAATTGCAAACTATATCCAAAATTGTCATTTTATTCCTCTTTTAGCATTCAGGGAGTGTCAGTTATCAACTGGAAAAAGGTCAGTCTCTTTTGCAATAAAGGATTTTACCTTCTTCCCTGCAAGGTGCTTTCAAATTTACACTGTGCTGCACATGAACAACTCAATGTACATTTTAGCATGCCTCAGTGCTGAGATGAATGAAAGCCTAAAAGCATGTGCTGGAGTTACAGCATCCTTTCCCACCAGTCAGGATGGGTAAGGACCCCAAAGCCAGAAGAAGCTGGGGAGAAGATGTGGGTGTTGGCGACGGAGCTTGAGGATATCTCATCACTGTAGGTGAGGTGAGTATTGAAGGGTTTAGCTCAACTTTAAGAGCAGATTCAGATTCTTACTAAATAATGGTTCCTTTTAAGTGTTTATGGGAATCTGGCCCATCTTATGATGGAGATGACATTCAAGATGAAGCAATAAATGATATTATTCAAGGTATCAATTTCAGTTAGTTCATTTTACTTTCTGCCTCTCAGTGTTGTAGCATCCCATCTTACTAACCCTGATTCTTTCAACTATTTTTGTTTCATACTTTAGCCTCCTCACTGTCTTAAATCTTTGATTATGAGTGGCTGGAACCCCCCTCCAGGCAATCGCAGAATGCATGGGGACTTGATGTATTTGAGCGTGGTAACGATGGAAGACCATCATATTAATATCACTTCATCCAACAGAGGATTTTACGTCAACCAGTAAGTGCTGCATCGCAAGTATCAGTGTTCAGCAAATTTATTAGCACATCTTTTACAAAAAATACCTGAGTACCTGCAATATGGTTTTTGTTTGACACCGCTGTAACTTTTGTGCACACCAACCAATATACACTTATTGGGATTTATTTTACCAAAAATATGTAGCATAACCCATATCGGCCTAAATTGATGAAGAAATTCGATTTTTCTACATTTTTTAATTGGGTGTGTTTTATAGCAGAAAGTAAAAAATATTGTTTTTTTTTTTTCAAAAGTGTCCGCCTTTTTTTTGTTTATAGTGCAAAAAATAAAAACCGCAGAGGTGACCAAATCCCCCCACAAGAAAGCTCTATTTGTGGGAAAAAAAGGACACACATTTTATTTGGGTACAGCTTCGCACGCCCGCGCAATTGTCAGTTAAAGCGACGCAGTGACGTATCGCCAAAAAATGGCCTGTCATAAAAGGGGGTAAACCTTCCAGAGCTGAAGTGGTTAAAAGTAAAAGCAACAAATGTTTACCTAATATTTATATTTGATATACTTTATATTTATTTAACTATTTGAATATAAGATGGTTTCATATTAGCACGCAGTACTGGTGATGTGTTATTTAGTAAAATGGGCAAAGTTCTGCTTTAAATTTATTATGATTAGAGGAACACAAAATATCACCAGACCTGCATCTATTCCTAGAATGAATTTCATCACTCCTAAACTTTGATCCATATTATTTTTTGCATTTTAGATCAACTGCAGAAACATTTAATCCTAAACCATCCTCACCAAGCCACTTGAGCCACAGTATTGTAGAACTGCTTAACCAGGTCAGCCCAGCGTTCAAGAAGAATTTCACTGCTCTACAAAAGAAAAGGTAAAATTCAGAAAAAAATGTTTGTCGCATAGATGGAATGGCACATACATTAGTATCAGCAGAACTAGAATGACTAAAATGAATTGGCCTCCTTTTAACCTCCCTGGTGGAGTGTGGCTCAGGGTTAAATTTCAGTATCATTAAGCGGTAACCCCGAGCTACACTCGGGATTGCATCTCAGGATCCTGGTCCAGGTTACTTACCTTGGGAAGTTATGTGAAAATCACACCCAAAATATAAGTCCATATGCTGTCATATAGAGGTTGATAAACCGTGAATAGACACTGAAAAAGACTTTGTAGCAGGAAAAGGTATTCCACGTGCCGTCAGCGTTCAAATAGAAACACAACAATGAAACCACCACTGGTTGTATGAAGGCTGACCGGAGTGTAGGGACTCAAATGGGCATATGCTCAATGAGTCAGCAGGGCTTGTGGTGTAAACACCAATGTATGGGACCTCTATGTCTGTACTCCAGATCAGGATTGAAGATGGTCCATTTATTCAGGGGATAACTCAGAGAAGCAGTCCTCAGAAGCGGCCAACATGTCAGACCAATTCCCCCCATGTGTTCAAAATAATATAACCAAATAAGAAAATACTCCATCCGTAAAATCATAGAAAATATATTAAAATTGGGAACACTTACATTTGGTAAGTAGATCAAACGCTTGAAATGTATAGCTTAGGTAACGCAATGACATCAGTAGGGCTCGTCCCGACGCGTTTCGTCTAAAGAGACATCACCTGGGATGAATCCTGATCTGGAGTACAGGTGGTGGTTTCATTGTTGTGTTTCCATTTCAACACTGACGGGACGTGGAATACCTTTTCCTGCTACAGACAGGGCGTCTTATTGAGCAGACACCCCTAGGCACTGCCCGGGGGCCCCAAGTGCTCATGGGGCCCCATCAGGGCCGGCTCCGATCTAAGGGAATACAGTACGGAGGTCAGGTGGTATGGTAACTGCACTGCACGCACGCAAGTTACTTTAGTCCGGTAGCGTCAGTATGGGGCTGCGGCGGGGTGGGGTGGGGTGGGGTTGACACCAGGAAGAAGCTTTAGTGGGTGCCATCGAGCCCCCCCCCCCCATCGATAAAGCAGTCGATTTTCACCATCCACAGTCCTACTAACTGCCACCATACGAATTACACTGTCCATTGCCCTACTGACGCCGTCCACTGCTCTCTTGACCCCTATAATCTGTCCTACAAACGCTGACTGCTATACTCTGCCCTACCTACTACTAGCCTCTTTACACTGCCCTACCTTTTACTGGCCTCTACACACTGCCCTACTTTTTACTGACCTCTATACACCACCCTACCTATTACTAACCTCTACACACCACCCTACCTATTATGACCTCTATACACCACCCTACCTATTGCTGACCTCTACACACTGCCCTACCTATTACTGACCTCTACACACCACCCTACCTATTACTGACCTCTATACACCACCTTACCTATTACTGACCTCTAGGCACTGCCCTACCTATTACTGACCTTTACACACCACCCTACCTATTACTGACCTCTACACACTGCCCTACCTATTACTGACCTCTACACACTGCCCTACCTATTACTGACCTCTACACACCGCCCTACCTATTTCTGCCCTCTACACACCACCCTACCTATTACTGACCTCTATACACTGGCTTACCTATTTCTGACCTCTGTACACCATCCTACCTTTCACTGACCTCTATATATTGCCCTGCAATTAGGCCTGAAACTAGTTGCTCACTGAAGTCAACTTTTAAGGTGGGCTAAGTTTATATTTTTACAATGGCATTCATTTTAATATAATTTTTACGTAGATCTCCACCTCTCAAAAGTTGCCTACCCCTGCTCTAAATGCTGTATCACCCCTGGTTGTGGGGAACTTGCGGCGCAGAGCATTTTATTTGAATGGGTTGCGTTTGGTGAGCGGTAGAGAAGGCTTGTGGGGGCCCCAGTGCATTACTTTGCCCAGGGGCCCATGGTGCTATTAAGATGACCCTGGCTACAGAGCCTTTTTCACTGTCTATTCACAGACTGTTCTATTCGCAGTTTATCTATATGACAGCATATGTACTTATATTTTGGGTGTGATTTTCACATCACTTTTCACTATTTTAATTATTTCTTTTTGTTGTTGTGGTCATTTCACACTGTACATTGGATTTTATACACATGAATTTGTTTCAGTAGAAGTTTTTAAGCACTGCACAGAATTTTATTTTCACATTATTTTTTGTTTATACTTGTTCTAGTGTTGTGCTTACTGCTATTGGACATACTTTTGCATGTCAGCGCAATATACACATTTTTTTCCAGGTTACTTACCTTGTTCCCAGGATCCTGTGATGTACTCCTGCTGTGTCTACGGGCTGTGTCCTCTGCCCGATGCTCTGTGAGCGTGACGCATTGGGGCGGAGCCCGGCGGGAAATTAAAAAAGTACAAAATTAATAACACATACAGTACACTGTAATCGTACAGATTACATTACTGTATCAAATCATTTCACATCCCTTTTGTCCCCAGTGCTTTGTCCAGTGCCCTGCATGCACTTTTATATTATAGATACTGTTCTTTCTGCCTGGAAACTGGAGATTGTCCATAGCAACCAAAAAGTGTCCCTTTTTTATTATTATTATATTATTATTTTTTATAATTATTTATAGTTATTTATTATATTATAATTTATGATTTCATGTTTCAAACTTTATCATACCCAGGATGTCTACTAGACTCTTGTTTGGACAGATTTAAGTGTGTTATTACTAAGAATTACAGGCCTACAGTATAAAATGCCAAATTTTTTTGCAAAACAATTGTACCGCTTTGAGATTCAAAAATCTGACATAATCATACCGCCAGGGAGGCTACAGATCCAGGATGGATAAAAGTTATAGTTTTCTAATTGTGAAAGTTTAATATCTTTTTTCCTTTTATAGGGTAAATCGGCATCCACTAGAGAGAATTGCAACACCATATCAGGTTTATACTTGGATTGCCCCTAATACCAACCACATCATCGACTGTGTGCGAGCAGAGGATGCCTACAACTTGCGCCTAGGATATGAGGAACATATTCCTGGTCAGGTATAATAATGCTTCTATTTTAAGGACAGTAAAAAACTTTTCCCCTATGCCTTAAAATTAATCTTCTGAAGTCAGGCATTTTTACATAAACACCAAGAAGTGCATGGTCTCTAATGCACAAGCTCAAGAAGTCTCAACATTTCCTCAAGCTTGGCAAAGGAGGTACCTTGAAGGATGGAGGTGATAAACCTCCCTTAAAGCAGAGCTAAACTCCACAATACTTAACTCTCAACAGTCTGATGCCCACGACCTCCCTCCCCACCATCCTCTCCTTGGTTTCTACTGGGTACCGGTCTTCAGCCATCTTGATTGGCCAGGTGGGGGATGATGTCACTCCCTTGCATGTGCAGGGTACAGTCCTCCTGGCACACAGGCACTGTGCTGGAATGTAAACAGCTGCGCATGCACAGCTCAGTGTACATTCCACAGAAGATCGTAAGCAGATAGGTTGGTTTATTTTATTAATAAAGTATACCTGCTGCGCTAATGTAATATACAAAATCATAAATGCAAATAAAAAATATATAACCATATATCACACTGGTGAATTCTACATGAAAAGAAAAGTGAGTCAACTATAACTAATAAAGTCCATGTGGCAAAAGTACACTGTAAATAGGAAGGCTCAAACTATCCAACACCAGAACTTCCAGAAAGTCCATGTGATGATCACCACCTCCAAGGATAGCTGTAAGATTACCAGCTGATTTTAACCCTCTAAACAGAGAAGTCAAAAAGCACCTGTGTATAATTTTATTGCAAAGGAATCTCCTTCCACTTCTAGCCTCAGGTTTGGTAGTTCCACCAAACGGAAAGGGGATCAAGCAATATATTTTTTCAATCCACATCCACACTGCCATGAATGCTCAAAGGAAAGAAATGTGCTCCACATAGTGTAAATCCTAATTAAAAACCACTTTAATTATGTGGAGCACATTTCTTTCCTTTGAGCATTCGTGGCAGTGTGGATGTGGATTGGAATGGTGGTGGTGATCATCACATGGACTTTCTGGAAGTTCTGATGTTGGATAGTTTGAGTCTTCCTATTTACAGTGGATTTGATTTTTTTTTTACGTAGAATTTATTGCTCATGGTAGACTCACTTTTTTTCCATGTAGAATTCACCAGTGTGATATATGGTTATACTGTATATTTTTTATTTGCACTTATGATTTTGTATATTACATTTGCGCAACAGGTATACTTTATTATTGATTTAACTGTGATGAATATCTCATGGTACTGTTAAAGCTTTTAAGCACTTTTTTGTTTTTGTATATACTCAAAAGCATGGTATATAGTTTTTTTTTCTAGTTTATTTTATTGCGAAAGAAGTGTTGCATTGCTTTTCTGCAATAAAGAGCCTGCCTGTTCAATAATCACAGTTAATATCACTGCTTGCAAGTGACCTGTATCCTTTGTGCATCGGGCAAGTCTGCTCATCCTCCACTATGCTCTGCAATCCAATAAAATGGACCACACACTGAAGACTTCTAGTTCTAAAGCCCCATAGACACTATCAGATTTTCTGCTGATTTTTGTCTTCAGATTTACCAAAACCATGTAGTGCAAGGGCCTGCCTGATTGCATACAAATTGAAACTCTTAAGGTTTGACCTCATATTATATTTTTAAATAAATAAAATAAAATAAATAAATAATAAAATAAAAAATAAATATTTTTTTTTCTTTAAATCTGAAGGAAAAAATCAGCAGAAAATCTGATATTGTGTATGGGGCGTTACACCACTAAATCTTAATCCACACACTAAAACTGCCATCTGATGCCACATCCTAAAACATTTCACCCTTCACAGGGCTTAGTGGTAGAGATAGAGCCTGTCAGATGAGAAGATACTGGTACAATATTGCCATGGTGCTTTTTGGTTATCTATCCCAATGTAACTGCTACAAACAGTCAGAAATACATACATGGATTGTGTTGTATTGGTCAGATCCAAAACTATGAAGTATACAAGAAACTGCAGACTTCTAGATCAACAAACCCCAGACATTTCATCTTAAAATCAAGTATTTATTTGATATTAAAAACAAAAGCTTGTTACCCTCTGCCGATAGTGGCATCCCAAACAACTGTCATTATATCTAAGTTCTTAAGGATTGTTACAATGCATAATTCTTTACAAATACAAATGAAAGGTCAAATCAAAGAAAGGAACATATAAATTAAAAACTAATGATGTAATACTGTGTTTATGGTTGGGGGCCTTCTTGCTAACCATTTTTTTTATTCTTTATTTTGGACAAGGTACATACAGATACAAAAACATCCCATATAAAAAATGCATTTTACAATCCGAGAAAATAGCCTTAAAAGCAATACAAATAGAAAGATTAACAGTATTCCATCAGTATTTCTAGGCAACATCTTGTAGGTATCTCTAGGAAAACTGAGTAGTACATGACACATCCAGCCTTTAGGCTGCTTTCACACTGCTCCATTGCAAAACCGATGTAAAACCGCATATGCAGTTGTTTTTGCTGTGTTTCCAGTTTTGCACCTGTGAGAAAAGAGCACGTGACTCAAAAATGCACCAAAAACTGTACCGTGTTTTTGATACGTTTTCCGTTCATTTCAATGGGGATGTGCGTTTTTTAATATTTTTTTTTTAATTTTAACTGCACCAAACATGCACCAACAACTTTTAAAAACACAACTGACTCGCAACTCACTGGTGTGAAAAGTTCCATAGGTTTTACAGGTCATGCATTTTTGTACCGCTTTTGGTAAGACAAAAACGGAAGAAAAACAGATCAGTGTGATAGGGCGCTAAAGTGTTCAGGGAATAAAAAAAAGAAAAGTGAAAAAGCAATAATGTGAATAGTGTCCCCTGCAGAAAGACAAATAGGGCTGTATGTTGTGCAACAAAAAAAAAGAAAAGAAAAAAATCTAAGGTAACACCATATCTAGAATTTTTCTTCTGGTGTGCATCTTGTGGAAAATGGGTCCACCAGGGAGACCCCCCTATAAGAGGGGAAAAGGGGAAAAAAGTGGGGAGGAGGTCATAGAAAAGGTCTTATGCCCCGTACACACGGTCGGATTTTCCGATGGAAAATGTCTGATCGGAGCGTGTTGTCGGAAATTCCGACCGTGTGTGGGCTCCATCGGACATTTTCCAAGTTGGATAGCAGGAGATAAAACTTTCCGACAACAAAATCCGTTGTTGGAAATTCCAAACATGTGTACACAAATCCGACGGACAAAGTGCCACGCATGCTCAAAATAAATAAAGAGATGAAAGCTATTGGCCACTGCCCCGTTTATAGTCCCAACGTACGTGTTTTACGTCACCGCGTTCAGAATGATCGGATTTTCCGACAACTTTGTGTGACCGCAAGACAAGTTTGAGCCAACATCCGTCGGAAAAAATCCTAGGATTTTGTTGTCGGAATGTCCAAACAAAGTCCGAACGTGTGTACGCCCTATTAGACTCACCACCCCTAATTGCCTGGGGATGCCAGAAATTGGACAATATACTGTATTCTGAATAGTACTACCGATCATGTCAACGGAGCTAGATTTTCACACATTGAGGAGAACACGTAAACGCCATCCATGGAAGCCAGGTATCTCAAAATGTAGCTTCTTTGTTATGTAACGTTGCAGTCAACTCTTCCATAGTGCTCAGTTTTTTAATATTAGACTTTAGTTCTGCTTTTAGGTTGTACTCTGTGGCCTGATTCTTAATAGCCATATTATAACATTATAATTACCCCACATGTTGAGAAATACTGCCCTTTCAGTGCAATAGTGATGTGATTAAAAAAAAGAATCAAAAGCAGGGGGTGTGGGCACCAGATCCATATAAGACTTAAATGTAGAGCATTGTCTATCTTGACAATACTCTATGGGGTTTATTTACTAAAGGCAAATCCACTTTGCACTACAAGTGCACTGCAAGTGCACTTGGAAGTGCAGTCGCTGTAGATCCGAGGGGGACATGCAAGGAAAATAAAAAAACAGCAATTTTGCTTCTACATGATTAGATGATAAAATCAGCAGAGCTTCCCCTCATTTCAGATCTACCCCTTAGATTTACAGCGACTGCACTTCCAAGTGCACTTGTAGTGCAGAGTAGATTTGCCTTTAGTAAATCAACCCCTATGTCTATTGGCTGTTTGGATTTGGTGCCCAGACTTGTTGCTTCTTTCTCCTATATGCTGTAGGGGACACTGTTGTATAAGAATGGCTCAAAAAGGGTCAGATTTCAGTGTCCTTTATTGGTGACTTCTTGGTTACTGGTGTGGTGATGAAGAGAAGGAGATTGCTAAGGACTTTACTTCTTCATGCTCTTCCTAGGTGCACCTGCTTACCTTTCATTAGTGATGATAATATCCCATTTCTCAATTTTGTTTGCTTAAACATATATACAAGCAGTATTTGTAATAATGTGCCATACATTAGAAACATGCTAAGACTGCAAAAAAAACAAGAAAAGAAAGATTCTTGAAAACATTATGTGCAGGTAAACAGACCATCTTTAGCTCCCCCCACAACCCCCTTAACTAACACTTCTTTAGCTTGTGTAGATAATGCTAATAACATACTTTTGCGGGTGGTTTGGCTCGCGTTTATGCAGGAACAACAGCTTATTCATTTGAATAGGCTGCTGTACACATAGGAAGCAAAACGAAAAAGGCCCTGACCCTTTTTTTTTTTTAAACATGCCTGCACGAAACCGTATGGTGCTGCTGTACACCATGTGGTTTCACACATCCTAAAAATGCACCATGTTTTCTAATGCTTGGGGTGCCATTTATAATTAATGTCACCCCTGTGCATTAGCTAAAGAGCAGCATGTTTTGGCTGCAAGTGCCTTCAGGTGTGTGAACACCTATTCATCCACCTGCTACAGTGTGAACCTAGGTAAAGTGTGAAAGATATGGACTGTCTACATTACCTACATTTGTATACAATCCTTTTAAAGTGATTTTGCAGCAAGAGATGGTATTATGGATTGCCAAAGAAAATATAAAGTATCTATTGTTCATCTATGCCACAAAGATACAAAGCACAGTAATAAGAACTCGTTCACACCGTCAGTTTTGGGCAGTTTGCCCAGACCAGTTCAACGCACTGGGTGCGCTGAAAACACTAGGACATTATCTTATTTTTGCACCGAGTGTTCCTACATGCTGTATACTACATTACAATGGGGGTTATTTACAAAAGGCAAATCCACTTTGCACTACAAGTGCACTGCAAGTGCACTTGGAAGTGCAATCGCTGTAGATCTGAGTGGGAAATGCAGGGATAATAAAAAACAGCATTTTAGCTTGCAAATGATTGGGTGATAAAATCAGCAGAGATTCCCCTCATTTCATCTACCCCTCAGATTTACAGCGACTGCACTTCCGAGTGCACTTGCAGTGCAAAGTGGATTTGCCTTTTGTAAATAACCCCCTTTGTGCTATAGAGCTTAAGAATTACATATAAGTTGGGAAAAAAAGCCAGCACTGTCATACATTTTAACAACACTTTGGGGGTTATTTACAAAAGGCAAATCCACTTTGCACTACAAGTGCAAACTACAAGTGCAAAGTGCACTTGGAAGTGCAGTCACTGTAGATCTGAGGGGGACATGCAAGGAAAATAAAAAACAGCACTTTAGCTTGCACATGATTGGATTTACAGCGACTGCACTTCCAAGTGCACTTTCAGTGCAATTTCAAGTACACGTTGCACTTGTAGTGCAAAGTGGATTTGCCTTTCGTACATAACCCCCTAAGTGTATGTTAAGCATACATCAACAAACACTGTATGGTGTGAATGAGACCCAAAAATGCTGCTTAAAAAAAGAGGAGCTCTGGCAATTTTTGCAGAACAGTACTGGGGCTCAGTTATGGGAAATGTTGCTCGTGTATCTTTTTTTTTTTTTTTACAAAGTGTAAGGTCACAGGACATACATAATGTGCAGAACAGGATTTAACTAACTAGAAGTTTCTAGAGACAAATAACATGAATATCAAATATCTTGACTTCTGAACAGGCTTGGATACTTTGTATCGTATTATTCATAGATAGCTCTGTCACATAATATAAGTAACAAAAATAATTGGTAATTTGTATCACAGACCAGAGACTGGAATGAAGAGCTGCAGACAACCAGAGAACTCCCTAGGAAGCTCCCAGCAGACCAGCAGTTGCGACAGAGGGCCAATTTTAAGGTAGTTAAAGCAAGTTTCGACTTTTCGCCTATCAATCAAATAAAATGGTAAAAAATAACATGTTCAAAGGAAAATGGTTTATAAACTTTTGGAATAATTATTTTTAAAATGATTAAAATTGTACATTTACACATTAAAAAATTGTTTTATATTATACTTTGATTATTAGTATTTAACCATTATTTTACAAATAAACATTTAATTTAAAGTTTCTTCTATGTCACTCTGTTAAGAGTATTCTTGCTTATGAGGCAAAGTTGAAGTTTGTGCCATATTCTTTCCAATTTTTAATAATAATTTAATGATGGTAAACAAAGGGCCATCTAATCATCCGTCCCCTGTAAAGGTGCCTGTACCCCGGTGTGAGTTTGGGGCTTTGCCCCTTTCCCTGTGGGGTACCCACCACAACACTCTCACAACCAGTCATTCAACCCCCTCAGTCTGCGGATAATCTCTATACACCAGGTTTATGCCTTGGGCACATAGGGGTGAGAGGCAGGAGCCTCTTAGGTCAGGAGCAGTGTGTTGAAACAATGCTGCAACACTTTTAAAGAGTTTATCGCAGCCACGGGCCAGCATGCGCCACTTTAAATGGTTTGCCACAGCCATAAGCATAGCAGGCTCCACTTCCTTAGTAAAGATATTTTGGTGCAAGTCCCGTGACACATTCAGGCCTGCTCTGTGTGCATAGTCCCATCCCTGTAGGAAGTATACAGCCCTCCCCCTGGCTCCATGCACCATCTTGAGAACATTATTCTGCTACAGAAGGCACACTACAGCTGGCACTCTGCTCAAGTTTATGGGTCATGTCCCCATGTCAGCCTTCACGGGGTTATCCAGCAGCCTACAGTCTGTGCACTGATTGAGGTTGTGAGTAATCCATGGGGTATTCCCTTACCCTCATGGTGAACATCAGACAGAAAATGGGATGCAGGGGCCAGCATGAGGTTTTTCAGGGCTCCTCCCAAAGCTTTGCACCTGAGACTTTGTACCTCCTTCTTTACACCTCTGAGCTTCCCTTTATCTCCGAGGGATTTCACCTTTCCACCTTTTTTAACAAGAGAATAATTTTCAGCTAACATGATAGATACAATGTAGAAAGTCTCTATAGATGGCACGATGCGCAAAATGTAATCAGCGCCAGCCACTGTCCCCTGCTGAGTCAATGTCCAACTCATCCATCCTGGCAGCGTTGCTTCCTGAAGAAGGAGGTGGGGGGAACATGGGGAAGTGGAAGGTGAATCCCCAGATTCTGGGAGGTTGGAAGTTTACCAAGCTGAAAGTTATACTTACCTCCTCTGTGCAGTTGGTTTTGCACAGAGCAGCCAGGATCCTCCTCTTCTCGGGTCCCTCTTTGCTGCTCCTGGCCCCTCCCTCCTATCGAGTGCTCCCACAGTCAGCAGCTCTCTATGGGGGCACCCGAGCCGAGTCAGATCATTGTGTATCCATTCAGACACGGAGCCCCGACTTGGCCTCGCCCACTTTCTCCCCTGATTAGCTGACTGACTTTGATTGACAGCCGCAGGAGGAGTGTCCTGGGCGACTTAGACACTCGTGGACATCACTGGAGAGAGATGGGGCTCAGGTAAGTAATTGGGTGGGGGTGCTGAGGAGGCTGCTACACAAAGGTTTTTTTATCTTAATGCATAGAATGCATTAAGGAGAAAAACCTTCTGCCTTTACAACCCCTTTAAGGTTTTGTTTGGTGGTAGAGGTACACTCCTGTTTAAATCTAGAACCATTTCTACCTGCTGAACCTAAGGTCACTACTAGTATTGGATCCCTTCACAAAACAAAAAACTTAAAAGGTCCTTTCCGGTTCACCCACTAAGGCCTCTTGCACACTGCTGACAAAATACTGAGCATTTTCAGCCATACAGGCATTTATTTTTACTGATCTAAATGTATTACACTCATGTACATACTCTAGAATACACACAAAATAAATGCCTGAAATTTTGGCCAGGAATACGGATGTTCAAACATCAGTACTGTGTGCAAGTACCCTAATACAAGTTATTTTGAGGACTGGCGGCAGTTGTATTACTTGAAGATGTTCAAGACGTAAAGGAGCCTGTGTCTTGTACTGTAGAATTAAGATATAAGGATTTTGACTTAGTAAAATCCATTTCTAGGAGTACAGTACAAGACACATGCAACCCTTCCTTCCAGGCCAGGATGGCCTTTTCCTCATATTTCTTGCTAAAAAAAAATTGGAATTTCTGGGAGTGGAAGGAGCTATATGGGCTGTCCTAACAGCTTGAAGGTGGCAGAATATAACCCATGGTCAAGACATAAATGGACCTGTGTTCTGTACTGTATTCCAAAAAAAGAATCTTATAGGTGAGTAAAACAATTCTTATTTCTTTTTTAGACACTTTTGAGGGATTTCCTATCACTATTTGCTTTGGCTATTGGACAGGAAGTGAGGGGAAGCTCCCAAATGGGACACAGATGGCAAATAAATAAATAAAATCTCACGGGTTATAATCCTACCTTGCTCTATCGAAAACAAGAGAAAGGTTTTGCCTTTAGTTCTACATTGATGCACCAGTTCACTCTCTAATACCAGCTTTTACTGGACCTATCAGATATGGGTACTGTATATGTTTTAGGTGCTGTCAGAATTCTGTATTGATTTGGGGAGTCTTTATTCAATGTGAACAAGTGCATTGGTGTACAAGGGCTCTATTTTGGGAGCTCTCTCCAGATCTGGGGGAATGCAGTCTTAATCCAGCTGCTCTGGAGAATACCCTTTTGTGCTGTACATTCCATACATGTGCAGGGTATTAGGTTTTAAAGCTCAGTCTCTTAAGTTAAGTACATGGTGGGCATTGTGTTATTTGTGTAAAAGAGCACTTGTGTGTTCAGGAGCTGAATTCCATTCATATGAAGACATTCTATGGAATGCGTGAAACGCTGTCCACACTTCTGATGTGAGTAGGATTCCTTTGGCTGTTGTAGAGCCCAAACATCAAAAACACAGATGCTTTCAAAAGAAAACATAGATATTACTGATAAAAAAAGATCTTCTGTAGCTATTAGAAAAGATTATTGTCCTAAAGTATATCATTCTAAAGCAATATTATTTATTATTGAATAATAGTAGGGAGTAGTTAAGAGATAGGAAGGCTAAAGCTTTTTTGGTCATACTTTCCTTCTAGGTCACAAAAGTTTATTTACTTGTGCACTCCTGTGACCCAAAATCAGCCAGAGCGGGCTACAGCTTTACAGAGTCAGATCATCACAGAGCAGCTTCAGGCTTTAAAAGGATCCTGGTCATATTGGTAGGATCCACCCAGATGCCTAATCTGCAACTGTCTTAGCCTCTCATTGCGCAGCTGAGAGCCAAAGCCAGCGTCTCCCATCCCCTCCCTAGCCAGATGTTCTAGTGAGCTCTAGAGGGGCAGAGTGCGGTGACTGACTGATATGTTATGGTACCAGGTCCACTAGGTTTGCACAACAAATTTGGAGTTCCTAGAACTAAGTGACCCTGAGATACAGGGCTCCAAATTCGGTTCAGAAAATGTCAAGCACTTTTCTGCAGCAGAGAATGACATTTTCCGAACCGATTTTGGGGCCCCGTATCTCAGGGCCACTTAGTGCTAGGAACTCCAGCTTTGGATCTGTTATGGAACCAGGTCCACTGGGTTTGCACACCAAATTTGGGGTTTCTAGCATCAAGTGACCCTGAGATACGGGGCCCCAAAGTAGGTTCGGAAAATGAAATTTTTTGCTGCAGAAAAGTGCTTGACTCGAGTATAAGTCGAGGGGGGCACTTTCAGCACAAAAAAAGGTGCTGAAAAATTCGACTTATACTCGAGTATATACGGTACAATTCTACCAGGATATATATTTCTACACAATAAAACAGTCATAGGCCTTGGCAACAGAGTGGGTACAAGTGTGGACATGGATCATTATAAAAACACTTTCAGACTAGATTGATTGGTTGTGATTTTGATTTAGAAAGTAATTTAAAAAAAATATTTTGAACCCTCCGACTTGCAGCATCTGAAAACACCTAGTATTGCCATAAAACACAGACAACAGTAAAAACTATTTCTGTCAGTGGAGGGACAAAGAGTTAGAACCTCTGTCCCCACCTGGGAGTCAAGACTTTCTCATAGTTTCTGTGCGTGGAAAGAATGTGAGACAGAACAGGAAAGGAGGTTAAAATCCTCTTAAAGCCCTAAATCAACATGCTAAGGACATTTGTACAGAATAAATTAAAACCTTTTTTTCAATTTCACTACATACCTTGTTTTCAAGTGATGACATCACTAGGTCTTTGTGCTTCTCTATACAATGTAGGCAGAGCATGACTAGTGGAATGGGCCAACTGTATATAGCATCCTGCCCCCAATATATCTCTATTCTCTAATGCAAGCAGTGGGCTGGTTCTTGAAAGGTGTTATTCAAATACCAAAATGCCTTGATGGATTCATGTCAGTATGGAGGATTTGGACTAGACAGGCTGCATTTGTATGCAGCCTGCCCAAGTAGTGCTGACATATGATGCTGAGCCTCCATAATTGAAAAAAACAAGTCCAATAAATAGAAGTGGTGGGCCAGGGACAGGTTGAGGAAAAAAAATGCTAGATGATACTGGATGTCCTCCAGCCAAGAAATGAGGTGCACTCTATCCGATGTGCTTCCGCTTTTAATGCACACCATGAGAAGCACACAGTGTGCAGCAAAAACAATAATCCAGTGTGGGGTAGAATTGTGCTCTCAGCCATTTGGTATAAGTATACAATGGGATGCTTCATTGTTGGGTTTGACACTTTGTGTAATGCATTGAACATTATAAGAGCCATTCTTTTTGATTATATTACAGATAAACTCTGATTTTGTTGGAGCCTCCACTCGGGGAGCAATGGCAGTCATCGATGGAAATGTTATGGCCATTAACCCTGGGGAAGAAACAAAAATGCAGATGTTTATTTGGAACAACATCTTCTTTAGCTTTGGGTTTGATGTAAGGGATCACTATAAGGATCTTGGTGGAGATCATGCAGCCCATGTTGCTGCCAGCCATGACTTGAAAGGTGTACAGGCCTACAGTGACCTGGACATTGAAGAACTTTATGCCTTGGGTACTGTGGTTCTTGATTACCGAGGATACAGAGTAACCGCTCAGTCAATCATACCTGGAATTTTAGACCGTAAAGAAGACCAAGGTGTCCTTTATGGATCCATTGACTTTGGTAAAACTGTGTCGACAAGTGCAAAATATCTGTCTTTACTCCATAAGGCCTGCAAACCACTGAGGATATTGAGGCATACTGTTCTGAATGAGAAGAATGAAGAATTGCTTCTGTGTTCCTCTGTGGAATGCAAAGGGATTGTGGGTAATGATGGCCGTCACTACATTTTGGACCTCCTCCGAACATTCCCTCCGGACGTGAACTTCCTTCCACTGCAGGAAGAATATATATTACAAGAATGTCGTAACTTTGGATTTCCAAAACTTTATCGGCACCGTCTCTGTAGTCTGCGCCAAGAACTTTTGGAAGTCTTTGTACAACACAAGTAAGTCATAAAGCCAGTGTAGATTTATAAAGAAAAAATATTCAACGTAATATGGGAAATACCCATTTTGAAGCTGGTTAGCATATTAGTGCTGTGATGTTAAAGCTGATCTCTAGGACCGCCCACATCTAAACAGTCAATGGGTTAAAAAAAAACTGCCTAAAAGTGCCTTTTACTTTAATCCATGGTCACATGATACAACCTGAGGTTTTTATTTTCTTCAGATTTGAATAGAGGCGGACTTTACAAGTCTGTAAGGTGAAACAAGAACTAGGTTTTTTTTTTGTGTTTTGTGGCTCTGTTCTGGAATTTTCCCCTTTCCACTTGTTAGACAAATTATGTATCATCACAGAGTGGTACTGTGGATACTACATAAAGTAAAAGGTGCCACGTCCCATTTAGATTGAGGAAAAAATTGAATATAAAGAGCTTTTTAGGCACGACAAAGCATAATATACAAAAATAATTTTATTGTAGAAAAACAGAGAAAAAACATATATTAAAATCCACATTGATAGACCAGCCAGTGGTTAAAAATGATTGCAATAACCTTATAACCTTAATGCAACTACATGGAATATTGGAAGAAAGAATTTTCCATAGTAACAGTGAATCCCAGAGTGCAGTTATATTGCAGTGGTGCCATGTAAACTTGATCTTGCTCTACATGTTACACTCCATGTGCTTCTTCGGAAGCATTAGGAAAGTGAAGAGTCGAGTAGTCCTGTCAGAGAGTGTAATTTAGATATAGATAATCAGATTCAAAAGTAGCTAGCAAGTATGAATGGGAGAAAGGTGTTTGTTGTGGAAAGCCAAAATAGCTATGGTTTATGGCATGAGGGAATCGCTCCTAAATTCTTCACATTATAATGATTAAGACCAATAATTAAAGGTACCATATATGCAAACAGCAGAGCCCCCAACCAGGCAGATACTATATAATCTGACACAGGAGCTATTCAGAGAAACCAGCCTCCGCTGCAGTGACACACACTCACTTGTGTGACGTTAAAAACAGGCATGTAGTAAGTCCCAGCAAGCTTTTTTAAGCTTCAAGAGCCTCGTTCTGAGCTCTTCCCCACCGCGGCCGGCTCTACACATAAGCGGTGAATGAGTGAGCACTGCTCTTTCTATCTAGGAATGGACCGTCTACTGATGACAATCCCCCCCCTTGCTAGGACTTACCACATGCCTGTTTTTAACTTCACAAATTTGAGTTACCAATTTCATGTGTCAAATAAACCTGTTTTATATCTACACCCAGAGGCGCCTCTCTATCTTTGTGTATTCAGGCGTAAGCACCGCTCATCCAGCCATTTGGAACAAATGCAATAGGATCCAAATGGCTGCACACTTGAAAACTGCATCCACTTTATTGTTATTTTTAAAACGCCGTATACAGCAGCAGTAAACACAGTGGGAGCAACGAAACACAGTCGATGCGGTTAGCTCTGCTAGCGCTTATTCATGCCTTACCATGAAGGCATGAATAAGCGCTGTCAGCGTGAAACGCGTTGACTGTGTTTCGTTGCTCCCACTGTGTTTACTGCTGCTGTATACGGCGTTTTAAAAATGATCAATAAAGTGAATGCAATTTTCAAATGTATTTAGATAATTTTACTGTAATCTGAAAGGTCAGTAGAACTAATGTGAAATTTTGCCTGTATTAAAGCAAGTTTAATGCTGGGTTCACAGTGTTGTAGTGCATTAATGTGCATTGTGTCATTTGAATGAGCTGCCTAATGCACCTAAATACTCCAAAAAATTTTCACGCAATACCGCAGAGCAACAGTGTGACCCCAGACGATAAAGGGGGGATGAATTGTGATAACTCTCCATGAATTAAATTATAGTATTTAGTATTTAAAATAATTTTTTCATAGTTTACTTACTAAAGGATTTCTTTTGCCACTGCCTCCCCTACTTTATATTATTCCCCACACTTGCCTGCTGATCCAGCTGACTAGCAAAAGTGACAGAGTTAGGGGTTTGGACAAACTATAACATTGGCAGAGGAACTTGAGAAGGTGCGGACCAAAAGTTCTCTTTTTTTATATCTTTTTTTTTTTAATAAATAATAAAAAAAAGATTTAGGGTGCCTTGACGCTACTGCTTGTGCATTCATGCGCAAGTCAATGCATGACACCACAGTGTAATACACATTGTGGTACTTTTTCATTAATTTCCAATGGCAACCCAACATGCATACATGGAGTAAATTGACTCTCAACAAACTGTAATGCCCCGTACACACGATCGGACTTTCCAACAACAAAACCGTGGAATTTTGTTTGAAGGTTGTTGGCTCCAACTTGTCTTGTATACACACGGTCACACAAATGTTGGCCAACAATTACGAACGTGGTTACGTACTAGACGTACTACGTGGTTTATCCGCTCTTTAGCGCTACCCTTTGGGCTCTTTCTGCAATTTTGTGTTAGTAGAAGTTTAGTGAGTGTTGATTTGCGCTTTTCTTTTTGCGTTTTTCGTTTAGCGCTATTATTATTATTATTATTATTATTATTGATATCACTTGAAAAAAAAAGCCTTTGAAATTTAGTTTGCAATAACTCCATCAGTATCACCAGCAAAGCAGCTTCATTATTATCCCATTAAAGAAGAAGAGAATTGTGCGCCGCATTTAGAGATTTCATAATTTGCCACGTCACAAATGTTAATTCTCCATTACGAACGCTAGTTTACAAAACCGACCGCTTCTGCTTCTGAGCATGCGTGAACTTTTGTGCGTCGGACTTGTGTACACACGATCGGAAAGTCCGACAACAAAGTTTTGTTGGCGGAAAATCTGAGAACCTGCTAGACAACTTTTGTTGGCGGAAAGTCCGACAACAAATGTTCGATGGAGCATACACACGGTCGGACTTTCCGCCAACAAGCTCACATCCAAAATTTGTTGTCGGAAAATCCGATCCTGTGTACGGGACATAACACCTCTAATAAAGGTTATAGGCTTTGCTTCGTGCACTGCAAAAAAATGAAAAAATGAAAAAGGAGAACTTTTTTGTCTCACAGACATGCATTGAGGGCTAGTTCACACCTGAATTGCACAGGAATGCAGTTTGCGTTCCTGTGCGATTCAGTGCAGTGCAATTTTGAATGGGCTGAAATCTCACTGGATCACACCAACAGTAGTAAATGCACTACTTTTCAAAAACACACCGCACCAGACCACACACTGCGTGTGTGGCCTGCGTTTAGGGTGTCCTTAGTAAAACATTGACACCTGCAGCAGATTGCACACCTAGTGTGCTTTGAACGCTTTGTTGAAAGCACGCACAGAGCACAGATTTCTCACACCACACTCTGGTGCGAATGACCCCCGAGTGCCTATAGAAAATCAGTGACCAATGAAGTGCATGTTGACCCCTCAGAATGTAAAGTGCACTCTAACCACCCCTGAGAGTGCTATAGTTTATACCAACCCCAGTCACTTTTGAGTTTTGCTGGACAGCTTGGTATGTGAGTAAATATGACAAAAAATAGAAATAAAGGCATGTAAAATCAGAATACATGATTTTTGTGATAATGCACTCTAACCTGTTGCTGCTTGTGTAGCACATATTTGTGGCAGTAAGGAGTGGGCTTTAGCACCCACACACCACACATATGGGTCACTGGGTGGCCAATGTTTCTGGGATGATAGCACACTCACAGCACAGAGTCTGGGCTCCCTAATGCAGCCCATAGATGAGTCTTTTTTTTTTTTCGTTCAACCAGCGCAGGGGTCTCCAAACTGGCCCCCCGGTTGCTCAGGAACTACAATTCCCATCATGCCTAGTCATGTCTCTGAATGTCAGAGTTTTACAATGCCTCATGGAACGTGTAGTTCCGCAACAGCAGGAGGGTCATAGTTTGGAGATCCCTGAACCAGCGGGTTGAATGATAAAAAATTACTCAATTCCTCCATCCATAAACTTGATGTGGATGGGGGAGTTCTCTCACTGAGCCTTTGTATTCTGACAGAATACACTGATCAGCGCTGCTGGCTATACCCCACGGAGCTGATCAAACAGAGCAAACTTGACACGGAGGTTGTACTGAAGCCGATCGGTAGATGGACTTCTGTACAAAGTACCCATACATGGATGGAAATTCGGCCAGTCCCTGCTGAATCAGCTAAATTTTGATCCATGTATGGCTGGCTTTTGACAGCTCTCACCCCCCACTAATGATCGGGAGCTGGTAGGACCAGCTCCCGATCATATGACCACTGTGACAGCCAGTCACAGTGGTCACACAATTGCCGATCCTTCATACCCCCTTGGGGCGTACAGACCTTATTAAAAGGATGCTGGGGCTGGACAGAAAGATGATAAACAGTCATACTGAATCAGGTGCATTAGCTATGTACTATATGCATTATGCAATGCAACAGAGATTGTGAATTGTCAAATGTCTATGCCTTGTAAGACACTGAACGTGTCACTGGGATCACTTTGGAACAAACTAGTGACAGAAGAGTTTTAGACTACTGTTTGAAACATGAATCAGACATTGGAAGGCATCACTGTCTTGTACGGGCACCACTTCTGCCTCTCTCTACACTGCTTTCCTCTCTCATTTACTGCTTACAGGTATGCACAGTTTATGAAGATTGTAATGGAGCTGTCACAAAAAGGGGAATTACTTCAGCCTGATAAGGATGAAAATGGATCAATAAAAGGTAATTCACTCATAATTTAAAATCTGACATGTCATAGTCATTATAGTCACCCTGTTTGCATGCAGTGATTGCTATGACAAGATAAAAGATATACATATGCATCGTAAAAAATATGTGTGTCATCAGGTTTATTAACCAGTCATATTCAGCTGAGATAAAATAGCTCTCAGTAAACTATATGTCCGAAAGTTTGTGAACACATGACCAGAGACGTAACTATGAATCATGGGGCCCCATAGCATGCTTCTGATGGGGCCCCTGGCTGATTCTTCCTGAAGCAGCTGACAGTTTCACCTGAGCCAATACTGTCACTAATATTAACATACAACATACCCAAATCAAGGACAGGCAGCAGGAGAGCTTTCAGCATAGGCAGAACAATACTAGGGAGTTGTAGTCATGATAATCGTAACGATAATGATGTTTTATGTCATGCAAAAATTTCTTATTATTATTTCACACAATTACTCCATAACCCCAATACAAATGTTTTTTTTTGCAGAATTACAAATCTCAGCCATCCTATAAGATTTTAAATGAAGAGAAACTCAGGGATTTGTGATTGACATACGGGGTTAAAGGATAACTTCACGTTTTAGAAAAAAATAATAAATGCACATCTTTTTAAAGTTAAAAATAATGTGCATGTATTATTTTTTGTTGCAGGAGCCTGGAAAACATTGCACCAGCGATCAGCAGATCACTGATGCCATGCAGATCTCCTGTCAGTGTATCAGCTTGCCCTTACATCCCGTTTGGGTAAACTGATACTCCCTGACAGGAAGACTCAATGAACTACCACAACACTCCACAGATCCATGGAAGTTCATTGAGAACTACAAGCCGACAGCCACTAAGGATGGCGGGGCTTGTAGTTCATTCATACACAGAGATGTGTGTCTGAATGACGCAGCCGTGTGGGCGGACCCCGCACAGCTGTGCTGATTTCAAACAGTGACAGTTAGTACAGGGAACTTCTCCCCATACTGCTGCCACAGGGATGGGGGGGGGGGGGGGGCAGCAGGTGACGGCTGCAGCACTAGGAACATGTTACATGTTCTACCCTAAAATCGGGTGGAGCTTGTAACATGTTCCCAAAGGTGAACTCATCCTTTCATTTCACTCTGTAGAAGATGTTCAGAGGGCAATAAATCTACACTACTAAGATAGCTAAGTAAATGTTTTTACTGCTCAGAGGAGGATTGACGACAAGGATCCGTCAGCCTTCTATACAGGAAACTTCACAAAACCAATAACAACCTCCCTAATAGGCCAAAAGTATGTGAAGAATCCCCAAATTATTGTGTTCAGGGTTCTCCAGTGAAGGGTACTGTTAATGCTGCAGCATACAGTACAAATACATTTCAGACAATTGTGCTTTTAATCCCGTATCAACAATTTGGAGAAGGCTCTTTTCAGTTCCAGTATGACTATATCCCGTGCATAAAGACAGCTCTACAGATACATAGTTTGATGAGTTTAGTGTGGAGGAACTTTTATATGGCCTGCACAGAGTCAAGGCCTTAACTTTATTAAATATCTTTATGGTGAACTGAAATGCCACTTAATGAAAATTGTAATGTAACCAGTAACACAGTTTCACTTTGGAAGGGCCCATTTAGTTATATGTAGCTCTGTGCTGGTATGTTTGTTGCATACAAAACCGGGCTTAATAAAAAAGGTGAATTAACTAGCTACACCTTCCCCACCTCCTGGTTGTCACCGCACTTACCTTTGTGGGTGATTAGCTGTCATTGCCCACACAGCCAGTGTATCAGTTTAGGGGTTTAAAATTACATCAGGTGTTTCCATCAGAGTGCCACCTTACATAGGGGGTTCCCATCACAGTGCCCCCTTACATCAGGTGTCCCCATCACATCAGGTGTCCCTATCAGAGTGCCCCTTAACATAATATGTGCCCATCAGCATGCTCCCACTAACATATGTGCCCATCAGTGTGCCCCCCTAACATAAAATGTGCCCATCAGCATGCCCCTATTTTATGTTAAGAGGCACTCTGATGGCCGTGCTCTCTGATGGGTAAATTTATGTTAAGGGTCATGCTGATTTGGTTTGCCCATTAAAGTGCCCCTTAACATAAAATGTGCTCATCAGAGTGCCCCTTAACAAAATATGGCCTTCAAAGTGCCCCCTAACATAAAATGTGCTCATCAGAGTGCCCCTTAGCATAAAATAAGAGGCACTCTGATGGGCACATTTTATGTTAAGGGGCACTCTGATGGGCACAATTTATGTTAAGGGGAACTCTGATGGGCACAACAAAATGTGCCCATCAGCATGCCCCTTAACAAAATAGGGCTATTACTGTGCCCCTTAACAAAATATGGCCATCAGTGTGCCCCTGAAAAAATATGGCCATCAGCGATCCTCTTAACAAAAAATGTGCCCCACATACCTTTATGGCAGGAGTCTGCATATGTGGCAAGCTGCAGGGTGCAGAAGCAGTGAGGTATTAGGAGCGAGAGGCGAGCTGGGAGCCGCGAGTAGCAGAGAGCAGAGAGCTTGGCTGGGGGCTCACTTAGCTATGGTGTGTTCTACAGATTAACATACATCTGTTTAATTTCTGACAAACTAAGATTTAAATTGCACTAAAATGTAATTTTAAATTGTTTCTTTCCTTTAGATGAACTCAAGGGAGCAGACATTGTAAGGGAAGCGTGTCGACAGATTGGCTCTGTGTCCGAGTATATTTTTGATATACAGTTTAATCCAGATGTGTACTCACCAGGTAAGTATTTATGGCAGTGTAAACCTTTTGACTTGTAATAAGTCATGTAATAATATGTAAAACAGCTACAAAAAACATATATAGATAATATGGCAGTGATTGCCAGTTGTGAATATCCAATACAGACAGTACGCTTTTGGTAGAATAACACATTTTCCTTTTGCTTAGTGGTTCAGTTTCCAGAGTCTCAAAACAAGGCCATCGAAATACAAAAAAGATTGCTGAGTGAAATTGCAGCCTTTATCCTGACTGTACAAATTCCCAACTTTGTAAGTGTTCTAATGATTTATGATTTGCATATGTACTTTTCTGTAAGCATTTGTATGTGAAGAATGTGTAAGTACTGGGCAGCTATACAGCCAGCATTTAAATTGAATGCTTAGTGCCATTTTCATATACAGTATCTCACAAAAGTGAGTACACCCCTCACATTTTTGTAAATATTTTATTATATCTTTTCATGTGACAACACTGAAGAAATGACACTTTGCTACAATGTAAAGTAGTGAGTGTACAACTTGTATAACAGTGTAAATTTTCTGTCCCCTCAAAATAACTCAACACACAGCCATTAATGTCTAAACTGCTGGCAACAAAAGTGAGTACACCCCTAAGTGAAAATGTCCAAATTGGGCCCATAGTGTCAATATTTTGTGTGGCCATCATTATTTTCCAGCACTGCCTTAATCCTCTTGGGCATGGAGTTCACCAGAGCTTCATAGGCTGCCACTGGAGTCCTCTTCCACTCCTCCATGACGACATCACGGAGCTGGTGGATATTAGAGACCTTGCTCTCCTCCACCTTCCTCCACCTTCTGAGGATGCCCCACAGATGCTCAATAGGGTTTAGGTCTGGTGACATGCTTGGCCAGTCCATCACCTTTACCCTCAGCTTCTTTAGAAAGGCAGTGGTTGTCTTAGAGATGTGTTTTCGGTTGTTATCATGTTGGAATACTGCCCTGCGGCCCAGTCTCCGAAGGGAGGGGATCATGCTCTGCTTAAGTTTGTCACAGTACATGTTGGAATTCATGGTTCCCTCAATGAACTGTAGCTCCGCAGTGCCGGCACCACTCATGCAGCCCCAGACCATAACACTCCCACCACCATGCTTGACTGTAGGCAAGACACACTTGTCTTTTTACTCCTCACCTGGTTTCTGCCACACACTCTTGACACCATCTGAACCAAATAAGTTTATCTAGGTCTCATTAGACCACAGGACATGGCCCAGTAATCCATGTCCTTAGTCTGCTGGTCTTTAGCAAACTGCGGGCTTTCTTGTGCATCATCTTTAGAAGAGGCTTCCTTCTGGAACGACACCCATGCAAACCAATGTGATGCAGTGTGCGGCGTATGGTCTGAGCACTGACCCTCCACCCCTTCAACCTCTGCAGCAATGCTGGCAGCACTCTATTTCCCAAAGACAACCTCTGGATAAAACGCTGAACATGTGCACTCAACTTCTCTGGTTGACTATGGCGAGGCCTGTTCTGAGTGGAACCTGTCCTGTTAAACCGCTATATGGTCTTGGCCACCGTGCTGCAGCTCAGTTTCAGGGTCTTGGCAATCTTCTTATAGCCTATGCCATCTTTTTGTAGAGCAACAATTCTTTTTTCAGATCCTCAGAGAGTTCTTTGCTATGAGGTGCTATGTGGAACTTCCAGTGACCAGTATGAGAGAGTGAGAGCGATAACACCAAATTTAACACACTTGCTCCCCATTCACACCTGAGACCTTGTAACACTAACGAGTCACATGACATCGGGGAGGAAAAATTACTAATTGGGTCTAATTTGGACATTTTCACTTAGGGGTGTTCTCACTTTTGTTACCTGTGGTTTAGACATTAATGGCTGTGTGTTGAGTCTTTTTGAGGGGACAACAAATTTACACTGTTATACAAGCTGTACACTCACTACTTTACATTGTAGCAAAGTGTTATTTCTTCAGTGTTGTCACATAAAAAGATATAATGAAATATTTACAAAAATGTGAGGGGTGTACTCACTTTTGTGAGATACTGTATGTGTGCACGTTGCTTAAAGCATCATTGTGTGCCGTGGTACTTATTCCAAGTGTTTTCCACATGTTTTGAGATGTATGCGTCCGGCGCATTGTTTACTACATGAATGTGTGTTGTGGGCCCATTTGAAATGAATGGGAGCAACCGCAAAGCACAAGCACATCGCACGTGCGCAACATGTGTTTATTCACATTGATTGCTCGTTTGTAGTAACGATCTTAGAGTCATGTTTAGTAATTACAACATAACATTACAAATCAAAATTGATATTTAGCATAGTACAGTAGTATAACAGAATAGGACCACCCAGGCAGACCCAACTGAATCGCACTGGACTTGCAGTTAATTCCATAGAGAAATGTTTACCTGTTTACCTGATTTCCTTCCTGTTTCCTTCCTACACATAACATTCATTAAACATCTACTTTAACGAGAAATATTTAGCCTCCTATATCAATTAAATTGTTAGTTTAAGATATGTATAAAGTTATGCAATTGCTTAATACCTTTGAATTAAATATTTCTGGCAGATAAAGGCATGCCTGGGGCATATTATTATTCCTCTGGATGGAAAAACACTTACAGAGGCACTTCACCTTCATGGGATCAATGTGCGGTATTTAGGTACCATAGCTGCTATGATTGATAAATTGGAAGCACGTCCCTCTCTGGATCATCTTTATGTAAGCATTATATAATCAGATCTAATGTATCATTGTATTACTTAAACTTTGGCCCCTTTTATACGAGCGGACGATCGGGTCCTCCTGTCCGTTTTCCAGGCGGACCCGATTGGACCACACATTGTGCTCTATGGGAGGCGGATGTAAACAGACATGTGTCCATTTACCCTTATCTGCATCCAAGCTGATCCAGTCCGCCAAAAATAGACAGATGAGGATCCGTTCCCCATCCGTCTAGCAGATCAGATCAGATGACAGTCAGATGGAAAGGGACAGGCAGTTTGTTTCCATCTGACTGCCCCATAGAGAACAGGGCTGTGTCTGTATCCACTCTGCATAGTAGAGCAGACATGGACCTGTCATCCACCTGCTCAATGTGGATCAGCGGACAGATCCCCCACTGAGCAGGCGGATTCACTTGACTGAGTCCACCCCATGTGAAAGGGGCCTTACTTTCTTTAAAACGTGTGTGAACAGATTGTTTCCAGCTTCGGAAATCAGCAGGTATAGTACCTGCAAAATTATATTACTGTCTGGATTGAATACAAAGACTAATGTGGGCAATATTAACACTTGCATTGCAGAAGGTCCATATCTGATATCTGCATCCTCATAGCTGGACAGATCTGTTACAGATATAGCCACCTTCAGACTGGGGGTCAGAAGTTGGAGGTTAAGTTTAAGGTCTCATTCAGATGGGTGATGAGCCCCATCTTCTGTGCAGAGCTGCATTTTGCTGTTTCTGCATCCACATAGGAGCTGCGTGCAGGCAGCCCTTATAAGTGGGTGCAGACGCAGTGACTGCATGGACACAGTTGCATGTCAAAATTTTGACATGCAGCTGGAGTGAGCGCACGAATCCAAGCGCACAGTGTCTGCATTCGGATCTGTGCACCTGCTCCTGCCCACATGTCAAATTTTGACATGCGACTGTGTTTGTACAGCCACTGTGTCTGCATCCACTTGTATGGGCTGCCTGAACGCAACTCATAGGTGGATAGACATGTCTGAGCCCTAATGGTTAGAGGTTAGCATTAGGACAATTGTTAAGTGTTAAGGATGAGTTAATATTGGTGGGCATGGGTACTTATGGGGATAATGTACATTCCTGCCCTCAGATTGCCTGCATATCCATATTCAGAGCCGTGTATTTACCATGATTAAACATGAGCAAGATAGGTCAAGATCTGACTTGGATCAGGCCAAGTCATATCCATAATTATTTAACAGTCTACCAGTTTATCTGTTTTGTCTTCTATCTCTCTCAGTTTTTAACCTATTTTTGTTTTATATTTTTCATTAACTTTTTACAAATCTTGTTTAACATACAGGCTGGTATCGTCACAGCAAGAGGTCTGGAAGGGTGCAGACCTCCTGCAATATTAATACCAGCCAATATGCCCTTCATAATTGGGCATGTTTTTTAAAGAGAAGTATGTTTTTTTTTTGTTTTTATTTGAATATTCATACCTACCTAGGTGGGTGAAGCATCAGACCAATGCTGCAGCTGTCCTCCGGCGTCTCTGCACTGAGAACCGAGCCAACGAACACCGCCGATGGCTCAGTTCTCTCACCTCCCCGTGCGAAGAGCTTCTGACTGTCAATTGGCATCTCTCCTGCTCTGCTCCTCCACGCTTATTGGAGCGCTGAGCTGTGGAGGGGCGGGGAGCTGTCGTCTTAGTGGCTTGCTGAGAGCCTGTGACTGCCATCAGTCCAGGCACCTGGTGGATCCAGACTGGCGCGCTGCCTCGACTGATTGCAGTGACGTCAGCGAAGAGGGGACTTCAGACCGCTCTCCTCTGAAAACAGGTCCCAGGGGTGCAAAACGAATTGCACTCCTGTGACCCATGGGAGAAGCCCAACCTAAAAAGCTCAGGCTGGACTTCTCCTTTAAAGAGCAATATCAAAAATCTAAATAAAAACACTAATGCGCAACAAAAAATAAAAAGATCAACATTGAAAGTGTTCCCACAAATTAAAAAGAAAATATAAGATGATAATGTGGTGCTTACTCAATAAAGGAAAACAAAATAAAGTGCAAATACACCATGAAAAGCAATTAAATCAGTACACATAAATGGTGAAAAAAGATAATGAAAAACATGTGAAAAAGTTGCAAACACACCAAAAATCGGGAAGACAATAATAAATGCTTCAGAACAATAACGTAGTCAATCCAAAAAAATATAATAAATAAAGTGCTTGTGCAAAAATCCTAAGTGATAAATGTGACATCAGGTACAAAAAGTTCAGTTCATTATAAGTAATGGTAGTTACCTTAAGTTAAGACTCCTACAGCAGTGGTCATCAACCCTGTCCTCAGGGCCCACTAACAGGCCAGGTTTTATGTATTACCTTGGGGAGATGCAGACTAGAATACTGCAATCACTGAGCAGCAAATGTTATCACCTGTGATGTATTTCAGTTATCTTGCAAACCTGGCCTGTTAGTGGGCCCTGAGGACGGGGTTGATGACCACTGCCCTACAGGTCTAGGAAAGCCTCTGTTGTTAAATATCCTTGATGGACAAAAGAGGAAAAGAGTCTGCTGTTTTGGCCATCAAGAATATTTAACAACAGAGGCGTTGCTAGACCTGTAGGGGTCTTAACTTGAGATGAGAGGCTGGTGCACACTATTGGTGTACTACGGATGGTGGAAGCTACTATCACTTATAATGAACTGAACTTTTTGCACCTGATGTCACATTTATCACCAAGGATTTTTGCACAAGCGCTTTATTTATTATATTTTTGATTGACTACGTTATCGTTCTTCTTTTTTAAATCAGAAAAAGTTTTTATTGTGCCAATTGCCATACATCACAGGTTACAATGAAAATAACAGTGGTTTGTGATAAGAAAAAAGACCAAAATAAGGTATTAGCAGCACAACATGAAATTCAACAACATACCATGTAGGGAAGGGAAATACGTTCCAGTTTTAAAAATTATATCGTCATGAAACCCATGACCTAATACCTAGTAGGTTCAGGATTATAAAATTAACAAAGGGCACTAGATGGTATATTAGAATCAGGAAACACTTAAAAAACTAAGAAAAAAATGAAACAAAAACAGTAGCAAACATCCATGTTAGGTAGGTGGGGGTCAACCCAACACAGAATAAGATATGGTATGTGATCATTCTGTATGTAGTGCCTGTTGCACTTTATTGTTGTTCAAGAAAGTTATTTTCTTTAATCTTTCCTAAGCTTTTTTTACATCCTTCTGTTAACGCATCTAAAATGCTCAATAAACGATATCTTGATTAAAAAAAAAAAGAATAACATATGGTCAGCGGGCCAGATCGTTAACATGGTCGCCTTCATCCTACCCTCTCCTGAGGGTACTTGTCCCCTATAGAAAGGGGGTAGGGGTAGAGATTGTAGTTGAATAATGAGGTAACAAGAACATTAGGACCTGCCCCATTTCCCATTTCCAACCCCAGGAATCAGTGTTATCCTCTTATACAAACATGCATACTCTTTACACTTGTAGCAGTCGGTGCAAGACCAGCTGTGGAGGCGACAACCCCAGAGTTTCCAACCAGGCTTGCTAAATAGAATGGAATTTACGATTTTCATTCCTATGCTGATATGTTAACTGCTCCTTAACTAGAAGGTAGTTAACCTGTTCTGCCCACTGTTTCCTAGTGGGAACACGTGGGGAAAGCCAGAATCTAGCCACCAGTTTACGTTCTATATATAGTAGTCTGAGCACTGCTATGTTGATGGGGGGTGTATATATTTCTTCATCTACAGCTCCTACAATGCACATTGATGGGTCCAATGGGACCTTAACCTGATAAACTGTGGAGATGGCCTTGCTTATTTTGCCCCAATAGCGGTGTAATTTGGCCAGATTAAATGGATTAGGGAACCTTCCTCCCTACTGCATTTGGGACATAGAGAGGAGTTCCTCCTTCCCCCAACGATGCAACTGGATGGGTGTTCAATATGCTCTGTGTAATACAAATAGATGAGATAGCCTATGCGACTGTGAGACCAATATAGCTGGCACGGATTGTAAGCACAGCTGCCAGGTTTCCCAATGTATCTCCCGCAGGTCCTGTGTCCATCCCCTCCTACTTGGTAGAGTTGCCGGGTCCTGTGTAGATGACAGTAGGGTTGAATAGATATGAGAGATCAGGCCTTTTTTCTCCTGTCCATAAAAAATATCCCTCAGTAAGGGGTGACTCGATAATAGAAGTGTAGATATACGACCCCTTGGCCTGGAAAGCATGTCTCAATTGAAGGTACCTATAAAATTGCTGTCTGGGTAGGTTATATTGTGCCTGAAGGTCTGCAAAGGATTTCAGTATGTTCTGGTTATATAATTGAGTGATGTTGCAAATGCCAGCTGATTCCCATGTTTGAAAGCCTTCTAGTTTAAATACTTCTGATAAAGTTGGATTGCGTCAGAGTGGGGTTTCGTTAAGAAATCCTGAAATTCCCAAATTATTTTTAACTACAGCCCAAAGTTTCCTTAAGAGAATTATGGTGGGTGCCAACTTCGGCAGATTAGATAGTCCAGCCTCCAGACCTGCTAAGATTGATGCGGCTAGTGTTCCGGACTGCAGTAAGTTACAGATTGAGTCACAGTCATTTGGCAACCCGAAGCCACCCAGATGTTATAGCTGAGAGGCGTAAAAATAAAGCTTAGGATTAGGTACCGCTGCCCCACCCTGATCCTTACTGTATTGCAGTGTGGAAAGACGAATCCTAGCCACTTGATTTTTCCCAATCAAAGCGAGTAAACCATCTGTGGGGTATCCACTGCAGGGAGTTGTGCAGGACATAAAGCAGTTGGGGACATCAAACCATTTTAATTAGGTTTATCCTACCAATTACAAAAAGTGGCAGCTTACACCAAGTATTACAGGTCATTTGGAGTCTCTTGAGGAGGGGGAGTAGATTTTTCTCTAAATATTTAGAGGGGTTGGCAGATACCTGCACGCCCAAATATTTGAATGAGAAAACTAAACTAAGGGACTGTGCACCAACCGATAGCGGAGCCGTCAGATCATCCAAAGGTAGAAAAAACGACTTGCTCCAGTTGAGAACCCTGATAAAGAGTCTGTGTGTCTGTGTCACCTAGATAAAGAAGAGTGTTATCAGCATATAGGAAAGCCTGTAATAAATGGGGAGGACCGTATGGTAGCCACCAGTGGTTCCAGGGCTAATGCGAATAGCAGGGGGCCACAACGGGCACCCCTGCCACGTGCCCCTGAAAAGAGGAAAAGGATCTGTTAGATCTACCTTGATACATAACCTAGCTGTAGGGGACACATACAACAATTTCACCCAGTTGATAAACCTATCTCCCAAACCAAATCCCCTCAGAACTTCCCACAGACACGACCACTCGACGCTGTCGAAGGCTTTGGCCGCACCTAAGGAAAGAATGGCTCTGTGACCCAGATTATCAACAGGTAACTGAAGGTTAAGGAATAACCATCTGATGTTTAAAGCTGTGGACCTGGAAGGAATGAACCGAGATTTATCTTTGTGAACAAGCTTGTGAATAACTTTAGCTAACCTGGTGGCTACGAACCTGGCCAATAATTTCACATCCGTCGTCAATAACGAGATAGGCCTATAGGAATCTGGGGAGTGAGCATCTTTACTTGGCTTTAAGAGTAAAATAATAACGGCTTCATTCATAGACGGGGTAGGCTTCCTCGCTCTAGGGCATCCAAAAAGACCTCCTGCAAGTGCGGTACTAGTATCTCAGAGTATCTCCTGTAGACTTCCGCCGGCAAGCCATCCGCCCCAGGAGAGGAAAGAGCCAAAGCCTCCAACAGCTCATCATCAGTGAGAGGAGCATTCAATAGTTCTCTGTCCGAGGCAGGGAGTTGGGAGATCTGGCTACTATAGAGAAAAGACTTAATTTCATCTATGGTTGGTGAGACTTTGGAAGAGTACACATCAGCATAGAAATCCCGAAACGTTGAAATAATACCAGAGTGGGAGGAAACCAGGTCTCCCAAGGGGTTAGAAAATGCCTCTATATGGGAGGATCCTCTTTGTGATCTTGCCATCATAGCCAGCATATGGCCTGTGTTTTCTCCCTCCTCGAAAAATCTCTGTTGAAGAAAGAACCTTTTATTTTCAGCTTTTGTTAAAACGATACGGTTAGCTATATGTTGAGCCTCATGCCAAGCTCTTTCAGTGTGTTCAGAAGGGGAGTCAACGGAAGCAAACTCAGTCCTCTCAACCTCCTGCAGCACAGATTGTCCCCAGAATCTGGTCTTGGTCTTAATGGCAGCAATTATTTTAATAAATTGGCCACATAGAAAGGCCGTCAGCACATCCCAGAAAATTCCAAGACTAGCCGACGATTTGTTCAGGTGAATAAATGTGGTATGTTATCAATGTGATCAGGATTAGGAAATAGCGTCAACCAGAATGGGTTAATTTAAAAAAAAAAACACGCAAAACTACACCAGATGTGAGAATCTGGATACACAGGGGAGAATGGTCAGAGACAGTTCTCGCCTCATAGCGTGAAGAGGACACTAAGGGGAGCATTTCATCATTACCCAGGCCAGGATCAATCCTGGAAAGTCTGCCATGCATGGCTGAATGGTATGAATAACATTTAACCTGCGGGTGTTTAGATCCCCATACATCCCTTAGGCCCAGTTCCAACAGAATCCGAGCAAAGGAGGTAGGACCTCTCCCAGATCGTTGTTGTGGATCATTAGTAGAGAATTTGTCAAGGTCTGCATCCAATTAGTTATTAAAATCCCCTATGATAAGTGCAGAAATACTGGGGTGATGCGCTAGGAAATTAGCCAGAAGCTTAATGACCTCTACAGAAAAAGGAGGAGGAACATAAATGTTCGCTATTATACAGACCAGACCATCTAGGTTACACAATAAAAAAATATAGCGACCATATGGGTCAATGAGTGAGGCTGAGCATGCGAAAGGAACATTCGGACAAACCAACACACTAACCCCTCTGGAGTAGGAGGAGAAGACAAAGTGGAACTGGGTGCCGAACACATGGGTAGAAAACAGGGGTGCATGGGCAGGAGACATATGGGTCTCTTTTAAGCACACCAGAGAGGAGCCCAGGCATTTAACCATGTGAGATACAGCCAGCCGTTTTACTCTGTCTCCCAAACCCCGTACATTCCTACTTGTGATCACATTATGCTTAGCCATAGAGCCTTAAAACAAGAAAATATAATGACAAATACAAGAGAGCCCAATTTAGTAAAGGACTAAGGTTCGAGGAGCAACATAATAGGGTAAGCAAATAGAGGTACACATAATACCGTGAGGCATAGGACAGTCCGCGACCATAAGAGTAATTTCTGCAGAAAAAAAAAAAAAGTAAGTAGGGAACACAAGGGACCAACAAGGTCCAACCTTTTCCGATAGTCAGTATGTAATGTCCAGGAGGGACTAGCAACCAGGGGGCTAAGTTTAATAGCCGGCACAAAGGAGTCAACAGATAACATGGCATGTGCCTCATCCATTGGCACAGTTGGTAGTGAAGTGACTTGTGGAAACAGTCAACCGCCTTTGCAGAATCAACCTGAAAAAACAGACAAAACCCTTGACAGCAAACCGGTACTAGTATGCAGAAGAAGTAGTTAGCAGTAATCAAGTTGCCCTCCAGCGTCTAACCAACTCATCTCGCAGGGAACGTTCCTCCCTGTCCAGCCACTACATCGACAGCGTAGGCTTTTCGAAAAAGTGGACTTCATCTTTGGCTACCACTCGCAGGCGCGCTGGGTAGAACATGGCATACTGCAATTCCAGGGAACAAAGCCTTTTTTTCACTTCAGTGAACTAAGCCCATTGTTTTTGTACCTCCACCGAGAAATCTGGGAACAACGAGATCTTATTCTTACCTGCTCTGTGTAATGGTTTTGCTTGCGTTGGGGGCACTTGCGTGGGTTTGATCCCAAGCCGCCCTCTGTATATCCATTGACACACAGAGAGCTGCTCAACCCCACCCCCTGTCTCTCCTCTCTGGCTATGATTGACAGCAGCAAGAGCCAATGGCTTCCCTGCTGCCTCGATCTCTAGTGAGGAGAGAGAGCCACTGCTCTCGGGCATAGTGCTGGATTGAGATGGGGCTCAGGTAAGTATAAGAGAGGGCTGAAGAGGGGGAAGCTGCACACAAAAGTGTTTTTTTACCTTAATACAGAGAATGCATTTAAGCAGGGTTCCACCCAAAAGTGGAACTTCCGCTTTTATGCTTCCTCCCCCCCCCCCTCCGGTGTCACATTTGGCACCTTTCAGGCGGGAGGGGGGGAACAGGAACCTGTTTTTGACAGGTCCCCTTCCCCACTTCCAGGAGACGGGCTGCGGCCTGATCTCCTGGAAGTTGGGCCCTCATCCTTCCCCCGCCTCCGGGCCAATTAGAAAGTGCAGCGTGTTTCACACATGCGCAGTAGGGAACCAGCAGTGAAGCTGAAAGGCTTCACTGCCTGGTTCCCTTGGCAGGAATGGCGGCGGCAGCACCCAGGAGTCGATCCGAAGATCGGCTTGGGTGCCGACATCGCTGGCTCCCTGGACAGGGAAGTGCTCTAATATTAAAAGTCAGCAGCTACAGTATTTGTAGCGCTGACTTTAAATTTTTTTCACCCAGGCTGGACCTCCTCTTTAAGGTAAAAAAACCTTCTACCTTTAGAACCATTTTAAAAATGCATAAATAGAGTTTAACCATTGGTATTTTTTACCTACTTGCATAAACACTATTTAACCCCAGTGGTATCATAAGATCATGGCTCCAACTGCAGCCTTAGTAGTGTTTTTTTTTTTGAGCCAACGATCAGCTGTTTTGTAAATGTGACCCGCGTGGCCCGATCACTTTTACAGTGCTGTGAAGGGCTGACCTCCACCCGCTGCCACCTGTTGTGTTTCCCAGAGTTGGGATTTTTTTTTTAAAGTTTCCTTCTCGTGATAAAAAACTGTGCTGAGTTTAATGTAAAGCACCAAAGCCCCCCCCCCCCCATGTGTCACATAGATTATAGTTGATAGACATCCAAGCTTCTATTCCTACACTCTGGGGACACTGAAACAAGCAAGGTGTTGTCACATATCTCTATATTGCTCATTTTGTCTGCTTGCATGCATAATCTGATGCCTGTTGGCATCAAAAGATGGTGGTAGTCTTTATATGGCCTGATTATTGCTTGTATAATAGTATGCAAAGTGGCACTTTAAAAGCTGCAAGTATTCATGTATATCAGTCTTATCACAGTTGTATTCGGGTCAGATTAAGATATTAAGTAAAAATGTATTAAGAGAACAGTTTGATGAGCGGAAGATCATGATAGGTTTGTACTAGTAGTAGATTATGTAAGCTGCCAAGACTCTAGTAATCGCATGAAATGCTGACTTTGTTTTATTTTTATTTTCTCCAACAGAGAATTATAATCACGGAAATTGTCACACGATCAGCCAAAGCAATCCTCCGGCAATACTTGCAGGTACATGCTAATTGTGAGAAGAAATTTAGTATAAATGTTTTCTGTATGCTAATGCTTTCAGTAGAATGCCAAAAAGCTCTATTAACAAAAACCCAATACAAATTCTACAAATTGAATTGATGCCTTGCAGAGCTGCTGTGGGTCAGGTGACCTAATATGCTGGCTTTAGGTCACATGGCCCAGAACCAAAGAGCCACAAAATGTTTTTTTTTAATCAAATTATACAAACATTGTAACTGGCTTCTATGGCCAACAACTCCACTTATGTGCTCCATTTTTTTTCTCCATTCTTCACAAATCAGTCCGATTGGGACAGCTTTCTGTACACCGCAATACATATTCATTGTTACTCTCTTGTTAACCTTTTGTAGGCAGATAGGTCATTTCACTTGTGAAAATAAGCAGTGTAAAGCCTCGTACACACGATACGATTATTAGCAGGGGATTGTCTGTTGACAGACTGTTGTCCTAAAATCTTAGTATGCGCCTTTTGACAATTGTTGTCCAACCTTCGGCCAACAAATGTTGGATGGCAGGCAGGCTAGTAAATTTTCGGCGGACAACGGCTTGACGTCTGATTTTCGTATGGTCAGTACACAAATCCGTCACGCAAAAGTCGAAAGTACAAACACGCATGCTTGGAATCAGTGCTCACCAAACACGAGTTTAGCAGAAGGGGCCCAAAGGGTGGCGCTCAAGAGCTGAAATTCCTTGTAGTACGTCACTACGTTCGTGTTTGCGGCACGACAATTGTGTACCGTTAGTATGCAAGACAAGATCCTGGCACACGCCCTTTTGACAAAAATCAGACGCTCGGTTGGCCAACAATCGTACCGTGTGTACGAGGCTTAAGACTACCTTTATTTTCTAAATTGTGTAGATAGGTATTTTGGTTTATATGCAAGGATGCTTGTAACCAACCTCATTCTCTGTGCCAGGGAGTAGAGACCTCTGCCTTGTCAGCTGCAGTGAGCCATTTTCTGAACTGCTTTCTGAGTTCTTACCCCAACCCTGTGGCCCATCTGCCTCCCGATGAACTAATCACTCGCAAAAGGAAGAACAAGAGAAAGATGCGTCCATTGGAAAATGGAGACAGCACTGCGTGGACCAGTATGACTCCAGCTGATCTGTGGAGACGAATCCAGAGCAATGCCAAAGACAGCTTTGATTTTACACTATCAAGGTGAGACGTATGATTACTGGATAGGTTTGTTTTCCTTCTGTAGAACGCTACTAATGTTCCTAAATAAAATGAAGAAGCAAATGCCGGAAGCCCATAATACCCAATCAGCCATCATCCATTATTGTTTTTTGTGCTCTAAGTTGGTAGTCTGACTGTTTGCTTTCAGTCAGTGTATTTCACAACACTGTGTCAAATAAACATTTGCCACGATCACACTTTAATAATATCATTTATCCCCATTTATCACTGTCGTGTTGAAAAACTAAAATTTAAAGTATACCTGAAATGAGCAAAAAAAGTATCAGATGGAAAACACTTGTCAGTATATTCCATAAAGTGCCCGATTTTACCTTACTTGTTACATTAACCGTCTGACAGCATTTTCTTTTACTTTTTGGATAGAATAGAAAATAGTTAAAACCAGTTTTGGCTGTCTGTATCCTGCTAAGGAGATTTCCCTTCACTTCCTGTCTCAGAGACACAAATGGAAGTAAGAGGAATTCGCTTCACACTAAGGAATTCTTGCTTAGACAGTTGTCACCAAAGCAAATGTCCCCATTGATTTTACCTTTAATCATATTCCAGTGACTTGACAACTGAAAATGTTGTATTTTCACTCACTTTTAATACTAGAGACAATAGTCACCAGGACGATTATATAGAGGGTGAATCTCTACAATCTCTCTGTGTCCAAAACTAATAAAAAGAAGTTGGCTTTCGATATACTTTATTTGCTTCATTGGGCGATGGGGAGAGGTGTGACTACTCAGCCCATATTCAGGAGGTCAGTGCATTCTGGGTGGCTCTGACAGTGTTTATTTATTTTATCTTTTTTTTTATTACAGGTGCTTATATAGCACCATAAATGCACGAGCTTTACACATATATATTATACATTCACATCAGTCCCTGCCCTCAAGGAGCTTGCAATATAAGGTCCCTAACTCACATGTACATACACATACTATGGCCAATTTAGACAGGATCCAATTAACCTACCAGCATGGCATTGGAGTGTGGGAGGAAACCCACACAGGCACAGGGAGAACATGCAAAATCCACGCAGTGCTGTCACCTGATAGCACAGTCTGGCTCCACCAGCTAGCTTAATCATTTTTTGTCTACTATAGGTGTACCATGACCACATGTAAATATAACGATGGACTGATAAGTACTGTATTTATCGGCGTATAATCTGCACCTTCAATTTAAGAGGAAAGTTTCGGGAAAAAAACATACATTTTAAATAAAGATCTTTAAAGCAAAATAAGGGTCACAGTCCATCAATGCAGCCTGATCAGTGCCCATCTGCAGCCTTACCAGTTCCCATCAATGCAGCCGTCACAGTGCCTATCAGCAGCCTCTCAATTGCCCATTAATGCAGCCTGCACAGTGCCCATCAGCAGCCTCACCATTGTAGATTAATGCAGCCTTCATAGTCATCAGCAGCCTCTCCATTCCCCGTCTGCAGCCTCACCATTGCCAATTAATGCAGCCTGCACAGTGCCCATCAGGATCCTCTCCATTGCCAATTAATGCAGTCTGCACAGTGCCCATCAGCAGCCTCTCCATTGCCCATTAATGCAGCCCACTAATGCAGCCTCTCCATTGAAAATCAATGCAGCCTGCAGATCCCTGCTCATCTGCAGCCTTGTCAGTGCCGGATTACACAGTGCCGCAATCTCCTGTGTACCCGGCGATCGGTCACACACAGCCCAGCTCCTGTGATAGACAGAACAGTGGTCCAATCCTGGCGGAGCTGTGCGTGACTGATCACCAGGTACACAGGTGATCGCCACTCTGTGTAATCCAGCGGCGCCCGCCCCTCCTTCTACTCAGAGGCAGCAGGAATCGGCGTATAACACGCACACACGTTTTCCCCCTGATTTTCAGGGGGGGAAAGTGTGTGTGTTATACGCTGATAAATATGGTAACTCAAGGAGAATTTGAGAATGTGAGTGTATACGTTTTTTTTTAAGTGCGCCTGAACCTAGTTGCCTATTTACTTATAATGATAGAAATATTCACTTTTTGCTGTTTAGATATAAATAATATGGTTCACATGGTGTCTTTTGACCAATATTCCTGACACATTTTTGTCAATAAAATTGGGAAGAGTCTCCACTGCCAGACTGAAGTGAAGGCATGGGGAATTGTTAGAGAACCTCCATTTCTCTGACTTTACCCTGTCCTCTAAACCTGTTTACTCCCTATTTCTTGATACAACATGATGAATGGGGGACAGGAGATAAATACCCATGTGTTCAATCACATATTTATTCAAACAGTTATACAGAATGATGGCCATTGCCTCATGTCCCAATACATGCACACAAACATACACACTTCTTATATGAGCAGTAAACTCCTTAATAACTTGTATTATCCTAATACCATGCTTGTAAAAGCTTTATCCATTAGAAAAAACAAATAAAAATACAGTCTGAGAGATGTGTTAATTGACACTTATGAAGTATATATTAATATAGTTTCCTCGAGGCTGGGTTCACACTAGAGCATGGAGTGGCTCACAGCAGGGGGTCCGGTGCATCTCCATTCACCGGTTCGGGTCCAATTTCAGCCCAAATTATTGCCTGAATTTGGACCTGAAATGGACCAAAAGACTCCCAGGACTCCTGTGCAATTCGCACCGGAGCCACTCCAGAGATGTGTGAACCAGCTCCATAGAAAGCCGGTCACAATCTCCTGTTGTGCAAATTGGATGTGGGGAAATCTGCATCCAATTCGCAATAGTGTGAATCCAACCTAAATCATATATTTGTCTCTAATCTATCCCTTTATTCTGCATTCAGTGTTTCTATGGAGCACTTGGTTGAGAAGCTTAGCCTGCAGAAAGTGACGCTGCTCCGGGAGTTCTGCATAAAGACTGGAGTCCAGGTACTGTCTCAACGTGTACAAGGAATGTCATGTTACTGTCTGCAGGGTTCAATCTGCAGATGTGTCAGCTTTCTGACATATGTTCAGAGTAATATCATTCAAAGACAAATTGTTTTCTCTATGCGTTCCCCTCCACTGTAGTAAGTTCATTTCAAGTCTATGATTAATCTGTAAATCAGAATTACTATTTAATTCATATAGAAGCTGGTAGTTGTCAGTATTTGTACTTGGGTGCTATTTTACCAATATATAGCATATATGAATATGTTGTAAGTCAAAAATTCCCACCTGTGACCAAAGTCTGAAGAAAAAAATGCGTGCTGTGATTCTTCTTCTAAAAAAAAAGCAGTGGTTCTCGTTTAGGAAAATGTCAGGGGAAACAATTAATCTAGTCTATTGTGTTTCCCCATGGAATCCGATTGATTTGTCATTGTGGAGCTACATTGATTAGGATGATTATTGACTCAGACAATGAAGTTGTTCACTCAGCGAGCGCTACATGGTATTAAAAACCTACCAGCTGGTGGTGTAAATTCTTGTCTTCCCCTTTGCTACAAGTGCCCTAAATAGACTTTTAGAAACACACTGTATATTGTATTTCTTTCTTAGGTTCTTCTCCGGGAATATAACTTTGAAAGCCGTCATAAGCCAGCTTTTACAGAAGAGGATATACTAAATATGTTCCCCGTAGTCAAACATATCAACATTAAGGCCAAGGAGGCAAATGAGCTGTTTCAAAAGGCCCAGATTAGCATCCAGCAGGGTAAGACATTTTTGCTAAACATAAACTTGCTTTTCATTATGATTTTTCTTGTAGTTGGCAGACTTTTGTAACGTTTAAAAATAAAGATTTTTGAACAAAGATTTGTATAAAATGGATATTAAAAAAAGTAAAAAAAAAAAACAAAGGGAAGTAACCCACAGCAGTTACTTTGTCTCCACCCAGTGGCAACATTATCAGGGTGGCAACAGTCGCACTTGCTACTGGGCCCTGTAGTTCCGCCAATTCATGGGGGCCCTCCACCCGCCCGTTCGCCAGTGTGAGGGGCCCGCCCGCCGCCCGTGTGAGGGGCCTACCTGACCGGCTGACTGTCCTGTCACTGTGTGTCCACTCTGGTTGCTGTTCGTTCTGCGGTGGAGAGGGGGGCTTTCGCCCACTGAGGGGAGACAGAGAAGGCAGCGCTGACACTATGGACCGCCCCACCCCCGCCTATCCAGGGACATAGAGAATGTAGGGAGGCAGGGCGGACACTGAAAAATTAAGTCAGCAGACCTGCTGACACCAACTGAGAGAAGCCGGGGGGGATGAGCTTCCCCCTCTGCGGCTGCGTGGAGTACCTGTACCGTCGAGGTGTCTACCCATGAAGAAGGCACGGTGACGGAATTCTCGGGGAATCGATTGATTGACGGTAACAAGTGACATTTTGCAGAGCAATCAATCCCAACCTCCACAACCTGTGCCTATTACTGATCCTATTCCCCCACCACTGATCTCATCCCTATCCCCCTCATTACTTCTATAACAGAGGTGATGGGGGGGGGTAGGGATGAGATCAGTGGTGGAGGATAGGATCAGTAAGAGGCACAGGTGGTGGAGGGAGAGGCTGGCACCACCACTGCTACCACCCCACCCCCCCCAAGTACCACCGCTGCCACCCCCCAAGTACCACCGCTGCCACCCCCCCTCAAGTACCACTGGTTCTCTCCCCAAGTACCACCGCTGCCACTCCCCCAAGTACCACGCTGCCACCCCCCCTCAAGTACCACCACTGCCACCCCCCTCAAGTACCACCGCTTCCACTCCCCCTCAAGTAGCCCCGCTGCCACTCCCCCTCAAGTACCACCACTGCCACCCCCCCTCAAGTACCACCACTGCCACTCACCCTCAAGTACTACCACTACCACCCTCCCTCAAGTACCACCGCTGCCACCCCCCTCAAGTATCACTGCTGCCACCCCCTCAACATCACCATTGCCACCCCCCCTCAAGTACCACCGCTGCCACCCCCTCAACATCACCGCTGCCACTCCCCTCAAGTACCATCGCTGCCACCCCCCTCAACATCACCGCTGCCACCCCCCCTCAAGTACCACTGCTGCCACCCCCTCTCAACACAACCACTGCCACCCCCCCTCAAGTACCACTGCAGCTAATCCCCCTCAAGTACCACCACTGCCACCCCCCCTCAAGTACCACCACTGCCACCCTCCCCAAGTACCACCGCTGCCACTCCCCAAGTACCACTGCTGCCACCCCCCTCAAGTACCACTGCTGCCACCCCCTCAACATCACCGCTGCCACCCCCCTTAAGTACCATCGCTGCAACCCCCCTCAAGTACCACTGCTGCCACCCCCTCTTAACACCACCACTGCCACCCCCCCTCAACATCACCGCTGCCACCCCCCCTCAAGTACCACTGCTGCCACCCCCTCTCAACACCACCGCTGCCATCCCCCCTCAAGTATCACTGCTGCCACCCCCCCCTGAAGTATCACTGCTGCCACCCCCCCTCAAGTATCACTGCTGCCACCCCTTCATCATCACCGTTGCTACCCCCCTCAAGTACTACGCTGCCACACCCTCAACATCACCGCTGCCACCCCCCCCTCAAGTACTACTGCTGCCACCCCCTCAACATCACCGCTGCCACCCCCCAAGTACCACTGCTGCCACCCCCTCTTAACACCAACACTGCCACCCCCCCTCAAGTACCACCGCTGCCACCCCCCTCAACATTACCGCTGCCATCCCCCCTCAAGTACCACTGCTGCCACTCCCTCTCAACACCACCACTGCCACCCCTCCTCAAGTACCACCGCTGCCACCCTCCTCAAGTACCACTGCTGCCACCCTCAACTACCACCATTGCCACCCCCCCTCAAAAAAAAAAGTATCAAAATCATGCTTTTTCCGGGGGGCCTTTGTGATTTCTTGCAGCGGGGCCCTGAAGTTTCTAGTTATGCCTCTGTCTATCCCTTTATTAGCCTAGAGCCAATGAAAGTTAGTTCCCAATAGGTCACTATGGCTTACTGCTATTTGCCTCACTGAACAGTACCCATCATTTTGACTTTTATCATCAGTTCAGGAAATAGTTCAGTGGCTTTTGAACAGGAATATTTGTGCTAAAAATAGGCTTACCTGACAAAATTGTGTGAGTTATTGAAAATAAAAGAACTGTCTTATGCTGTTATTTCATATAAAGAAACCTAAAACTGTCTTTCAAGTATACAATGTAACACTGTACTCACAGGAATGCTATAGTAAAGTAAAAATTATTACTCCTGGATTAGAATACTTGTTAGTATCAAAACCGCTAATTGGTTTGTATTTCCAAGAATTTCCAAGAAGATGGCACAGTAAGGAATTACAGTTCTATGTACTTTGGCTGACCTTGTAAGGAAAAAAAGGAAAAATTGGTAAAAAAAAACATTTTTTTCCCGCTTTTTTTGTTTTTTTCTGGAAAAATTGGAAAGAAAAAAAAAATAAAGTATGGAACATGTTCTTTTACAATGATAAGTAATATATAGTATACTATAGTATCTATGACGTGGTATTCAACATGAAGACCTTAATTAAAGATTTCTGAGACGTTATGTAAAGTCTTAAATTATTACAAGTTCTCTCAGCTGAAGACAAGCAAATTCTGGAATACAATTCAAGGAACACTGTACTTCTCAATGCAGTTCTCAAACAAGAGAAATATGCATTTCTGCCACAAGGGGGCACTGCAAGAAAAAGGCTTCAGTTTAGTTTGCTTGTGGGCTCCATCTTGTACCTCCTACAGATTGTCAGGATACAGTAGATGATAGTTTCTGTCCTCTCAGGCTTTAAAGATAAACTAACAAATTAGTTTATCTTTATAACCTTTAAATGATTCCCATTAATGTTCTCCGCCATCACAGCATAATGTTTATCTGTAGTCTGGTCAGTAAATTGTTTTTTTTTTCTCCTCCTCTCAGTAAAATGGTGAGACCAACATCTAGAGTTTGGAAACATTTCCACAGTGCAATTTCTGATGAGAGCAAATCTGCAATTTGCAAATATTGTGAGAAGAAATATTCTTTTCTAAATGCTACAAGGATGACACAACACATCCTGGCATGCCAGAGGTGCCATAAAGACATTAAAAAATACTTTATGGAATGAAATTATGAGGATCATAATGAAAGTGCGAGTAGCTTTTTTCCCTTCAGAGTTCTCATTCCAGAAATGCTCTTTTTGCTGCTTCTGGATCATCACAAAGTGTTTCTTCACCAGCAGCATCTTCAAGTAAGGAAGTGTTACAAACCACGTCCTCCCAAAAATAAACAATTCCTTCATTTTTAGATAAAACGAAAATCAGGAGAAGATTGATCAAGCTCTTGTAAGAGCAATATATGCTTCTAGATCAGCATTGTCAATAACTGAAAATGAATACTGGGAGGAAGCTTTTACATTATTATGAGGGAAAGAGGGTGGTTACCTGTTCTCATGTATAGGTGAAATGTTCTTACCATATACAGTCTTTGTTATTCCATTTGTAATAAAAAATACAACTTTAAAAAGCAATATCTTACTGAATAAGTTGTACTTTTATTTCAAGCATAATGTGTTTCACCTTCCTAGTGTAAGAAAATTACTTTCAAATTTGTAAAATTACTCCACACTAATTTTTTTTTCATTTTCCTAAAACTTCCATTTATTTTGCGGGGAAAAAAAACAGGGAAAAAAGAAATTTTACATCTCTACTTATGGGAATTTTTTCTGCTTACAAGTTCCAGGAACCACCTACACACTGAAAAAAAAAAGTCTGAACCGTAGTTGGATAAACTTTAATTTGCTAAAGAACTGTAAAACAATTGTCATATGTTTTTATTTTAAGAAAATTCTTCTTTTACGCTTTTTTTCATCGTTTTTTTGCATCTTGGTGTTGCTGACCTCATCCAGCCTCTTCCAGTCACTGCCTTCCTACTTGCACTCTGCTCTCAAACAATTTTCTGACTGTGACAATGGATAAGCATGGCTACATAATGTGTGTTGGCATGGCTGCTTGTAGTCTAAACCAGGGGCTTATGTGACAGGGTGACTACACAGGAGCACAGCTGGGAGACATTTGTCACTGTATAACTGTGTCCAAACAAGAGCCTTCATGGTATAATCACCAGGTATTGTTTTAATGAAAAATGCATATTTACAAAAGTTTGAAAAAAAGCTTTGAAAACTACATTAGCCCAAAAGTATGGGCCACATACTGTTTTATCTGCACTCATTTGATAGTGCTTAGCATAAATAGATAAATACAGAGTCCTTTATCTGTTGAACCATAACGGTTAGGTAGCACAATATGTTGCACATTGTACATTACCATGTTAAAGATTATATCAGATTTTAGAAATCCGGTATAGATATATTTTAAGTGCACTTATAGCAAATTTGTTGAGTACTATTATTAATATCATTTATGCAGTGCCAACATTTTATGCAGCGCCTTCATTTACATGTATGTACATTCCTGTCAGTCCTTGCTCTCATGGAGCTCTTACGGGGCTTACAATCTAAGATCCCCAACTCATATGCCAACTTACACTTACTAGGACCAGTTTAGACAGGAGACAATTAACCTACCATCTTGCATTTGGAGGGTGGGAAGAAACCAGAGTATCTTGAAGAAACCCACTGCAAGCACAGGGAAAACATGCAATCTCCATGCAGGTAGTATTCTGGTTGGAATTCCAACCAAGGACTCTAGAGTACATATCTGTGTCCACACAGACAATACTAAGCACAATCCTGACTATTTAACTGTCTATTACCAGACCTTCTTCTGGCCTTTAAGGCTATGTCACTGGGCTGCTTGAAGTGGTTGTATTGCCCCCTCCACCCCCTTTATACTTAAACTCTGATTGTGATCCAGCTCTGTGTGGGGTGGGGGGAGCTGTGCTTTGTGTTTCTATGGACGCACACAGCCTGGCTTGGGAGCATGCCCACATGAGTGCCCCTATAGCAAGGGGCTTGCTGTGGGGCACTCAGAGCAGAGGAGGAGCGGAGAGCCCCAGTGGGGGAGGTTCTGGGCCACGCTCTGAAATAGCATGGCACACAACAGGTAAGTAGAACATGGTTTGTTATTTTAAGAAAAAAATATATAGCCTTTGGAACTGCTTTAGCAGTAGGTTTAGGGCTTAGTCTAGAAGAGAATGGCACTTTGGCTATATTGCTTGTCTGGTTAATTTCTTCCATCTCATTTAGCAAATACCTAATATGCCTTGTAGTAACATTTTTCAGGTTTATAATCAAACTTTCTGAATGAACTTGTTGCCCTCTTTGTTTTACAGGTGGCCTAAGGGAAGGTGTGGGTTTGTTAAATGAAGCTTTGGCCCAGTTCAACAGTGTGTATGGTGCTGTACATCCCGAGATTGTTGTGTGTCTGCGTCTGCTTGCCCGAATCAAGTTTCTTTTAGGGGATATAGCAGAGGTGAGAATTATGACTTATTTTGTAGAAAGCATTTTAAAAGCCAAAGTCCTAGTATGGTTATCTTTAATTAGTCACCCTTCTACATTAAAGCTATAACTTTAGTCAGAAAATGAAGTCCTGCTAGATCACTTGAAGCTGGCCCCTTTTGCAGGTATAGCTATGTAATAGAGAAATAAAGTTCAAGTAATCAAGTGTCTTTGTTTGGACACTTGATTACTTGAACTTTTATTTCTATTTTTCGTGTTTATGATATGTTATGCACTTTGCCACTTTATTTTTTCCAATATTTAGATACACACACTTTTGTGATTTTTTGCACTGTTGCGCTTTTTATGGCATTTAAATAAATGTATTTAATATGACTTGTGTTTGTCTTTTTGATTAAATGACCAACAGATATAACTTGTTTTACATATAAAACATTTTATTACCTACTAAGATAAATATGAAAAAACAATTCAGCCACATTTAATTACTAAAGTGCAGGCATACATTAAAACTCAGTAGTTAAAATTACAGGTCCTACCCTATGTAATAACCAAAGATGTATATTGTCTGCTAACCACTTGTATTTTTCTACAAATCCCAACTCAAGCCACAAGCTTTTTTAATTTAAGTTTTGGGTACAGTGGGGGCTTAGAGTGTCTTTCAGGTTATAATTGCTGTGTCTGTTGAATTTTCTATCAAATTTTAACGGTGATTGATTATGTAAGTAAAATGTAAGTGATTATAGAGACATTTGCCCTTGAAAAGGTTGCCACTAGAGATCACACTTTCACAGTCTTTACACAGGTATGGATCCCAGTCCTCTCAAAAGCATAGTACACACTGCTATTTTTTTTGTTTGACTCAGCGGGCTGAACGAAAAGAAAAACTAGACAGCTCAGGTTGGGGCCGCTGTACTAACAATCCAGCGATCTCCCCTGCTGTTCTATTCTGTTCTGACAGTGCGACGACCCCCCGCTAGAACACTCTGGTCGGCGCTCTCAATGGCTGAGAGCGCTGTTCGGGAGCCAGTCGGCAGACTTTTTTAGGTCATGCCCCATCGACAGAAGCCGGCTTCTTTTGTCCCGGCTACAGTACACACGGGCCAAATCTCGTCCGGTTTCTATTGAAGCGGCCAGTGCTGCCCAATATTCAGCTCGTGTGTACAGCGCTTTAGGCCCTTTTCATATGTACTGCAGTGACCTTCTTTTTTCCACACTGGAAGAATGCAGGTCACCACAAGGACACAGAATTAATAATAAAATAAAGCTTTTTTTTAGGGCTGCGGAAATTAATTTTTTTGATCGATCAAAATTCTGATCAGTACTCACCTCTCCGCCGGCTTCTGGGTCTTCAGGGAGTTCCGTCGGAGATCTGGTGACGTCACGGACATCTACGTCACCGGACTCCTCCCCCCTTCCCCAAGTGCCTCCGTTTGCTAAGCAAACCGAGCTGGTATGTCAGGACCTGAGGCAGGTGTCCTACCTGGAGAAACAGTTGAAGTCACAAGCCGTGGCTCTACATTCTGCAGGGAGAGCGATCTAGAGCTCCAGGTGGAGTGTGGACAAGGAGATGAAGGTCCAAGTCCAGGAGGTGGAGGAGAGGTGAGCAAGGTCTAACGTTGTACGGTGCTGAAAATGATTCAGGGATCTTATCCATGTACAGTTATCTTAATGCAGCAAAATTTTACCCTTCAATAATCCCATGGTCATCTTAAAGTGTATCTAAAGGCCAAATAGTTGGATCCTCTTGGTGGGGAAATCAACAAAGAAAAAGGAGGAGATGGCTAAATACTTTTAAAAAGGAGACAGAATCTTTTTTAGGCTTATCAGTGATGGATGGGAAAAATACCATGGCATCACTAACAGGAAAACTGGGTACAACACTTGTGGGGCGGTGTAGCGGCAGTAAACACTTACATTCCAGTTACAGTAGCAGAACTGTATTGAAGTTGGTTGAAGTTTAATAAAACACAACAACCCAATGAAACTAACTAGTGTCGGGTGATTGTATATAGTGTATACCACATTTACCACTGACTAATGCAGAGTTGCAATGCAAGGAGATCAGCTAAAAGTAGTTGGATCTGTATGTGCGTTATAATTAATCGAAATTAGTCGAATAATCGATTAAAAAAAAACCTGAAAATTGATCGAACACGAAAATTGTAATCAGTAACAGCCCTACTTATTTTATTACTTTGTCTCTTACAGCTATCTTAGGATGGAAGTATTGAGTGTGCAGTGTCTCAATAGCAGTGTTTATAGCAATAGATGAGTGACATCGTAACTCACCTGGTATAAGGTCCAAAACTGTCATTTGTGAGCGGTGGATGCAGTCAATTAGCGCCATTTGGTTTGTCCCAATCTCCTTTTTCTGCCTCCTCCCCTTCAATATAGGTAGCGCAGTCAAAGTGATTAGGGTTGTTATGCTAGACATGCTGTTTACCAATGCCTCCCCAAAACAAGAATGCGTTTCTCTCTCTCTATTTTTCTCCCTCACCCCTTCTCTCACACCACAAAGAAAAGGATGTGATGTCATAGGAAATAACCTTGAAATATGTATAGCAATTAAACGCACATAAAAACATGAGTCAGCGCACATCAGCATGCATTAAAATGCGCGTCAAGGCGCATAAAAATGCACGTCAATGCCTGTCAATGGAAGGCAATGCACCTCTAGTTTTCAAGTATTTTTATGCATTTTAAAGCACATTTGTATGTGAACAGGCCCTCAGAAAATATTGCTAGCAGAAGACAAAGGCTTAAAGAGGTTGTAAAGCTGTCTGTGGAAGTTGTACCTATAGCTGAGCCTAGAATAAGGCTAGCCTATAGGTACTGTAAATATCTCCTAAACGTGCGCCATTTAGGAGATATTTACTGTGCTTTGCGCCGATGATGTCATCTGTGCATGCGCTGTGAAGAATGGCCCTTCGTGCTGTGACTGGTGGCTTCCGCGTGCATATGTCGAGCGACTTCCGTCCTGTCACAGAGCCAGAGTCCGCGGTCCCAGAAGAATGGGGCGAAGATGGATACGGCCTGCAGCGGGGGCGGCGCAGGCTTCATTGGCAGCTAAGTGTCACATAATGTGCTAGTATGCAATACATACTAGCACATTATGCTTTTACTTTGCAGGGGCAGAGGAAGGAAGTAAAACCCATCAGGGTTTACGTCCTCTTTAAACTTGATAGCATTTTGTGAGGGGGGCTTTTGTTCTGGTGTGTAAAAGAGTAGAAAATATACTCTGCTGTTTTTAGTTTGAAGTAAGAGCTATCAGTAATGTGATCACAGTGACCAAATACGTTCAAATTTCCATCATAGGTTGCCATAAGGCAACACAGATCGATTTTATTTTAAACACTTTGATAAATGAGGACCACAATTTGGGTGTATTTCAGGACTGCCATAAAAGACCACTTACCAGTTTTTACGTGAAAGCATCAAGTTTTCTAAAAGTGCATATAATTTCGAGGAAACGTCTGTAGTTTGTTACTATGTTAATCATCACATGTTGGACACAGGTTGGAAAATTAGCTATTTGTATGTGTTTTAATATTGCTGGCATGTAAACAATAAAATGTACGACATGGCAACCAACTGTTAAAAGTGTAGTCATGAATAACTCACTCTGACATAAACTAGTAGTACTGCATATAACTGCAAGGTTTACCAAATGTGTTCTTTTTATGACCAGGCTCTGGATGACCAGCAGAAAGCAGTGATAATGACGGAGAGAACACTGGGATATGACAGCACAAACGCCATCCAAGATTATGTAGGTGTTTTATGTGCTATAGGCTATACAGTTTTGAGTTGGGCAGCTTTAACCACTTAAAGACCGAGCCTCTTTTTCAGACTCGGTGTTTACAAGTTAAAAACAAGTTTTTTGCTAGAAAATTACTTAGAACTCCCAAACATTATACATTTTGTTGCAAGCTTGTCGGGACGGGGCGCTTTAAAAAAATGTTTTTCTTATTTATTTTACTTGATTTTATATATTATACTGTTTAAAAAAAAAATTGGGTCACTTTTATTCCTATTACAAGGGATGTAAACATCCCTTGTAATAGAAAAAAAGCATGACAGGTCCTCTTAAATATGAGATCTGTGGTCAAAAAGTCCTCAGATATCATATTTGGACTTAAATGCAATAAAAAAAAAAAAAAAAATTGTCATTTGAAAAAATGACAACAGAAAAATGTCCCTTTAAGAGTAAAGTATGGGCGGAAGTGACGTTTTGATCTCGCTTCCGCCCTGCTATAGTATGGAAACGGGTGGGGGCCACCTTCCCCTCACTCGTCTCCATACCCAGCCACGGGTCCCGATCGCCTCCGCCGCTGCCGACGGCTCCGGTAAGCGGTGTTAGGGGGGGTGGCCCCTCTCCTGCCGCCGATAACGGTGATCTCACGGCGAACCATTATCGTAAACAGGACCGCTGGCTCAAAAGATGGATACCTCGGTTGTGGCAGCAGCTGCTGCCGTTACCCAGATATCCATGTTTAAACTGCCGACGTATATGTACAGGAGCCGGTCGGCAGGTGGACAACTTTACTACAGCTGTCCTTTAGTTAATCCCTCTACCACCTGGAGTGTAGCCTGCCTAGTAAAATACTTACCTCCCTCCCTGTTCGATGATTGGTACATAACATAATGTAGAAGTAAAGGGCAAAGTCATAGCTTGCCTTCCAATTTTTGACAGCCTTTTTCTTTTTACAATTTTATAGTGTGATGCACTGACAATCTCTGTGTTTTAATTAGTATCGTTCCATTAAAATAAGGTTAGACTGGGTTGATTGGACAGGAATTAAAGTGATAAAAACTTTGAATGACATTGAGCATGCTTGCATTAGTGTTTGACACCTAATAAAAGCAAATGTCATCCAAAATATCCAAGTTATTTGTCAAGACCAAGGTGTATTTTTTACAGTTTTTTCTTTTGTGGAATCAGATGCAGCCCAACTAATCCCCCCCAAATGCACCTCTTTAGCAGCTTACACATAACAGCGATCTATAGCTCATTGTTATCAGCATGCAGTAGATCACTATTGCAGTGATCTGTGACTGAAGGGACAGGTAAGAAAGGACTGGAGAAGGTGTGTTCTTCAGAATGGCCAAGGAACATGCTGAAAATCCAGTGATGCCAAGGTGGAATCACATGATTTCCCCTCTAACAATAGCGAGGAAATATTGTGTTTACATTGTGCTACAGAATGCCCAGGGGTTGATAAGCTCCTGAGCTTAGTACTGGACTACAGTTGTCACTGACAGCCAGCGTTTTCCAGCATAAGCACTCACCAGAAATTGCTGATACAGCTTATATAAAGTGCATTTAAAATGCTACTGGGTGCCAGTTTAATGCAATTCTAAACTTGTATCTGGTTAAATTACCGTAAGTAGCTAAACTCCCAAAAATGGTATTTTCTGATATTTTAGTTTTGGATCGTAGGCGTTTTGAGTTACCCCCTAGCTTTTTAGATTTCTTGGGGTTTCTGACTGCACTGAAGGCAAAACTGACAGTTAAAATTAAATTGACATTAAAGTCATTTTTGTATGAGTTGCCTATAGTATGACATACATATTCTTGTTATTCTTTTTTAAAAAAATCCTCTGTTCTTGCTCTGTTAACTGTGCTCCAGCTGAGCTGGCTGACTTCAGGTATGTGGGTGCTCCCTGTGCCCATCACTACCTATGGGATCTCTAGTTTGTGCATTCCTAGGCAGAACGTGAGGGACACATAGTCAAAGTCATACTGATTTGGGAGTCGCTGTCAATTACCACTGTGGAGGAGTTGGAGAAGCGTGGCTTTGGTTCAGTGTCCCTCTTGCTCTACCTGTGTGTGTGGGGTTTGGAATGGTTCCATGTATATTTGTAGTTCTAAATGGGAACATGCATGAAGTGGAAACTCCAGCAAGACTTCATAGGTCCCAGCGGGCACAGAGGGTGCTCACGTACCTGAACTTGGCCAGTGTGGCTAGGGCACAGTTAACAGAGATATTTTCAAAAAGAATAGCAAAAGCATGTAAGTTTTGCTATAAGCATCTTATTTAAGAAATTGGCTTTAATGTCAATTTAAAGCCCTGCCTAAGAGGTGTCAACGTCCCACCAAATCACCTTCCCCTGTCCACTGAGAGCACCCATACTGCCACCCTCATCTTTCTGCACCAAGTGCGTTTTTTCCATTTGGTAATATACATTGCTTTGGGCATGATATAGAGGTTGTCAGTATGAGAGATTGCCTCCGGGCGTTGTCTCACGCTGCCTGTTATCAGAATGAGACCTTGGAGCAGAATTTTAAAGCTTTGATCACATAGGGGTTCAATAGCACCTCTGATCTCTTGTCTTTTTGCTCCAGGGTCTCACACTAAAACATCTACTAGCATGATACTTCCCCTTCCTTCAATTGAACAGGGAGGTCCCATAAAAAAAAGACACACCCTCTATTATGTTCTGTCAATCATTTTAATCGTATCCTAATGTATATTCCAACAGGTCCTTCTCTCACATTTCTGTTTTGCCAGTGGACAGCTACCAGTGTCTCTGAAGCTATTATATCGTGCTCGATACCTAATGTTGGTTATAGCAGGTGAAGATCATCCTACCATGGCTACACTAGATGTAAGTACTGGCTTTCTAAGCATAGTTTTTTATTTTTTTTTTATATTAAATTGTAGGGGACATGGAAGTACCTGGATGGAATGGAAAATGTAATGACTAATCCTTATGAGTGACTTTTGATCACACAAACCTTTTTTATAGCAGTTGAGAGATTGTATTAATAGACTAGTAAACATATATTATAGTTGGATTAATAAAAAAATTGTACATAGAAGAAAATGTGCTAACTACATAGAAGTTTCAGATCTAATATTGCATAGTTTTAAAGATATTACAGTATGATCTGTTTTTTTACAAATATGACTTAATTTTTTTTAACACATTTATGAATGTTAGTGTACCTCTTTTTACGTTAAATAATTTGTGGTTTAGGCATACAGGTCCTTTTTCATTTTGCAAAGGTATGGAACAAACATAAAACATAATTGTACTCTTATGATTCTGGAATCATAATTTAGAAGGGACACTATACAACTTCCATGCTTACTACCAGCGTACCCTGAAAACTTTGAGGTGTGCAAAGTCATGTGCCCCACAGGAGCTGTTTGGTTTTACTATTTTGCCTGAGCACTGCAGGACATAGAAGGCTGTGCCACTTTACCTACCTCACTTTCCAAAAACTGGTTACACAATTGACATGGGAGTAAACACACTCCCATACAAAAGCTGGAGAGCATTAAGGGACCCGGAATACCTCAAATCATTCTCAACTAGGGTTCCCTCAGAAGTTGCTAGGGATTCCTTGGTTTGTGGCTGGTTGAACTACCACCTGATGGTGCTTGTATGGTTTCAGGGCCAACTTCACTTGGCAGTCAGAAGCATGACAACATTGATCTTTTTAGCTATCTGTAAAGGTAGCAATCTGACCATCACAGTAACGTGTGTATGTGGTGTAGGGAGGGGATGGGAGGGGGTGGGGGAGTACACATCTCAATGACCACCAATGTAAGGGGCATATTCTCACTAACCCCTGATGAATTGGGTTTTAAAATTATTTCAAGGGTTCCTCAGGGGTTAAACAGTTGAAAAAGGCTGCTGTATACATATTAAACAATTTTAGAAAGATGTAAAGCACTCATTTAAAAAATGTGTAAATGATTAGCTAAGTCTGCTGGGTGCAAAAAAACTTACATTCCCACAATTAAAATGAATTCTTTTTATGGAGTTTTATCCTCGATCACAGAAGCTAAGTAAAGAGTGATTCCAGTCACAGCAACAATTATCATCTGATTTTTTTTTCTTTTCATGTTTTTTTTTTTTTTTTTTTTTAAATGTGAGCTGAGAAATGCAGTTTATTGAGGTGAAACTCTTATCACTTGCTTTTGTAAGCAATAAATACATCTGTATTTATCACTGATTGAACAATACAATCTGCTTATCAGTGACCACAAAGTACACATTCAGAGGCAGATCTATGGGGGTTATTTACGAAAGGCAAATCCACTCTGCACTACAAGTGCAAACTACAAGTGCAAAGTGCACTTGAAATTGCACTGAAAGTGCACTTGGAAGTGCAGTCGCTGTAGATCTGAGGGGAAGATCTGAAATGAGGGGAAGCTCTGCTCATCCAATCATGTGCAAGCTAAAATGCTGTTTTTTATTTTCCTTGCATGTCCTCCTCGGATCTACAGCGACTGCACTTCCAAGTGCACTTTCAGTGCAATTTCAAGTGCACTTGTAGTTTTCACTTGTAGTGCAAAGTGGATTTGCCTTTCGTCAATAACCCCCTTTGTGTTTGTTTATAGTGGGCTTTTATGGACTAGTAACTTTTCTGCCAGACAGTATATCCCAGAATAGGATGCATATACAGATAACCAGCCATTTTTATGGCCTATGACTGTGCTTTACTTGGAACTGTCCTTTAAGAATTAAGCTGGAAACAGTAAAGCAAACAGTTTTTTTTAGCATTTCCGTTATTTGCAGACTTCCCAGCCTGTACTTACCTTTGTCTGAGTTACTATATGTGAATGTTTTGTAGTTTTGATTAAAGAGAAAGATTTTACCAGGACAATCCTGCAGTAAAAATGTACACAGTGATGTCATTACTATGCAGAGGGTACTGCTCCCATCATGCTTGATTGGAGCCATGCTACAATCTCCAGTGCAAGAGTCGATCACAGGAATCCTCATTGTACATAGGAACAATGCAGTAAACAATGATATCATGGCTTTATCACTGCAATGAAACCAACAGAACTGACTTCTACTGACTTCCACATTATTCACTTTCTTAACAGAGCAATATTGGTGTAGTTCTACAAGCTGTGTTTGAATATGACTTGTCTCTACGGTTTCTTGAGAAAGCCTTGGAGGCTAATAGGAAGTATTATGGAATGAAATCCTTGGATGTGGCCTTAAGGTATCTCATTTTAAATTATACACTGCATGCCATACACTGTGTATGCTTTTTGTTATAGTACAGTTTTCATATGCTTTGCTTCTTAATTATTTTGATGACATTTCTAAATATCGAAAGTTGATTTTGTGTCATCGATTAGAGTAACCCACACACATCGCATAAAAATTCAGTGCAATCCCATTGACATTTGCTTATATCTACTAAAAAAATGTATTCTACTTACCCAGTCTCTGTTTCATACACATTTATCCAGTTTGTGATGGAATCATATTTGATCCCACAAGTGGGATTTGGTGGATTGTAAATTGTCTAATTGTGTGTGTGTGAACTGTAAAGCAAAACTGTGCTTTGCCCTTGCAGGACAACATATTAAATGTAATGGTGCTGTAATTGGACAGGAAGTCAGCTATGGGTTGGAAATATAGTAGCCCCTACCCCTCACATTATACCAGCTTCTGTTTCAAATATCCCCTAAGTTCCTGAATTTACAGTGCCTTGCAAAAGTATTCACCCCCCTTGGCATTTTTCGTGTTTTGTTGCCTTACAACCTGGAATTAACATGGCTTGTTTGATGATTGGCATAATTTCATTTACAGAACATGCCCACAACTTTGAAGATGTTTTTTTTTAATTGTAAAGCAAACAACAAATACGACAAAATAACAGAAAATGTCAATGTGCATAACTATTCACCCCCCTAAAGTCTATACTTTTTGCGGCTATCACACCTCCAAGTCACTTTGGATAAGTCTCTATGAGCTTGCCACATCTTACCACATCTTACCACTGGGATTTTTGCCCATTCCTCCTTGCAAAACTGCTCCAGCTCCTTCAAGTTGGATGGTTTGCGCAATTTTTAAGTCTGACTACAGATTTTCTATTGGATTGAGGTCTAGGCTTTGACTAGGCCATTCCAACACATTTACATGTTTCCCCTTAAACCACTCAAGTGTTGCTTTAGCAGTGTGTTGGGGTCATTGTCCTGCTGGAAGGTGAACCTCTGTCCTAGCCTCCAATCACACACAGAGTGGTACAGGTTTTGCTCAAGAATATCCCTGTATTTAGCACCATCCATCTTCCTCAACTCTGACCAGTTTCCCAGTCCCGACTGCTGAAAAACATCCCCACAGCATGAGGCTGCCACCACCATGTTTCACTGGGGGATGGTGTTCTTTGGGTGATGTGATGTGTTGGGTTTGCGCCAGACATAGCGTTTTCTTTGATGGCCAAAAAGTTCCATTTTAGTCTCATCAGACCAGAGCACCTTCCTCCATACATTTTGGGAGCCTCCCACATGCCTTTTTGCAAACTCAGAATGTGCCATTTTGTTTTTTGCTGAAAGTAATGGCTTTCTTCTGGCCACTCTGCCATAAAGCCCAACTCTATGGAGTGTACGGCTTATTGTCGTCCTATGTACAAATACTCCAGTCTCTGCTGTGGAACTCTGCAGCTCCTCCAGGCTTACCTTCGGTCTCTGTTCTGCCTCTCTGATTAATGCCCTCCTTGCCCTGTCCGTGAGTTTTTGTGTGCGACCGTCCCTTGGCAGGTTTGCTGTTGTGCCATGTTCTTTCCATTTAGTTATGATAGATTTGATGGTGCTCCTAGGGATCATCAAAGATTTGGGTATTTTTTTTATAACCTAACCCTGACTTGTACTTCTCAACAACATTGTCCCTTACTTGTTTGGAGAGTTCCTTCATGGCATTGTTTGGTTAGTGGTGCCTCTTGCTTAGGTGTTGCAGCCTCTGGGGCCTTTCAAATAGGTGTGTACATGTAATGACAGATCATGTGACACTTAGATTGCACACAAGTGGACATCATTTCACTAATTATGTGAATTCTGAAGGTACGGTAATTGGTTGCACCAGAGCTTTTTATGGGCTTCATAACAAAGAGGGTGAATACATATGCACATGCCAATTATCAGTTTTTTATTTCTGAAAAATAGTTTTATGTATATATTTTTCTAATTTTACTTCACCAACTTAGACTATTGTGTTCTGATCCATCACATATAATTCAGATTAAAAAAACATTGAATTAAAGGCTGTAATGTAACAAAATAAGAAAAAAGCCAAGGGGTGAATACTTTTGCAAGGCACTGTAATAAATTTATCAAGCAATGTTAGAAAATCTTTTTTTTTTTTCATTTTATATTAAATCATGTCAGTAGAGAAATAGGGGGCTGCCATTACAGACTTCTCCTTTTCCTTGGTGTGGCTTCAACACCAAGCCTCTGACCCAGAACAAATATGTAGATAAAGATGTAAACTGTGCAGAGCATACGTCATACTATAAATCAACATGATAAAAGTGTCTCAAGGTGAAACACCTCAATGTGAACAGTAATTAATTAGCAATAAAACTATCAACACATGTGCAAATATAGCAAAGTGCAAATATCTGTGCTGTAAAAAGTGCTTCGTGCAGAGATGAACATCTACTGAATGTCCGTGAATTGCTTCAAAAGTGAATCCATATATGATCAATAAAGTCTATTTAAAAAAACACATGAACAATATATATATAGCCAAAGGGTGATCTACAATGAAAATTCTATTCAAGTGCACTAACACCCGATGTGCTCCTTCACCATATGCTCCGAGATCACTCACCAGAAACAATGGCTAGTCAAATTATAAACCAGCAGAAGCACTCTGTGCAAAATCATCCAGCTGGAAAGACTCTTATGCTGAAAGCAGACATGGTTCCACCCAGAGTAGTATATACTGCCACACATTGTGCTGCAATTTTAATGCTACATTTAGCCCCCCGTTCACACTGAATCCAACTTTGAAATCGTGAAACTTCACTAGAAATCTCATGATTTCAAAGCCGCAGGTCAGTTCGCACAGATGTCCATCAAAGTCGTACCTGAAATTGCAAAAAATAGTGCAGGAACCTGTTTTTCAAATCAGTGCGGCACCCCAAAGTCGGAGTCGCACCCATTTGAACAGTTCCATTGCCGACAATAGGGTGCGACTTGTCATGTGATTTGGATCTGTCAAATCGCATGACAAGTTGCACCAGTGTGAACGGGGGCTTACAGTTTGACAGGAAGCATCGCCTGTCGAAACCTCCAATGTAATGAATGATGCCACACTGCAATCACAAGCCAAACGTTTGGCTCGCAGTTGTGGTGAGGTTCTGAAATAAAAAAAATTGCCATTTTGGCAGTATTTGCAGGAGTTAAAGTGGAACTGCACCTCATCTGAGCACCACAAATTCAAAAAACTCCTCCATCCATCCATGTCGCCATGCTTTATTTTGCTGAGAAATCATTTTGAAAAGCATCCCCTGGCATCTCTGGCAGTGGCCATCTTGAGTAAGGGCAGATGATTCCTGTAGCATTTACTCCTTGGAACCCATGTGCCTTTAGCTCAGGCATGGACTGAGCTGAGAGCCCTCCCCTCCTGAAGACTCCTGGGATGTACGACATAATTTGCCTAGGCAAGAAACCAGGAAGTAACTGAAAAAATGCAAAATAAAGTTTAAAACAAGTAAATTCAATATACTTTTCTATGTATTTACTAATGCTAGCAGCATAAGGATTAGAAATAATCCATGTTGATTGAGAGAGTGAAGTTCCTCTTTAAGATATAACACTGACTGGGAGTGCATACAATTGTCAGCTTTTATCCATATGGCTTAGTCTTTCTAAAAGTTGTTATGACTATTTAAAGTGGTGCTCCAGCCCCCTCACAGAAAAATTAAAAGTCAGCAGCTACACATACTGTAGCTTCTGACTTTTAATATTAGGACACTTACCTGCCCTGGAATCCAGCGATGTTGGCACCCCAGCTGATGTTTCTATCGGCTCTCGGGTGCTGCTGCCACCATTGTCTGTAAGGGAACTCGGCAGTGAAGCCTTGTGGCTTCACATCTGATTCTCTACTGTGTGAAGCGTACTGCGCTTCCTGAATGGGGAAGGAGGAGGGGGGCTGAACTTTTGACGTACCTCGCCGTGGCGAGGTCTGACGGAAGTGGGGACGGGTACCTGTCAAAAATAGGTATCCGTTTCCCGCCAGAAAGGTTCCAAATGTGGCACCGGAGGGAGGAGGAGACAGATAAGCGGAGCTTTCACTTTTGGGTGGAACTCCGCTTTAAAATTGATCACCTTGTTAAAGAAAGTGATAAAAATTAAAGGGATCTGCTGGCAGAATCGGCAGTTATTGTAACTATGTTACAGAGGTGACTCCGAAAAACAAAAAAAACAGCTGTTTTATTATTAGTTTGCATCATATATGTTCATTTTTGATTTTGCCTATTGTTATACTTTAATGATATGCAGGTTTGCCAGAAAAGGTGCTGTTGGGTTTTAAATACAAAATACGAGATAGTACTTGCAGGGACATAGAACTCTGTGACTCTTGAAGGTACCTTTTTAGTGTTTAAAATGATGTCTAAGGATGTTCTACTGACCCAGAACATTCATGTACACAATTTTCCTTCTAGCCAAACTCTTCCTGCTGACTTTTGCATAGCAGGGTGTTGCCATGGCTTCATCTGTGATGGTGCACATACCTAGAAAACATGAATTTTTCCTGACACTGTTAAATCTAGCGTCATGCTGTTCTGACAGAGGAAAACTATACAGCCCTTTGGCTATACAGTTTTGTAAACTCTTCTCTGATGTTTTTCAGGATCATTTTCATCTCTTCCCCCAGGTATTACCACGAAACTGCTTATCTGTTGCATAGCTGCTAGATCTAAATTGCAGGCTAATGTAGAATAAAATGACATTTGGCATGTCATAACAATTGAAGAAGTGATTTGTCACATCATATCTTAAGGCCACTCACACGCCTTGGACCCTTTCATACACACACATGCACATACACGTTGTGTAAACCCAGAGGGAGGAGAGGATAGTGACCACTAATGTTCCACCTGTATAGAGACTCAGCAGAAAGTCATGTATATCATAGGCAGCCACTTCCAAAGCCTAACTCCAGTTATGCTGTCATTTACATCCTTGATAGAATAAACCGAGTTCCATTATGTTTGAATGGAAAAGCTATATTTAGTAATATTAAATCTTGGCTATTTGTGGGGAGCAAGGACATTCCATGTTACTAAGATGAGAGTGGTCAGAAGCAAGCGAGGAATGCTTATTCAAATTGTAGAATCAAACTTAAGTTCTGTGTGCTTTTTGATACAATATTTCCTGGTCTGCAAAGTATCTCTTTTCACGTTAGATCTTTCAGGAACTTTGCTGGTTGTAGACTAGAGGCTGCAATAAGAAGGCCTTCTCATTGTATACCAATTCAAGCTTTTCTAGTTCTCCCCTGACACCAATGTTGGGGCATTGTGCCTCACATTGACACCAACAATAGAGTTCTCCCACTGGCACCAAAAGAGCACTATTCCCCCTACTAACACCAACAATGGAGCACTAGTCCCACCAATAACACCAACAATGGAGCACTTTTCTTCCCATTGACACAAAAGATGGGGCACTTTTCCTTCCATTGACACCAATGATGGGGCACTATTCCTCCCACTGACACCAACAATAGGAAACCATTCCCACCAATGACACCAATGATGGGGCACTTTTCCTCCCATTGACACTAACAATTGAGCATTGTTCTACAACTGACACCAGTATAGCACTATTCCCCCAATGACACAAATAAATCACTATTCCTCCCTCTGATACCAGCAATGGGGCACTTTTCCTCCCACTGATACCAACAAAAGAGCACTATTCCTCCCATTGACACCAATAGAACACCGTATCTCCCACTGACACAAATAGAGCACTATTCCTTCCTCTATCACAAACAATGCGGCCTTATTTTCCCACTGACACCAACATTGGGGTACTATGCCTTCCACTGACACCAACAATGGAGCACTATTCCTTCCACTGACACCAACAATGGCATGCTTTTCCTCTAACTGACACCAACGATGGAGCACTATTCATCCCTATGACCCCAACAATGGAACACTATTGCTCTCATTCACATCAATGGTGAGGCACTATTTTTCCCACTGACACCAACGATGAAGCATTATTCTTCCCACTGACGGCAACGATAAGGCATTATTCTTCTCACTGACACCAGCAATGCAGCACTATTCTTCTCACTGACACCAAGGATGAGGCCCTATTCTTGGTGACACCAACCATGAGGCACTATTCTTCCTACTGACATCAACAATAAAGCACTACTCCTACTGACACCAACAATGAGGCAGTATTCTTCCCACTGACATCAACAATAAAGCACTACTCCCACTGACACCAACAATGAGGCAGTATTCTTCCCACTGACATCAACAATAAAGCACTATTCCCACTGACACCGACAATGAGGCAGTATTCTTCCCACTGACATCAACAATAAAGCACTACTCCCACTGACACCAACAATGAGGCAGTATTCTTCCCACTGACATCAACAATAAAGCACTATTCCCACTGACACCGACAATGAGGCACTATTCTTCCCACTCATACCAATGATGAGGCACCGTTCTCCCCACTCACACCAATGATGAGGCACTGTTCTTCCCACTGATACCAATGATGAGGCACTGTTCTTCCCACTGATACCAATGATGAGGCACCGTTCTCCCCACTCACACCAATGATGAGGCACCGTTCTCCCCACTCACACCAATGATGAGGCACCGTTCTCCCCACTCACACCAATGATGAGGCACCGTTCTCCCCACTCACACCAATGATGAGGCACCGTTCTCCCCACTCACACCAATGATGAGGCACTGTTCTTCCCACTGACACCAACAATGTAACCTATTCCTCCCACTGACACCAACGAAGGAGTACTATTTTTCTCACTGACACCAGCAATTGGGGCACTATTCCTCCCAATAACACCATCAATAGGGCACTGTTCCTCACACCGACTGTTGAGCATTTATTATTCTCACTGAAGCTGGGGTATTTTTTGATTCTTGCTGACCACTGATACATGGGCATTTTCTATCCCCACTGACATCAGACACTAGAGAATTTTTTTCTCCTCCCAACAATAGACTGCTCCCCAACAGTGAACTTGCCATTCCTTTAAAATTTTTGACAACCCCTGATGTAGAGTCCCATTTCTATGTAACAACATTCGAAATCCTGTAATCCAGCATTCTAAAAAAAATTTCAAGCTAGAAAAGAAATATAGCCATTTTAGTGGAAGGAGGTTTTGATATACTTCTGTGGTGCACCAAGCAATAATTGTATCTGAAAAAAGTTTATGCTTTAAAAGTAGGTTAAAATTACAAATCTTTATTTTTAGGGATTTCACCAGCGCCATATCTTGCTTTTCAATGACACTACAGTTCTTAAACATCACATGACTCCTATTTTATCTTGCCGCTACTTTTGCTGTGAATGTTCCCTTTCTCTAAAAAAAAAAATCTAAATTGTTTTTTTTTTTCTTTCATACAGCCACCATCTGATAGCTCTTGCATATACCAATAAAGCAGAATTTAGAGCAGCAATGCAGCATGAAAAGGAAACATACACTATATACAAAACAGTGGTAAGTAGATTTGTTGTTTGGGGAAAAACTCATGTAAAACAAAAGGTATATTAATAAGTGACCAGCATTTTTGTTTATATAAATCCTGCATGGTTCAGATTTTCATGTTATATTTCACCCTAAAAGTGCCATTCCCTTTGAATTGTTTTCTGCCAGTGGTGGGCAGGTACCATGTACCTGTCACGTCATGGAACTGAGCCATTAGAGTAATATTAATCACACACTGTTTAATTTACATTGTCCCTTCCATTTCTATATGTGGATGATGGCACTGTAAAACATTTTAAAAAACAAACAAACATCTAAGTACCTTTTTCCTAATCAATATACAACTATGACATGGCCCAGCTCTTTCTCTGCCTGTCTGCAGGGAAACAGTGGCAGGAAGATCTATTAGTCCTCAATCTTCTGTGGGTGTCAATGTATTTTTAACGACACCCTAAAACGCAGTGTGTTTTTAAAGGAGTGCATCCACTACTTATGGTGTGATCCAGTGTGATTTCAGCCCATTGAAATGAATGGGTCAAAAATTGCATCACACTGAATTGCACAGGACTCACACAGGAACATGGAGCTTATCCCTGTGCGATTCCGGATGGAACCAGCACTTGTCAGTTGCCAGTTGTCATGGAAAGATTTCTCCTTACCTCCTGCTTTGGTGACAACTTACTTAGATTTTTGCTTACTTTCTCTTTCAATGGCATGGGTCACTAAGACAAATTATGAGAGTGAATCTATCTAGCAGGGACAGAGACTAAAAAAAAAAAGACGTGCTCTAATTAGGGGTGCACCGAATGGGCTTTTTGGTGTTGAAACTGATACCGAAAATGAAAAATACACTAGGCCGAAAACCGATACCGAAAATAACCGATACCGAAAATGACTGTTTTTAAAAAATATTTTTATACAGGAGATGGTCAGAGACTGGGGACATTGTACAGGAGATGGTCAGAGACTGGGAACATGGTACAGGAGATGGTCAGAGACTGGGAACATGGCACAGGACATGGTCAGAAACTGGGAACATGGTACAGGAGATGGTCAGAGACTGGGAACATGGTACAGGAGATGGTCAGAGACTGGGGACATGGTACAGGAGATGGTCAGAGACTGGGGACATGGTACAGGAGATGGTCAGAGACTGGGGACATGGTACAGGAGATGGTCAGAGACTGGGAACATGGTACAGGACATGGTCAGAGACTGGGAACATGGTACAGGAGATGGTCAGAGACTGGGAACATGGTACAGGAGATGGTCAGAGACTGGGGACATGGTACAGGAGATGGTCAGAGACTGGGGACATGGTACAGGAGATGGTCAGAGACTGGGGACATGGTACAGGAGATGGTCAGAGACTGGGGACATGAATTAATTATTTACTAGGTCATGTGCAATTCAATATGGGATGTGCTATCAATGCTCTAAGGCTGGTTTTGCACGGGCGTTGTCCGTAGTCTGCATCCGCCTGTTCAGCAGGGGATCTCCCCGCTGATCAGGCGGATGACAGATCTGTGTCCGTTCTGCATCACAGACACAGCCCCGCTGTTCTCTATGAGGCTGGCAGATGGAAACAGACTGCCTGTCTGTTTCCATTCGAAGGTCGCCCGACCTGTTGTTTTTGGCTTACAGGATCGGATGCCGACAGGTGTCAGTGGACACATGTCCACTGACATCCGCCACTCCATAGAGAGCTATGGATGGTCCGATCAGGTCCGCCTGAAAAACTGACAGGTGGACCTGATCAGACCAACCGTGTGAAATCAGCCTAGAGCCATTTGGGGGTTCCTGAGGTGCAGTAGAGACCTTCAAGTGTTGCCATCCATGATATGTACACATTGGTTGGTGACTGTTATCAACAGAAAAAGTTAGTCTGATGTTTTGCTTTTTTTGTTTTTCAATCTCTTAAATTTTCTTTGTATCTTATAAAAAATTCATGACATACAAAAAATAACTTGAGATAAACTTCTCATTACTACTTCATATGATACAAACAACAATTCCCCCCCGTTAGTCTGATGTTTTATCCCAGTACAGGATAACAATGTGAAAAACAATTGGGGAAAATAGCTAAGTATATTTTTGAATATATGTATTTAAATGCCAAAAAAGCATTAAAAATATGACCTGCTATTTATTTGGACAGTATTTTACTACGCTATTAAGTTTAACACCCTGCTTCCCCAAACCTATTAAAAATCCTATCCTTTTGGTGCTGGTGTTCGGCACTTTCTCATTAGGCCTAGAAAATGTATTTGTGTGGGTTTGCCCAAACCTCCTCTCAGAGCCCAAAAATATATCCATAGCTACATTGACCCTGGTTTATTATTTATAAATGGGGGAAAAAAAGACCTGGCTAATTCCATATTAATGTCTGCCATAAAGCAGCTAACGTTTTAACAGGCAACATCAAGATTGGTCATTCATCCTTTTCTTTTGTCATTGCTTCCAGCTAGGTGATTCTCACGAGCGGACAAGAGAGAGTTCTGCTTTCTTGAAACATGTGACACAGCAAGCTGTAAACCTGCAGAGGACCATGAACGAAATCTACAAAAATGGATCGATTGCCACTTTACCACATGTCCAGGTACCTATGGCTAATATTTGTAGATTGAAGTACCTTCCCTCAAAGACACGGGAGTAAGGGACATTGAATGGTTCTTGATCATCTGTGTTGAACTTTCAAACTACTATTATAACTTAAAGCCTATCTCCAGCCCTGTAACAGAGACAATCACTACGCTCTGAAGAACCCCCTACCCTTCCACTTTATCTTATTCTCCCGTATCGGGTGGTCCCTACTGCAGCACAGACCATTGCTTATGTAATGTCTTGTGAGCAATGTTTTGTTCTCCGTTACCTTGAGCCCAGGCCGGCATGATTGTGCACCCCAAGGGGTTGTGCTGGCTCTGCCCAGTAAGAAATCTAACTGCCACTAGTTCCTTACTAATTCAGCAACCATGGCAGTAAAAGAAGACTGTGGTTCATTAAAAAAAAAAGAGAAAATTAAAACTAAACTCCAGTGTTACCTTCAGTGTTGCATAGTGGTACAGGCTCCTCTCCTGCACTGAAATTGCTTAGACATCAAAGAAATCCTGGACAGCCGCACTCCAAAAATATTTGCCTTTATTTGTCTTACGCGTTTCGCACTACACAGAGTGCTTAGTCATAGCTATGACTAAGCACTCTGTGTAGTGCGAAACGCGTAAGTTTGTTCCACTCTGCTGTGACCTGTATTTTGGATGACACTTTATTGAATAAAGGCAAATATTTTTGGAGTGCGGCTGTCCAGGATTTCTTTGATGTCTAACTGCTACAACATTGCCAGCACCTGGACTGAAGGAGATGCCTTTTACTTTGATCTGACCCACCTGGAGTGGTGATACTCTCTCTCTACTGAAATTGCTTACTTTGATTTCACTACACACTGTAAGCATCTCACAGTGTGTATTAGAAGCTGCAGCAAGTCGAAGAGAGCCTGCCTCATTTAATTTCCTGCATCTGGGCTGAGGACTTTTGAGAGAGGTACTGAGGCAGGGTGTCGTATTGTGTCCAGGAACCTATGTACAGCCCCCCCCCTCCCACACACACACATAGCAGCCATGATCTGCCTGCATTGCATAGGGGAGTACAGTGGTTACATCGCTGGGTCTTAAATAAGGTATTTAATGAAAAGGGAAAGGTTTTGTTTAAAAATGTCCTTAGCATGTTGATGAAGGGGGGGGGGGGGGGGGGGCCAGGGAAGGCAAAAAAAGCAGATTAAACAGTAGCTGTGAAATGAAAATGAGGGTTCTTATATTTCAAAGCAGGAAAGAAAAGAAGTATGTTGGGATCAAGTAAAAAGTAGATAGCTGTGTGCATTCTCAAGGAAAGAAAGCATCTGATCTTGCTTAACTTGAAACTGAATTAATTAAATGAAGAGTTAGTAGTAATTTTGCTGAATCTGTATCCCAAAAGAACAATACCTTGCTTTTGTCACCCGTAACAGTCTAGTATCCTGCAGGGCTGGATCTTGCCGGTCTGATGTGAGGATGCAGTAAAAATGTTAGGGAGGATGAGGACAGGGGTCAGCAGAGCAGAGGACAGGGGTTAGGAGGGAAGAGAACAGGGGTCACGGTCCTTGTACCTACAAAATACTGCACCACAGCTGACTCACAGGCACAAATAAACCTGAGGACAAAGGACCTTTTTTAATATAAATGAAACATTTCTACGTAACCAGCCTCTATGAAAATTTCTGCTTGATCAGTGCCACCGGCTGTAGTCGGCAGCATTGAACAGTGTATTCTGCCTGCGGGGAAGTTGCCCTGCTATCAAAACAAAGCAACATATAGAGCAGCAGTCAGGATGAGTGCCACATTCACACCAGTCCTCACTTACATCAAAGTCCCCAGTGTTTCAGCTATACATCAGAGTCCTATCTTATATCCGTGTCCTCAGAGTGCCACCAGCTTTCATCAGAGTCTGCAGAGTATCACCTTACAGCAGAGTGCCCCCTTATATCATAATAAGCGGCGTGCCCCCTTAGATCGGAGCTTGGCATAGTGCCCCCTCACATCAGAATCCAGCAGAGTGCCCCTTACATCAGAGTTCAGTTGTCCCTAAGTGCCAACTGGGCAAGTTTGTGAAGTTCCTGAAAGAGCAGAGGTGGGGAAGGAGATAGGGGAGAGAAGGGAGGGAGATGGGGAGAGTTCAGTCATAGTGCAGAGCTCACTCACCCCAGGCTGGTCTCTGCAGGCTCAGACAGCAGCATCAATCATACAGCCAATTGTATCTGCTAGCTGCAGTACTTCAAATTTCCTGTCCATTATTCCCTTTCTCAGGTGGGCAGACACGGGATAGGGGCGGGGGGAGGTTGAGCAGATCGATCACTCTCTCCTCTCCTTTCCCGTCTGTGCAAGGGGGGGCCCTTATCCCTAAATTTACTAATAGCTTTTTCTGATGGATGGTGCCCTGCCCAGGTACAACATCCATGGGGGGGGGGGCAAATGTAATCTGGGGGGGGGGGTTTGCAAATGTCACCCTTATAGACAGCTAAAAAGATCATGCTGCTGTCTCTGACAAGTGGCATAAGCCCAAGGGCTATGCATGCACCATCAGTGGGAGGTCATTCAGGTACCCTGGTTGAGAATGGCTTATCTGGATCCTGCCGTTAATTTCACTGCTTATTGATTTACTTCATGCACTTTTTATGAGATCAACTATCTTCTAAATACAGATTTTTTTTGCATTACATGTTAAGGGTCCTTTTCTGCTTGTATAATTAGTATGGCTGGCATTATCTGTTGTGAACACAGGTGGGGGATGTGTGACGCCAGTCACTTTAAGGATTTTTTTTAAAGATATTTTTTCGTACAGCAACACATGGTAGAGAGGGATAGGGAATTCTAAACACCCCTACTGATTTGCATACACACAGACTCCATCCATAGTCCTCAGTACAAGCAAACTGGGCTTTTAAGCAGGAACAAGAAACCTAAGCCTTTTCCAGAAGCAGTGTTATCACTAACATCACCAGCAGCAGCCCGGTGATCCTCTTGATGCTTTTCCAGCCACTATGTGAGTTTTCTGTCCTTGGGATCTCCAATGGCAGAGTCACTTCTGGTACTCCATCCCGGCCATTACTTCTCCTTCCAGACTCCTTTCCTCCATGTGGCCTCCTGACCCCATTGCCTCTAGTAGCAGGATTACACTGGATAGGCAGACTTCTGCTCCCATGCATTTGCACCAAACACATGAAAAATGCCTCCTATGCCACAAGCCCTAGTCACACAGCTGCACAACACACAGCTAAAACCCAGGGGGAAGAGAGAGCTCACAAGGTCCACGCAAAATATTTATGCTTCACCCCACAGTAAACCTCCTAGAGGTTGGCCAGTTGGCCAAAAATAACATAAATATTCATCAACTCAGTATTACTGCGGAATCTCACTCTATTTCCAGAGGTACCAGAGACATCTACTGAAAGCAGGAAGCAACAAAAACAACAGAGAGTTTAGGGGAAAACCTAAAACTATAAATCAGCTTGCGCTCTCTACCACCCAGTCTATGAATATTAGCCATAGCTAAGCCATTCTTATGATATTAGCAACTTTGAATTTATAGAAGTGTAGCCACCCCACTTGGGGCAGGGTGGCTACACTTGTATAATTTCAAAGTTGCTAATATTGTAAGACTGGCTTAGCTATGGCTAATATTCATAGACAAATATAGTTCAACGCTTCTCTTTACCCCCTTATTACCTAAAGAGAGGCTATACACAGTTACACGATCATAACAGTGCATGTTCCTAAAATAATTTATGTATGTTTTTTGCCCCCATTTTGACATTTTGGCATTTTCATGCAGATTGTTGCTCCTGGGATTGATACCTTATTGCAACAGCTGAACCTTCTCAATGGAATTTTACGGATCAGTGTCGGGTAAGGGATATAACAAAAAACTGGAAACTTATATAGTTCAATGTAAAGTACATTTTAATAAAAATATTGCCTTTGTATCATTTTATTGTTCGCTCATATTTGTCTTCTTATCTTGCAGTATTAATGAACTCAATGACAGCAGCAACCCTATGCAAAATAAAAGGCAGCATTCCACAGACAGTACAGACGAACACATAGAACAACTTTTAAATTCTCTAGCTGCTGGGCAACCCAAAGATGGTGATGACAAAAAAGATGGTGGTGAGCAGTCCAAAGATACAGGTGGCAAAAATGATGGTGGTGAGCCTTCCAAAGATGGTGATAAAAATGATGGCGGTGGTGAGTCTTCGAAAGGCAGTGGAGATGCAAAAGATGGAGGCGGTGAGTCAAAAGACAGTGGAGATGCAAAGGATGGAGATGGTGAGCAGTCAAAAGACGGGGATGACAAAAAGGATGGCAGTGGTGATAAGCCAAAAGACGGTGATGACAAAAAGGATGACAGTGGTGACCAATCCAAAGATGGGGATGACAAAAAGAAAGGCGACGATGATGAATCCAAAGATGAGGATGGCAAAAAGGAAGGTGATAAAGCAGAATCCAAAGATGAGGATGAAAAAAAGGAAGGTGATGATGATCAGTCCAAAGATGGGGATGAAAAGAAAGAAGGTGGTGATAATGAGCAGTCCAAAGATGGGGATGACAAAAAATCAGACAATGAGCAGTCCATAGATGGGCAGGAGAGAACAGATGGTAAAGAGGAACAGTCCAAAGATAGTGAAGAGAAAAAGGAAAGCAGTGAGGATCAGGCTAGAGATGATGGTGAGAATAAAGGAGGGGAGGATAAATCTATAGATGAGGAACAGAAAAAAGGAGATGAGGTGCAGTCCAAAGGTGGCGAGGAGAAAGAGGAAGGAGATAAAAAGACTAAAGATGGAGAGGAGGGGCAGGAAGGGTCTGCAGATCAAGCTAAGGATCAAGTGGAGCCAGTGGAAACCCAAGAGGAGAAGAAGGAAGGGGGGGATGGGGAGAAAAAGGATGAAAGTGAGGAGCCAGCTAAAGATGAAGGGGAAAAAGCAGGGGGTGAGGAACCAGCCAAAGATGATGGAGATAAGCAGGAAGGAGGTAAGGATCAGCCCACAGATGATAAGGATAATAAGGAAGGAGGGGAGGAGTCTCCTAGCAAAGAGGAGAAAAGCGAAGGAATTGGGGAGCAGGCTGAAGCTGGACAGGAAGACTCTGAGGTCACCAGCAGTGACAATGACAATAAGAATATATCTGAGGAGCAGCCTAAAGACACTGATGAGAAGGATGCTGCTGTGGTGGAAAACGCTGATGAAAAAACTACAAGTGATGTGCAGGATGTAGCCAAGGAGCAGAAAAATAATAGTGAACAAAAAGATGCACCAAATGATGTCAGTGAGAATCCTTCCACAGGGGATGAAGGGCAGCAGGATAAGAAGGAAGAGTAGGGTTTAGCAGTGAACGACCAAAGAGGGTAGGAAAACAAAAGAAATGTGAATTCTGATCCACAAACTCATCCAAAGCTCTGTTCAATATCTAATTTCTGATAAGAAATAGGTACAATTAGGTAAACAATATGCTTTACTATTCTATCTTGCTTTTTAAATGAACTTCCAAATGTCTTTTATATACAACTTCTTGTGCCTGGGTACAACACATATTTGCACTTTAGAATGGCAGAATAATGGGAAAGATCTTGGCAGTTTTCCTTATACAATAATGTGCTATGTAGATGATACAGGTCTATCTCAGGGCTCAGATACATTCAGTATGTGCAGATTTAAAAAAAAAAAAAAAATAGTATACCTCTGTGCAAATAAGAGTCTGCGTCAGGACATTTTATATACATAGTTTTAACTTATTGTCTATTGTTGATCAAAGGCCGGCAGATTTAATAAATTACTGATACTGTGATTTTAACATTATAATACCAAGTTTATGTGTATATAAAAACTGGACTCTAAGCATAGTTGCTGAAAACTACATGTACTTGAACAAGATTTAATAATAGTTTGAAAAGTAATAATGCAAATCTTGTGTAGGGATATTTTACTTCCCCTAAAATGATAAAACCACATAAGCTGAAACACCTTCCATATAAGAAGTATAAAAATGGACTCTGGCCTATGTGCCTGTTGCAGGTGATTTCTGTAACCTCCTCATGTGTTGGAGGCTTCCATAAATATTCATTCACAGCAACCAGTGGGCAGTTGGATATCCATACTGCAAACTGAAGGACCAGAGGCATGTTGGTGTAAATTACAAACTGCTCTTGTGTCAAACCTCCTGATCCTGAGTAGTGTATTAATGCACTTATTATTCAGAATATTGCTTTCAATGATAAAGCTGCATCAGATAAATGTGGTCACCACATTTCAATAACTATTGCATCTGCTTTTACTTGTATACATTTTTGTGGCAAGTTTTTTTCTTACTACACATTAGTTCCAGAGTGAACAGCTGTCATAGCCATGCATTTGTACTACAACCCAGAGAAGATCTGGTTTTAGTCAAACAGGTTCCAGGGCAAAAAGGATGAATCTTCCTTCTCTAACCAATTCCCATTTGGGACATATGGGAAACTAAGAAGTATGGAGGCTGCCATAGATAATCTCACTTCTGAAAAATCTTGTTCATCATTCTGATCCACTAGCTTCAGTACTTTAAAGACACTCAATACTTCTTGCACATTCTGAGTTCTGACTGTTGACATGTCTCAAAGTGTTCCAGACTGCTGTCAGTACACTAGGATATTTTCACACAAGTATAATATACTTCAAGGGTAACACCTCATAAAAAAATAGCAATATTAACTGACACATATAGTATTAAGATTATGGTTGTACAATCCCACGGACTACCATAGAGAACATTAGATAGAATTGTATATTTATAGTACGTTACAGTTGTCTTTGATCCACTGAAAAATTTGAAGACCAACAATGTTTTTAGTAAAGTGTTGATTTGTCCCTAGTACAGGTGCCATTTTTGTATACAGCATGCTGTAAGAATTTCTTTGCCTGTAATAATGTACTCTAGTGAAATGATTCATACCTAACAAAACAGGCTTAAGGAACTCAATGTTAGCTATTAAATTGCTGAGCATAACACAAACTGGCTACTCAGAAAAGTCTGCAGATCCTCTAGTAGACTAATACGCATTTAGAGAATTCATAGAGGATGTCAAATTACTTTATCCTACTTTTTTTTTCAAATAGATATGTTCTGTATACACCATTGAAAAGAGCAGAGGAATGTGCAGGTTTCAGATATGTGAATATGATATGTGATATGTAAAGGTAGCTGCAGTTGATGTTAAAATAACTTCCTTTCACTAGTTCTGCAATCCAGAATCTTAATAAAAAGGTGTTCATATTCTGATGAGAACAGTTGTTTTCACACACAGTGGCCTGCATCCACAGAAAATGGTCGGTTTTCTGGCCAGGTAAAGGAGCCTCATTGATATTATGGACTTGGCTGCCACTAGAGACTCTTTTGGGAGCCAGACTCTTCATTCAGCGCACCCTCCATCAGTACCATGCTATGGTGGCTGGAAGCAGCTGTTGCAAAATGAGACCAAAATAGTAAAACAACTTTGATATCCTTTGGACCACAATATGTGTAACCTATTACCATCAAACAGGTATTTCTTCTTGAGATTTTGACAAGTTGCAGGGACAAGTGAAAATAGATTGTACTTATAGTACTTTTTGACAGTTTGTAGGGACAAGTGAAAATAATTTGTACTTAAAGTGCCTTTGTCTTTTGTATAAGCTCAGGAGTATAATGAAATAGCAACATGCAGTAAAATAAAGGTTGCCGGTTCCAGTGTCCATATTTGTTACAATTTTGGAAAAATCAATGTACACAAGCTCTACAATTCATGTAAAAAGAGTCGTCAATCAATTCTGCCAAACGGCACTGGCAAATTGTCAGTAACCAGGACATAATGAATGTTTACATGTCAGATCAGTATTCTAAGAAACAGTTGCATTTGACACCTTTCTCACAGGAATAGGGCAAAGTCTGATCTGGCTAATACATTTAACTATGCATTTTACTTCTGTATTCTTTATTTTTTTTTCTATTTTTCTATTATTTGTACTTTTTTCTAAACAATGTTGCTTTCTACATCTACAAATATGCCATTAATAAAGATGGCTGACTTACTGTCTGGTCTTTCTGTTATTTTATATTCGCTGTCGAAAGATGATGGGGGTTATTTACGAAAGGCAAATCCACTTTGCACTGCAAGTGCACTTGGAAGTTCAATCGCTCTAATTCTAAGGGGTAGATCAGAAATGAGGTGATTTTATCATACAATCATGTGCTGGCTAAAATGCTGTTTTTTATTTTTATTGCATGTCCCCCTTGGATCTACAGCAACTTTACTTCCAAGTACACTTTAAGTGCACTTTTGAGTACACTTGCAGTGCAAAGTGGATTTTCCGAAGAACTGGTGGGTGCAGTCCACTAGAAGATTACATTTACTGAAATAAAAATGGATAACCATACATTGTATTGGGTATAAAGTAATAAAGTGAATGTTATAACAAGAAAACATTGCTAGCTCATATGAGAGAAAGAATGGGCACACAGATAATAGGGGATACAGGGCCTGTGTGCAGCTCGAAAGCAACAGCGAGTTGTGCAGGTTCAAAGAGGAATTTTGCTTATTGGACATTAGGCAGTCTGCAAAGACCTACGGCTCAAACCTTGAGGTCATCCAGTTGACATCTTGTATTACAAAATTGTTATATTGCATGAGATCCCGCCTACGTCTCTACAATATGTGAGTTGTGAACCTCTACGCAGGTGACCAGTTGGTTGTCACTCTCATAACCTTCAATAAAAAAGATTGTACCAGAGAGAGAAACTTCACAAGACAGGAGGGTCATCAAAAGATTACAGTTTATCTGAACCAATGTTTTGGTGGGACCAACCGGGTTATATCAAAGTAACAGTCACCATACCTTACAGTGCTATATGCTAAAGGTAAATACCATTTTCACAAACTTTACCCATCCAAATGTGGAAAAAATAAAATACACAAGGTAACATCAACAAAATCACTTTTAAAACCCAGTGTGCAGCAACCTGAAAAGTTACTTTTTTAGCCCGTTTTTCTGTGAAAAGCAGCAGAAAAAATCTCATAGATAAATTATGTTCATCTGCTAACGAAACATACACTCATTCTAGAATTTTGGTAACTAAACATACACATATTATAGTTTCCTGTATGATGACAATTATCTGAGTGAAAAAAGACAACACAAAAGTACAAGACAAAAAAGTCTGAACCAGGACTTATGGTATTACAAAAATGACATCCTGTCCAACACTTTTATGTCTCATTCAGTTAGTGTCAGTGGTTTAAAATCTAAACCCAAATACAAAAATGTAATATATTGCAGTTAACCAGTCCTTAGATGTGGTGGCGACACTTACTTACTGTACTTTATCTACTGAAGAGCAGCGTTGTCCCCCTAGGCTGCTCTGCTGATTGGACTACAAACATGCACCTTCCTCATCTCTATTATATAAAGGGGAGATGTGTGGTATGCAAAATAGACAGCTGGAAAGTCTACAGTACAGAGCACAGGAAGTGACAAGGGCACTAGATTTCTAGCATGATCAACCAATTTTAGACATTCTTTAGTCCATTTATTTACAAGATGATCAACGAACACTCCCCACTGAAGATAGCCACTGTATCTACAATTACACCCTGCTTAAGGGTGAAACATGTAAGTGCGCTGATCATCTCAAAGTATGTTCTATATGGGTGTGCAGTGATTTGCCACATTTGTGCTGCTGTTGTTGAGCAGGGACAGGCTCATCAGTAGGGTGGACACCCAACGGTGTGCAGGAGTCCTCACCTGCTTGGAGGATTGTCAATTCATTCCTGGGGATTTTGTTGCACCTGCAGAAAATGTAACTAGCTTGAAAAGGAGAAAACAAATGCAGTCATTACATATAAGGCCCATTTCGCATGGGCTTCGTTGGCGTGTGTCTCAGCCACCTGTCAGAACTTGACAATGGCCACCAAACAGCCCCATTCATACTGATGTGGCTGCAAGGCTTTGTGTTGCAGCAAAAAAAGTAAGGTGTGTCACGTTCAGCATCCGGTACCAGCTGCCAATGCACCCCTTTGAAGTGAAGAGGGAATGCGCTGCAACTGTGTCTGATGGACATGGTTTCTGCAACATGTAGAGGGATTTCAGTGTAAAAACCCACTTCAAAATAGGTGCGTGGGAGGTGGCACATCACCTCTTGATTGCCTGCTAACTGTGGGCCAGCAACTGCTGCCAAAGCGATCCACCAAGGATCAGGCATCAGCACCATTGCCCATATGAAAAAGGCGAAAGGACTGGTAAGCTGTTTATACAGTATTATTTTCTTGATTAAAAAGTACCTCTTTCCTGCCTTGAAAGAAAACACTGGTGTAAGCACTGCCTTAGAAACGTCTATGGCTAGAGATGCCTTTGTGGGTGTTTGCGGTCATTAGTGACTGCAGACAATCTGGCGTTTTCAATCCCTTTTTAATCTGATAAAAACATCAGCAAGTAGGAAAGTCTGCTTATGTAATAAGCAAATATGGCTTCCCCCAGGTACATATACAATTACAAACTATATATAAAACCATTTCTTTAAACATTAACATTAACACATATGCCCCGTACACACGGTCGGATTTTCCGACGGAAAATGTGTGATAGGACCTTGTTGTCGGAAATTCTGACCGTGTGTAGGCTCCATCACACATTTTCCATCGGATTTTCCGACCCACAAAGTTTGAGAGCAGGATATAAAATTTTCCGACAACAAAATCCGTTGTCGGAAATTCCGATCGTGTGTACACAAATCCAACGGACAAAGTGCCACGCATGCTCAGAATAAATAAAGGGATGAAAGCTATTGGCCACTGTCCCGTTTATAGTCCCGACGTACGTGTTTTACGTCACCGCGTTCAGAACGATCAGATTTTCCGACAACTTTGTGTGACCGTGTGTATGCAAGACAAGTTTGAGCCAACATCCGTCGGAAAAAATCCTAGGATTTTGTTGTCGGAATGTCCGAACAAAGTCCGACCGTGTGTACAGGGCATAACACTTCTGAGATCTTCACAAAAAGTGCACCTATCCTTTATTAGATATTTTTAGATTGGATCAATTCTTATTTAAAAAAAAAAATAGGATACAGTCTTTACAAACAACATGGTTTTTATACCCTGTTTAAACCTAATGCTTAAAAAAGTAGATGTAAACCCTGCTTGGATGACATTTAGGTTGCTAAAACACTGTCTATAATAAACAGTTGCCATATATGTTTTAATAAAATGCAGCTTTTACTGTTTTTTACATTAATTTTTTCTTTTTTTGTTGCACGTCAGGGCTGCTTATCTCCCCCTGACTTTTTTTTTTTTTTGCATCCAAGACCCCCAGACTTTTTTTTTTTTTGCTATTTTCTGTCTATGTGTATTTGCTCCAATGTCTGCTGCACATTATTGCTCAGGACTGGCTTCCCGATAATAATGGTAGACCATGCCTGCACAATATGTGTTATATCACTCCAGGTTACATATTATATATTCTACTACAAAGCAAGTAAATATTTGTTTCTTTTGTGTCACAATCAAAACCAACAAAGTGACCATCAGACTAGTATGCAGATCTCATGTGGGTTAAGCAATAGGTAAATACACACTAATGGCTGACCTAAATTAACACTGACACATAATTGCAACGTCAGAAGCTAAAGGCTCAATGACCACTTTCACAAGCTTGGGGTTCCATTCTTGTTCTTTGAAGACCTTGCTATAAGCTATAAAGACTAGCAGCGCCTAAATAAACTCTTTGGAGGCCCCTAGGCAGTCAAAACCTTGGGGTCCTTGCAGGTTTCTCGTGGGTGTGCTCTAGTGGGATAACAGTGAACTAGTAGTGTGTATGTCAGCCGCTAAACAGTATCTCACAAAAGTGAGTACACCACTCACATTTTTGTAAATATTTTATTATATGTGACAACACTGAAGAAATGACACTTTGCTACAATGTAAAGTAGTGAGTGTACAGCTTGTATAACAGTGTAAATTTGCTGTCCCCTTAAAATATGTCAACACACAGCCATTAATGTCTACACCGCTGGCAACCAAAGTGAGAACACCCCTAAGTGAAAATGTCCAAATTGGGCCCAATTAGCCATTTTCCCTCCCAGGTGTCATGTGACTCGTTAGTGTTACAAGGTCACAGGTGTGTTACATTTGGTGTTATCGCTCTCACTCTCTCATACTGGTCACTGGAAGTTCAACATTGCACCTCATGTCAAAGAACTCTCTGAGGATCGGAAAAAAAGAATTGTTGCTCTACATAAAGATGGCGGAGAAAACTGAGAAACGGAGCTGCAGCACGGTGACCAAGACCATACAGCGGTTTAACAAGACAGGTTCCCCTCAGAACAGGCCTCACCATGGTCGACCAAAGGAGTTGAGTGCATGTGCTCAGCGTCATATCCAGAGGTTGTCTTAGGGAATGTGTATGAGTGCTGTCAGCATTGCTGCAGAGGTTGAAGGGGTGGGGGGTCAGCATGTCAGTGCTCAGACCATATGCTGTACACTGCATCAAATTGGTCTGCATGGCTGTCGTCCCAGAAGGAAGCCTCTTCTAAAGATGATGCACAAGAAAGCCCCCAAACAGTTTGCTGAAGACATGGATTACTTGAACCATGTCCTGTGGTCTGATGAGACCAAGATAAACTTATTTGGTTCAGATGGTGTCAAGCGTGTGTGGCGACAAACAGGTGAGGAGTACAAAGACAAGTGTGTCTTGCCTACAGTCAAGCATGGTGGTTGGAGTGTCATGGTCTGCATGAGTGCTGCTGGCACTGGGGAGCTACAATTCATTGAGGGAACCATGAATGCCAACATGTACTGTGACATACTGAAGCAGAGCATGATCCCCTCCCTTCGGAGACTGGGTCGCAGGGCAGTATTCCAACATGATAACAACCCCAAACACACCTCTAAGGCCAGCACTGCCTTGCTAAAGAAGCTGAGGGTAAAGGTGATGGCCTGACCAAGCATGTCTCCAGACCTAAACCCTATTAAGCATCTGTGGGGCATCCTCCAACGGAAGGTGGAGGAGCGTAAGGTCTCTAACATCCACCAGCTCCATGATGTTGTGGAAGAGGACTCCAGTGTCAACCTGTGAAGCTCTGGTGAACTCCATGCCCAAGAGGGTTAAGGCAGTGCTGGAAAATAATGGTGGCCACACAAAATATTAACACTTTGGGCCCAATTTGGACATTTTCACTTAGGGGTGTACTCACTTTTGTTGCCAGCGGTTTAGACATTAATGGCTGTGTGTTGAGTTTTTTTGAGGGGACAGCAGATTTACACTGTTATACAAGCTGTACACTCACTACTTTTCATTGTAGCAAAGTCTCATTTCTTCAGTGTTGTCACATGAAAAGATATTACATTTTTTTTTTTTTTAAATGTGAGGGGTGTATTCACTTTTGTGAGATACTGTATGGAGATAACCATCACCACTGTACATTACGTGTACGTAGGTTGCACCTTTTTTTTTTTTTTGCAAACTGGCAGCTGAAAGAAGATGAGACAAACTGTAAAGTGAACCTGATGTCTATAGTTTATGTACTTTACTTTAAATTGTTATTGGGTACATTACATTATTACAGTATTTTCTCTATAAAGTCTTTAGTTTTCTGAGTTGATTTATGCTTTCAAGCTTCATTGTAATTTTCTTTCAAGGTGAAATCTATTTATTTTGAATCGTTGTCACAGGGCCCTTAATCAGCATGGGGCCCATAGGCTGGCGCCTACTCTGGCACTGAAGACTGGAGCAAAGTGAGGTGGAGTTGTTGCTCACAGTATAAAATCCAATGGCATGTTTCATTTTTCTAGTGCTGTTTAGAAGGTAAAACCAAAATCCCTGCATATCTGCTGTGAACAAGAGGACACATTTTGAAGATAAGGCCAGCAGCCGTACACACGTAGATTTCTTTTTTGCAGCCTGCAGGCTGACTCAGAGGAATAAATTCAATAATTTTAAATTCAATAAATTCCTCCATCTACGTCAAACAGTCTGAATACCTGAACAGTCATGTCTGACAGGATGCAGTCACTGTACAGCTGATAAATTAGCTTGTTGGTGTCAACAGGGCCACCCGAGCCTTGTATGGCCAGCTTAAGAACTAAATTCCCCAAAATACCTCCACCTTATAGAGATGCAGTGATTACATCTCTCGCCAGCCACTGTCATCTTCTCCCCGGGCTACATCCGGGTGCCGGAAGCAGACAGGTAAGTGTTTATTGCATGTTTTTTCTGCAAGAAAGCTGCCTGCATGCAGTTTTTTACACATTAACATCAGTTCCACTTTAAAGCTGACCATACATGGACTGAAATTTGTCCAGTTCATCGGGAACACAGACACCTATGCTACACCCCTACATCATTTGTATGAATATCTGTTTGGCTTCAGCCGAGCACAGTCTTAGTTTATTTGCCCATACCTGACAGCAAACCAACACAATTCTGTGCAGTCCTCCATGTATTTCCAGTCTGTAGAACTACAGGGCACTTAGCAAAGTCATCATATTACTGAAGATGTGCAACTTTATGAGCCGCCCTGGTTGGATGACAGACTACTTTCGGTACTATATTGTAAGACTTCGGATGATCTCCAGGTCACCACACTCTTCATACTGAGGTTCCTCCAGAAGCTGCCATAGATCTTTAGGAAAGGTTTCTAGTTTGGTAAGAGGAAAGCTATGTATGGATGTGTCATTAAAGATATCGCTGTACTTCGGGCACTCTGGAAACAGTGTTTCTTCTACAGCTTGTAAACTCTGCATGGAAATGAAGGATGAGAAATTATAGCACACTTTGGTTTTAACTAAACACATATACAGCACCAGGTACTACCATCTTAGCATTATCCATAATCATTTAAAACTTTAACAAAATAACTTCCCTTGGGATTAATAAAATATCCCAAATCTGCAAACAGTTTTAACTTACAAATATGCTGATCTTCCCTTTTTGAACTAAAAAAAATTCTAGGCCATTGTAGCATCATAGTACCTGTTACTTAAAGGGGTTGTAAAAGGTAAAAATGTTTTCACCTTAATGCATTCTATGCATTAAGGTGAAAAAACTTTTGACAATACCGCCGCCCCCAGCCCCCCCGTTTTACTTACATGACGCCTCGAATCTTCGCTGCTCGTTCTCGTCATCTCCATTGCAGCTCAGCCTGGTCGCTGATTGGCTGCAGTGGATGGATTGAAAGCAGCGCAGCCATTGGCTCGCGCTGCTGTCAATCACATCCGATGACGCGGCGCGACGGGGGGCAGGGCCGAGTGATACAGCGAGCGGCTATAGCCGCCGGCTGTATCACGGGAGCGCGCCCGCAAGCACTCACCACCATGCGAGGGAGCTCGCATTAAGGTGGTGAATGCATGCGGGGAGGAGCTGAAACAGCCGAGGGACCCCAGAAGACCAGGTTCGGGGCCACTCTGTGCAGAACGGGCTGCACAGTGAAGGTAAGTATAACATGTTTGTTATTTTTTTTTTTTTTTTAAATTACCTTTACAACCCCTTTAAAGCTGAAATCCAGGCACCACTAAATACATTTGTAAGAGCTGTTTAAAAGGATAATGATTTGAATTTAAATGTTTTCCAGTTCTGAGATTTACACAGCTCTGCCACACAGCACAGCCCTCTCTGGCACTGCAGTTGACCTGATTTTTCTCTGCTGCAGTTAAGTAACACTTACTTAGCCTGTGACTGGACAGTGAAAGTGAAAGCAGCCGTCTGATGAGCTTATCTCTCAAACTCTGCTCTCTTCCTATCAGCATGCTCAATGTTAGTGCTTGTGACACTTCTCTAAATATGTGCTGTATTCTATAGGGACTGTAAGACTTTTATACTAATTCAAACAAAGGTAATTACATTTCTCGTATTAAAAAATTATGCATCACTGCATACAGAGCTGCATTAATTTATGTCTTTTATATATGCTTGGAGTTCAGCCTTAAAGTGGTAGTAAACTCTGTTACACCACTTATACCTACAGGTAAGTCTATAATAAGGCTTACCTGTAGGTACTGTGAATATCTCTTAAACTTGCATTGTTTAGGAGATAGAGTGCATGCAGCCAATGACATCACTGGCACATGCGTTCTGAGGCTGGGTTCACACTGAGTAATGGAGCGGTAGGGGGTTCAGTGCGGCTCCATTCACCGTTTCAGGTCCGATTTCAGTCCAAATTTTTGTCTGAATTCGGGCCTGAGACGGACCAAAAGACGCACAGGACTTCCGTGCAATTCGCACCGGAGCCACTCCAGGTATGTGTGAACCGACTCCATAGAGAGCCGGTCACAATCTCCTGACATACGAATTGGATGGGGAATTCCCTGCATCCAATTCCCACTGGTGTGAACCCAGCCTGAAGGTCTGGCATACAGTGCCGGACCTTCAGAGCCCCTGCCTTGGCTCCCGTGCATGCATCATCGCGCCCCAAGCCACTCATGTAGCCGGAGGCCACAAACCTGAAAAGAAGACCGGGGAAGATGGTGACAGTGCGGCGCTAGAGGGCTTCATTTTAAGGGAAGTTTCTCATAATGTGCTAGTATGCAATGCATACTAGCACATTATGACATTGCCTTGCAGGGAGTTTTTTTTTTTCTAGTTTTTTTTTTTAGTCTACTACTGCTTTAAAGAAGAACATTATACAAGCAATTTGGTTACATGGTTTAGGGGTTCTTTATGTCAAAATATTCCTTCTGCTACCCAAGTGCCTAATTTTGTCATGCTGAAAGCCCTTCACTGAGCCTTTCCACAGTCCATGTTTTTGTGTTACAAGTTTTCCCCCTACTTCATACAGAGATTTTCAGTCTGCTCAGTACTTTCTATTCTTTGGGTATGTTGCACCAAGAGAAGAGAGAATTATATTTCCAAAAACTGGAGCACTTAATGCTCTATAAGTACACCTGTCATGACAAATACACAAGTGCTACCTCTGCAGACCTCTCCTATGGAATATGCTTTTCACCTGGCTATCATTTTGATCCTTTGGGTTAAATTATTTGAAGCACTGACTGGAACCAGTATGGGGACAAGTACTTTTGACTTTTCTTTAACTTTCCCGATCTACATTGGACGTCAGTGACTCAGAAAATACTGGAATCGGTCAGGCAGCTAGCTTTTTCAGGAGGAGATTACCAATTAAATTATATAAACGTACTAAAAAGGTAATATCCCTTATATATGTTAGGATGTCATAGCAGCCAAAGTCATATCCATAAAGGAAAGTATTTTTATTGTGACCCAAGACCGCTATGAATCGTAAACTTATTCAAAAATGTTGATTTTTTTTTTTTTTTTACATAGATACATATACTCATAGGGGTATAGAAAAAAATGTGTCTGCGCTAGATAAAAATTGACATTCCAATAATAACCATAAGTGCTAAGTGCAAAAATAAACAAATACATAAATAAAGGGGTTATAGCTGACCAATAATAAATCAGAAATAACCATTAGTGCATAAATCTCCAAAGTGCACAGTGCTATATCAAACACACATTGTAAGTGTCCAATCAAAAAACATATAAAAATAAAATTTAAATAAAAATATAAAAAATAGAAATATAAAAATCTTCCTGTGAATCTATTAAAGTCCAAAACAGTGTATATCCAAAGCTAGGGGGGGAGGGGCCTGGACGGAGCTGTCAGCGGAGAGAGAGAGGGAGAGTTCGAGACATACACCGCACTGCACGCCATACCGCGAGATCGGCCTGTTTTAGTTCAAGCTTGCTTAGGATGGTGCACTTACGCACCCGCAGCATGTGAGTACCCCTGCAAGGGGAGAAAGTTTTTTTCAATAAAACACTTTATAATATCATACAATGTTGCGCTATGGAGTTTCTTTTCTTTTGCATATATAAGCTTGACTGGGAGCATTGAAGGTCTACACAGCTGATTCCATTAGAGCACAGGAGTGTCTCCAAAGCTTGTTTGACAGAGTTTAATTACTGTGTCACACGCAGGAAGGTGAGCGTATATGCTTGTGGGGGTCACTGGAAGACACTAAAGCACGTTTTATGGTGTTGCACTTTTGGAAGGACAAGATGTATGAGCTTCACTGATTATGGACACTGATTTTGGGCACCTTTATAGCTTTGGATATACACTGTTTTGGACTTTAATAGATTCACAGGAAGATTTTTATATTTCTATTTTTTATATTTTTATTTAAATTTTATTTTTATATGTTTTTTGATTGGACACTTACAATGTGTGTTTGATATAGCACTGTGCACTTTGGAGATTTATGCACTAATGGTTATTTCTGATTTATTATTGGTCAGCTATAACACCTTTATTTATGTATTTGTTTATTTTTGCACTTAGCACTTATGGTTATTATTGGAATGTCAATTTTTATCTAGCGCAGACACATTTTTTTCTATACGCCACTTACACGATTATGGAACGTGATTAAGTGTTTGCAGCTGGTTTCTACTCAGAATTGGTTTTATATTATATTTTATATACCTTGTATTCTAGTATTTTATTAGGCATTAACCCGTATGTGGCTCGCAAGGCTTGTTTATTATTTTTGATATACTCATAGGGGTTGCCCCAAAAAGTACAACAAAGTTTGGGCTAAATGGCTGGCTGAGCCCTCGACAGCGGTGGATGGTTTATTCCTACATATATTATTATTGGGAGCGGCTTAAGGCTTAATGGGTGCACAGGGCTCTTTACTGGACTTTTAGAAGTTTTATCTTCCCAAATAAAAATATCCCACTGTTCACAATCACGCCTTATTCATGTCATCAGTTTTCAGCAGCACCTATATTTGTGAGCAACTATATTGTCAAGGATGAAGCACACAGAGGGCAACATTACAATCAAAATATCTGATGAGCACCTTGAGAATTCATTGAGAATTGCTACTCCATCCATGGAACCAGATATTGATGTTTTAATTTATCAAAAACCATATATCACACTAGTTTTATGCTGCCCTCTCTTACTTTTATATTTAAAAATAAAAGACGTTTTATCACTCAGATAGGTACATTATCTAATCAGTTAACTTGTATTCTGCCCGACTTTTTCTGCTCATTAGTAGAGTTGTGCGAAAAGTTTAAGCCGTGCAAAAGTTTGGCCTGAACATCGCCTGTTTGCCCGTTCAGCGAACACCCGAATTTGCGGGATGCTCACCCGCCGAACGTCCCACAATGCACTGCATGCTGCACAGTGCATTCTAAGCCTTGATTTAGCAAAACTTTGCCCAATCAGGGCACTGTGAATAGCTGGTTGTTAAAGAGCAGGTCTGGCCGAGGCATCCTTAACAATGGATGAGACATCAGCTGTCAACGGGCTTCCCCGCTGACAGATGAAAGAAATACATTGCCAGCCATAAAAAAAAAAAATGCAAAAAAATAAAATAAACGGCATGAGACCCTTATCCAAGCATGCAGCCTGGCAGGCCAGAAAAGGGGTGGGGGGCGTCACTCATCCCCCTCTTTCCTAGCCTGCCAGGCTGCATGCTCGGATAAAGGTCTGATATGGATTTTGGGGGTGACCCCACGCCAAAAAACAAAACAAAAAAAACAGCGTGGGGTTCCGCTTAAAACCCATACCAGACCCAAAGGGCCTGGTATGGACTGGGTCTGGTTTGGATTTTAAGGGGAACCCTACGCCAAAATAAATTTTAAAAAACACAGCGTGGAGTTCCCCTTAAATTCCACACCAGACTGGATTGGTGAGGGGGGGGGGTCGGGGACACACCCCCATGCATTTTTTTACATTTTCCTTATTGCCAGCAATAGTATTGTGTTGCTGGAAATTTAAATGTCATTTTTTTTTCTTTATAAATGTCAGTTTTGCTGCAGCAGGTTCTATACACGGTACAGATGAGCCACATTACAGGCAGACTAAGGGGACCCCCCCCCCCAGGCACTAAATTTAAATAGAAAATTTAATTTGTATTGTTTCACTTTAAGCATCTTTAAAAAAAAAACATGTTATGCATTGATATGTTATGCCAGGGCAGTACCCAGGCCCCCATACCGTTTTTTAAGGCCAATAAACTGCATATAAGCCATCAAAATGGGGGGGGGGGGGTGTTCGGCCCAACACTACTCATTAGCTGTCCTTATAGTTAGTGTATTTTATGTGTGGCCCAAGATAATTCCTCTTCTTCCAATGTGGCCCAGGAAGGTCAAAAGGTTGGACAGCCCTGGGGGGGTAAATCATCTGTTGCAAACAAAAACCTTCAATTAAAAAAATCCTACCTTAAAGATGTAAGTATAGTCTCTTTGCAAAACTCTGGATAGCAATCTAAAAAATAAAATATTTTACAAATGTAAGTATTCTACAACATTATACAGAGCATACAAAGGAAACAACCTATAAGCTAAAGTCTAGAATATCAAAAGTGGAATTACGGTAATATTTTTTTTAGGGCTCGTTCATATTTTTTGATCTCTGAGATGTGATCCACATTCAGATCGCTCTTCAGAGAGCATTTAACAGGCACAGGCTGTGTGCATTGCATGTGGTTGCAGGGCGACCCTATTCAATAGAATAGTTTGCATTAGGTGGACGCTATGCCAGCTGGAAGCAATAGGGAGTATAATTCCTGCTAATGCTGCAAAACACCACGGCTGTGGCATATGTACACTCTTGGCTGCTGCCTCTGTAACTAAAAGGGGTAGCAGTTGGGGGGCAGTAAAAAGTAACACAGAAGAGTCCCATAGTTCTGGTGTCTGATAAATCCTTTTTGTGTTAATTTAGTCTTATAGGTTACAATTTAGTGAATTGCCTGAATAAAAGAAAACTAATGCAGCCACCACATTCAAAAACTGGAAAGATGCAATATATTACATTTTTGTTTTTGGGTTCAGATATGCTTTAAGGTTAGGGTGACAGTAAGGGTTAGACAAGAGGGACCAGGAGATTTTTTTTTTCTTTATAGGTTTTATTGGTTAGGTGACGACGGGGATACAATTTATGGTCAGCTTAAAGGAGAAGTCCAGCCTGAGCTTTTTAGACTAGGCTTCTCCTAAGGGTCACAGGAGTGCAATTTGTTTTGCACTCTGTGACCCCGTTTTCAGCGGAGAGCGGTCTGAAGTCCGCTCTCCAGTGACGTCACTGCAATCAGTCGAGGCAGAGCGTCATCCCGACTTCGAAGTCTGGATCCGCCAGCTGCCTTGACTGATGGCAGCTTCAGTCTTTCAGCGAGCCGCTAAGATGGCCGCTCCCCGCCCCTCCACAGCTCAGCACTCCAATGAGCGTGAAGGAGCAGAGCAGGAGAGCTGCTGATTGACAGTCAGCAGCTCTCCGCTCGGGGAGGTGAGAGAACCGAGCCATCGGCGGTGTTCGGTGGCTTGGTTCTCAGTGCAGAGATGCCGGGGGACATCTGCAGCATCGGTCTGATGCTGCATTCACCTAGGTAAGTATGATTATACAACAAAAAAAAACCCCATACTTCTCTTTTAACATGCATCTGTGCCCAGACTGTTTAGGAGAGGAAGAGGGGGTGAAGTAGGTGAGTAGAGGCAGAGGAAAAGAATAACAGGATTTGGTGAATGAGGGGAGAGCTATAGGCCCAGTAGGGGCAGGGTGTAAGGAAAGGTTTTGGCATTGACAGTTTCAGTTAGTGCCTAACTTAGAAACACCTGCCTGGTTGTTTACTTTTGTAACTGGCAGCATGCTAATATTCTGTACTCAAAAAAAAAAAAAAAAATGTATTGTGAAATTTTGAAAATGAATTCATTCACAATGCACCTAGATACATAAATAAATGAGGTCCTGTTTAAATGTGCTTTTACTGCTTGTTCTGTATATGTCAATACTTACGCCGCATACACACGGTCGGATTTTCCGACGGGAAATGTTCGATGGGAGCTTGTTGTTGGAAATTCTGACCGTGTGTAGGCTCCATTGGACATTATCCGTCGGAATTTCCGACAAACACAAATTGAGATCTGGATCTCAAATTTTCCGACAACAAAATCCGTTGTCGTAAATTCCGATCGTGTGTACACAATTCCGATGCACAAAGTTCCATGCATGCTCGTAATCAAGCAGAATAGTCGCACTGGCTATTGAACTTCATTTTTGTTGGCTCGTCGTACGTGTTGTACGTCACCGCGTTCTTGGTGATTGGAATTTCCGACAAGATTTGTGTGACCGTGTGTATGCAAGACAAGTTTGAGCCAACATCGGTCAAAAAAAAAAAACATGGATTTTGTTGTCGGAATGTGCGATCGTGTGTACACGGCATTACAGTGCATGATATGGGCACAGGTTCACAATAAAACGGTATTAAACCCAAAATCAAACATTTATTATATTTCAGCTTACCAATTCTTAGATGTGGTGTATGTATTAGTTTCCTTTTTAGACTTACTTACTTCTATTTTCATCTGGTCATCCAGCCAGTAAGTCTGTTGTTTTTCACAGCACAAACTTTCTGGCAAAATTTACCAGTTTACATGGATGAGACAAACCACTTAACAGTGCCAGGCGTGATTAAAATGATCAGCTTTAAAACCAATACAAAGATTAAACACACACACACAAAAAAAAAATAATAAAAAAATAAATAAAATGATCAGCTTTAGTTATTCATGCAAAATATCACATTTTTGGTTTTGGGTTAAATACTGCTTTAACCTCCCTGACGGTTTTCCTGAGTGTGGCTCAGGGTTAAATTTCAGTACCATTAGCGGTGTACTCACCTTGTCCCCAGGATCCTGCGATGTCCCCCCGCTGTGTCCGTGGGCTGTGTCCTCCTCCCGAAGCCTCTGTGTGCCAGGCTCCGTTCCCTGCAAGCGTCGCAACGCACGGGGGCGGAGCCTGGCGGTAAATTCAAAACACTGAAAATTCATAACACATACAGTACTATAATCTTACAGATTACAGTACTGTATGAAATGATTTCACATCCCTTCTGTCCCCAGTGCTTTGTCCAGTGCCCTGCATGCAGTTTTATATGATATATACTGTTCTTTCTGCCTGCAAACTGGAGATTGTCCATAGCAACCAAAAAGTGTCCCTTTACGTCAAAAGTGGTTTTAGACCAGCTAGAAAACAGCAATAATAAATTAGAACACTTGCAGAATTGAGCGATAGTGAATCGTGGGGAAATTCATTTTATTATTATTATATTATTATTTTTTATAATTATTTATTATATTATAATTTATGAATTTGTGTTTCAAACTTCATCATACCCGGGATATCTACTAGACTCTTGTTTGGACAGATTTAAGTCTGTTATTGCTAAGAATTACAGACCTACAATATAAACGCCAAATTTCTATGCAAAATAATTGTACCGCTTTGAGACGCAAAAATCTGACATAATCATACCGCCAGAGAGGTTACAGCTAGAATCAGGGACATCATTTCTCACTTAATTTCCTGTACTGAGAACTACCAGAGCTGCTCTTTTTGATTATGCTCCTTCCTGCTTTGGCACTGTTTGTAGGGCAGCTCACTAGACAGAGGTGATACGTTCTGGGTATTCAGCTGTCTCAATCTAAACACTGTCAAATCTCAAATCACAAAGGTCTTTAAAGCCATGTTATCAGGGGTATACAGCTTACCGTTCTTCAATCCCTCTGAAACTGTTGCCAATGATAATTATTTGTGACAAAGCTTCCAATGACCAGTTCCTCCACAGCAAGTTATTGTAGAGAGCCTTGCCACAATGTAGCATGTAGAACACTGTGGGTTTCTGCACACCACGCTTTCCTTCCTAGAATGATAAGAGAACCTTATGTAGCATCTCTTGGTAACGCTATATACAGTGCCTTGAAAAAGTATTCATACCCCTTGAAAATGTTCACGTTTTGTCATGTTACAACCAAAAACGTAAAATGTATTTTATTGGGATTTAATGTCATAAACCAACACAAAGTGACACATAATTGTTAAGTGGAAAGGAAATGATAAATGGTTTTCAAATAAAAAAACTAAATATCTGAAAGTGTGGTGTGCATTTGTATTTAGCCCCCTTTACTCTGATACCTTTGACTAAAATCTAGTGGATCCAATTGCCTTCAGAATAATCTAATTAGTAAATAGAGTCCACCTGTGTGTAATTTAATCTCATTATAAATGCAGCTGTTCTGTGAAGCCCTCAGAGGTTTGTTAGAGAACCGTAGTGAACAAACAGCATCATGAAGGCCAAGGTGCACACCAGACAGCTCAGGGATACAGTTGTGGAAAGTTTAAAGCAGGGTTAGGTTATAAAAAAAATATCAAAAGCTTTGAACAACTCATGGAGCACTGTTTAATCAATCATCCAAAAATGGAAAGAGTATGGCACAACTGCAAACTTACTAAGACATGGCCGCCCACCTAAATTGACAGGCTGGGTAAGGAGAGCATTAATCAGAGAAGCAGCCAAGAGGCCCATGGTAACTCTGGAGGACAGCCACAGCTCAGATGGGAGAATCTTTCCACAGGACAACTATTAGTCGTGCACTCCACAAATCTGGCCTTTTTTGGAATAGTGGCAAGAAGAAAGCCATTGTTGAAAAAAAAAAAAAAAAGAAAAGCCATAAGAAGTCCTATTTGCAGTTTGGGAAGCCATGTGGAGGACACAGCTAACATGTGGAAGAAGGTACTCTAGTTAGATGAGACCAAAATTGAACTTTTTGGCCTAAAAGCAAAATGTTATGTGTGGCGGAAAACTAACACTGCACATCACCCTGAATACACCATCCCTATTGTGAAACATGGTGGTGGCAACATCATGTTGTGGGGATACTTTTCTTCAGCAGGGACAGGGAAGCTGGTCAGAGTTGATGGGAAGATGGATGGAGCCAAATACAGGGCAATCTTAAAAGAAAACCTGTTAGAGTCTGCAAAAGACTTGAGACTGGGGCAGAGGGTCACCTTCCAGCAGGAAAACGACACTAAACATACAGCCAGAGCTACAATGGAATGGTTTAGATCAAAGCATATTCATGTGTTAGACCCCATGTACACCATTAGATTTTCTGCAGATTTTTGCCTTCAGATTTACCAAAACCATATAACAGGAGGTCAAACCTTGAGAGTTTTAATTTGTATGCAATCAGGCAGGCCCTTGCACTACATGGTAAATCTGAAGACAAACATTTGCAGAAAATCTAATAGCGTGTATGGGGCTTTAGAATGGCCCAGTCAATGTCCAGACCTAAATCCAATTGAGAATCTGTTTCAAGACTTAAACATTGCTGTTCACAGACGCTCTCCATCCAATCTGATGGAGCTTGAGCTATTTTGCAAAGAAGAATGGGCAAAAATGTCACTCTCTAGATGTGCAAAGCTGGTAAAGACATACCCAAAAAGACTTACAGCTGTAATTGCAGTGAAAGGTGGTTCTACCAATTTTTGACTCAGGGTGCTGAATACAAATGCACGCCACACTTTTCACATATTTATTTGTAAAAAAGTTTAAAAACCATTTAGCATTTTCCTTCCACTTCACAATTATGTGCCACTTTGTGTTGGTCTATCACATAAAATCCCAATAAAATACATTTACGTTTTTGGTTATAACGTGATAAAATGTGGAAAATTTCAAGGGGTGTGAATACTTTTTCAAGGCACTGTAGGTTTACAAAGCATTAGTAAATAACTGTGAAATTCACAATGGAACTCGGGTGTTTGTTTAGTTAAACAGAATAAAAAGCAAGGCCTGTTTTTTTCCACTTATATTTTCTGTGTTGTATTGAACTGCATCAGGATACTATTGCTCTGTGGTATGCTGACATCTAGTAGGGGTTTAAAGCCACTACAAATTGTTTACTATGTGATTTGGTTTCTTCTCCTGTCCTCTCTTCCTGTTTAGTGATAGTCAGTTCAATCTTAACTAAACCTTCTCTATTCCTTCCATGTTCCCTCAGTGAGTGTTAGTTATTTGCAGACACAGGGCTTAGGCTGCATACACATAGTCAGAATTTCCATCAAAAAAAGTGTGATGGGAGCTTTTGGACGGATATTCCGACCATGTGTATGCTCCATCCAACTTTTTCTGTCTGAATTTCCGCCAGCAAAATATTGAGAGCTGGTTCTCTATTTTTCCGATGGAAAAAGTTCTTGATGGAAATTCCGTTCGTCTGTATGCAATTCTGACGCGCAAAAAACCACGCATGCTCGGAAACAATTCGACGCATGCTCGGAAGCATTGAACTTCATTTTCTCGGCTCGTCGTAGTGTTGTACATCATCGCATTCTTGACGGTCGAAAGTTCAGAGAACTTTTGTGTGACCGTGTGTATGCAAGCCAAGTTGAGTGGAATTCCTTCGGAAAAACCATCCAAGATTTTTCCGACGGAAATTCCGTTCGTGTATACGGGGCATTAGTCTTTGCTATTGTCTTCTTGAACTTCAAAACGCTCGAAAAAACATCCTGTGTACTGCAGTTATCTAAAATAAAATTCCATTGGATTCAACTTCTTGAAGAGTTGAGCTGCCTATGGACGGTACCAAGTAAGCAGGTGACCATACTGTCCAGATAGACTGGGTCTCAGAAGGTATGTCAGTGCATAAAGCAAAATTTGAAAAATAACAGTGACAATGTGCAAAACACAGTAGCCCATATGAAAAGCACAATTTAATTTATATTATTGGCTTTGAGTAACTGCACTTTCTGTATTGCTCACGATCTTATTAAACAAGCTCAATAACATATTACTGCCTATATCAGTGGTTGTCAACTTTTAAGGACAAAAGGGCATCCACTGCGGCCCCTGAAAGGGGTACACATAATATTCAACCTATATAATTCTATAGAAGATTACAGAGACTGTAGACATATTACAAGAGATGGTCAGAGAATGGAGACACGATTCAGGAGATGTAGAATGGAAACCTGATTCAGGAGACTGAGGACATGTAACGTGTAACGGCTAAAGATCATTGTCATTAAAGTCCCTTTGCAAATCAATGCTCCAACACCCACTACTGGGGGGTCTGCAGAGGGCTAAAAGGCAAGCACCAAAGGGTCGCACGTGGCCCCCTGGCCATAGGTTGAGCACAGGGGGCTTTAGGAATCCGCAGGTGAAGAAATAAGGTATTGCAAGTGTAATATGGGTGATGCCTATCTCAGTGGTAGATGCGTTTTCAGTGAGTTCACAGCCAGCAGGAACTTCAGTTTTAGGGTGTGGTAGCCCACTTTTATTAAAGATAACAAAATGAAAGTTCATACACATGGATTACACACATGGATTGCCCCCACAGGGGTTTCTCTCCAGCAGAAACACAATAAATGAAAAATGCCAAGCTACCTGGCTCTTAAGGCTCACTCGGCCTTGGTTGTATTACCATGCTGTACAGGCCCACTCCTGGCCTCTAGGAAGGGGTTCTCCTGAAACTCCAGGCTTTGTCACCCCTCTGAGACTCATGGTTTCCTCTCGTCCCTTGGACTGTCTCTCCCTGTTGTCTCAGCTATGGTCTCCCAGAATCTCTCAGCTGGCCCAACTCCTGCCGTCCACTGACCTGGAACCTCTCCCACATGGAGTGCCGTCTCAAGGATACTGCCTCAGTTCCTAAACAGGATCACACTTCTCTCCTGGCTGCAGTAACTGCAACCCCTACTCTACCTCTCTGGGCTATGCTCAGATCTGCCTTTAATGAATGTGTGCACCTGGACACACACACAACCTGCAGAATTTCTGGAAAACCTGGACACAAGACTGAAGATCTATCCCACCCAATTTGGAGTCTTCAAGTCTCCAGCCCCGATCCAGACTTACCAAATCCAGAGAAAATGTAAAACATCACAAAGCTTCTGCTGGAACTTATCAAACTGACTCTTTGAGAGTCCTGTGTCCATTTTAAACAAATTTTCACAGAGACAGGGGCTCTCACTCTTACACAAAACATTAAATTAAGACTATCTAAGAATGTAAAAATTGCATGGATGTATATTTATTCAAGCCAGTAACTTATTACTAATGTCTACAGATCAGTATGATAGTAGCAAAAGTAGCAAAATATTTCTCTTCTGGCATGTAGACCTTTTAGACCAGTGGTCTCAAACTGGCGGCCCTCCAGCTGTTGCGAAACTACAAATCCCATCATGCCTCTGCCTGTGGGAGTCATGCTTTTAACTGTCAGCCTTGCAATGCCCCATGGGACTTGTAGTTTCGCAACAGCTGGAGGGCCACCAGTTTGAGACCCCTGTTTTAGACCATTGAGAGGTCAATACACACATATACAGTATATATATTTTTTTATTCCAGACTACATGCTGTAAATTTTGGTTTTCCCTTTGCCAGTGGTGGAAGTTATAAAACCAGATTTTTTGTTTATATTCTCTACCAGACATCCATGTACTGTATTTCTTTGCCTTTCTCTTTTACAGCCCCTAGGCGTTAATTTAACTAGACTGTGAAAATAGCAACTACATGCTGTAACTCATGTCAGCTAGTCTGTAATTTGTCTGATTGGTTGCCATGCAAATCATTGACTTGTGATTCTGTTTTCAAATAAATCTAATCTGCTCTGCCAGCATTTCTTTCTTATATGAAATAAGTAGCACTTTATTAGCTTACCTCATTTTTGCAAATAACTTTTAAGTCCAATTCTTGAAGCACAGAAATCTCCAACGAGGAAAACACTGGATCAAATACATAGCACTGCTGATACGGAATCTGAAGAAAAAAAAAACAAAAAAACTTTAGACCCAGATACTCTAAAATACATAAGCACATTAAACAATATACAGGCAGTCCCCAGGTTCTGTAGGTTTGTTCTTAAGCTGAATTTGTATGTAAATTGGAACAGGTTAATTTTTTAAGTGTAGGTCTAGCCAAAAAACATTTTTATTCTTCGGATAGCATGGCATAACATTTGTTTTGCTGTCTGTGAAACCTGTTCAGAACATTTCATCTCACTTTTTTCTTTTTTTTGAACATTAGATTTTTATTGAAAATTTTTTAAAGAGGAAGTAAACCCTGATGGGTTTATTTCCTCTTTGTTTCCCTGCAAAGGTAAAGCATAATCGGCTACTATGCATCGCATAGTACCGTATATACTCGAGTATAAGTCGTTCCGAGTATAAGTCGAGGCCCTAATTTACCACAAAAAAATGGGAAAAACTTATTGACCCGAGTATAAGACGAGGGTGAGAAATGCACAGCTACTGTAAGTGGAAAAGAGGGTCAACAATGCCAATTTGCAGCATCACTGTTCCCATTTGCAGCCTCACTGTGCCCATTTGCAGCCATAGGTCCCCTGAACTTCAAACTCGGTAGTTAAGGGTTCCTAGATGCCCCCTAGCTGCAGCCAAAATTTAGGGTCTCTGAACCCAAAGGGTCCCGAAATGACATTGCTGCAGATGGACACAGTTGACCGAATTTGGGGCCCCATATTTCAGGGTCACTTAGTGCTAAGAACCCCAAATTTGGTATGCAAACCCAGTGGAACTAGCACCATAAAAGTTCCAAATCTGGGGTTTCTAGTACCAAGTGGCCCCGAGATACAGGGCCCCAAAAATCAGTTCAGAAAATGTCAAGCATTTTTTTGCAGCAGAGAATGACATTTTCCGAACCGGTTTTGGGGCCCCGTATCTCAGGGCCACTTGGAGCTAGGAACTTCAGCTTTGGATATGTTATGGTACCAGTTCCACTGGGTTGGCACACCAAATTTGGAGTTCCTAGCACCAAGTGGCCCTGAGATATGGGGCCCCAAAGTCGGTTCAGAAAATGTAAAGCACTTTTCTGCAGCAGAGAATGACATTTTCCGAACCGATTTTGGGGCCCCGTATCTCAGGGCCACTTAGTGCTAGGAACTTCAGCTTTGGATATGTTGTGGTACCAGTTCCACTGGGTTTGCACACCAAATTTGGGGTTCCTGGCACTAAGTGGCCCTGAGATACCGGGCCCCAAAGTCGGTTCGGAAAATTAAATTTTTTGCTGCATAAAAGTGTTTGACTCGAGTATAAGTCGAGGGGGGCACTTTCAGCACAAAAAAATGTGCTGAAAAATTCGACTTAAACTCGAGTATATACGGTAATTAATTCTGACCAGGGAGAGAACTTCTGAAAGGCTAGGTGCTAAGAGGGATTTCCAGTGTCTGACAAGCAAAGTTCTGACCATCAAAACAATATAGGTAATAATTGTACAATTTTCTTTCGGCCATTGATCGGTGTCTAGATTTAATATCGCTATGGCAGGATTAATGTGTCACAGTATTCTGGTGATTTTAGAGATAATAATAGATATCTTACACCAAAAACTGGTTAAGCACTTGCAGGCCCTGAGTATATGGTACAGAAAGGCCACCTGCCTGCAGTTCCGCCAGCATATAGGTGAGCCGGTGGAGGAAAATTTGGATATATGTAAAGGTGTGTAGGACCATCTAGATACGATTTTTTGATGCAACTCCTTCACCTCACTTTCTGCTCCTGTGACAATTGGATTTTGAAAATTTTGGGTTGTCATGGAAACAAGGATTGGTGATAAAGATTTCTTCTCACCTCCTGTTGTCTTCCTCCTTTTGTAAGTAAGAGTCATATGTAAGTCAGATGTATTTTGTGTGATCTCTGTGTATCACCTAAGGCTATTCACTTCACTGGGTATATGAGAGAGTTTACAACCACTTTAATATACTGACAAACACTAAGCCACATGTAATGGGATGCAGATCAATGTCTATAAAACTGAGAATTGTAAATATCTGTAATGCAGGGTTGGACAAATAAAGAATTCAGGAGCCAGTAAGTCCAATCGAGGAGCCAGGATCATTTTTTGGAAACCGGCTTCATTGACAACGACTAGAGAAAAACTTCTAACGTTATTTGCAACTGTAATATATAAGGAACATTGGCGACCTGGCTGCTGGCATTTGTCCAGCCCCACTGTAATGTTTGCTACAATCCATAAAAATGTATATAGTTGATCTGTGAGGAATGATTTATTCTCTGAAAAACTGGAGTTTCACCAATACTAGTTTGCTGTATGACATCTTTCCTTTAAACAAGGAAAAAATGTAGTCAACAAATGATGTATTTTATGGTAGAAGTTGACTATGCAAGTCATTCCTGAATCCAACTTCCCATAGCAAGCACAACTCCCATGTGAAAGTGTGTTCAGTAGGAAGTACTAACTTAAAGGTAATTTACAGCGGCCTTGTACATATGTTCTTTCTTTATAACGGCTAGGACTAGAAAAATATGAAACATTGCATATAAAGATTTTGAATCCTTGTGGCTGTGCATCCTTGTTCTGTTTTCTAGTTTCTGCTAACCACCTGTTTGAAAATGCTTGTTCATAAGGCTCAGATATTTACACTGAATAAACACACACACACTAATGTGCCCCCATCCCTCCATAATGCCGCGTACACATGATCAGGATTTTGGTCGGATAAAGATATGACGGCTTTTCCGACGGAATTCCACTCAAGCTTGCCTTGCATACACACGGTCACACAAAAGTTCTCTGAACTGTCAACCATCAAGAACGCAGTGACGTACAACACTACGATGAGCTGAGAAAATGAAGTTCAATGCTTTCGAGCATGCATCGAATTGTTTCTGAGCATGCGTGATTTTTTTGCGCATCCGAATTGCATACAGACAATCGCTTTTTCGGATAGGAACTTTTTCTGACCGAAAAATAGAGAACCTGCTCTCAATCTTTTGCTGGCTGGAATTCCGCCAGCAAAAGTCCGATGGAGCATACACACGGTCGCATTTTCCGACCAAAAGCTCACATCGGTCTTTTGCTGATCGCGTGTACGGGGCATAGGAGGTTTTTTTTTCAGGGACAGGGTGTCTGAAATGAAACTGCAGTGCTCTGGGAATCCTTTGTCATGGGTGTACTCTCCGTATCAAATGTTAATTTGTAAACCAAGATTGTGTTTGTGTGTGTGTGTGTGTGTGTATGTACATATATAAATTCTATATTTTCAACAGCAACACAGACAAAAGTAAAAAGCATTTCAATAATTTTTTGAGTAGAGTAGGGGAAAGCTAAAACCCCGTCAGTTTTTTTATTTCTTTTGTGTTGCAGATTTCACCTCACTTCTGTCTGGTGAAATTGTTATCATCAGGATAGTAGGGGGAAATCCCTCTAAACAGAGCCATGGATAGCAATTAAACCTGACAGGGTTTTTTTTTTAAATCCTTCCCTAGGCTATCCAAAATTAAAACAAAAGAACACTTTGGCCTCTAGTTGTGAATACAGTGCATTAAGAGTGCTTTAACAGGCCAGTGAATTTTCACATATTTTACATGGTTTTGTTCGAGTGCAAAGCCAATTTAAACAACGGCAGTCCCTAATCCACACTACTTAGTGCTGTGTTCTCATTAGTTCAGACTTCTACCTTAAACTGTTTGAGGAATAGCAGTAAGAAAGCCAGCTGATGCCGAGCTATGACACATGAAGTGAAATTTCCTAGACCATAACAGACACATTCATAGTCTTGCAGACAACGATGAGAAGGCACAGCTTCCTCAAGGCACTGATTTTTCATTAACTCTCCATTGTCACTGTTGTCTTTTGAAACTGCTGGAGCTAGATTTTGACATTTGTGAAAACAACCTGCGGGAAAGAAAGGTAATAATGTCACTGCAGTTGGAGCTGGCTTGTAAAAACTGTGTCAATAAATGTTTGTTTTGCAACATTGCACTCTACAAAGGGCTTCACTTAGTTACATCATTTGCTTTTGCAATGTCATCTGGAATACAATTCGGAAAGTAAGGAAATCACAGATTTAAAATGACATTATTTCATTCAGATGAAAGAAGTACATTTTAAGTGTTACAGAATCTTTCTCTAAAACAGTAAGGGCCAGTTTACACCACAGAAACCCAGTCCGGATGCGTCCGGACGCATTTTTGATATGGCGTTTCTTTTCCCGTTTTTTTTTCCCCCCAAAGTTTTCTGGGGTTGTTTTGCTGTAATGCATTTTTGATGCGTTTCAGTGCATTTTGATGTGTTTTGTCAAGTTCTGTGCAGAAAAAATGCAGCATTTTGTACTTCTTTCTTTCTTCCTCACTGATCACACTGGTGTGAACTCTGCCATTGGAACCCATATAATCAACTGTCCATGCCTTTTTGATGCAGAAAAAAAAAGTGCACTGGACTGCATCTGGTGTGAATCGGCCCTTACTTCTAATAATATTGATTCTGGGCTATTACATCATCATTTTTTTAAATGGTATGTATTACCTATACAGTTCTGATATGGTTGAAGAGATTTATAGCCAATGAAAATGTTTTAAACTTGTATCAATAAAAGGTACTTACATGTGTAGAAAGTAGGGATGCACAGATGTCTATACCAAGCATTTGCGCGAGTATCAGTACTCTCGATACCGAAACTGATACTTTGCGGTGCAATTTGCGCCCATACAAAATGAATGGGCGCAAATCGCACTGCAAAGAATTGCATGTTATTTTTTACAGGAATGCAGTGCTATTTCTATCCGAATTGCATGTGATTTTCCCCCACTGCTCCTGTGTGTGTATAGAAAGGGAAAAGTGCCATCTAGTGGGCAGGTTAAAAAATGTTAGGACTGGAGGAGATGTAGAGACGGTCCACCCCCAAGCTGACATCACTTCCATCCTATACCCACGGGGTCCCAGACCTCCAGCCCTGTGAGCACCTCCAACGGCCCTGATTTGCTATCATCGGCAGACTGGGACACCTATGTAGATTATTTTGCATGTGGCCAGATATGTACTGAGTTCTAACTTTTTTTAAACTGCCCACTAGATGGCACTTACCCTTTCTATACATGTACTGCATTCCTGTTCAAAACGTATACGATTCTTTGCAGTGCAATTTGCGTCAATTTTTTGTAATAGCGCAAATTGCACTGCAAAGTTACTCGGTAACAGCGAGTACTTGACCATAAGTATCACAGCAAAACATTTTGTAGACATTGTTGCATGTCACATTAGCCATAAAAAAATAATAATTATATATATATCTATATATATCTATATATATACATATATATCTATATATATATATATATATATATATATATATATATATATATATATATATATATGTCAGTTCAACAAGCCTATATTTACAGGGGTCCCATACATTTACAATGTTCCAGTTTGCAAAACAGGAAGTATAATAAGGGCTCCTTTACACCAGGTTTGTTGAGCTGTGTTGATGGGCATCAATGCTGATGAAAGGAGGCTCAAAACAAGGACACGTAGAAGAAAATTTTTATATGTGTCCTGCTCACACCACACGTGTGTTGGAGTGCACTGCATGAAAATGTAGTATGTCTGCATTTTTTTTGTTGAGCAACGCATAAAAACAAATATAAACCTGCAAAGCATGTTTTGCCTAGAGCTGAATGAAGTATAATTTTGTGACATTTCAATAAGGTTAAAAAAAAAAAAGGAAAAATAGAAACACTGCAATATGCAACACACCAAGTCAAAGAGCAATGCATTTGGATAATAAAACGTATACTGACGTGTTAAGGGAGCAATGACACTTCTATGTCCAGCAATGTCATCTGAATAATAGGCCTACTTTTACATTTAAAAAAACCTCAGTATTGTTTTAAATAATTAAGTGCAGTCAAAATAAGAAACACAAAAATCAGCACAAGGGACATCATTTACAGTCAGTAGGATGTGTCCCTTGTGCTGATTCCTCTTCCGGTGAAAACCTTCTCCATCCATGCCACCCACCCTCATGATCTTCTGGGGTGGTGAGGGGTTATTAGAACTGTGGGAGCTGTAACAGGATCTCCTCAAGAGTGCCTGACTATGTCTGCCCTTTTCCCCTAGCTCCTCTATTTATAAAAGCCAGTATTACAGCTTCTATGAATTGAGGGGTGGACCTATCAATCATCTGCCCCTCCTCCATTCTTAGATGGTTTTTCATGCATAGAAGGCCTTGTCTCTATTTATTATTAGCAACCTTTTTCTAGTCTAGACATAAAAAGACTTGCGAGGACTAATGCTCTTTTACTTATTTTCAATATTTTACTTAAAGAGAGGAAGCAGAACAGTTACCATATGCAAATATTTTAGGGTTTGAAGTAAGTTTCAAGGGACTCTCGGTATACAATAATGTATAGCAGGTCACTGAAGATCTCTGCACATTTGTTTCACTAACACTGAAGCCAAGTAGATTTTTTGAGAGGTGACATCATTTTATTTCTTTAACTGGATTTATGGTTTGTAAAAAAAGGACTTATAATACAATGTACTCACCTTGACAGGATTTCCAAAAGTCAGATATTCTTAGGTTTTCCCTATTGGATCAAAAACAAAAAAACACATTCACAGCTAATACTTTTAGAAATGCTGGCACAAAACCATAAATATCATTCATAAAATATCACACTATTTTCAGTCAAAGGTATTGAAAGTCATTTTGATAAATGGACACATATAGCTCTCATATCTCCTCCATGTGCTGCAAAATGCATTTGATTTATGTATATGCACTAAATCAGTCACTGCAGCCAGATGTTATATCCAGCAATATTTGTTGCTGTGCTACACAAAATAAGACTTACATTACTCTTTCTTTATATACTTCCTATGTGGTGGACTTTATAACCCTTGGCTGCTTATACTGACCAAATGTGACTATTCACCATTTAAATGGACAAAGCCTACCTGCTCAATGATTTTTCGTAGTGCACCAAAATCTACAGTATGGTTGCCTCTAACCCAGGATCTCTTCAGGACTTCCTTTTCTATGAACCTGGATTCCAAGTTTGTAACTCTGCCCACATAGAAACCATTCAATGTATACATGCATCTGATTATTTAGGAGCATACTGGCAATTTGTCCTTTACATAATTAGCCATTCACTGAAAGCCAGGCACACTCCAACATAAACTGGAGAAGGTCCTACAACAGGGGTAGGCAACCTCGGCCCTTCAGCTATGGTGAAACTACAAATCCCATCATGCCTCTGCCTCTAGGAGTCATGCCTGTGATTGTCAGGGTCTTGCAATGTTTAATGGGACTTGTAATTTCAAAACAGCAGGAGGGCCGAGGTTGCCTACCCCTGTCCTACAACATAAACACACAAGTCAATTCATTCAGTTGCATTCTGTCTTTGTGTGAAAACATATATATATCAATATATTTTTTTATCATTATTATAATTTTTTGGAAATAACCAAGCGTCATCAGTGAAAAGAAGAACGGAGTCCTGGAAGAGATAGTATTGCCCCCAAAAAGTCCTGATCTCAACAATATTGAGTCTGTCTGGGATTACAAAAAAACACCAGCAACAGAGACAGCCTAAATCCACAGAAGAATTGTGGTCAGTTTCCTTGATGTTTGGTATAACCTGCCTGCCCAGTTCATGCGTTTTCTTTTTTTTTTTAGGCAAAAATAGGTACAGTTTTTTTTTCTGTTTATGTATTTTGCAGGTTAAAGCGGAACTAAAGGCAAAAAGTACCTACCTTAATTCCAGCTGTTCGACTCCGCATGCTCCCTCGCTGGCATCTTCTCCCCTGCTTCTTCCAAATTCCGGTCTTTGGAGGTATAGATTGGCTGACATGGGATGACGTCAAACCTGTGCTTGTGTAAGGGCATGGTCATCCTGTACATTCTACAGGGGATTGCGAATAGGCAGCTAGGTGTCTTTATTGCAGAAGAGACATTGCATGTCTCTTCTGCAAAAAAAATTAAAAAAGCCTGTTTGCAATGTTTTGCTTTCAACCCTAGTTCCACTTTACTTAATAAAAAATATTATTAGCAAAATTTATATATATAGTTGTGCTCATAAGTTTACATACCTTGGCAGAATTTCTTGGCCATTTTTCAGAGAATATGAATGATAACACAAAAACATTTCTTTTACTCATGGTTAGTGTTTAGCCATTTATTATCAATCAACTGTGTCTACTCTTTTTAAATCATAATGACAACAGAAACTACCCAAATGACCCAGATCAAAAGTTTACATACCCTGGTGATTTTGGCCTGATAACATGCACACAAGTTGACACAAAGGGGTTTGAATGGCTTTTAAGGGTAACCATCCTCACCTGTGATCTGTTTGCTTGTAATTAGTGTGTGTATAAAAGGTCAATGAGTTTCTGGACTCCTGACAGACCCTTGCATCTTTCATCCAGTGCTGCACTGACGTTTCTGGATTCTGAGTCATGGGGAAAAGAATTGTCAAAGAATCTGCGGGAAAAGGTAGTTGAACTGTATAAAACCAGAAAGGGATATAAAAAGATATCCAAGGAATTGAGAATGCCAATCAGCAGTGTTCAAACTCTAATCAAGAAGTGGAAAATGAGAGGTTCTGTTGAAACCAAACCACGGTCAGGTAGACCAACTAAAATTTCAGCTACAACTGCCAGGAAAATTGTTCGGGATGCAAAGAAAAACCCACAAATAACTTCAGGTGAAATACAGGACTCTCTGAAAACATGTGGTGTGGCTGTTTCAAGATGCACAATAAGGAGACACTTGAAGAAAGATGGTCTGTATGGTCGAGTCGCCAGAAGAAAGCCATTACTACGCAAATGCCTCAAAATATCCCGCTTACAATATGCCAAACAGCACAGAGACAAGCCTCAAACCTTCTGGCACAAAGTTATTTGGAGTGATGAGACCAAAATAGAGCTTTTTGGCCACAACCAAAAACACTACAAGGCCTATGATGAAAGGTACGGAGGTGGATCGCTGATGTTTTGGGCATGTGTGAGCTATAAAGGCACAGGAAATTTGGTCAAAATTGATGGCAAGATGAATGAAGTATGTTATCAAAAAATACTGGAGGAACATTTGCATTCATCAGCCAGGAAGCTGTGCATGGGACGTACTTGGACATTCCAACATGACAATGATCCAAAACACAAGGCCAAGTCGACCTGTCATTGGCTACAGCAGAATAAAGTGAAGGTTCTGGAGTGGCCATCTCAGTCTCCTGACCTCAATATCATTGAGCCACTCTGGGGAGATGTCAAACATGCAGTTCATGCAAGCCATCCCAAGAATTTACAGGAACTGGAGGCTTTTTGCCAAGAGGAATGGGAAGCTTTACCATCTGAGAAGATAAAGAGCCTCATCTACAAACAACACAAAAGACTTCAAGGTGTCATTGATATTAAAGGGGCCAATAAAAAGTTTTTGTGTTATCATTCATATTCTCTGAAAAATGGCAAAGAAATCATAAATTCTGCCAGGCTATGTAAACTTAAGAGCATAACTGTGTGTGTATATATATACACATATACACACACACATAAATATTCATTTCATTATTATTCAAAGCATCCTGACTGTACAACATTTTTTTCACAACTGCCTACATTTTGCACAGTACAGTGTATATATTTACAGTATATTTATTTCAGGTATTTATATAGCGCCATCAATTTACGCAGCGCTTTACATATACATTGTATATTCACATCATATAGATATCCACAAAATTTGTGGTTGCAGCACTCTATAAATTTATTTCACAAGATCAAGTAACAGCTTTTCATGCAGGTACGAAAGTCTGCTCTTCCTTAGGTTCGAGACACTGAATAAAAGAAGTTACATTATACATAATATAAAAAGAAGCAACATTTTATATAGTATAAAAAGAAGTAACAATTTAGTATTAACACAGTTTCTGGTTCCTGTTTGTATCCTGTATATTATACTATGTAAAATGTTACTTCTTTTATTCAGTGTTTCTGACCTGGGGAAGTCCAGACTTTGCCCCAAAGATTGTACTTGAATAAAATGCTGTTTTTTGACATTGTGAAATAAATTTACCTAGTGCTGCAACCACAAGTTTTCCTATATACAGCAGTTGTTCTGCTGAGGTCAGTCCTGTTGCAAGAGCACCAACTACTAACATTGTTGTGCGTTTTTTGCATACATCCTTATTTTATATACACTCTATTAGCAAAAGTATTGGGACGCCTGCCTTTACACGCACATGAACTTTAATGGCATCCCAGTCTTAGTCCGTAGGGTTCAATATTCAGTTGGCTCACCCTTTGCAACTATAACAATTTCAACTCTTCTGGGAAGGCTGTCCACAAGGTTTAGGAGTGTGTCTATAGAAATGTTTGACAATTCTTCCAGAAGCACATTTGTGAGGTCAGGCACTGATGTTGGATGAAAAGGCCTGGCTCGCAGTCTCCAATCTAATTCATCCCAAAGGTGTTCTATCGGGTTGAGGTCAGGACTCTGTGCAGCCCAGTCAAGTTCCTCCACCCCAAACTTGCTCATCCATGTCTTTATGGAACTTGCTTTGTGCACTGGTACAAATCATTTGGTGGAGGGGGGGATTATGAAAAGAGTTTTTTTTTTCAGGGGTTGGGCTTGGCCCCTTAGTTCCAGTGAAGGACTAACGAGTCACATGACACTGGGGAAGGAAAATGGCTAATTGGGCCCAGTTTGGACATTTTCACTTAGGGGGTGTACTCACTTTTGTTGCCAGCGGTTTAGACATTAATGGCTTTCTGTTGAGTTATTTTGAGGGGGCAGCAAATTTACAACAAGCTGTACACTCACTACTTTACATTGTAGCAAAGTGTCATTTCTTCAGTGTCCTCACATGAAAAGATAGAATAAAATATTTACAAAGATGTGAGGGGTGTACTCACTTTTGTGAGATGCTGTATATATATATATATATATATATATATATATATATATATATATATATATATATATATATATATATATACACACACACACACACACACACACATACATGTTTACTCACATTGTGTCCCTAATTTTTTTAATGACATCTTTCACATTTACACCCAGATGCAGATCTTGTGAAGATCTTTCAGCTTTACAAGGTGAGTTTCCTTTAATCTGCTGTGACTTCTTGCCTGCCTTCCTCCTGCTTACCACCTGCCAAGCATCTGACTCCATGCTGGGGAACAGCAAAGACACCTAAAGACAGCAAAAAGTTGAAGTGAGGAAAAAAAGTCTGAAAAATGTTTTTACTATTACTGACAAAAATAGCAAGAAACTGAACAGTATCAAATTGTGTTTAAAGGGGGAAATAAAATTAGTTTTCTATGTTAAAGGGGAACTCCAGACAGAGAGACTTTCTCATTTCTATTGAGTAAAAAAATAAATAAACAAATAAAGGGGCTGTCATCATGGAGTTTTTTTTTACTTTAACAGCTGCAACATGTGAACTATACATAGAACTTATACACAACTCACCAACGTATACCAGAGAACAAAAACCCTGCTGCTGGGTCCTGCCATCTTTCACCTCAAACAGCATAGAAAAGTTACAACAAGGCTATAAAATACAGAAAGGACACCAAAAACAATGCTACCATTCCTGTGAACGTCATGTGTCACTGCACTCTGCATTTCAGTGAGTGAATTGGAAAGAAGGGCTCTATGCCGCTGACTTTTCACAAAAGTCAACATTTGTATACACGTCATAGTGCTGTTTAGTGTACCAAGGCTGCTCATTTGCTGGCAGGCAGGAATATGTTAGAAAGAGCTGAGGGAATGAATTATAAGGATACCACTATATATGAATGCTTGGGGAATAAAAATATTCCATTTATATTTATAATTTGTAGTAGTGGTTGCTTCAGGTGACTAAAAGGCACCGATTATGTGATCATTGAAAAAGTAGAGGAGGAAGGGAAGAGGCAAAGGGATAATGAGAGGGGAAGGAGGAGAGGGGGAAAGGGAAGAGAGAATGAGAGGGAAGAGGGGAAAAGGGAGAAGAAAAAGGAAGGGAAGAGGGTAGAGGAGACAGCAGGGTGAGGGAAAAGAGGAAATATGGGAGAGGGGAAAATGGGAAGAGGGAAGTGGAGATGGAAGGGAAGAGAAGAGGGGAATGGGGTATGAGGGAAGAGGACAGGGGGAGAGGGAAATGGAAAGAGGAGAGGGGGTGACAGAAGAGGAGAATGGGAAAGGGAAGAAAAGAAAAGGGGATGTTGAGGGTAAAGGGAGAGGAGAAGGGGAAGGGGAGTAGAGGAAATGATGGGGGTGAAAGGGAGAGGAAAGATTTGAAGAGGGGAGGAAGGATGAGAAGGGAAGATGAGGGAAGAGGTGAGAGAAGAGGGAAGAGGAGAGGGGAATGAGAAAAGGAAGAGGAGAAGAGGAAGAGGAAATGATGGGGGGGAAGAGGGGGGAGTGGGGAGGGACATTGAGAGGGGAAGGTGAGGGAAGAGGGGAAGACAAGAGAGGAGGGGGAGAGGGGAAGAAGAAAAGGACAACCAGAGGGAAAGATTGAATGGAACAGGAGGGGAAAGGAGGGAAGAGGAGAAAGGAAGAGGGAAGATGGAAAAGGAGAGGGTAAGGGGGAAAGGTAGATAGGAGGAGAAGAAGGTGAGGAGGAGGGGAAGAAGAGAAGGATGATGGGAGGGGAAGAGTAGATGAAAAAGGAGAGGAAAGGAGGGAAGAGAAGAAGATGAGGTGGAAGAGGAGAGGGACAAGGAGAAGAAGGCGAGGGGGGAGGGGAGAGAGGAAAAGAAGAAGGCGAGGGGGAAGGGAAGAGGGAAAGAGAAGGAGGCGAGGGGGAAGGGGAGAGAGGAAGAAAGGCGAGGGGGAAGGGGAGAGAGGAAGAAAGGCGAGGGGGAAGGGGAGAGAGGAAGAGAAGAAGGCGAGGGGGAAGGGGAGAGAGGAAGAGAAGAAGGCGAGAAGAAGGCGAGAGGAGAGAGAAAGAAAAGAAGGCGAGAGGGGAAGGGGAGAGAGGAAGAGAAGAAGGCAAGGGGGAAGAGGAGAAAGAGAAGAAGGCGGGGGGGAAGGGGAGAGAGGAAGAGAAGAAGGCGAGGGGGAAGGGGAGAGAGGAAAAGAAGAAGACGAGGGGGAAGGGGAGAGGGGAGAAGGCGAGGGGGAGAGAGGAAGAGAAGGCGAGGGGGAAGGGGAGAGAAGAAGGCAAGGGGGGAAGGGGAGAGGGGAAGAGAAGAAGGCGAGGGGGAAGGGGAGAGAGGAAGAGAAGAAGGTGAGGGGGAAGGGGAGAGAGGAAGAGAAGAAGGCGAGGGGGAAGGGGTGCGGGGAAGAGAAGAAGGCGAGGGGGAAGGGGAGAGGGGAAGAGAAGAAGTCGAAGGGAAAGGCGAAGAGAAGAAGGCGAGGGGGAATAGGAGAGGGAAAGAGAAGAAGGCGAGGGGGAAGGGGAGAGAGGAAGAGACAAAGGTGAGGGGGAAGGGGAGAGAGGAAGAGAAGAAGGCGAGGGGGAAGGGGAGAGAAGAAGGCGAGGGGGGAAGGGGAGAGGGGAAGAGAAGAAGGCGAGGGGGAAGGGGAGAGAGGAAGAGAAGAAGGCGAGGGGGAAGGGGTGAGGGGAAGAGAAGAAGGCGAGGGGGAAGGGGAGAGGGGAAGAGAAGAAGTCGAAGGGAAAGGCGAAGAGAAGAAGGCGAGGGGGAATAGGAGAGGGAAAGAGAAGAAGGCGAGGGGGAAGGGGAGAGAGGAAGAGACGAAGGTGAGGGGGAAGGGGAGAGAGGAAGAGAAGAAGGTGAGGGGGAAGGGGAGAGGGTGAAGGGAAGAGAAAAAGGCGAGGGGGGAAGGGGAGAGGGGAAGAGAAGAAGGCGAGGGGGAAGGGGAGAAAGGAAGAGACGAAGGTGAGGGGGAAGGGGAGAGAGGAAGAGAAGAAGGTGAGGGGGAAGGGGAGAGGGTGAAGGGAAGAGAAAAAGGCGAGGGGGGAAGGGGAGAGGGGAAGAGAAAAAGGCGAGGGGGAAGAAGAGAGAGGAAGAGAAGAAGGCGAGGGGGAAGGGGTGAGGGGAAGAGAAGAAGGCGAGGGGGAAGGGGAGAGGGGAAGAGAAGAAGTCGAAGGGAAAGGCGAAGAGAAGAAGGCGAGGGGGAATAGGAGAGGGAAAGAGAAGAAGGCGAGGGGGAAGGGGAGAGAGAAGAGACAAAGGTGAGGGGGAAGGGGAGAGAGGTAGAGAAGAAGGCGGGGGGGAAGGGGAGAGAAGAAGGCGAGGGGGGAAGGGGAGAGAGGAAGAGAAGAAGGCGAGGGGGAAGGGGAGAGAGGAAGAGAAGAAGGTGAGGGGGAAGGGGAGAGAGGAAGAGAAGGCGGCGAGGGGTGAGGGGAAAAGAAGAAGGCGAGGGGGAAGGGGAGAGGGGAAGAGAAGAAGTCGAAGGGAAAGGCGAAGAGAAGAAGGCGAGGGGGAATAGGAGAGGGAAAGAGAAGAAGGCGAGGGGGAAGGGGAGAGAGGAAGAGACAAAGGTGAGGGGGAAGGGGAGAGAGGTAGAGAAGAAGGCGAGGGGGAAGGGGAGAGAAGAAGGCGAGGGGGGAAGGGGAGAGAGGAAGAGAAGAAGGTGAGGGGGAAGGGGAGAGGGGAAGAGAAGAGGGCGAAGGGGAGAGGGGAAGAGAAGAGGGGGAAAGGGAGAGAAGGCGAGGGGGAAGGGGAGAGGGGAAGAGAAGAGAGGGAAGGGGAGAGAAGGCGAGGGAGATTGGAAAAGAAGAGGGGGAAGGGGAGAGAAGGCGAGGGGGAAGAGAAGGCGGCAAGGGGAAAGGGGAAGAGAAGAAGGCAAGGGGAAAGGGGAAGAGAAGAAGGCAAGGGGGAAGGGGAGAGAGAAAGAGAAGAGGGGGAAGGGGAGATTGGAAGAGAAGAAGGTGAGAGGGGAAGAGAAGAGGGGGAAGGGGAGAGAAGGCGAGGGGGAAGGGGAAGAGAAGAGGGGAAGGGGAGAGAGGAAGAGAAGAGGGGGAAGGGGAGATTGGAAGAGAAGAGGGGAAAGGGGAGATTGGAAGAGAAGAAGGCGAGAGGGGAAGGGAGAGGAGAAGAGAAGAAAGCGAGAGGGGAAGAGGAGAGGGGAAGAGAAGAAGGCAAGGGGGAAGGGGAGAGGGGAAGAGAAGAAGGCAAGGGGGAAGGGGAAGAGAAGAAGGCAAGGGGGAAGGGGAGAGGGAAGAGAAGAAGGCAAGGGGGAAGGGGAAGAGAAGAAGGCAAGGGGGAAGGGGAGAGGGGAAGAGAAGAAGGCGAGGGGGAAGGGGAGAGGGGAAGAGAAGAAGTCGAAGGGAAAGGCGAAGAGAAGAAGGCGAGGGGGAATAGGAGAGGGAAAGAGAAGAAGGCGAGGGGGAAGGGGAGAGAGAAGAGACAAAGGTGAGGGGGAAGGGGAGAGAGGTAGAGAAGAAGGCGAGGGGGAAGGGGAGAGAAGAAGGCGAGGGGGGAAGGGGAGAGAGGAAGAGAAGAAGGCGAGGGGGAAGGGGAGAGAGGAAGAGAAGAAGGTGAGGGGGAAGGGGAGAGAGGAAGAGAAGGCGGCGAGGGGTGAGGGGAAAAGAAGAAGGCGAGGGGGAAGGGGAGAGGGGAAGAGAAGAAGTCGAAGGGAAAGGCGAAGAGAAGAAGGCGAGGGGGAATAGGAGAGGGAAAGAGAAGAAGGCGAGGGGGAAGGGGAGAGAGGAAGAGACAAAGGTGAGGGGGAAGGGGAGAGAGGTAGAGAAGAAGGCGAGGGGGAAGGGGAGAGAAGAAGGCGAGGGGGGAAGGGGAGAGAGGAAGAGAAGAAGGTGAGGGGGAAGGGGAGAGGGGAAGAGAAGAGGGCGAAGGGGAGAGGGGAAGAGAAGAGGGGGAAAGGGAGAGAAGGCGAGGGGGAAGGGGAGAGGGGAAGAGAAGAGAGGGAAGGGGAGAGAAGGCGAGGGAGATTGGAAAAGAGGGGGAAGGGGAGAGAAGGCGAGGGGGAAGAGAAGGCGGCAAGGGGAAAGGGGAAGAGAAGAAGGCAAGGGGAAAGGGGAAGAGAAGAAGGCAAGGGGGAAGGGGAGAGAGAAAGAGAAGAGGGGGAAGGGGAGATTGGAAGAGAAGAAGGTGAGAGGGGAAGAGAAGAGGGGGAAGGGGAGAGAAGGCGAGGGGGAAGGGGAAGAGAAGAGGGGAAGGGGAGAGAGGAAGAGAAGAGGGGGAAGGGGAGATTGGAAGAGAAGAGGGGAAAGGGGAGATTGGAAGAGAAGAAGGCGAGAGGGGAAGGGAGAGGAGAAGAGAAGAAAGCGAGAGGGGAAGAGGAGAGGGGAAGAGAAGAAGGCAAGGGGGAAGGGGAGAGGGGAAGAGAAGAAGGCAAGGGGGAAGGGGAAGAGAAGAAGGCAAGGGGGAAGGGGAGAGGGGAAGAGAAGAAGGCAAGTGGGAAGGGCAGAGAGGAAGAGGAGTAGGAGGAAGGGGAGATGGGAAGATGAGGAGGGAAGAGAACATGAGGTCGAAGGGGAGAGGTGTATAGGCAGAAGAAAAAGTATTGAGATGTTCTTTATACACTGAGACACATTTATAACCCACTGCTCAGCTTTATATTGGTCATTAATCTTTCTGAATAGGTGTGTATGCACACTAATGCCATTTGCACTGAGTTCTCATGCCCCTCTGTACTCCCCTGACATATGCGGACTGTCCTGTATATTCTCGTACAGTACACGGGAAGTGTGTGGAGGGAGGGGAAGAAGCAGCACGTGCTCTCTAGCTCCGTCCTCACGTACAGGTAACCGAGGAGGATCGTCTATATACACGAGTGGGGGAAGGACTGACAGTCGGGATAGTCCGGAGATTATTGAAGGGGTCAGTCTTGCGTCTCACCAGCCCGCTCACTTACCTCTGCGTTCCAACAGCAGGCAAAGCGGAAGAGTATGTGCGTCCCAAGCCTCGCTCCTCCCCATGACGTGTATGTGGTGCGCCGTGTGTTTGGAAAGTGAGAAGGAAGCGGGGAATGTAGAAAGTGTCTGTCTGAGGATAGAGGAAGAGCAGGTAGGGAGGAGCGGGCTGCTGCCTCTGTATGGGCTTGTCATACTGTCATTGTACGAATCCAGGAGAATAGGTGCTGTGTTATTGTAGAACAGTTAGGACAAGTTTTCGGTGGATGTCTGTGCTGGGACTTGTGGTTCCACTGCAGCCTCTCACAGATGGGTTATTCAGGGAGGCAGACACCATTGTGAGAAGAGGACCCCCTCCCCCATTACTGAACACGTCTCTTCCCAATGTCTGATCTCTGGGCACACACCTTTGTTAGTATTGGAGAATGATCCTGGACACTGACACCATGAATTGCTTGCTGACAGTTTAATGTAATGTCATTACGATGACTGCCAACAAGTAGTTAGGGGCCCATTCACACCCACCAGATGCGTTGAGCAGCTTTCCCCTTGTCATTCTGTGCTGTGCTATCATGCAACCCACACATTGCATTGCTCTGCAACCAGTAGACCTTATAGTGGAACTCTCCTCCTCTCCAGTCCAGCAATGCGGTGTACCAGAACTTCCTGCCGGCCTCTGACACCCAGGTCTTGATCGCTGGATGCATTCATTGGCCAGGCTGAGATGACATCACTCCCGCGCATGCATGGGAGTTCAGCATAGCCAGATGTGCACAATGAGCTGCATGTGCACAACTCCGCATACAGGGAGGTAGATAACAAAGCATGTCTTGTCTGCGTTTAAAAATCCTTATAATAATATATGTTTTATAAAGTTCCACTTCAATGTAATTTCAATAGAGTTTTCACCAAAAAAGAGTATACTGCAATCTGTTTTCAACGCGGTGGCTGCCTTCCATACACAGCAGCAGTAGTGTGTGTTGGTGTAAATGGGAACTTTAAAGTGGTTGTAAACCTCTACGTTTACCCATTGAAGTGACTGGGGGAGTGACTCAGGCCATTGGCCACTGCAGCCATTTGTCCTGTATATCGTAAAACTCAAAAGGATTTTTCACAGATTTACAAAGCATGGATTTGCTGTTACAAACTGTACAAGAGCTCTGAGAGCTGATTGGAGGGAAGGGACACACCCCTTCGCACAGGAACAGAACTAAGGATGAGGTCCGGCGTGTTCGCACAGCCCACGTGCAGAGCCCGATAGGAAGTAGGTGCTGTGCTAATCACAGGCATTGAGACATTTTCCTGATGCGCGGCTGCAGAGATCGGGAAATGTCTCACTGCCTGTGATCAGCGCTGTTCTGACTTCCTGGCGGACTTTGCATGTGGGCTGTGCGAACACGTCGGAGCTCATCCTTAAACAGAACTGAAGCTGTCAATTAGCTGGAGGTCCCACCCCTGTCAACTTTTTAGCTCTTGGTGTCAGGAAAACTTGTCAGAAGTGACTCAAAGAATAGAGGAACTCGACAGCTTAGAGAAATGACATTTAGTGCTTTGGACAGAGGCAAGTAAGCACTATATAAATATGTGCTTTGTTCAGTTTTTATGTCTGTGCTTTACAACCACTTTAATTTGCCAGTAGGGCTTAAATAGCTTTAAAGGAGAAGTATAACCAAAGCTATTTTGGCTATACTTCTGGGGATCACAGGAGTGCAGTTCATTCTGCACACCTATGACCCGTTTTCAGCCGACAGTGGGCAAGATTCTGATCGTATGGTCGGGATCCTCACAGAAGCCTGGACCACCACCTGACATAGTCTCTCAGCAATCTGCCAAGAGCATGAGCCAGCTCCACAGCCTGGCACTCCAGTGAGCGCTGGAGGGGACAGCAGAGAGCCACTGACTGACAGTCCCAGCTCTCTGCTCCGAGGGGGGGGGGGGATGTGTGATCAGCAGTGTTCGATTGTTCAGTTCCCACTGCAGAGCCAGGGGGGGGGGGGCAGATGCAGCATCACACTAGATATATATAGATATTTATTTTGTTCAAAGGCCCTACTTCTCTTTTTATCACTGATTTAACACTGTCATTGTCCTTTCTCTGTGCTGTTCAAAGCAAAAAAAAAGCTTTGTAGTGCACTACAACATAGCATGCAAACAGCTCACATCTACAAAACAAGTGTGTTGTGTAGGGTGGTCATTCACAATGCACCGTACCAAGTAGATGGCTTGCTATGTGTTTTACTTTTGTATTATGGTAGTGTGAATTGGCCCTCAGTCTTGTAAAGGAAGGACTTTTGTACAAGTTAAATCAAATGACTCTGCTCAGTTTAAATGTGGCTGGGGTCATTGGTTTTATTATCTAATTTGGTCAATGATGTTGTGGTTGTAAAATTAGGAGAAGATAGAGGAAGGAAGTGTGTAGCCACTGGCAATTAACACAAGCAGCTGATTTGTTTATCTGATGTCGTAGTAAGGGTTGGACACATTTCTATACCTTAATAAAATTCTGTATGAAAAATCTAGGGCAGAGAAAATACAAGGGGTGATTTACTAAGGGGAAGATCTTCACTGAAAAAGTGTGAAAAGTAAATTCCTGTTCATCATGAATACTCAGTCACATGCAGATGCTTGTGTTCTGGTTAGATAATTGAAGTGAATACCAGTCACTAGACTGATGCTTGTTTGCCACCTAATGGTGTGTTTGTAATATTACAGGCTGAGTGGGAATGAGGAGGAGGGGGATGAATCATGGGAATTGTGTCTTGTGATCATTGATGTGATCTTGAGTTGTCTTCTCTTCCTTTGTTGTTTCCAGGCTGACCGGTTTGGGTGGATCGTTACAAAGTGGAGGAACTCCTGTGGAGGCAGCTGTGATCACCTATTCTGTGAGGTTGGTACAGTATATGAACTGAATTTTGGATGCCGACAGACTTGGAAAGGGGGGCAGTCTGATCACATGGGATCACTTGCTGCATGGATGGGGGGGTTGGCAGGATCTCATGTAAAGTTCTGTTCAACTTACTATGAGGACACGGTACAGGTGTATACTGGATGATGGCGGCTGTACATACAGGATCACAGTCTCTTTTGGGTGGTATGAGACCCTGTGATAGCAGTCCACAAATGATCAGATCTCGGATTTCTATAGGTTTGCAGAGAACAGTATTATTTGTATGGCTAAAGTAAATAATCTTATCAATTCATGTCCTTGTTTAATTTAAAAAGAATATATTCTTTAATCTATGTAAGTTAATAGAGTGGTTTCAGTTGCTGATCACGATATCTATTCTGTTTCCTGTTTATAAATGCAGTAGCATTTATGCTTTACAGCCCATTTCGATTAATGCATTTTTTGTGTTAGGCAGATGGATTGACATGCGTGTTGACGTGTTTGTTTGTTTTTTTATGCATTTTTAAATTTAGAATTCAGAGTTGATAGAGTTAAGGTGGCCGTTGATGGATAAGATTTTTGGCTGGTTCAACAGGGACCAAACGAATTTCGATCCATGTGTGGCACTGTAGTTGAACAGAAGTTGTTCTATCGAAGACTCCTGTTCAACGGCCCTGTCAGAAAAACACTGCTTGATCACCTTTGATCTGTGTATTCTGACAGCAGTAGAGTCTCCCCTCTGTCAGAATACAATAGCGCAGCAAGGAGGATTCGCAATGGATGGGGGAATCCATTTTGGTTTTTTTGCTCAGCCCGCTTGCTAAACGAAAAAAACAAAAAAACTGAACAATTGTATGGCTGGCTTTAAGAGCCATTGACCCGGGCTTGTTAATACCTGTTTCCAATGTATCAAAACACGTGTGTTTTGATTTGCTGCCGTTGACTTCTATAGGCCTTGCAACTTACTAAAATGGAGCAGGGAAAAAAAGTGTATTATGGGTTGAACCCATGTATTTTAGCCCATTGTAACACCTGTTTTAACATGCAACAGTGTGATTGGGCCCTCAGGAGCCTCTGCACATTTGTCTGTTTTCACACAGCAAAACTCTTTTTTTCTGCATTAAAATGCATGTCAAATGCAAATTCATTATTTTCTTTGCAGCTGCTTCACATCTGTACATTGTAGTTTAGGCCCCTTTCACACATGAGTCATTTGCAGCGTGTAAAGCGTCTCTCCTCTCACTCCAGTGTGAAAGCCCGAGTGCTTTCACACTGGAGCTGTGCGCTGGCAGAACTCAAAAAGAAGCCCTGCAAGCAGCATCTTTGAGGCGCTGTATGATCCGTGTATACGCTGCTCCTAAAGCACCCCTGCCCATTGAAATCAATGGGCAGCGCTGCAGCAGCGGCGCTTTTAACCCTTTTTCGGCTGCCAGCGGGGGTTAAAAGCGGGCAAAAAGCGCTGCAAAAACTATGGTAAAGCGCCTCTAAAAATGGCGATTTACTGCCGACGCCTGTGCGCTGCCAATGTGAAGGTGCCCTAAAGGTTAATTTCCTACATATGTGGCTTTTTGTTTAATTGTTGCCATGTTTCGTTTTATGATTGTGACTGTTATGACCTGCAGTTACAGAATATGAATCCCATAAAAAATAAATTTGTTTTGCCTACTCACTCATGTTACATACTGTATATTACTAATTCCCCAAGGGGATGCAAACTTTTGAGCACATATCAACAAACAAAGAAGGAACTTATGAACCAAGAGACTTTGCTTTAGTTCAATGTGGGTGTTAGCAGATGGGGATGATACCCTAACAGCATCTGCATATGAATAAAGCTACAAACTTATAAAGCTTGCAAACACCCAGGAGCTCAAGAGATCACAGGTGGGTGTGTTCCTCTGAATTGGAAAGCATATCAGAAAAAAAGGGGAGGAGAGGAAAACGAATTCTTCAACAAGGAACCAGCAAGATAGCAAAAGTATGTAATTTATTATAGAAAAATAATTCCACATATACACCAAACAAAAATCAAAAAATATGACAATAAGTGAACCAAATACCAACACTAAGAATAAAATAGACAACGTTGTCTAAGGACAGAAACAACACACAGATGGCCACCACATACAATTACATCCAACTGGCTAAGTAGACAAGGACCGTCTCATAAATTGTGTCTATGAAGTAATCTTGAGGGCCAAGAGGTAAATGTATGCAGCCGTGGATAATGAGCGGAATTATTTTTCTATAATAAATTACATACTTTTGCTATCTTGCTGGTTCCTTGTTGAAGAATTAGTTTTCCTCTCCTCCCCTTTTTTTCTGATAAACTTTTGAGCACAACTGTATCCCCCAGATCAGTTCTTGGTGGATTTAACGTTTATTGCAGTTTGCAAAAGATTTTACGCTGACTGTTTTAACTGTGCTTGCTTTTACAGTTGAAGTGAAGGTTATGCTCCTGCACAATGAATGCTGCATATTTGTCACCGTGAAGAGTTTGTGGCTGTGATGGGATTGAGTCATACAACTGTCCAGTAACTTCATGGCATCTCCCAATGCAGAACCAAAGCCGACATTATGGTGAGTCTATGTATTACAGAGCATTTCTTTCACTTGCAAAACCATTACCTTTTGAAATGTTGTAGGCCAGGTCAGAATTACTTTGAAAAGTTTATTATTATTATACAGGATTTATAAATTGCCAGCAGTTTGTGCAGTGAGAAGGGAAGGGAGATAGCACAGTTAAGCTGGCCTTACACGTATAAATTTCTTTTGTTCAGCATGCAGGCTGAATGAAAAAATTTAACACATTCTTACATCCAAGCTAACAGCGCAAATGGATAAAACCCACTGCCAGAACTGCCGCCTGTCATTACTTGAACAGTGCCTGAATGGATGCAGGCAATGGTTAGGCCAACAATTTTCTAACAGGCTCCTTCAACAAAAGTTGTTTGAACAAACAACTTTGCTCAAAACAGAGAGGTGATGGCAGACCATACACTGCTTGAATTTCATCGTAGCCAGCAGGAATCAGCCAATATTTGAACAGTGAATGGCCAGCTTAATTGCTTCCCGCCTGAAGGATGTGATATGACGTCCTGGGCTTGAAGTGGAGATATCTCAATGATGTCTGCAGCTACTGGCATCATCCAGATAGAGGGAATCACTGGCTAAAAAGAAAGCTAACGTAAAAGCCATTCTAGCGGCTGATTAGCAGCTAGATTACTTTTACAAGCAGCAGGAGGGGGCATGTAGTCCCCAAACACCCCCGCGCCTGTCAGCACCTCTCTTGGGTCTACCACAGAGCTGCCAGAGGACCTGATGGTCCCTGGCCATTTCTGTGATCCTGGGAGGCCAGAATTTTTTTTGTTTGTTTTTTTTAAACTCCTGCTTTCCATAGGAAGAGATTTGGGGTCTTATTAGACCCCAGATGTCTCCAGAGGACCTGTCATGCCTTATTTCTGTCACAAGGGATGTTTACATTTCTTGTGATAGGAATAAAAGTGATCAAAAAAAATTAAATGAAAGGGTCAATGTAATATTAAATTTTTTTTAAAGCGCTCCCATCCCCTCATGCTTGCACACAGAAGCGAACGCATGTGTAGGTCGCACCCACATATGTAAACTTTGTTCGCACCACACGTGAGGTATCGCCATGTACGTTATAGGGAGAGCAATAATTCTAGCTCTAGACCTTCTTTGTAACTCTAAACTGGTAACCTGTAAACATTTTTAAAGTGTCGCTATTTGAGATTTAAGTACTGTAGTTTGGTGCCATTCCACGAGTGTGCGCAATTTTATAGCGTGACATGTTAAGTATCTATTTACTTGGCGTAACATCATCTTTTTATATTTTACAAAAAAGTTGGATTATATATTGTGTTTTTTTGCATTAAAATTAAACTGTCTTTTTTTTGTTTTGTTTTTTTCCCCCCAAAAATTGTGTTTGACTGTGCAAATACCATGTGACATAAAAAATTGCAACGATAATTTTTGGAGCATCTGAGTGATTTTCTAGCAAAAAATTCAGATTTTAATGTGTAGGAGAGAAATGTCAGAGTTGGCCTGGGTGGGAAGTAGTTAACAATTCATAATGAGTGGATTAGGTGGGCCCTGCTCAAGAGAATTTACAGTCTACAGGGAAGGGGCAAGTGATGTAAAGGTAATAACTGTGGAGGATGAATTGATGTAGAAAGTAGAGGTTTGGTTTTTAGGTAGAGGTGGGTTAGGCTTCCCCATTTAAATGAGTTTTCAGGGATCACCTAGAGGGGGAAAGAGTAAGAGACAGCCGGACAGATTTGGGTGAGGAGTTTCACAGCCAAGGCTCTGGAGAAGTCTGGATCTTCGCATGGGAGAAGGTGATGAAAGGAGCTGGAGGTGTTAAGAGGAGTGATGACTGTTTGGGTGATATTTTGGGATGGGGTTGGTGATGTAGCTGGAGGTAGAGTTGTGGATGGCTTTGTATGTTAGTATTTTGAATTTTATGCTTTGGGGGTCCCTCAAGGCTCTCTCATTGGACCCCTTCTCTTCGCTATCTACACCTTCTCCCTTGGTCACTTGATAACCTCCCACAGCTTCCAATACCATCTCTATGCTGATGACACCCAAATCTATATCTCTACTCCTCGCCTCACTCGTTCAGTCTTCTCTCGCATTACTAATGGACGAGCTGGTAATATTCCCCTGCACCCGTGCCCTCCTTAATGACTTTTCCATCAAAATCAATAATGTAACCTCTCATGCCAGGGTACTAGGTGTAATCCTAGACTCTGACCTGTCCTTTCATCCCCAAATCCTATCGTTGTCAAAAACTTGTAGACTTAACCTCTGTAACCTCTCTAAAATATGCCCCTTTTTAACAAATGAAACCACCGAGCTACTCATTCACTCCCTTGTTATCTCTCGCCTTGACTATTGCAACTCTCTCCACATAGGCCTACCTCTCCATAGGCTATCCCCTCTTCAGTCTATCATGAATGCTGCTGCCAGACTTATCCACCTTACCAATCGCTCAGTATCTGCCACCCTTTTTCGCCAATCCCTCCACTGGCTCCCAATCACCCAGCGAATAAAATTCAAAATGCTAACTATAACATACAAAGCCATCCACAACTCTGCCCCGAGCTACATCACCAATCTTTTCTCCAAATATCACCCAAATTGTCTTCTCCGCTCTTCTCAAGACCTCCTGCTCTCAAGCTACCTCATCTCCTTCTCCTATGCTTGTCTCCAGGATTTCTCCAGAGCCTCTCCCATCCTCTGGAACTTTCTACTTCAATCTGTCCAGCTATCTCCTACTCAGGCAATCCCTGAAAACTCATCTCTTCAGGGAGGCCTATTACACCTCCAACTAATCTTCTACCACTTCCACCAGCTCATTCCCCACAGTTATAACATTTTGTACCACCTGCCCCACCCTATTAGATTGTAAGCTCTTCTGGGCAGGGCCCTCTTAACCCTCTTGTATTTTATTGTATTGTAACTTTTTTGTCTCCCTTGTATATTGTAAAGCGCTGCGTAAACTGTTGGTACTATATAAATCCTGTATAATAATAATGCTTTGGGCTATTGGAAGCCAGTAAAGGGATCAGCAGAGAGGCGCGGTGGGCACAGTCATTGGTAAGGTGAATGAATAAGAATACAGCAAAAATCCTATATTTCAAAATTGTTAAGACACAAAACAGAAAAATATTGCAATATATCTATCACAACAAAAAACCTAGAAGGTGTGAAAAGGGTGGCAAAAGTAGGAAAGAAGAGAAAATCGGAGGAATAAAAAGTGAAGAGACAGCGGTGCACTGCACATTCCTCTGGGTTTCTTCAGTAACTGCCTTTAGAGTATAATATCTGCATGCTTGTGGCTAGAGTTCCCTAAACCATTTATAAAATGAATAAGGATAATGGTACATATACAATATAACTAAATAGTAAAACATAGTCTCAATTTTTTAAGGAAAGAGGAGTTTTCCTTTTAAAGCTGAGCTCGGGGCACTAAAACTTTTATTCAAATATGTGTTTCAATTATCACAAAGGAAATAAAATCCACTCACCATAGGCCTGTGCAAACCTAGATATTACCTTGTAAAGGTAGCCGTGACATCGTCACTGTGCTGTACATACTGTAGCCTGTGCAGAGAGCATGGTTGTTGGGAGAAAAATGACAGGAGGGTTCAGCTACAAGACCAATCACCCTGCACAAAGAAAGAGAGCGGTAGTGGCTGTTCTGTAATACAAAAGGCTCTTGCCAAGTACAGGAGCTGTTCCGTGCTGGATTTATGCACAGATCTACAAAAAATAAACAAAGGACACCTAGTAAGAATACACATGGCTATTGCATTTAGAAAGTAATAGTTTAGCCTCTATTTCAGATTTAAAGGCTAAGTTCTCCTATGCAATCAAGGGTCCCCAGGAGGTAATCAAGTTATGCAGCTTTAAAAAAAAACATTGGATAATGTAAATGCATTACTTGTAGGCCATTTACGTCCCCTAAAAGCCTGGCTGAAAAACTCCCACCTGAGTTTAGTGATCCTGCAAGGGGAGAGAGCGTATGCATGAGAATTCTAACACTTGCTTCACTGATGCTTTTGGACAAGCTTCCAACAGGCCACTTACATCCCCTAGAAGCCTGGCCAAAAAAACTCTCATCTGAGCTCAGTGATGGGGGGGGGGGGGCAGGACGTATTCATAGGGATTCTAAGGATTCTAACAAGGAAGCTCACTTGCTCCACTGATTCTGAGGACCAGGGCACTCGTAGTACAACGTATCCTGGTCACAGTTTGCAATTAGACAGTGGGGGATGCTTCTGATCATGCGACAACCGATCAGTGGTCACATGATTGGGAAGAGGCCTGTGCTTCTTGGAGCTAACACTCACTCAAAGGACCGCCATGAGGGGGCAGCAAGGTGGTAAAAACTACACAGCTTTTTATTACCTCCTGGGGTCCCATTACTGCATAGGCTGGTTTCTTTAAAAGGTGAACCTGAAGACAACTTGCGCTAGCTAACCCCCTTTTAAGAATGCCAACTGCTGGTCTGTCTCTGGCTGCAATACTTTGAGACACTACTCCTTGAAGTGGCATGATAAAAAAGAGTGAATTCAAATATGATCTGCATTCTTGTTCCAGATTAGTGTCTAAGAAAGTACTAAAATCACTGGATCGGAACAACAATCCGGCAACTAGAATTTCCAGGAGTGGTCAGCAGCACAGCCTCTGTATTCTCTCAGAATAGGAGTCCTTTACTGACCTATTCTTGTGTGAATTGTACTTATGCAAAATGCTTGACATCGTTTGCTGATAATTTGTTTTCTTTTTATTATAATTTCAGGTTGAGTTACTTCTTTCTTTACGATGGTTCGAAGGTAAAAGGGGAAGGTGACCCCACAAGGGCTGGAATTAATTACTTTTATCCCCCTCAGGTAATCAATGGTATTTTATGGGTACCTTAAATAAATAGGGATAATTGTAGACACGCAACCACACTCACTCAGGTTGAACTGGATGGACTGGTGTCTTTATTCAACCTTACTAACTATGTATTTACAAAAGTCTATACAAACCTGCACCTGTAGAGCCAGGACCATTAAAAATGTTCTGACTTCAGAGGTACGGAAGAATACGCATTTTTTTTTTTTCTCCTCAGTACAGTACAATGGCAGCACTCAATACCTGTTCTACCTTTTGAGTGCTCTCCTACAGAGTGGACCTAAGCATCCTTAATTGACTTTCAGAAAGTCGGTGTTAACCAGGCTTTAGGATTGTTAGCTAGGTGAGAATGGTGTCCGAGTTACCTGGGATACTGGTGTCACGCATGCCAGGAGGCCTTGGGGTACTCGACAGCGCATGTGCAGCTGTGCGTCATCGGGGGCCATCTGTCTCTTCCTGGTTCTTGCAGCCAATCCCTGATGAGGTGCATGTGTGTCATTAGGGGGCCTGATGCAAGAGCCTAGGGGAGGAAGTGGTTCCCTGATGATGTCATAAAAAAGATGGCACTGTGTGACCCAGTGTGATGGTGAGATTTAGCGGATTGCAGCAGGACAGCGCTGGATTCACTGGACATGTGAGTACTCATTTTGAGAATAATCCAGCGAACAAGACAAGAGGGGATTAAAATAAAATACCAGTAGGTTAAGTTCCTCTTTAAAGGATTTTACTCTGATAGCATCACTTTAAAGCATCTCTCTCAGTATTTTAAAAAAGAAAGCATACCTGCGAAGAAAGCAGTTAATACATCTGTACCACTGGCCACCCAGCTGAACTCTGCTGAGCCGAAAATCTAAGCTTGCTGAGAGATTTCTAGCATCTGGCACATTTCAGGTGTGTCGGATGCCTTGTCCCCTGCTGCACGCTGTGGTTCCTTCCAATAGCCGCTCTGTCACTACTGTGTCCTCCATTCACATAGGAGTTGGTGGATATGAGCACAGCAGGTAATGGCAGCGTCAGACACTGAGTCTCGATTGATCAACATTCTTCAGCAAGCTTGGATCTTCCACACAAGCAGAGTTCAGCACCATGGCAGCAGGGTAGGTAAGTATTGTTTTCTTTGCAGGGATGCATTTTGTTTGAAACGGCAACAGGCCTACTTTAAGGTAGTTGCCTAACATAGAGCCAGGTGACATAAGTCTGCATGTTTTCACAGAAGTAAGCACTTGCTGAATGAGGCTGCTGGGTATTACATTGAGATAGAGAGATTTTTTCTTTCTTTACAGAAGCGGTATTTACTGGAAAGTATACGCCATTGATTCATTTTACTTTGATCCTACAGTTTTTTCCTTGATGTATTCTACATATCTGACTTTGATAGTCCTACTCATGTTCATACTTTATTTTTCCCCATTCTCTGATCTCACTACTTGCTGCTTATGTAAAGGAAATCATTCACACCAAAAGCAGCATATATTGCATACAGTACATACAATACATCTGAGAGGCATTTCCAGATGATTGCCTGTCCACTCTTTGCATTTTACTGCATCTTATTATTGCAAAGCAAAAAGAATGCAGCTTTTAACATTGTGATCCTTCTTCCACCAGATGGCGCTCTGCTCTCATGGTGTATTGAAGATACATTAGTATTTTTTTTCATGGTCTGATCTAAGCAATGCATGCAAATCTGCTGATAAATGAAATTCTTTGTTTTGAATGCCTTATGAGGATATTTAATTGACCAGTAAAAGTAACACTATGTACAGGATGTTCAGTTTTAGATCTGCTTAGTCATTGTGTAGTTTTTAAAATATATATATATATATATATAATATAATTTTTTTTATATATTTAACAGATGACATTTCCTATGAAAAATACTTTTTGAAACCAAGTGCTTGATTACAGCATTTCAAGTTACAGAATCAGTTTTTCTCCAGTCATCTTCCAGGACGGCACACCTGAGATGACTGAGTCCCACCTGACAGGAAACACAATCAACAACAAGGTTTAAAGGGCCCCTCCCTTCCCTCTGTCCCTCAGTTATTGATTGTGTTTCCCACAGGATGGCAGTGAAACAGTTTATTTTCTATCCTTAAGACCAAGGTCTGGGACTGAGGTCTCCCCCTGGGAAGTCAGATTAAGGCAGTCAGTGGTGGCTGCAGGGTCTGGCAGAGCTTTGCTCATTTCCAAGGGGGATCTTTCCCTTTCACAGTTTTTCTCAGGGAGGTACAGGTATGTACAGTGGAGGGGGAGGGCTTAGTGAATGGAATCCCTCATGAACCCCCCCCCCCCCGGGATACTGGTGGCAGTGGAAACGGTGAGGGTCTCCACAGCCCCAGGGACCTTGCATCCCACTCTCCTCTCCTACCTGACGGTGGCGGATGGCTTAGGAGGGACTGCTGGAGTATCTCCTTTTTGGAGATACTGCACGGCGTCCTGGCTGGATGGCGCGGCGCCAAGGGATCTCGGGCCTACTGCTGTGTGGAGTCGGCGGAGAGTGTGCATGTCCGGAAGTGGACGACGAGTTCATATGGCGTCATTTCTGCCTTCCTGGGCTACAGCAAAATGGCCGCTTACAGCACGGCATGCTCGCATAAAGGCGGTAATGGAGCGGGGGTCCTGCTCAGGGGATGGCCAGTAGGTCTAGGAAAGCCACAGCTAAATCTAAGCAGTGTTGTAATTGTAATGAGAAACTCCTGCCAGACCACGCTAAACCCTTTTGCTTCAGATGCATTTATAGGTTGGCAGGAAAAGGGTCTGCGCAAGCTATGAAGGAGTGCCGGGCGGTACAGGCTGAGATGCTGGCGACCCTCCAGTCCTTCAGGGCTACTGTGGAGAAGTGGCAAGAAGCACCATCCACTAGGGAGAGCTCCCCCTCTCAGGATGGGACCTCAGCAAGTTATACTGAGGTCCCAGGGATTGGCCCCCTATTCCGACGAGGCAGAGGCCTCGGACCAGAACTTTCGCGAAGATGGAGAGGATTCGGACCTAGGTAGTCAGCCTGAGACTAGACCTGGAGGCCATCTCCTCACAGCCGAAGACATGGAGGGTCTCCTCAAGGCAATCTATACCTCTGGGGGTATTCAAATGCCAGCTACTCAGGTCTCAGCACAAGATAGACTATAAAGGGGACTCGGCAAACCTCAGGCCAAGTCTTTTCCAGTGCACCAGTCTCTTAAGGATATTATCCTAAGAGCATGTAAAGAACTGGAGCAGAAAATTTTAAAACTTCAGGCCTGGAAGCGTAGATGTCCTTTTAAGGCAGAGGAGGAAGAAAATTTTTTTTCGAGGCCCCCAGTCAAAAGACCGCTTTAAGGGCAAGAAGGAACCCAGAAAGAAGTGGGGATTGGGTACAGGCAAGGGAAATGGTGGTATCCTTTTTTCCGGGCCTGGACCTTCCAACAAGGAGACCAAATGACGGCAACATAAAGGTTGGTGGAAGGCTCTTGTGGTTCCTCCCCCAATGGGAGGGGATCACTCAGAGCCCTTACATTCTAAGTCTTGTAAAGGAGGGTTACATACTAGAATTCCTGTCCACCCCTCCTCCAAACTTTTTCCTTACCCATCTCCCCAGTGATCCACAGAAGGCAAGGGGCCTTTTGGGGAGTATCAGTGTGCTGGTGAAACAGGAAGTCATCCCTGTTCCTGTGGGTCAGATTGGCCGGGGGTTGTATTCCCACATATTTATGGTGCCGAAACCCTTGGGCAAATTTTGACTGATTATAAATTTAAGGAGGCTAAACCGGTAGTTGCTGTACAAAAAGTGCCGGATGGAAAGCACTTACACGGTCAGAAGACATCTCCAAGAAGGTGTCTTCATGGTCACACTAGACTTGAAAAACGCTTATTTACATGTACCCATTGCCCCTCGAAACACCAGACATTCCTGCGTTTCGTGGTTCAGACAGACCAGGGTGTCCAGCACTGGCAGTTCAGGGCTCTCCAATTTGGCCTAGCAGCCAGTCCGAGTGTCTTACAAAGGTCCTCGCCGAAGTAGTGTCTTTTCTACACCTCCAAGGGATAGCCTTGATCCCATACTTGGACGACATGCTAGTTTACAGCCCAACCTGAGAACAGCTCCTGTCAGACCGAGACAGGGTGCTGTCCACTCTCAAATCTCTGGGTTGGATGCTCAGCCAGGAGAAGTCCTCCTTGGATCCCGCACAATCCAAGATCTTGGGTTACCGGGTAGACTCGTGACCCAGAAAATCTTCCTTCCCCAAGAAAAGATTACAAAAGTGCAGAGGCCTGTCTCCACTCTTCAGGAGAGAGGGGAGGCCTCTTTGAGAACCATCATGAGTATTCTGGGGTTGATGTTGTCTTGCATCCCAGCGGTCCACTGGGCCCAGTTTCTCCTTTCGGGAGGTCGGTGCTTGGGCCAGCAGGACCAGCTAAATGTAACCATGGACGCAAGTGCTTGGGGCTGGGGGGCTCATCTAGGAGATCTCTTCGCCCAGGGTCATTGAGATCGGGAGCAAAGCTCGGCTTCCTCCAATTTCAGAGAGCTGCTAGCGGTCGGAAAAGCGTTAAGCTTTTTCAGAAACCAAGTCCCGGGGACAAGAAGTACAAGTCTTCTCGGACAATGTAGTAGCTGTGTCCTATCTGAATCACCAAGGGGGAACAAGGTCCAGCAATTTAATGAGGCTCACCCAGGAAATCCCGGGAGAAGCGGAGAGGACAGTTCTCGCAATCTCGGCAGTCCACATAAGAGGGTCCCTTAATGTGCAGGCAGACTTTCTCAGCAGGCAACCCCTTCATCTGGGAGAGTGGGAGCTGAGCAGAGAGGTGTTTTCTCTGGTGTGCCAACGCTTTGGCAAGCCGGAGATAGACTTGTTTGCTTGCAAGAAGAACACGAAGGTTCACAAGTTCTTTTCTCTGGCCAGGGGGCAGGGCTCCCAGGGAGTGGATGCACTAGCCTAAAGATGGGATTTTGCTCTTGGGTACGCATTTCCGCCTCTGGTGCTCATCCCCCAGGTTTTGCAGAAACTATCCTGGTCAGACGGGTGCCTTATTCTAATTGCGCCCTGGTGGCCGAGACGGGTATGGTTCCCCACCCTGAAGAGATGGTCTGTGGCTCCTCCATTCCATCTCCCCTCCAGTTGTTATCTCCTTCACCAGGGTCCTGTTTTACACCACGATCCCGGTTTTCATTCCCTGATGGCCTGGTGAAAAGGAGATCCCCAGACATAAGGGCTGTTCTGAAAAAATGATTGATACGCTTTTGTCAAGCAGAAAACCAGTCACTAGACAGATTTACGCGAAAGTCTGGAGGGTCTTCTCTTGCTGGGCTCAGTCTAGAGAAGGCTCTCCTCAAACAATTCCAGCGGTCCTGGATTTTCTCCAGGACGGGGCTGACCAGGGTTTAGCAGTCAATACCCTCAGAGTCCAGGTTGCAGCCTTGTCAGTATTTCTGGATAGTAAGCTGGCTCTTAACCCCCTCATAAATAGATTTTTTTTCAGCTAGGGAAAGAGTTACCCCGGTGAAAGCCAACAGGTTTCCACCTTGGGACTTATCCCTAGTATTAGATGCCCTATCTAAAGGGCCTTTTGAGCCGGTGGCTCAAGTTTGTCAGTTAATTTTCTTTCCCTTAAAATGGCTTTCCTTCTGGCAATCACGGCAGCCAGAAGAGTTAGCGACCTACAGGCTCTGGCAATTAAAGAGCCCTTTTTGTTGCTCCTGGAGGATAGGGTAATCCTTTATATTTGCCAAAAGTGACCTCAAATTTCCACAAGTCACAGGAGATTATACTTCCCTCTTTTTGTTAGAGCCCCAAAAATAATAAAGAGGAAAGGTTTTATTTACTAGACGTTAGAGGATGTCTACTGGTCTATTTAGAAAGAGTGAAGTGAGTTCAGGAGATCAAACCATTTGCTAATTCGTTTTTTGGGCCAAAAGAGGGGTCTTTAGGCCTCCAAGCCAACAATAGCCAGGTGGATTATCACTGTAGCCTATGAGCATTCGGGAAAACCTGTCCCAACTCATATAAAAGCTCACTCGACTAGATCTCTGGCGACCTCCTTGGCAGAGAGGGCAGGCGCTTCGATTTATCAAATCTGCAGAGTAGTAACTTGGACGAGCCAAAATACCTTCCTGAGGCACTACAGAGTGGAGCTGTTGTCCTCTCAGGACTTGGCGTTTGGCAGGAAGGTCCCACCCTAAGTTAGGCTTGAACTTCTTGTTCATCGTCTCAGGTGTGCCGTCCTGGAAGATGACTGGAGAAAATTACCAATTACACTTACCGGTAACGGGTTTTCTAGGAAATCTTCCAGGACGGCAGGCCTACTTCCCTACCCCTAATTGTTGGTGGTGTTATTTTATCACAGAATGTACCCTCTGGCACCAGTGTGGGCTTGTTCTTTGTCATAACTGAGGGACAGGGAAGGGAGGAGCCTTTTAAACTCTGTTGTTGATTGTGTTTCCTGTCAGGTGGGACTCGTCATCTCAGGTGTGGTGTCCTGGAAGATTTCCTATAAAACCTGTTACCGGTAAGTGTAACTGGTAATTTTCTGATAATAAATCATATGTATATAATTTTTTTTGTGGAAAAGTTTAGACCAGCTAGGCAAAATTGCTAACCAAGCAGGTTTATTTCCCGCCACTGTGTTAGAGAATACCCTTAGCAGAGTTGAAGTGATAGTTATGTTTGTTTGTTTTTTAACCACTTGCTTACTGGGCACTTAAACCCCCCTCCTGCCCAGACCAATTTTCAGCTTTCAGCGCTAACGCACTTTGAATGAAAATTGCACGGCCATACAACACTGTACCCAAATGAAATTTGTATAATTTTTTTTCCCCACAAATAGAGCTTTCTTTTGGTGGTATTTAATCACAGCTGGGGTTTTTATTTATTGCTAAACAAACAAAAAAATGGAAAATTTTGAGAAAAAAAAAAATCATGTTTCATAGTTATAAAATTTTGCAAACAGGTAATTTTTCTCCTTCATTGATATGCGCTGATGGGCTGCACTGGTGGGCGCTGATGGGCTGCACTGGTGGGCGCTGATGGGGACAGATAAGGCAGCACTGATGGGCACTGGTAGGTGACTCTTATGGGCAGCACTGTTGATGAGGCACTGATTGGTGACACTGATGGGTGGCACTGTGGGCACTGGTGGGTGGCACAGGTAGGCACAGATGAGCTGGCGGCAGCTCTCCTTGATTGGGGCCAATGTCCCTCTGACAGCAACCAGTGATCGGCTTTTTTTTTTTTTTCTCCTCGCGCTATGAGTGCGGGGAGAAAAAATAGACGATTACTGGCTCTGTTTACATCACAAGCTCTGCTGTCATTGGCTGACATCTAATCACATGGTGAGGGGGCGGGATCGACCGCTTACTCTGATCTGTGATCCAGCGAGTCTCATAGACTCGCTGATCACAGAGCGCACGCAGGCCGCTCGAGCACAGGAGGACGTCCAAAGTAAAATAGGTCGGCGCTGTAGCCGTCATTCAGCTATAGCGCGGATCTGAAGAACTTAAATAACAAACATGTCATACTTGCCTGCTCTGTGCAATGGTTTTGCACAGAGCAGCCCTGATCTTCCTTTTCTGGGGTCCCCCACCAGCGCTTCTGGCGTCGATTTGAAAACAGGCTCAGGTAAGTATTTAGGGGGTGGGGGGGGACTAGGAGGATCTGCAGAGAATATGTTAAGGTAACAAGCCTTTAGCCAGTTTAAAAAAAGGTTACTTTTTTTTATTTATTTTTTCTTGCTGAGTAGAGTGGGGGATGTTTAGAACTTTTGTCAAGAAATTTTATGGGGGCAACTAAAAAAATTCACCTCCTTATCCCAGTGGCATGAAGTGATATGACAGAAGATCTACCTAGGAGAGATGACAATAAAAGCTTGTTGGCACTTCTGACCCTAAACCCTCTCTCTATCTAAAATTTAAGAAAAAAAGTATTTTCTGTAGTACTACTTTAAAATGCTTTTGTGAATAAATATAATTTAGCCACTAAATACAAAATGTTGTCTTAAACTTCTTTTCTATGGGCTTTCTCAGTATCTTCTCCTTAACGCATTCCCATCTTCTCTGCTTTTTAGACATGTATTGAACAACAAGAGTTACTGTGTGGACAGATTGCTGGGGTCGTTCGCTGCATGACCGAAATCTCCAAGTCTCCTCCAAACCTTATCAGGCTGCGTAAGCTGAAATTTGCTATTCAGGTTCATGGCGAGTATTTGTGGGTGAGTGTGCTTTGTTTAAATAGCCAATGTATTTCATTGTTTTTTTTTTTTTGTTTTTTGTTGTTTTTTAGGGGTGCTATAGGAGTTTACCAATACAATCTATATGTTATGTTTAAAGACTAAATAACTATTTTTGTGCTTCGTAAAAAAGAAGTATGGCCAAAGCTTTTGGCCATGCTTCTCTTGTGGGTCACAGGAGTACAATTACTTTTGTCCTCCTGTGACCCAGAGTCAGCCTAATGGAACAGAACTGCCCCAGGCTCGGGAAGCATTCCGACAATTTTGTCGGGATCTGTCCTGCTTTATAAACAACTAGCTCCTCCTCTCAGCCAGCCTCTCTCATCCCCCTCCCCAGGCTGGCGCTCCAGTGAGAGATGATGACTGACAGTCCCCTGTTCTCAAAGAACTGAGCAATCAGTGGTTATGTGGTCACTCCATTCTCGATCTTAGAGCCAAAGTGGGACAGCTGCAGCATCACACCAATGCTGCACCATGGAGGTGAACAAAAAAGAACTGAAGAGCTTGGGAGGAGCCACTGTACCAACTATCTGATGTTAGTACAGCGATCTCCCCTGCTGAGCTATTGTGTTCTGACTTATAGTTTAAGTGGGTAACGGGAAGTATATCTACATTCCCTATCGGCACTCTTATAAACCATATACTATACTGGTTGGCTGCAGTGCACTTCAAAACTTCACCAGAAGGTGGCACAAAATAAAATGTAATTACATGACTCATTATTACTGCACAAAGGGATATGAAGCAGAGAGCAGATTTTCCATTTTACTGGAAATCTCTTTTGGAAACCTTTCTATTTCCTTTTAAAAGTTTATCTAGGGCACACAAATGCGGAGAAGTAAAATTATAAGGGCCCATCCACACCACTCAGGTCAGCTGTGGTGTATTAAACGTATGCACGGGCGCCAAGGTAGCCCATTTATTAGAATGGCCTACCTAACGCACCACAACTTTTGCATGCAGCATTTTTGGCAGCACACTGCAATGGTAGTGCATTACTGCTTGCTGAGGTGCCATTCACACTGGTGAATCGGCCCTAAGGGAGTAGTGTTGGGGTGTGACCTAACCTATACAAATTGGAGAAATTCGTTGGGAGGTAGTCTAGAGGAGCTAAACTTCCAGTTTTTAGATTGTACAAGCGGTTTGACAATTATTACATCACAGTGTACAGTATTCCTGTTATTATAGTACAGATTTTCTAGATTTGATCACTGCACCAGCACTGCCTCATTGTTTGCTTTCTTGTTAAAGGCACTTGGATGCTCAGTGGATGTTGCTGATGTCAGCTGCAAGTGTTTTCTGGACGATCTTGTTGGGCTCTTTCGGTTTTATAATGGACCCTTATGGCATGCTTATCAGGTAGGTATATTTCTGCTAGAGACAGTTTTTTTTATTTCTGCTTGGAGCTTTAAGTTATATTCCCATCTCTTTGTTGTAGGTGGGGTGCTTTGAATAAATCCTACACAAGTTACAGTAGGATCAATGGTAACGAGTGTAAAATAAGCCTAAAAATGCACATGATGTGTTTTATATCAGTATATACCTGTACTTGTGTACATTGATTTTTCAGAAAATGAACCTTCACGTAGTATTATGTGCGAGCAGCTATCTTTGACTAAACATACATGCTGGACTTTTTCTTTGTAATACAGTTCCGTGGCTGTGATTTATTATTCAATTGCACTTTTGCAAGCAGATTATTTGTTTCAATAACCATATAAATCTGTAATTGGTTGCTTAAGATTGTTTATAGGTTGTAGTGAATATTCATGAAGAGGCAAATTGTTATCAGTAATGCTTAGCAAACCTGTTTTGAAATGATAGGACCTAATCTGCCAGCAGGATATGCTAACTGATATATAAACTATATTGACAATTTTAAGCTGGGTACATACGGATTGAAATGCGGCTGGTTCAGCAGGAACCGTACAAATTTTCAATCTGTATGTAGCCCTCTCTGTTCAACAGAAGTCCATTGCCGACAGCATTTTATCAACCACCGCAGCACTGGACAGTGTATTCTGATGTTGGGGGGGGGGGGGAAGATTTAAGGATTAAAGTGGTTCTAAATGTAGTTTAACAAAACAAAAAAACAAACATGCCATACACACCTGCCCTGTGCAGTGGTTTTGCACAGAGCAGCCCCGATTTTCCTTCCTTTCAGGTTCCCCGCCGGCGGTCTGGGCTGCTAATAGCAAGCCACCTGTTATGGGTGCACTCGAGCAGGCTAGCTTCTGAGCTGCACTCCCATGAATGGACACACAGAGCGTGGGCTTGCCCCCCCCCCTCTCCTCATTGACTCCTCGGCTGTGATTGACAACAGCAAGAGCCAATGGCTCCCGCTGCTGTGTGAGCCAGCAAGGGGAGAGATACCCGGGAGTGCTGCTCTCATGCACATCGCTGAATTGAGATGGGGCTCAGGTAGGTATAAGAGGGGCTGAGTGGGAGCTGCACTCAGGTTTTTTACCTAAATGCAAGGTTTAAAAAAAAAAAACAAACCGTCTGCCTTTTGAACCACTTTAAGGTGACATTGCCCTATACAATCTGCTTGAACAATCCACTTAAGATCTACAATCAACTATGTTGTGCAAGGACCTGCCTGATTTTAAATGGGTTGTTTAGTTGTGTCTTCCTATTACATAGTTTTGGTAAATCTAAAGGAGATTGTACGGAGTTTGTACAATCAGATTGTATAGTGTATGACCAACTTTACCAGCATTCAGTAGTTTGTAATTTGTTAAAGCTTTTTTAACACTGTTTAGTTTCCTCTCAGGTCCGATCTCAGGCAGAGCTGAATGAGGAGTGGAACCTTTACTTGGAACACATGCAGAATACTCCCGAGTTACACCAGATCTTCAACTCCCTCAGCCATTTGGACAAAACCAAAGTATGGGTTCCCTTTTTTGTTGGACTATCATTTCCAGGAACTAACTAAGCCATTTTTTTTTTTTTTTTTTTGTAACGAGCTCTGGAGATTATAGTTTATGTTATGCATGCAATGCTTTGCTATTCAGCTTGCTGAAATGATAGGTTCGTTAGACATCTCTATTACAGATATTGGCAGTGAAGCAGTGGTTATCAGTCTTTCTGGCGTATGGCTCTTTGCCTGGGGACAAGGAACAATGCTCAGTTGGCAAACTTCTAAACCTGTTTCTGTAGCAACTGAGAGCTGGCTTTTAAATAACTGTCAACATTGTTGCATAATTATATTTACTGTAAGCCCCTATTGATGATGTCTGTGTTCTTATGTTGGGGAAACAAATATATTTCACAGTGTGCTGTGTGATATATTTCACAGTGTGACTGTTCTGTACCAGAAGGTGTCAGGGCAGTCATTGGATTTTACATACGCCATGTATGTACACAACATAAGTAGCCTTGTGAAAATACATATATATCCACGACTCTGTCTAGCCAAAAGAATACATTTTTAAAGGCTAAGCTCACCGTTAGAACATATTCCACCCATATTTATGGTGTAATATGTAATACAGGGGTCTCAAACTGGCGGCCCTCCAGCTGTTGCAGAACTACAAGTCCCATGAGGCATTGCAAGGCTGACCGTTACAAGCATGACTTCCACAAGCAGAGGCATGATGGGACTTGTAGTTCTGCAACAGCTGGAGGGCCGCCAGTTTGAGACCCCTGATTTAATGTGTTCCAGCTCGTGCCCTCCCTCATTCCTTTCTCTGTGACAGCAGATGGGGGATCCTTCATTTTTAAAATGGTGCAGTTGTGCGGAGCTCCACCTGCACATCCACGTTATTCATTCATATCATTCTTTGAATAAAGAAAATCGAAGTCCTGTCTTTCACCATGGCAGATGGCTTGCAGTTCTCTATGAACTATGAGGGCACCGATAAGCTCTGTTCTAATCATTGACACTTTCCCCTGCTTTCTAACAAAAAGTCTGTGCAGGGGTACGGCCAAAAAACACCAAGTAAGTGTCTGTAGGAGCCTCACGTTGCACCACTCATTTCACTGATCACCAGTGCAATGCTTTGCGGGCTCCTGGTGGGAAAAAAATAAATGCACTTTTTTTTTCTGCAAAAATATGTACATTTAATATTTTTTTTCTATAAGGTGAACTTAGCCTTTAAATCCTTCCATCTGTATGATTGTTTCTTTTTCCTGGTGCCTGATCGTTTGCATGTAGTTGTCAGTCATTGTTTAATTCTAGCTGGAGTATTGGCTTCAGTAAACATGACGTTTTCAGCATTTTTCTTAACGTTCTGATTGTAGCTTTTAGCAGATTTTATTAAGGATCAAACAGCAATAAATGTGTAAAGCTACAATCAATTCAGGACCATTACAGTATCTTTTTACATACTGTGCTTATTAGCAACTTATTATCAGTGGATGTTATATTCAGTATTTTTACTTCTGTGGCTTCTGTTGAAGCTGATGTTCTTTAGACTGTTTACAAGCTACCATGTCTGTGTGATTGCAAGTAAGCAGGGAACCAGTCAGAACTATGCTCTATACAGACATGGGGGACAGCTCACAAGCTTCGCTAGTGAATATGTCAGAAGACCGACAATAAATATATGAATGTAAAAATAGATAAATATATGAATATCATTCTGTTTGCTGATGATTCTTACCCCATTATGGTATGCAGGTGGATCCACTTCTTTTACTGAAGGCTGCACTCATTCTGCAGACATGTCAGCGCTTCCCTCATGTCCTGGCTGGCTGCATTATGTATAACAATCGGTAAGGCAAACATCCTATAACTTTGGTCAATAGAGCATACTATGTAGACATCCATATATGGTAGAACTTAAATATGTGCTGAAAGAAATATGGAGGCTGTCATTGCTGACAGTCTTTGAAAAATGCTATAGTTGCCTAGCTGTTCTGATATTTTGGCTTTGAACATTTCCAAGCCACTGACCTAGGACAAGCATGCAGGAAGTAAAGTCCGAATCTCTGCATAATGGTTCCAGGTCAGTGACACAAGGGACTGAAGCTATTGTATAAGCATTACAGCCAACACCTGCCAAATGCAGAAGGCGAGGTCCAAATCTGGTGTCTTTTTAAATACACATTTAAAGAAAACCTCTATTAACCTTATAAAACCATTTCTGAAGGCAAGGATGTGAAATAAGGTGCTTATGCACCATCAGACTACAGTACTCAGTGTGCTGCTTTAGCCACTCAATATACCAATGAAATTCCAGGACTGGGACATGGCTTCATTAGACTTTAATAGGCCCTCCGTTCAATTTGTATCCCAGGGAAAGTGATCATGGGTGTTCTTTTTCTCCTCAGAATATCAAATTGCAGCATATTCTTATATATAAACTGTGACCAGAATTTGTGAGTTTTTGTTGATAGATATTTGTTAGTGCTGTAGCTTGATATCACCATTATTGTGTTGTTTCTAATCAGAGTATATTTGTCATTTATTATTATTATTATTATTATTATTATAATACAGGATTTATATAGTGCCAACAGTTTGTGCAGCTCTTTACAACGTAAGGGCAGACAGTACAGTTACAATACAAATCAATACAGGAGAGATCAGAGAGCCCTGCTCGTTGGAGCTTACAATCTAGAAATGTCATCCTTCAATCACATCAGTATATCGGTGTTGAATGCTTACTATTTACCTACTGTGTTCATATGATAAATCTCAAGAATGTGCATCCTATTTTACAAATAAAACAAAATGATAAACTGAAAGCCAAAAATGTATTTTCCTTTCTAGGATAGTGAGTACACAGCTACCTCCCTCTTTGACTTCCAGGATTCTTCTACAGAGGCTTTTACAAGCTGTAAGTACCCTGGAAACTATTGTATTTTTACCTGTTTAAGCATAGCTAAACCCAAAAACCAACAATTTATTGTATCACAGCCTAAAAGTCCTTAAATACAGTGGTTACATTTGTTTTCTTTGCTTTTTTCCTTTTTTTTTCTTTTCCTTTATTTTCCCCTGGTAATTCTGCAAATAAATAACCCACTTCCTACCTTTTAACCTCTCCACTGTTTCTATGACGGGAGGCTTCAAACAAGTGGGAAGAGAGGGATTAGTATTTTACAGGTGAAAGCTATTTTATGCTTTCAGGTCCCCTCACAGCATGTGACAAAGACACAACATTTTTGGCAAGTATTTTCTGTACTTGCTGAAAATGTTCTTGTTGGGGGGGAAAAAAAGGAAACGAATGCAGCCAACACATTGCAAGACAGGCAAGCTGCAATATATTAAATGTATTACATTTCTGTTCTTTGGTATAGATATCTTTTAATGTAGAAGGAAAGGCTAAAGAATAAACCTACTTTTCTGCAGCTTCATGACTGCAAAGCTCCAGCTCCGTGCAGTTGGTAGGAAGGACCGCTCTCCCTTTCCGAAAACACCTGAAGCAGTGGATGATGTCGGTGTTCTAGGTGATTCAGCCCCATTCTCCAAGTTACACAGATGAGCCTAAGCTTTGTGGTCACATGATCACATAGAAAAACATGGGGGGTAAAAATCTATTTAAATAGCCATTTATGCTAAAATGTGTGTAGGACTGTGGGGAGGCAACATTCTAAAGCAGGTTTATTCTCCTACTTTAAAATTGTGCCGTTAAAGTCTGCTATACAGTATATGACTTCCTACATTATTATTTTTTTTTCTTAAATGTTGATTGTTCACTTTTATTGGCTGAATAGATTACTTCTGTCATTTTTTTTTATACCCAATGGAAGAATAGACCTGAGCAAAATGAAAAAATTGCATTGTGATCTACTGAGCCAACCAATAAACACCATTTAACTCTGCTCCACTTTTTCTATTAGCTAACATGGTAAAGCTCTTAACTACATAGTATATGAACATAATGGGATATTATAAGACCTGCTGAGGGCTTTTCTAAACTAAACCCTGGGACACATGGGCTGAATATCGGGCGGTATTGGCCAGTTCAAAAGAAAGCAGCTGATATTCTGCCCGTGTACAAAAGCTGGTCCAACAGAAGCCAGACGACTTCTGTCTAAGGGGCATGACTGTAAAAGGTCTGTCAATCGGCTCCTGATCTAAGTTCTCAGCCAATGACTGGTGTGTTCTGGCGGCGGGGGGGGGGGGAGCCACCCCTCTGTCAGAACACAATAGTTCAATGGGGGAGATTGCTGTACTAGCATTGGATTGTTAGTACAGTGGCTCCTCTTGAGCTCTCCAGGTTTTTTTTTTTTTGTTGTTGTTGTTCAGCCCGCTGGGTTGAACGGAGAAAAAAATACTAGTGTATAAGGTGGATGCAGCAATACTACATTGTATTCTGACAACGGGCACTACATACATTGATGCAGCTGCTGAACAAAGAAGGTTTCCCAGCTGGTCTATTCAACAGAAGCAGATGTAACAATCATCTTCTGTTGTACGGGGGTGGGGAGGGGGGGTTAGCTACACACAGATCGAAAGATAGAAATCCAACTGGTCTCTGCTAAACAGGCTGAATTTTGATCCATGTGTACCCAGATTAAAGGAGAAGTCCAGCCTGAGCTCATTTGGCTGGGCTTCTCCCATGGGTCACAGGAGTGCAATTTGTTTTCAGCAGAGAGCACTCTGAAGTCCGCTCTCCACTGACGTCACCAGGATCAGTCCAGGCACCGCTTCATCCCGACTCTGGAAGTCTAGATTTGCCAGGTGCCTGGACTGATAGGCGTCCCAGCGAGCCGCTGAGATGGCCACTGCCCGCCCCTCCACAGCTCAGCGCTCCAATGAGCGTGGAGAAGCAGAGAGGAGAGATGCTAATTGACAGTCAGCAGCTCTCTGCTCGGGGGAGCTGAGAACCGAGCCATCGGCAGTGTTCGATCGCTTAGTTCTTAGTGAAGAGGCGGCGGAGGGGCAGATGCAGCATCCGACCGATGCTGCATTCACCTAGGTAAGTATTATTATGGGGTAAAAAAAAACTTAAAAAAAACCCAAAAATACTTCTCTTTTTTTAGCCCTCATGCACACAGGCTGTTAAAAAAACGTTATAAAAACGCCAGTATCTTTGCAGTGAATTTTTTAAACTTTTTTCAGCTTTTTTCAGCGTTTTTGCAATAGCGTTTTTTAGCGTTTTTGAGCGTTTTTCCGCGTTAGCGTTTTGAGCGTTTTTAAGCGTTTTTGAGCGTTTTTCAGTGTTAGAACGTTTTTACAGCTGAAAAACCTCTTTCAGAACGCACTGGTCCTGGGTTTTTTTTACAGCTTCAAAACGCTTATGCCACTTGCAGCTCAAAAACGCCTAGGTGGGCATGAAGCCATAGACTAACATAGACAGGCCTTTTTAAGCTGCAAAAAAAGCTCAAAAAAGCAGCTGTAAAAACGTCCATGTGCATGAGGACTTAAAGGCAGCCAATATAATGAGAGATCACTGCTGATCCATTGGTAAGGCTTTCCGGACATACTAAGGAAAGGTCTTGTTTTTATACATTTAACACATACTCTACGACAGGGCTTTTTTGCTCATATCATCTGCAAGATGTTAGAAAAAAAATCATTCAATGTTTAAATGACATATTTAATATTACTAGAAGTCCACAAAACAAAAACAATGCATTTAAATGAAACCTATGATGAAAGAAATATGTAGGCTGCCATGATTTAAATCTCATTATGAAAATGTTTGTTGCTTGGCTTTCAAGCAGGTGCTTTGACTGTAGTACTTTGCCACTGACCCATAATAAATATAGAGATCGGGAGCTCTGATGTTGTACTGCCCTCACTTGCTGCATGCTTGCTCAAGGTCTGGAATGCATAATGCATTGGAGGCAACTAGCAGTTTTAAAGGGAGCTCCGCAATGACACCCACAATATTTGTCTTTGGTTTACATATTTTGTTTCCTCAATAAAAGTATAATCTTCAGCTCTCTGTGGTTACACTACCCATAACATACCAAGGCATGATAAGATAGAATTGTAGTAATTGCACTTCTTAAAATATAGCATACCTACCAAGAATATATATTTAATTTGGCTAATTAATTAACATACTCGCAAGCAGTCAGAAAACAGCATTCAGCAGTTTAGAAAGCTGCTAGGTTGGCTTCTTGTAACACTATTAAAGGGGTTGTAAAGGGGGGGTTTGTCCCTTCCCTCTAATAGACTCTGCAGAGCTCTGAGAGCCAAACTTCAGCTCTCCATCCCCTTTTTTCTGAACTCTCAGACAAGCTTTAAAAATTCTGGACTTTGAATGGATGAAGAGAAGACTGTAGATAAACAGGTACAACGTATGTAGGAGGATTTTTCATCTGTGTATCACCTGAGGCCAGTCACTTCACTGGGTATATGTAAGGGCTTACAAAAAAGACAGATTAAAAAAAATGCAGGTATGCATTCTTCTTCTTCAAAAAAGTGGTGTTTCTTTTTTTTTTTTTTTCTTGTTTTTTAAGCAGCTAGTCTGAGCACCTGATTGGGTTAGTTTGAGCCTGTTGCCATACATTATATAGCAAAGCTCAGACTAGGACTCAGAGATAACAGTGCAAAGAGCCTTTCATTTGGGCTTCAGTGCTTTAGTGTGTGTATCTGAAATTGACATGTTATCTGCCCCTTGCAATCCATGCAGAGCTCAGACTGCGAGAGAAGCAGCACAAGGTACCAATTAGTTGTGCTGAAGTGCTGGCATGAAATGTGCTGATAGGAGAGAAGAATGACAGAGAGATGAACTAATCAGTCCTCTGCTTCTCCTTCACTATCCAGTCACAGGCTGAGTGTGAGAAGAATACCTGGTTGTTTTGAATGCAGTAGAGAACAATCCGGTCTGCAGGATGCTTTGGACATTGGGTCAGGGTTGAGTAAATCTCAGGAATGAAATACACATCCTTTGGGATGTAAAACAGTTCTCAGATGTATTTATTGTGTGTAATAAGCTGTTTGCCTGGAATGCAGCTTTAAATAGCACCGATAATTTGGTGGATTTAAAGTTGGTCGCACTGCAATGTTTTATGGATAAATGAACATATCTTCGGTATATCATATAGTAAATACTGTATATAACCTAAAAAAAAAAAAAGCTCTGGAGATTACATACACGTTAGATTTCTTTTCTTTGCTAATTGTCTTTTAATGAATTACAAGAGGTCTCTTAGATTGAATGAATAACACAGGCAGTGGGATTATTTGTTAATGGACCAGTCTAAACATTTATCCTGCTAGATTTCCAAACCTTTGAAGTTGGCATAGCAGCTAATAGGCTTGATTTGCATATGTTTGCATGGCCCTTGCCATCATTTCCATACTTTTGATGAGCAGATGAGAGGTCTGTCATCCACCTAGTAAGAAGCATTGTTCTGTCAGCAAACAAATGATTTGTGCCTGTGTTTTTTGATCTGACTTTATCCCTTTAGTGTAAACTAATTAATCCTATCACTGTTGTTTGCCCATCCAGCCTTTGTAAGAGCCAACCTCTGTGCAGGAATGTGTGGGCCAGCTCCTGCATTGAAGACTAAAATGAGGCATATGATGTACATGTAGGGGGGAGACTTGATAGGTACCAGTAGAAATATATTTTTGTCTCATTTTTTTGCTGCCTAAATTACACATTTTTTGTTCCAGCTGGTCTTACTCTTCAGTCATATGGTACATACTTGAGTGTTCCCATTGATACTGGGGTAGTATTACTGTGTTTATTATATTCGTTTATCCACATTCCACCTATAATTCTACTGCTCATAACTCAGAGCTGAGGCTTTTCAGGCTTCATTACTACGTGTCTAAACTTTATAATCTGTATCTAGAAATACAGTTAAAGGAGAAGTATGGCCCAATCTTTTGGTCATACTTCTCCTGTAGGGCACATGACCTACTAGTTTCTGTTTGTCAAGCAGCTAATTGGACTAGGTCAATGAACAACCAGCATCATCAGTGCCATGATTTTTTGTGCAACATATCAGTGTCCATCAGTACAGCATATTAGTGCCGTCTTATCAGTGCCACCTCATCCATGCCCATCAGTGCAGCCAATCAGTGAAGGAGAAAAATTACTTATTTACACTATTCTATAACAGAAGTTAAGAAACTTTTTTTTTTTTTTTTTTTTTAATTTTCAGTACTTTTTTAGTTTTGTTTAGCAAAAAATAAAAATCTAGTGGCGATTACATACCACCAAATTAACGCTCTATCTGTCTCAAAAAAAATTTTAATTTGGGTACAGTTTTGCATGAATGTGCCCTGTATTGAAGTCGTTAAAAAAATCCGCAAACTTGTTATACTTGCCTAATCTGTGCTGTGGTTTTGCACACAGCATCCCCAATCTTCTCCTCATGTCCCCTGCAGGCGCTCCACCCTTCTCCACCTTGACCAGTGCCTCCAATAGAGGAGGCCCTGCTCTATGCGTCCAAAAGACACATGGGTGAGTCTTGGCCCCGCCCTGCCTTTCACTCTCTCCTCATTGGCTCACTGGCTCTGACAGCAGCGGGAGCCAATGGCTCCCGCTGCTGTCTCAGCCAATGAGGAGAGATAGTCCCAGGACAGTTGAGGCTCTCGGGCACATAGCTGGATCGAGGGGGAGCTCAGGTGAGTATGGCTGGGGGAGCAAAACATCGTTTTTTTTTTTTTACCTTCATGCATAGAATGCATGAAGTTAGTAGTAATAGTTTATTTAGAACATGTAGAAATTGCAAAGTAATCATACAGTAAGGCCCCTTTCACACTGGGGCGGGAGGTGCGTCGGCGGTAAAGCACCGCTATTATTAGCGGTGTTTTAGCGGCGGTATTCGGCCGCTAGCGGGGCGGTTTTACCCCCCGCTAGTGGCGGAGAAAGGGTTAAAAACCACCGCAAAGCGCCTCTGCAGAGGCGCTTTGCCGACGGTATAGCCACCCCGCCCCGTTGATTTCAATGGGCAGGAGCGGTGTATACACCGCTCCTTCACCGCTCCGCAGATGCTGCTACCAGGACTTTTTTTCCCGTTCTGCTTGCGCATCGCTCCAGTTTGAAAGCCCTCGGGCTTTCACACTGGAGACACAGCTGCGGCTGTTTTGGGTCGGTTTGCAGGCACTATTTTTTGCGCAATAGCGCCTGCAAACCGCCCCAGTGTGAAAGGGGTCTAATAGTCGAACACAAAAACAAACTTAAAACTGTAAACAAAATAATTTGGCTTACATATCCGAAAAGGAGTGTGAAGGTGTATCAGCTTATTTAATCCCACCCCATTTCCGTAATTAATCATAGTAAATTATCTAGCTTCCCATCAGTTTAAAGTTTTACAATAATTAATAATTCTAATATATTATACTAATTAATAATAATCGTGCTATACAATTATACATATAAGGTAAACAACCTTCAGCCTTTACTACCACTTTAATATCGAAACAGGCTGATGCAAAGACAGGAGAGGCTGCCATCTTGGGCACTGTTGTGAGGCGAGCAGCTGGGATTCTTCCTAGGAAGGAAACCTGCAGATTACACCAGGTGGGTGATTATCCAAGTGTAATCTTCAGGACCCCACTAGCCATTTTGACAGCTGGTCCTGTTCTGTGTGATTACCAGGCATGCAATTGCCTGGTAATTGCCTAGCTGTCTTTGCACTCTGTATTTAAATCTCCGACCTGGAATTTCACCTGGTCAGGAAATAGGGGAAGGGGGATCTTCCTAGTGGAGACTCCAACAATAAAGCCTAGGGCACACGTTGAGATTATCGGACGAATGATCGTCTGTTTTTTGTTTGGATGCTAATCTTCCTATCGAAAACGAGTAGGTTACTAAAGTACGAAAATTCTTGTACGACAGAATAAAAATTTGATAGTGATGTAATGTGTTGTAGTGTATTTGTATTGTATTTTCTGCCAAAAACTGTACTGATTAAATGAAAATCATATGGTCTGGTATTGTGCAAATTTTTTTTCCCCGTTTGTCCCTTCGGAAAATTTTCGAAGGACAGCTGTGTACTAATGGTCAGATTATCGTAAGATTGCTTCGGAAGCGGTATTTTTTTGTACAATATTCTGATTGTGTGTACAGGGCTTAAAGCGGACCTTCAGTCATTCTTTCAACTTTCCATCTATTAAATCTTCTGCCCTTGTTGTGTTAACTTTGGATAGTAAAACATTTTTTTTTCCTGCCAGTAAATACCTTATACAGCCCACTAACTGTTTCTAGTCTGGTCTCTTGTAAGAGTTTGCCAGGAAGGGAGGGCGGATGAGTCATAAGAGGGCCAATCAAAGCTGCAGACCTGGAGATGTGCCTCTATGTAAATCCAGGAAGTGAACAGGCAGCAGCTTCAGCTGCCCACAGTTAAAATGGTTGCAGCCAGACTTAGTGGAGGAAGATTTATGCAGCATATATGGCAAGTACAGAATCACAGTATATATAAAATAATATGCAAAGTGGTTGGAGGGAAGCTTCAGAATGGCAAAGATGTTTTTATTACAATTTATGTGAGCAGACTGCAGTTCCTCTTTAAAGGCCTAAAGTGTGGAAAAGCCTAGGAGTAATTGCACTCGAATCTCATCATGCTCCTTTTTGGGTGATTGGGTTAACCCCGAAAAGATTTTCACTCCTCCAAGAATCATTGCAACACTCTATCCAGTGGAAAAAGAGTTTACGAAAAACCAGTCTGTTCTGGTAGCAGACCCTGTTGTCTCAGTTGTGAACATTATTACAAAATTAAAGATTCTGCTGACAAACTTTGAGATGCTTTTAAAGGCTCTCTTTAACCTCACAGGCCCAGCTTTGCAACTGTCTTTGGCTGCTATTTCTGATTGTCAGACTGCAGCTAGTTAGACTATGGCAGGGAGATGCAATTAGCGGACCTCCAGCTGTTGCAAAACTACAAGTCCCATCATGCCTCTGCCTCTGGGTGTCATGCTTGTGGCTGTCAGTCTTGTCTTGCTATGCCTCATGGGACTTGTAGTTCTGCAACAGCTGGAGGTGCGCAAATTGCATATCCCTGGACTAGGGCATTGAGCAACTAGCAGTATCCCAGCAAGAAGGGTCAAAACTTGGCAGACTAGACCCTGCCCTCCATGTTATTCTTTTGTGTTGATGTCCAAAAGCAAGTCATGACACAGATCTCCAATGTGGCTCTCATATTGAAGCTAAACTGAAGCTGCTTGCAAACCTCACCTCACAAATATGCCCTTTGAAGGGGGACGTCTACGTGGTGCAGAGCTTGAGAAATTAATCAAAGATATAACTGAAGGAGAGGTCCTTCTACAATGGAAGGTTCCAAAACTCCCTTTCTTGTTGTGGTAAAAACTAGGTAGCATTACGTATATGCTTACATACATGTGTATATGCTTAAAGATGAACTGTTCTGGCACAAAAACATTTGAATAAAAATATTCTTCAGTGGCCACAAAGGATATAAATCCTCTGTGTGCATAAAATGCATTAGCAAACCCAGGCATTACCCTGTAAAAGCAGCAGAACTGTGTGAGGGTCCCAACAGGCTCCACCCACTACAGGCTGCCTGCAGGAAAGAGTGGAGACAAGACCAGTCACCCTGCAGAAGGAGAGGGACCTGTCTTTATTACGGAATACACATGCCTCTTAAATTTGTTATCCCAGTAGTCAGCTTTTTAAGCGGACCTTGAACTAAATTGCAAGGCCAACTATTACATAAGGCACCCCCCACCCCCCTCTTAAATCATCACATCTCAAACCTGTGGAGGAAAAAATTCCATTCCAAAGATCGCCCCATCAAGAGGTGTGTGGGGACAAAGAGGCTACGGTGTGGAGACTGTACGCCACAGGATTTACAAGGGAACGATTGGGTCTGGGCAGGTAGCAATTTTAGAGGGAAGTCGGGTCAGGACAATTTGGGTCAGCAATGGTCAGGCAATCTCACGTGTAAGTCTTATACCTCTTTTGAAACCAGAGGTAGCTGGCAAGTAGACACAGCACCAGCCACTTCCAGAGCTGATGCCCAAAAAACCTCTGGGTATTTGGGCATCACTGGAAGTGGAACTGGAAGTCCTGGCAAGGATTCTGTGAGCAACACTGCAAGTATTGGCAGAGATTCTGCGAGTGCCATTGGAAGTACTGGTAGAAATTCTGTAAGCAGCATTGGGAATTCTGTCACTTGTGGTGGAATTGGAGTTCCCCGGAATCCTAGAAATACAAGTATGGGAGGTATAAGAGCATGTCATGGAAATGCAGAGATGGATGATGAGTCGTTCCTAACGTGGACTGATTGACATCCTCTAGGGCTGTGATCCTGGTGATGATATTGAATGAATGATGTCCTCTGGGGCTGTGCTTCTTGTGACTATGCTGAATGATGTCTTTAGGGAATGTGCTCTTGCCGATGGTGCTGAATGATGTTCTCTGGGTCTGTGCTCTTGGCAACAGTGCTGAACCACATCCTCTGGGGCTGTGCTTCTGGCAGTGATGCTAAATGACATGTTCTGGGACTGGGCTCCTGGTGACAATGCAGAATGCTGGGCTTCAGACGATAATGCTGAATGATGTTCCTAGGAATGTGCTCCCACTGCTGATGCTGAATAATGTCCTCTGGTGCTGAGCTCATGATGACTATGCTGAATGAGACCCTCTGTGAACTGTGTTCCTGGTTGTGATGCTGAATGACGTTCTCTAGAGCTGCGCTCCCAAGGATTTTTTTTATTTTTATTTTTTACTGTTATTCTTACGAAAATCTGGAATTGGCTCTTTTGATTTGGCCTCCGATTCTTTTTCTAGTTCTTGTATATCTCATAAAAGTGAGTACACCCCTCACATTTTTGTAAATATTTTATTATAACTTTTAATGTGACAACACTGAAGAAATTACACATTGCTACAATGTAAAGTAGTGAGTGTACAGCTTGTATAACAGTGTAAATTTACTGTCCCCTCAAAATAGCTCAACAAACAGCCATTAATGTCTAAACCGCTGGCAACAAAAGTGAGTACACCCCTAAGTGAAAATGTCCAAATTGGGCCCAAAGTGTCAATATTTTGTGTGGCCACCATTATTTTCCAGCACTGCCTTAACCCTCTTGGGCATGGAGTTCACCAGAGCTTCACAGGTTGCCACTGGAGTCCTCTTCTACTCCTCCGTGACGACATCACAGAGCTGGTAGATTTTAGAGACCTTGCGCTCCTCCACCTTCCGTTTTAAAGATGCCCCACAGACCATCAATAGGGTTTAGGTCTGGAGACATGCTTGGCCAGTCCATCACCTTTACCCTCAGCTTATTTAGCAAGGCAGTAGTCATCTTGGAGGTGTTTGGGGTTGTTATCGTGCTGCAATACTGCCCTGTGGCCCAGTCTCCGAAGGGAGGGGGTCATGCTCTGCTTCAGCATGTCACAGTACATGTTGCCATTCATGGCTCCCTCAATGAACTGTAGCTCCCCAGTGCCAGCAACACTCATGCAGCCCCAGACCATGACACTCCAACCACCATGCTTGACTGTAGGCAAGACACACTTGTCTTTGTTCTCCTCACCTGGTTGCTGCCACACACACACTTGACACCATCTGAACCACATAAGTTTATCTTGGTCTCATCAGACCACAGGACATGGTTCCATTAATTCATGTCCTTAGTTTGCTTATCTTCAGCAAACTGTTTGCTGGCTTTCTTGCGCATCATCTTTAGAAGAGGCTTCCTTCTGAGACGACAGCCATGCAGACCAATTTGATGCAGTGTGCGATGTATGGTCTGAGCACTGACAGGCTGACCCCCCCCCACCCCTTCAACCTCTGCAGCAATGCTGGCAGCACTCATACGTCTATTTCCTAAAGACAACCTCTGGATATGATGCTGACCACGTGCACTCAACATCTTTGGACGACCGCGACGAGGTCTGTTCTGAGTGGAACCTGTCCTGTTAAACAGCTGTATGGTCTTGGCCACTGTGCTGCAGCTCTGTTTCAGGGTCTTGGCAATCTTCTTATAGGCTAGGCAATCTTTATGTATAGCAACAATTCTTTTTTTCAGATCCTCAGAGTTCTTTGCCATGAGGTGCCACGTTGAACTTCCAGTGACCAGTATGAGAGAGTGAGAGCGATAACACCAAATTTAACACACCTGCTCCCCATTCACACCTGAGACCTTGTAATGCTAACGAGTCACATGACACCAGGGAGGGAAAATGGCTAATTGGGCCCAATTTGGACATTTTCACTTAGGGGTGTACTCACTTTTGTTGCCAGTGGTTTAGACATTAATGACTGTGTGTTGAGTTATTTTGAGGGGACAGCAAATTTACACTGTTATACAAGCTGTACACTCACTACTTTACATTGTAGCAAAGTGTCATTTCTTCAGTTTTGTCACATGAAAATATATGATAAAATATATACAAAAAGTGATGGGTGTACTCACTTTTGTGAGTTGCTGTATTATAAACTTGTTATCATTGGTGACATTGCAGCAATTTTAAAATGTCCAATAACACCACGCTTTTTTCTTACAGAACTGTTTTTGGGAAATTCATCACTCCTGGGTGCACTTCAACCCTTGCATGACCTATTTACTAAATCTGATAGTGATAGCTAGAAAAAAAAGGCATTTAAAGTGGAAAAAAAATCTAAACAGGCATTTGGCAGTTAAGCCCTCTGATTAGGAATTGAGTTCCCTGCCATATTACTTTTCTGTGACATTTGATAGGATGCTACTTTCTGTGAGATAAAGTTGTCAGAAATTATAACCGCACACACAAATCATGACGTCGTGCAGCCAGAACATACAAGGTGATAGTCAAATGATATTGATACAAAAATGTATTTGCATTTGTGTTTTTTTGTTTTGTCTCTGGGTGCGTCAGTTTTCTGATGTTTTTTTCAATTATGACATTTTGGTTTCTTTTGGAACATCCATTACTATTATATTTGAAAATGTGATTCATAAACTATATTAGCTTTTTTGATGTGCTGTACTGAAGTTTGCTAATATCATCACAAAGGATTGGTAAAACAAAGGCATTGACGTCATAACTTTGTGTTCTCTTTACAGACACAACCAGCAAGCCACTATCAAGGTCCAGGTAAGAATTCTGATTGATTTGTTAACTTAGACTTGAGGGGGAGTTATATTTTTAGGCCAGTCTCTGCTAAACTGGACGAGATTCAATTCGTTTATGGGCAGGCTGATTGTACCCAAGTCAATCCATCGATCAACTTGGGTACAACCATCCTGTCAGATTTTTAGCATGCGATTATTGCATGCGGCTATAGCCGCTAGCAGTAATCACGGTGTTCTCCCAGGAGGGACAGCCTGTGGTTGCAGGAAAGAATATCGCAGAATGTAGGTCTGCCTTAAGCCTGGCACACACTAGTAATTATTTTATCGTTTAACCCCGCGGGCCAATATTTGTCCCGTGTGTATTGCCCTTTAGATTAGCAGCGCACATGAATGAACCTTGCACTTTAATTATCGGACAGCAACGACAAGTTTCAGAATTCTCTCCTGACAGGCTACTTTGGTTAATTTTCTTATACGCTTGTTGAAAAAAAAAAAAAAACTAAAAAAAACTGTACTGTGCTTTCTTATGGTTTAAGTCCAGCTTTGGACAGTTTGCATTTTAGTGAAGATGGTTAGGACCCTTGTTGGGTGTTTGCTGATGTCCAGAGCTATATTAGTTATTTTGCATCTATGACATTATTTGCAACAGGCTGAAAGTGAGGAAAAATCTCCAACAGAAATAAAATGTTTTTTCTTTTATATAGAATAGGAAAAGGCTAGAAGTGCTTCTAATTTTTAGTTTTGGGCTTACACATTAAATACTTCAGCCTCCGGAAGGGCCATTTTTTTGAGATACAATTGCACTGTCGTGCGACGTTTTACCCAAATAAAATTGATGTCCTTTTTTCCCCACAAATAGAGCTTTCTTTTGGTGGTATTTGATCACCTCTGCCGTTTTTTTTATTTTTTGCTCTATAAAAAGACTGACAATTTTGAAAAAAATATATATATTTTTTACTTTCTGCTATAAAACCTTCTCAATAAAAAAATCGGATTTCGTCATCAATTTAGGCCAATTTGTATTCTGCTACATAGTTTTGGTAAAAAAAAATCCCAAAAAGCGTATATTAATTGGTTTGCGCAAAAGTTATAGCGTCTACAAACTATGGGATAGATTTATGGACTTTTTAAAATCTTTTAGAAATGGAGGCGATCAGTGATTTTTAGCCGAACTGCAACATTGTGGCGGACAAATCTGACACTGAGCCTAGGTTCACACTGACAGCGGGAATGAAATTGTGCGAGTTCGGGGGCAATTTCAGTGACATCTGTGTGAGTTCCTGCACAGATGTTTATTGAAAGCGCACCCCGAAGTCGCCAAAAAGTAGTACAGAAATTACTTTTGGGAATCGGTGCTGCACTGCATTTGCGGCGTCGCACCGATTCAGACTGTGCCATTGCCGGTAATAACCGCCGATTTGGCATGCGATTTAAAATCATTGCAATGTGAACCAGGGCTAAATGACACTTTTTGTGGACCAGTGACAGCAATAGAGTGATTGGTGATAAAAAAATGCACTGACACTGTATAAATGACACTGGCAGGGAAGGGGTTAACTGTGTTCCCTGGGAATGTTCTCTTACTGTTTGGGGGATGGACTGACTCGAGGAAGGGAGACATCTGTGTTCCTGAATAGCAGGAATCACGGATGTCTCTCTTCCTCCCTGACAGAACGATGGTCTGCCTTGTTTACATAGGCAAACTACCGTTCTACCACCCCAGCGAGCTATCTCTGACTGGCTCAGCTGTGTCCAATCACAGCGGGAGCTCGGCTCCAGCAGCGCACGCACCCCAGAGCCTTGCACGAGAATCACGTACAGGTATGTGATTTTGCACTTAAGGGCCGCCCTGCCGCAGTAAATGTATTTGGTGGCGGTCCCTAAGTGGTTAAAGGGACTCTTACTGTAGATATTTACAGTATCCCCCTAAGGCTGCCCATTTTATCTTTTTGTTTTTCTAGCAGCCAGTTGAACAAAAAAAAATGATCGAGGTGGATGGGGGAATCCTCCCATTGTGGTGTTGTGTTCTGATGGCGGCGAAGGCCAGAATACAATGATCAGTGCTGCCAGCTATATCCAGTGGCACTGACTATCAGGAAAAACCAGAGAGGCTGGTTGTACAGCAGTCGATTTACTGATTGACTGCTGTACAATCAGGGTGCCCATATTTGGATTAAAACTAGTCCGGTCCCTGCTGAACCGGCCAAGTTTCGAACCATGTATGGCTGACCTAAGCTATCGCCAAATATGAGCCATGGTGGCTGCTATTGCTAGCTTTCTTTCTTTTCACAAGTATGTTGATTAGGTAAAGCGGAGAAAAGGCAAAAGTCCTTTTGTGCATGCTTTTCTACATCAGTGACTCAAAGATAATGGAGTCAATGGTACAACGGGACATCCAAGCACATAATATTTTCAGACGACTTTTGCTTCAGCAGTCTGTAGATTTACTCATTACAGGATTTTTTTTTAGTGGTTAAAACAATAAGTGTTCCAACTGCAGGATTCAAGTTTTTTCATGTTGTCATTCCATGTAACTGGGTCTGGTGTCTTAGGAGGTGGATGTGCAGATAACAATATTAATGGGACTCTGGTCATCTTGTTTTAGCTTTATTTAAGTGATGTTTGTACTATAATATGTTGGTTCTGGCAGTTTTTAAAATACAGAAATAATTATAAGCTCTTGTTTACATTTTACACATCTACTTATAAAGTTCTTTCTGGGCCTCAGCCAAGGAGACTTACAAAATCTCTTGAATGACAAAAAGCTATATGCCCTCACCCACCCCACAGTTATCACAAATGAAACCTAAATCTTTACTTTAGCCAAAACAGCATCTCTGTGGCATGTCAGTGCATTTGTCACAAAACCCAGGTGCAATATATGCTAAGCGATATATTGCCTATCTTCAGAGTAGCCTCTATCTCGTGAATGTCTTAGATGTGCTAATGAAAGCTAATTAACTATGCTTTAATATTATTTTATAGATGCTTTCTTACCACAGGATGTCTACATGTTTCCCGTATTTCTAATGGAAAAGGAAGCGACAGCACTGCGCCAGTACCCTGTCCAGTGGATGACCAGGTAGTGAAAAAGATACAGATTGAAGTGTTGGCCTAACCAACCCTGAAAGTTGAATGGTCGCTGGATGCTGGTAAGTTGAATGGCTCATTGGCTTTTTATGTCTCTGAAGAGCTCCAGTGCCTGATGAAGTTCCTGGTTCAGCCCAAAGCTGAGCATGATGGTAACAGGCATCTTTTTCTTTTCCACTGTCCAGAATGAAGAAGAATTGAAATTACTGTAACTGGGAGCTTGGCTGCAGAGATCTTATTGCTAGAGATATAAGAAGCCAGTGGGTGATTCATCTTGCAACCTTCAGCCCAAAAGCAAAATATCAGTTTTAAGGGTACAAACTTTTATTTAGCTGCATTAAACTGAGCCTGTACTTTGCACATGCAAAGTAAACAGCAAGTTCACTTTAAAGCTACCTAATCTATACTCTCTCTCTTGATCATGTGACATACTCCGCTTTAAGGGCTTAGAACTATCACATGGAAGCAGGGGGGGAATCATGTAAGCTTCAAGTTGGTGTTTCTTTTCCTCTCTCCTGCAAGGTAAATTGGCAAGGGCCAATCCATTTGTCTGAGGGAGCGAGGGCCCATCCGTTGGGCCTGAGGGAGCAAGGGCCCATCCGTTGGGCCTGAGGGAGCGAGGGCCCATCCGTTGGGCCTGAGGGAGCCAGGGCCCATCCGTTGGGCCTGAGGGAGCCAGGGCCCATCCGTTGGGCCTGAGGGAGCCAGGGCCCATCCGTTGGGCCTGAGGGAGCCAGGGCCCATCCGTTGGGCCTGAGGGAGCCAGGGCCCATCCGTTGGGCCTGAGGGAGCCAGGGCCCATCCGTTGGGCCTGAGGGAGCCAGGGCCCATCCGTTGGGCCTGAGGGAGCCAGGGCCCATCCGTTGGGCCTGAGGGAGCCAGGGCCCATCCGTTGGGCCTGAGGGAGCCAGGGCCCATCCGTTGGGCCTGAGGGAGCCAGGGCCCATATGTTGGGCCTGAGGGAGCGAGGAGAATAAGTCCTCTGTAATTGACTTGGTGCTTATACAGGGCTTAGGACCCTCTTTCTGCCTCAGTGTAACAGCACTGAGCCCAAGAATGGTTAACCACCAGTGCTGTCATGTAGGCTTATGCAGAGTAGGTCAGATGCTTCCTCATACCTGCGTACATATTCGTCAACACACCATGGATCAGCAATTTTCATCCGAAGAGTTTTAATGAAAAAGATCACATCACAAAGAAAGGAGCAGCGTTTCGGCATGCCTTACGAAGGGGTCCTGCGCGGCTCCGAAACGTTGCTCCTTCCTTTTGTGATGTGATCTTTTTCATTTAAAACTCTTTGGACGAAAATTGCTGATCCATGGTGTGCTGGCAAATATGTACGCTTGTTTGTTTCCAGGATCCAACTGGTAATCGCTTCAGCACCCATCATTTTATGAGCCATTTCTACCAGGAACGTGTGCGATAGGAATATTGATCAGACAGCTGCCTCATACCTGGCAAACAAAACGGCAGGACAGAGAAGAGATGTTTTAGCAAATGGATGGGCCTTCTTTAAAGTAAACCTCCTTGCTTTGACCTATATGAGCAAAGAACAGGTTCACTTTAAAATTGTGTTGCTGTTTGTATGCTATACATTTCCTTACTCTCAAAAATTTTCAACATTTCTAGTACTGTATAATGTATATATTTGTACAGTCAATGTCTGGTGTTCTTTTTACATTGAGCAATGGGTCTGTTCTCAATTTATTCATACAGAAACTCTAGCAATGGGGCACATGCCACAACACAAGGAGACATGGTGCCCTTGCAGAGGCTGGAGCAGACACTGCAGGGCAAGATCTTTATTGATGGGCCTTTATAGTTGCAAGAATCCCTTGGGTGATTAAACCTTTTCTGTACAAGACTATAAAGTGTTATCAATTTTGGGTAGAATTGCACTTGGGTGATGATGGAATTGGTTGAAAACTTTGTATAACATTGTTCAGCCTAAGCTACCAGTCCATGTTTATATGTTCTGTCTGCCTTTGTTACTTTACAACATTACTTTACACACCAACATGCTGTGGCTTTCCTTGCCTTTTAGAATACCAAGTTTTTCAAGGAGAACATCTAGCATGTCCCACAGCCTCAGTGAGGAAGCACAGATCAATCAGTCACATGTTTCAGACGCAGACTTCCTAGATGAAGGAAAAATGCAGGAGGAATCTTCTTCTCTGACGAGTGCAAATTTTTTAGAGGAGCACTCTGTGGGAATCGTCACTAGTGAACAGGAGAGTGTTCTCTCAGAAACAGAATTTGTCAGTACTGTCGTGCCTACTGCGCTACAAAGTTCCTCTCCAGTACGGACACTTCATACATGTGATAATACAGAGCAAGAGTCTATAAAAGTGGGTGACCCTGACAATGTGTTCATTGATACCAGTCTGGAAAGTATTTCTCAGGTGGCTTTTGGTGACCAACCAAAGCATTTATCAGAAGGAGATTTTGAGCTCGGAAATGATCGCTTGTCCACAGGAAGTTTTGTAACATGTTGTTCTACAGATAATGTGGAGAAGAGCAGCCCTGAATCTGACTTCTCCTCCAACCTGGAGGACAGTACCGTTATAGAAGGCCAAAAAGAGCCTCCAACTATGGAAAGTTCTCCTGGAGACCATCAAGCACATTTACTTAATACAGTTGTGAGTTCAACAGAATTATTGGACATTACAGAAGGTGACACCAATATCACTGAAAAAGGTAGCACAGAAGTCATTACGCAGCTGCATAAAAGCAGAAGCAATAAGAAGAATCTGTCACACACAACCTCTAGTATCACAGACTGGACCTTAACACTGGACTCAAATCCATCAGTTAGCAGCTCCAAACTAGTTAAGATGGTTTTGTATGTCCATAATGTGAATGGCTTAGTTCTATCTCTAATAGCAGAAAATGATTTCAAATACATCAAGGAATCCATTCAGGATGTGGTAAGTGTTATCTAATCTACATCTACAGTACACAACACAGTTTTATATGGCAAGACATACTGTATTTATTTCATGTTCATTGAAGGACACAGGAATTTAGATACAGTCAGGTTATACTGATGCCTACAGGAGGATTGGACACTGGCAAATAGAAGAATCATAAGCCCGCCATCCCAGTATTTCCCCTCCTCTACCCGGCATGCCTGTATTTTGTTTTTGTTTTTTTTGGGGGGGGGGGGGGGGGGGAACATCCCCATTGTCCTGGGGGATGGACAGCTAATACTCCAGCTTATCTGAGCAAAGTCTAACCTATATTTTTTTTTTTTTTGTGGATTCCTATTCCATCGACTTCAATTTAAAACCTTGTTAAATCACTGCTTGAGCTGGTCTCTATATAGCAGCTATCCGGATCTGAGTTTCCTCAGCTTAGCTGTACCTGGACCCTGCTGAATTGGATGTGCAGGACTAGCCTGGAATGTGACCTTTAGGCACTAGGCTGTCCATTGTGGTGCTTTGCAGGTCCAGAGCTATGGCAAACCCCCAGGTATGTCTTTGAAGATTATCTTAGTGTGTAGGACTGGTTGGGCTGAAATGTGGTGAGCTTACCTCACTAGCACCATTGGGTGCTGTAATAAATTTCTTGCTGCCGTTGGTTGATTCACTGCAGTAGAGGTTAAGGCTGAGTGACACGTCCTGTGCATACTTCACACTCTTTCCTGCCAGTCAGCATTGGAGGAAGCACCATGCCACTTCTGATGTTGCTCCTGCATGCAAGTACATCATAGAACTCAGGTCTTGAGTCAGTTACCACTGCCTGGACTCCTCCGGCCACCTAACCCTTTTACAGCACCAACTGTCTTGGGTTTGTGGATACTTGAGCTTTGCTTCTCCTCTAGTTGCTTTACTACTGCTTCCCTAGCAGTGCTGGGGGGTGTCTGCCAGGTGTCCTGTGAAGGAACTGGGATCTGTAATCTGGAATTGATATTGGGTCTTCTTAGGAGTCTTTCTCCACTCCATTGGGTGAAGCGGAGTTCCAGACTCTGTCCTCTGGGACCACAGTCTCCACTCAGGACTTTTTGATCACGTGGGCTCAACTCACACATTGATCAGAGGGTTTTAATGCATTCCAGTGCCATCCCCTAAAGAGGTTCAGGCCAGACCACTGGTCCCTATGACTATCTCTTATTGAGATTCAGAGTCTTAACAATTTTCTTTATTAGGAGACTGTTTTTGAGGCATCGCAGTCACCTGCCATTGCCCTAGATTTACAGGGTAGTGTGTTGAATCTTCTCAATGTCCCCCCCCCCCCCCCGCATTTTGAGTCTTAAGGCTGCTAAAGCTGCAAAGACTTTCCCTTTACATCTGCTGTTGGACACATTCTTCTGTACAAGCTGGAAGTACCCCGAGGGGTCTTGAGCCCCAAATGAGAAAATAACTGAAATGTTTCCTTTTCAGAGAGAATTCGTTAGATAGTGGACTGTTCTCACGGTGGAATACCACAGCATGGGAGCACCACTATTCAGGTTGAAGGTTTTCTTACCTTTTAAGATTCTACTTACAAACAGGTAAAATCCTTCCCCAAATCTCAGTTTGAGCTAGTTGGTAGTATGAAGTAGCTATAAAATTCCAAGAGTGCTGGTGTGCTTAAACACAAAGAACATTCAAAATTAATTTAGGTATTTTAAATTAAGATGTCCAAAGTAAAGTAAAGTCAGGTCCCAGGAGTGTGTCCATAAAATTTGTACTTGACAGCAAGAAAACTGTGCAAACTGCTAGTGTTTGTGTGTGAATTCTACAGTGCATCACCTCCCCTGTGTTACAGTGCACCTTTTTCTTCCATAAGTTCCTGGAATGTGTCCATAAAACTTGTGCAAAAGTAAAAAAAACGTTTTTGCGAAATACTGGTGTTGATGTGAAAATGCTATAGTGTGCCCCTTGCTTTGTGACAATGCACTCACCAGGTCCTTGGGCCCTAGTAAATATGGGTCTGTATACACTTTGGCTCATTCCATCATGACTTGTGACCTTTTCCTCCATTTCTTCATGAGTATAAGCCCCCTAGACCAGAGTCTCTCCTATAAGCATCCTTGCATATCAATAAATACTCCTCCAAATCCACATTGTTACACATACGCCATACCAGGAACAGAAAAGTCCAGAAATAGTGTAATCTTGTTTAAATAAACATGTTAAAAACAATGCAAAAAAAAAAACACATTTGGCTGTGTTTCCTCTGGCACCCTGAATTCAAACTTGGACCCATGACCAACTCCGTTTTAATCCACTCTTCAGAATCGGGATACAAATGTATATACCTTTTAGCGGAAGTGATGTATGGTCCGAAGCCCCACCTAATGCATTTCGTCATTACTAGGATGCCGTCAGGAGCAGGTAAGTGGATGGAAGAAATGGAGGAAAGATCACCACTCATGATGTAATGAGCCAAGGCGTATATAGACCCATATGTAATGGGTTCTAAGGATATCGTGAGTACATAGTTTGAGAGAGGTTGTCATGAATGAAGAAGCACGGAGGAGATGGTGCACAGGGTTCATGGACTCGCTCCTAAGACTATTGATTTCACTTTGGCCACCTTCATTTAGGACAGGAGTCTCCAAACTGTGGCCCTGGGGCCAGATGCGGCCCTTTGCTTGCCTTTATCTGGCCCTTGGGGCACTATTGCTCCTTCTGATACTGGCGATGGAGGCACTATTGCTCTCATTGACACCAGTGATGGGGGTGCAATTGCTCACACTCACACCAGTAAAAGGGGGAGCTATTGCTCCCACTGACAATGGCGATGGGACATTTTGGACTCCTACTGGCTACAGCCTAGCCCCTCTAAAGTCCGAAAAATAATAAACTGGCCCTCTGTTTAGAACATTTTTGGAGACCCCTGATTTAAGATGATACATTTTCATTTTTGATGTTCTTTGTATTTAAACAATACTTTTGGGGTTTTATGGTTACTTAATACAAAATATATGTACAAAAAATCTATCATGTATGATTAGTAATCTTAATCTGTCAAACCGTTTACTCTTCTTGGCATGGATGTACTCATTTCAGAGAACACATTGAGAAAATGGCAAGAACTTTATGCTTCAGTTATTATGGCTTGTTACAAGCTTTTAAACTCCTGTCCCACATGAGCCTGATTTCCATACAGATGGCACTGTGACTGTGCATCATAATGGGTCCATGGGCGGTCTCCTTTTCAAACACTTTGGTGCAGGGAGCCCCCCTACTAGCCTCAGGGCAATTCCTTGTTTCTACTGCCCCCTTTAGTTGCTCCTTGTCATTTCCTGTATGCTTTGGCTCCGGGCTCTACATTTTCCCCATTCTGTCTGGGTTCTTCCCACCTTCAGTCCCCTTATTCCAGCCCTTGATATATTTCATGTTCTGGAACCTTGCCCCATCTTGGGGAGGTGTATACCTTGGGAACTGTACACAGACCCCGCAGTAGGGGAGGCAGCGTGCAATGTTTGCTTTGGGCAATGGATCCTGTGTTCGGTGCTCGCTTTGGTACAGGATGCAAAAAGTGTAGTTAGATGCAGGGTGCTTTACAGTTCCAGGTCCATGGTCCATTCATTGGAGCATATGGGAAAATTAGTGAGATTTCTGCTGCAGGCCCCAAGGACACTGAAATTTCCTCTCAGGTTTATAGTTGACTTTGTTCCAGAGCAAGGGCTTACACTGACACCCCCTGAATCGGGCTCCCTTACAGATAAGTAACATACAGCCTGTTTGTCTAAAGCAGAATTTTTTGCCATTTATGTCTGATCTATTCCAAAGAATATTGCCACTTCTGGAAATTTGCAGGAGCTAACAGCTGAAAACACTCTTCTGCCTCCTGACTATAATAATGCATCAGAACCTGATTTGCTTGGCTCACTTACATTTACAGAAAGCAAGTGTGGCACTCACAGTTTAGCCGAGGCTGCTGAAGAACTTTCACCACCAAAATTGTGAAGTTCATTATTTGGTATCTCACCCTATGTTGCAGTTAACTATTGAAACGTAGTCAGTTGCCCAGACTATTGCAAACTCAACAGTGGTTGAGTATAGATAATCCTGTTCTTTATACAAGATTACAGCTCTTGCCCCTGGCCTTAATATTCTGTGTATAAGCCATTGAGAATGGTGATTCACTCAATCCCCACAATGTCCTTTTATTGCTTAGAGCTTGGCTGGCTGACCCTACTCGGAAAAGGTACTTTTTGTACATGCATTTTTGAAGGTGAGCTCCTCTTTGGAAAATCCCTTGAGAAATACATTAAGGTGGTTTTGAAGTTAAGAGGGTCCCTACCCCACCATCCATAATCGCATATTTGTCCTCCTCTACCTTGCGTGTACAATCTGTTTGCCCTCTCCAGGCATCATCATCCAGGACCTCTGGTCCATCTTTTTGTGCCAGACCCTTCACCTCTAAGCACACCAGACTTTGTAAGAAACCTTATTCACAATGAAGGTTTGCCACTATACATGGAAGTGTCCCCACCACCCCCCCACCCCAATCCACTGACTATTTACATCAGCTTAGAGCAAGGGTGCCCCAGCCATTTGTGTGCCTTTCTAAAAGACCGCATGAAATAAAGCATCGCTACTGCTGCCCTCCCTTGTTTTCTACTACCCGTTTCTACCTGCAGCTTCACAAGAAGCTACACCTCCTGGCAACTCCAAAGTTACAAGGCGTGGTTTTGATTCTTCTCTTTTTGGAAGAAATACAAGGACTTTCCAAATTCCGCACAGGGCTCCTGTTCAATTAGGTTGTCCTATAATGGCCTTAAAGTGGATGTAAACCCAATGTCATCCTTTCTAAACTACTGCTATAGGGGTTATCTATTAGGATATACATGCCTCCTGCATGTATCTTTACCTGTCAAATGCCTCCCCTCTGTCTGTTATGAGAGCCGAAAAACTGCATATTCTGTGGGTGAGTCTGTTGTCTGGAGCTCGGTGGGAGGAGTCGTGATGTCAGTAGACTCCCCGCCCACCTCTACACTCCCCTTGTCAATATTCATTTTCTCTGTGTATTTCTAACACTGAACATCTGCTGACCTTCTGCTATGATCTCTAACATCTAGTGAAAAGACAGGAAAGTAACCACATGACTTCAGCATGCCAAATCATGCTGAAGTGTGGAACAGCCAATCCTTGCAGAGCTGCTGAAGAAAGGAGTGGGAGGGAATTAAAAAATACTGCATGTGTCTTAGGCTAGTGCACGAGATATGTAAATCACCTGTCACTCACAGCAAGGGGGAGGATTTGACAAAGTTTTTCTCAGTTTGTCAAGATTTATCTCACTGAACAATAAAAGATTGTTCAGAGATGGATTAACTCTGTGTGGCAAGACTGGGCTCAAATGATAGCAAATCTTATACTCTACAGTATGATATAAAATAAAAATAAAAAAATTCGGGTTTACATCCACTTTAAAGCATCTGTCCTATTTACTGTAGTAGCTAAGCTTCTGCCTGGTCCCATGTGGACCAGCCACAATAGCTCTCATATGGGAGTTCTTTTCTAGCTTTAATGGCAATTGCAATGTGATGTGTTCTACTCCCTATCTATTCAACACATCATTGTAGTCCTTGCTTTGCTGAAAAAATTGCTACATGTGTTGTGCTATTGTATTAGACCAGGGACTCTCAAACTACGGCCCTCCAGCTGTTGCGGAACTACACATCCTATGAGGCATTATAAAACTCTGACATTCACAGACATTACAAGCCATGATGGAAATTGTAGTTCCTGAACAACTGGAGGGCCATAGTTTGAAGACCCCTGTATTAGACCCTTATTTACACCCTTAAATTTAATATCCAAGGGCATCTTGTAGACCATTTGCTACAAGGTTTCTGAGTCAAATTTTTTGAACACTTTGCTGATTGGAAATTGTGTCCTTTTTCTAGGGCTTTTGCCCTCAGAGAAAGAGTCCTTCCTTCCATACTTGTGCCTATTCTTCCGGTGGTGTCAGGATTCTTGGGCATCTTCAGCATAAAGCATGGGTGTTTTTTTTTTTTTTTTCTCCACGGGTTGATCACTTGATCCTCTGTTCATGTTTTCAAAACTATATTTTTTTGCAAGGTGGTTGTTTGAGTCTCAGCTGATGTGTGTTTTGCCCACAAGAAGCTTGTGCTGTCAACTAGGCCCGTTGCTGCTGTTTCCATCTATTTTGTTGCCCACCCCCTTGGCTTATTGCCTAGAGGTATCCCATGGTCTTAGAATGAATTCCTGTGTCCTGTACTGTACGATTAGGATAATATGAATTTTGACTTGCCTGTAAAGTACAATACACAGGTCCCTTCCCTCTGTCTTACAAAACTGGAGCTTAATGGATTTATATAGCTACACTGGAGGGCAGTCCCAGCAAAGCTTTTTGCCAGTGTCCAATCACCTGAAGATAGCGGCATATGACCCATACATTCCCAGGTCTTGTACTGTATTCCAAGATATGGAATTTACAGGTAAGTCAACATTCCTAAAACCAATTTATAGGAAGCTATTTAAACTGGCTCGGGTTTGGGGGTTCAGGGGCTCTCAACAGGGTTGTGGAATGTAGGCTCCTGTATGTGCCAGCTGTTTATAGTAGTAAGACACAGGAGAAAAAAACACATTTGCTTTTTTACATATTTTTAGATCATCAGCACTATATCATTCCGTTTTTTTTTTTTGTGTAAGAAATAGTTTTTCATAACATTTAAAAGGCCAGTTAACTTTAAAGGCTAACTCCAGCCTTAGCAACATGATATGTTACACTTCTTTGCAGGCTATTGTGAAAATAATAATAAATGCACATTTATCCAGCAAATATGTGCATTTATTCTTCTTCCTATTCTTCTTTCAATGAAGTAACATCCACATCATGTTAACTCACAATACTGCCCAATACCTCAATCCGATCCCTCTATCCTCTTGACGGCATGTTAGAATGACCTCTGGTTGGCGTGATGACGACATGGACCAGCTCAGCTTGAGGTGTTGCATCCCAGAGCAGACTTCGTCAGACACCCCATAAAAATTTGCCAATTCAAAAACATAAAGGATTGTGGGACTTCTTCAGTATGTCAATCGGTAATGGGGCAAGACAATTATTCAAAACTTATTAGCCATTGTCTACTGACTCCCCACAATCTGACAGTGTGACCCATGTAACCCAGCCAACACACATGCAAAACAGCCAGGCTGGAAAGAACCCCATGAAAATTGTTGACTTTTTTCAACACATATGAAAATGCAATTATTAGATCATCATTCAACAGTGCTTACAGATGAAGGTAATTATCCTTTAACCAGTATTAAACCCCACCAAAAATGTTTTTGTATATTGCAGTTAACTAGTCCTTTAAATGTGGTGGCTGCATTTAGTTTTCTTTCCTATTTTTAAGGCTTTTTTCCTTTATTTTCATGTGGTGATCAAGCCAGTAACACACTTTCTGTCCCTGCGCTAGATGAAGGAGCAACAGAGTCACCTTTTGGACAGCAACATTATCAATCTACCACATTTACTGGCCTGATCATCAGGTCCAAATAAAGGAAAAAAACATTGGGTTTAACCTTGTTTTAACAAATAACACACACAATCGATTTGTTTTTAGTCTCATCTGAATCAATAAAAAAATTGTCAAATGTAGCTAAACCCCTATATTTACCACCACTTCAAATCCATGATATTAGAATCAGTTGTTTCAGATTAGGTGCCAATAATTAGAATTCTCTTAGGATCGGTTCACACTGCCGCGACTTGGGATCCTACTTGTAAGACTCCAAGTCGCGTGACATGTGAAATCCCATTTTAGTCAATGAGTGCTGTCTTAATTAACACTACTGAAGTCACTCCGTCTTTAGAAAAGGGTCCTGTACTACTTCAAGGGCAACTTCTATCCAACTTGTGCCCATAGACTTTAATGGAAGTCGCATGCAAGTCGGATCCTTATCTTAATTGATGTGATTTGGATCCGACATTACAGGAAGATTACGCAGGCAATCCCTGAAGTTGCTTCAAAGTCGTGGCAGTGTGAACTGAGCCTAAGAGATTGTGCTGGTGGAATTTCATCTTAAACCTCAGCTATCTAGGGTCTGCTGTTCTCTGCTATTGACATTTGGTGTCATAATGCCAAGATCAAAATAGTCTATAAAGAGATTGAAAAGATCACCAGTTATTTGAAATCGGTCATTTCCCTGTAAGAAAAAATACTCTACAATTGGTATAGGTTTTTCTAATTTGTCCAGGACAGTCTGGCCCAGTAAATTCAGCCCAAAACCTGACAGTCTGATGAAGTCTCCCCAGAATTTTATCACAGAATCTGCAGGTACGTTTTATGTGCATCTAAAATACAAAAGAGATTGCACCACCTTAACCCGTAAGGGAGGTGTGCCAGGAAAAAGACTGCTGCTCAAAAAGATAATCAGCAATACAACAGTTTGCCATTAAACATAAAGGCAAAGACCATGCTTTCTGCTAAACTGTGCTGTAGACTGATGAATAAAAGATTAAAGTTGTTTGGCCACAGTAACAGTAGGCATGTTTGGCGCAATCTGAAGACTACATCGCAGGGAAAGAACCTCATACAAACTGAAGTAGTATGGTGGTGGAAAAGTTTTAGTTTGAGGCTTATGATTCAGGGCCTGGGTAGCATGCAGTCTTCAAATTATATAGGACTTCTGCATCATATATCAAAGTGTGCTTGATAAGACTCTGGGGTTAGCTGTCCGAAAGTTAACAGTAAATTGGAAATGGATCTTTCAACACAATGATCCAAAGCACACTAGCAAATTCAGAGTAATGGCTTAAAACAAGAAATGGAGGGTTATGGACTGGCCTAGTTTGAATCCCATTGTAATGTTGACTTATTTAAAATGGGTAGTTCATGCAAGAAGCCCACAAACATCTGGCAACTAAAGGAATTTTGCATGACGGAGTAGTCCATTGCAGCAAATTCCAGGCACTGGTAGGTGGTTATTAGCAGAAATTACTTCTTGAAGGAATTTTGCAAAGGGGCTATAACCATCTTCTGAGGCCAACAACAGAACATAATTTCATCTTCTAATATTATCACCTTTATCTGTAGGCAGTGTGTGAATGAAGATCTGTTTTTCTGATAATTTTTTATTGGAAAGGGTAATATCCTTTGAGTGCACTTACTTTTTTACATGACTGTACATGTTGAACTTATCCAGGATCAGGGTATACTGGTGAGTATTTGTTTCACTTGCATATACTTTTTTTTCATATACAAGCATCTAATTCAAGTTACCAAATTTTCATGTCTATACAAAAGCCTTACATTCTTATACTGTGAAGTGTATCCATACAGGAGGGCTTCTGACTTATGTTTGATCATCGTTTGGTTATTTTTTAGCTTTGGTAAACCCCTGAAATTTTTATGCTGGCCCTATGCTAGCTAGCTGTTACAAGCAATGGGACCAGTCACCCATGGAATATTTTAAAATTCGGTAATGAGCAACACCAAACTTTAAATATGCCACAGGTCTATGTTGCCGCAGCTAGACAGATTTCCTATCAAATGGACAGAAAGTGAGGGGAAATTGGTGGGAGGAAGGTCTAAAACCTCTGTCAGAACTTTTATTGTTGTCAGAGCCATCATAATGGATATCTATTCGCCTCTTCCTGACCGGAAAAGAGAAAAGAATCTCTTTGAGCACACAGATGTACAAATCTTCCATATCCAAGCTCATATTTACAATTTGTAGCCAGTAGTTGGACCTCCATTCTCCTTTCACAGGAAAAATAGTTACATAGTAGTTTGAAAAAAGACACAAGTCCATCCAGTTCAACTTTAAAAACAATAAATAAATAAAATAAAAAATATCGTACAATCCAATATACCCAATTTTATACCTTCAGTTGATCCAGAGGAAGGCAAAAAACCCCAGCAGAGCATGCTCCAATTTGCCACAGCAGGGGAAAAATTCCTTCCTGATCCCCCAAGAGGCAATCGGATTTTCCCTGGATCAACTTTACCTATAAATGTTAGTACCCAGTTATAATCTGTACATTTAGGAAAGTATTCAGGCCTTTCTTAAAGCAATCTACTGAGCTGGCCAGAACCACCTCTGATGGGAGTCTATTCCACATGTTTACAGCTCTTACTGTGAAGAAACCTTTGCGTATTTGGAGATGAAATCTCTTTTCCTCTAGACGTAAAGAGTGCCCCCATGTCCTCTGGGTTGACCGTAAAGAGAATAATGCAACACCAAGTTCACTATATGGACCCCTTATATATTTGAACATGTTGATCATATCCCGCCTTATTCTCCTCTTTTCAAGAGTGAATAAATTCAGTTCCTCCAATCTTTCCTCATAGCTGAGCTCCTCCATGCCTCTTATCAGTTTGGTTGCCCTTCTCTGCACTTTCTCCAGTTCCCCGATATTCTTTTTGAGAACTGGTGCCCAAAACTGAACTGCATATTCCATATGAGGTCTTACTAATGATTTGAACAGGGGCAAAATTATATCTCTCTCTGGAGTCCATACCTCTCTCAACACAAGAAAGGACTTTGCTCCCTTTGGAAACCGCAGCTTGGCATTGCATGCTATTATTGAGCTTATGATCTACCAAAACCCCCAGATCCTTCTCCACCACGGATTCCCCCAGTTGTACTCCCCCTAGCATGTATGATGCATATTCTTAGCCCCCAAGTGTATAACTTTACATTTCTCAACATTAAACCTCATCTGCCACATAGTCGCCCAATTAGACAGTGCATTGAGGTCGGCTTGTAATTTGGAGACATCTTGTAAGGACGTTATTCCACTGCATAGCTTGATGTCATCTGCAAAGACATAAATGTTACTTTTGATCCCAGACCCCATATAATTTATAAAGATATTAAAATGTAAGGGTCCCAGCACTGAACCTTGGGATACACCACTGATAACCTTAGACCATTCAGAGTAAGAATCATTAACCACTACTCTCTGCATTCTGTCTTTTAGCCAGTTTTCTATCCATTTACAAACTGATATTTCCAAGCCTGTAGACTACCTTACACATGAGCCGTGTGTGGGGAACTGTGTCGAATGCTTTTGCAAAGTCCAAGTATACCACGTCCACAGCCCCCCCTCTGTCCAAGGTTTTACTTGCCTCTTCATAAAAAGAAATCAGGTTTGTCTGACAACTTCTGTCTTTCATGAATCCATGCTGTCCGTTGCTTAAAATGTTTTTTACCAGTAAGAACTCGTCTATGTGGTGTTTTATTAAACGCTCCAGTATCTTCCCGACTATAGAAGTTAAACTAACAGGTCTATAGTTACTTTGTAAAGACTTTGATCCCTTTTTAAATATAGGCACCACATTCGCCCTGTGCCAATCCAGTGGTACTATTCCCGTCATTAATGGGTCCCTAAAAATTAGATACAATGGCTTTGAAATTACAGAGCTCAATTCTTTTAGGATCCGTGGGTGGATGCCATCAGGTCCAGGTGCTTTATCCACCTTTATTCTGTCGAAATATTTCTGGACCATATCACCATTGTGGATCATTCGGGGCTGTGTCACTACCACCCCCATTATGGACATGAGCTCCCCCATGCTCTTTTGTATACACAGTGCTGAAGAAAGTATTTAATAAATTTGCCTTCTCTTTGTCCCCAGTCACCCACTCTAGTTTATTTTGTAAATGGCCTACATGCTCAGACCTGACCTTTTTACTATTAATATATTTGAAGAATTTTTTGGGGTTTGTCCTACTATCTTTTGGAATCTTTCGTTCGTTTTGAATTTTTGAAGCCTTGATTTCCTTTTTACATATTCTGTTAAATTCTTTGTAACATTTAGACGACACAAGTGTTCCTTTTATTTTTATATTTTTTTAAAAAGCTCTTTTCTTATTGTTTGTTTATAGCTTCTTTAACTTTGGCCGTGAACCACATACGTTCTGTTTTTAGCCTTTTAAACTTCTTGCCCATGGGAATATACTTTGCAGTGAGGTCCCAAACAGTCTTTTTGAAGAATTCCCATATAGTATAATATCACTCAATGCCACATCCGTTTTACACATCTAGCACAACTAAAAAAGATAAACATATATCGGACTTAACTGTCAAGACGGGGAGCACAGACGTTATATGATAAAATACAAATTTTATTGCATTCAGGTTAAAAACCACACAATAAGATATTAAAAACAGCAATAGAGCAGTTGTTGCTACGCGTTACAGATGCCAACTGCAAAATGTCCACTCATATATAATAGACATATTTGATCCCCCTGCTGATTTTGTATGTTTGTCAACTGACAAAGAACTTATCAGTCTAATTTTAATGGGTAGGTTTATTTTAACTGTGAGAGACAGAATAACAACAAAAATATCCAGAAAACCGCATTTCAAAAAAGTTATAAATTGATTTGCATTTTAATGAGTGAAATAAGTATTTGATCCCCTATCAATCAGCAAGATTTCTGGCTCTCGGGTGTCTTCTATACAGGTAACAAGGTGAGATTAAGAACACACTCAAAGGGAGTGCTCCTAATCTCAGCTTTTTACCTCTATAAAAGACACCTGTCCACAGAAGCAATCGGATTCCAATCTCTCCATCATAGCCATGACCAAAGAGCTGTCCAAGGATGTCGGGGACAAGATTGTAGACCCACGCAAGGCTGGAATGGGCTACAAGACCATCGCCAAGCAACTTGGTGAGAGAGTGAAAACAGTTGGTGCGATTATTCGCAAATGAAAAAACACAAACCTGTCAATCTCCCTCGTTATGGGGCTTAATGCAACATCTCACCTCGTGGCGTTTCAATTAGGATAATAGTGAGGAATCGGCCCAGAACTACACGTTAGAATCTTGTCAATGATCTCAAGGCAGCTGGGACCATAGTCACCAAAAAACAATTGGTAGCACACTACGCCATGAAGGACTGAAATCCTGCAGCACCCACAAAGACCCCCTGCTCAAGAGAGCACATGTACAAGCCCTTCTGAAGTTTGCTAATGAACGTTTGAATGATTCAGAGAACTGGGTGAAAGTGTTGTGGTCAGAAGACCAAAATCGAGCTCTTTGGCATCAACTTAACTCACCATGATTGGAGGAGGAGGAATGCTGCCTATGACCCCAAGAACACCATCCTCACCGTCAAACATGGAGGTGGAAACATTATGCTTTTGGGGGTGTTTTTCTGCTAAGGGGACAGGGCAACTTCACCACATCATGGGTTGTGGATGGGTATTCCAGCATGACAATGACCCAAAACACCAATCCCTTGGAAAATATGTGGAGGGAGCTGAAGGTTCGAGTTACCAAATGTCAGCCGCAAAACCTTAATATCTTAGAGAGGATCCGCAAAGAGGAGTTGGACAAAATCCCTCCTGAGATGTGTGCAAACCTGGTGACCAACTATAAGAAACGTCTGACGTCCTGATTGCCAACAAGGGTTTTGCCCCCAAGTACTAAGTCATGTTTTGCGAAGGGGTCAAATACTTATTTCACTCATTAAAACGCATATCAATTTTATAACTTTTTTTTTAATGGGTTTTTTCTGGATTTTTTGTTGTTATTCTGTCTTTCACTGTTAAAGTAAACATACCATTAAAATTCTAGACTGATCATTTCTTTGTCAGTGGGCAAATGTACAAAATAAGCAGGGGATCAAATACTTTTTTCTCTCACTGTGCTCAACATGTTTCTCATTTTAGCTTTTTCAGGACTATGAATGGTGGCTATACAAAACAAGACATTCATACATCATAATATCACTCAAATCAATCACCCTTCAGGGTGATTTACACCTGAGTGATTTTCAGCTTGTAGCTCTAAAACACTCCAAATCCCATTCATTTCCATGGCCCCTGTTCACAACTGAGCATTCTGTCACCTGAAGCAAAATGCCTGTTCCTTAAAAAAAAGTACATGAGCTTTTTGGCAGATTACAAGCATTTTTGGCCCCATAGACTTCATTAGAAACGCGTGACTTGATGGTTTCCTGAGCGTTTTGTCATGCCCTTTCTCCTCAGACAGCGGCTCTCCACTCCTAATTTCCTCCCCCTCTTTGTCCCTCTAGTGCTTTCTATTGGCTAAACAAAAAGCCTGCAGCTGTAAAACGCTTGTAATACATTTCCAGAAATGCTAAGAAACGCATGAAAGTCGCTTTGCTCAGGTGTGAACAGAGCCTAACACTTGTGTGTGTGGTGGGCGCATAGGATAATCACTGGACGGGCACCGGAATCTCAAGATCAGTGTAAAGGGACCACAATGAAAATACGTATATATCCTCCTATATATGTGTATGTATGAGTTATGTACCAAAAGTACAAAAATATCAATACCAATGCAGATGATGTGAAATATCTAATTAGTTACCATAGGAAAAAAACACATTTACGGGACTCAGTAGATAATGGTCAGACAATGCAAACAGTCTTTTTACGATACCTGACAGATTTTAATTTAAATAAAAACTGAAAACCAAAAGCTATTGAATGAGAAAAGCTATAATGCTCCATGAAATCTGTTTCAGGGGTGAACCCAGCATCTAATGTTTCAGCAAAATTTGTGAACTTGAAAAAAAATGGATTTCAAACCGCTCTAGTTTCCCATTAGGCCTACAAAAGTGTAAGCAGTTTAAGCGCATTCATCCTTTAAATAATTTATTGATGTAATAGTGTGCAAACATTCAGTGTGTTTTTATTTCTAGTAGAGTGAATATTGTGCTGTTAGTGTTCTTACAAGAACATAGGGCAAAATGTGTGCTTTTACAATATATTCATAGTGAGACATTTGTTGGCATCAAATGATAATTTTGCTGAATGTAGGATGACAGGACACATCTATATTAATCTCATCTCTGTCTTTCCTTTTGCCTACAGTATGACAGCACTTTGGCTTCTCTGAATGGCCTAGAAGTTCATCTGAAGGAGACTTTACCCCAGGACAATAACAATGTGGCAAAAACTACTTACAACTTTACCCACTATGATTCAATCCAGAATATTCTTACAGGTGCATAATGTGAACTGTATTGGTCAAATCTGTTTCAAGTATGCTTGCTACACACAGGAAGTTATTTCCATTTTGTGAGCTGCCCTAAAACAGGCATCAATAAATAGTTGGTGGGCTGCATTTTTGTATTAATGCCATTTGCCTGTGATTGACTGTTCTTTGCCATTGGTAATCTAAGTAGAAATTGCCTTGGTCTGTACTCTGTTTCTATAGAAGATATCCTACCTAACAAGAAAGCCTCACACCTCTGAACTGCAGGCTTGACCTGCATTTCGCCCTGTTGAGGGTGATTTGTATCGGGGTAGAAGCCTGTATCCAGCAAGCAATAAATCCATCTCTTTTTAATAAATGCTTGATCTTCTGGAATGCAGCGGTGTGTGGCTTAGTTCCCTTTTGTTGTGGACTTGGATGTGGCACAGTTAACTATAAGCTTTGGCACCCATGGTTGAATGTGAGCTTAGGGCAGCACTGACCATTAATAGAGCCAGCTAAGCTGTAAAAATCATTGTTAATCACTCACAGCCATTGAATAGACAATGTTTTGGTCATAGCATGGACCTTTCTCAAGTTAGGCCTATGTGAGGGCATAAAGAACTCATTTTGTTCTGTGTATTTTTTTATTTTTCATTTTTTATTTTTTCAGTTGACACTTTAAGCTTGGTTTACCACAATGATTGCAGATATGGCTCCCGAGCTTTGTTTCTGTTCCGAAACCACTGCACAAACTGAGCAAAATGCACCAAAATCTTCAATCCACTTTATAACTAGGATGGCTTGTAGTAATCCCCACCTGGGATCTATGATTGGTCCTTATTGGGTAAAATGCATCCAACTAGGAGATTGCTATGGGCCATCCTAGTGAAAAAAAAAGTGGATTTTGGGCTGATTTCCGTGTATATAGTGATTTGTGTAAGACTGTGTTCATTTTCCTGTCCATTGTGGGACACAAATATTCTTACACCTTCAGGCTATACTACTGCCAGCAGAAGTAGTAGACACTGACAAACAGGAAAACTGTAGGCCAGCCCAAGGTATAATTCTCACACTTGCAGCATGTCCCAATGTTTTGCTAGTATCCTAAGAGTATAGACTTTTTTTTTTTAAAGCGCTGGTTTGAAGACCGTTTTTTCAGCGACTTCTCTACACTGATTTTAGTGTTTGCTACCAACACACTGCTATCCCGCTTGGTCATCTGACTGTATCACATCTGGAGCCCCACTGGACTGGAAGTTGCAGGGTGATCCTGGAAGCGACTCTAGGGCACTGGGCTTTCCAGACTGATGCTGGTTAAGTTAGCAGTGGAGCGCGCTTCAAGTCTAGAGCCGCTTCATTGCCTCTGCACGTGCCCTGTTTCTGAAGACTCATTAATGAAAAAGTAATTCGGTCAGATGCCAGGAGCTTTTTTTGTTTTGGTCAATGGGAACCATTATGTTCCAGTTTCCTTCCTACTTTAAAGTGGAAGATGTTAAGACCGTAGGACAGAGCACTGACATAGTTAATGGGTGGAGTGGCACACGCGCACTCTGTGCCCTTTCCCATCAAATGGTATTGAGGAAGCAGTTCCCCAATGCTTCTCCTGCTACATAGAGCCACATACAATATCGGGGGGGGGGGGGGCCATGCCTCTGACTTTGAGCCTGTACATTGCCTAATGCACTGCATCTGCAATATTCCTGATGGTAGACATGGGGAACAGCCCCGCTGTACCTGAGGTCCACAACACATTCTCCACGAAAGGATCAGGGAATTCTTGCAGCAAGCAAGGTCTTTCAGGCAGGTCTTGAGATGCATGCAGTCATCAGTTCCTGTTTATATTGGGTCTCTTAGCAGTTTTAGATTTGACATTGAGTACAAAAATCAGTGGCTCCCGCTGCTGCCAAAAGCCAATCAGGAGTGTGAGTCCCTGGAGAGGAAAGGCTCTCGTGGACATTGCTGGATCGAGAGGGGGCTCAGGTAAGTATTGGGGGGGGGCTGCTGCACACAGAAGTTTTTTTTACCTTCATGCATAGAATGCATGAAGGTAAAAAAAAACATTGTGCCTTTACAACCACTTTAAAGTCAATAACTCTACACCAAGTTACTATATGGACCATTTTATATGTGAATATAAATCACATTTATATTTAACATTTATACATGTTGCTCATACATGTTGATCATATCCCGCCTTATTCTCCTCTTCTCAAGAGTGAATAAATTCAGTTCCTCTAATCTTTCCTCATAGCTCAGCTCCTCCATGCCTCTTATTAGTTTAGTTGCCCTTCTCTGCACTTTTTCCAGTTCCCTGATATCCTTTTTGAGAACTGGTGCTCGCTTTGGAAACCGCCGCTTGGCATTGCATGCTATTATTATGCTTATGATCTACCAGAACCTCCAGATCCTTCTCCACCATTGATTCCCCCAGTTGTACTCCCCCCTAGTATGTATGATGCATGCATATTCTTAGCCACCAAGTGCATAACTTTATATTTATTGACATTAATCCTCATTTGCCACACAGTTGCCCAATTAAGCAGTGCATTGAGGTCAAGTTGTAATTTGGAGACACCCTGTAAGGATATTATTCCACTGCATAGCTTGGTGTCATCTGCAAAGACAGAAATGTTACTTTTAATCCCAGACCCTATATCATTTATATAATTTATAAATATATTAAAAAGCAAGGGTCCCAACACTGAACTTTGGGGTACACCACTAACAACCCTAGACCATTCAAAGAAATAATTATTACGTAGTAGACATTACCTTATACACATTAGCCGTGTATGGGGAACTGTGTCAAATGCAGAATCCAACTATACTATGTCTACAGCCACCCCTCTGTTCAAGGTTTTACTTACCTCCTCATTAAAAGAAAGTTGTATGCCATCTAGTCCAGGTGTTTTATTCACCTTTATGCTGTCTAAATATTTCTGGACCATATACATTTTGGGCCATTGTGGATCATTTGGAGCTGTGTCAATTGCAATCCAATTGTGGACATGAGCTCCCCCATGCTCCTTTGTATAAACATAGCTGAAAAAGGTATTTTATACATTTGCCTTCTCTTGGTCCCCAGTCACCCACTCCGGATTATTTTGTAAAAGGCCTACATGCTCAGACCTGACTTTTTAACTATTAATATATTTGAAGAATTCTCAAGTCTCAGTCGATCCCTGCTAAACCAGCAGAGACTCAATCCATCTATGGGCCGGCTTTGCAGTACATGCAAAACAAATGGAAGCGTGTTAAAAAATCACAAACCATTCCAGTGCACAGCTACATATTGCATTGCTTTTTGGACAGGAACAAATTGTCATTATCTAAAGTAATAATTTTGTGTCCTTCAATATCCTTTCTTATAGCTAATCTTCCATCTTCATCAAAAACTCAAGACCGCCAGTTTCTTCGAGCTGCCAACCTGATCCATGCTGACTTTAGTGCACATCCCTCTCTCCTGGAGGTTACCATAAGGTAAGAGTAATTTCTGCAACTGGAAATCTTGCAGAACTGGCGGTTCAAATTATGCAGAGAACACGCTGAGGGATATTTCAGGCTACTGCATTTTATGAATGAGATGTAAAATGTGGAGTAATTACTATATTGTCCTGCGAATAGCTGTATCCACTCTCCATTTTTAGTAGTCCCCTATGTGTGATAGAAAACTAGCACTGCTAATAACCCTGAGAACACCATCTGTATGATGATGGTGGTGGTACCATCACATTGTTGTGTCGATGCTTTCATTGTCAGGGACTGGAAAATGTGTCAGGATTGAGGGCAAGGTAGAAGCCACATACAGGGCACTTACACAGAAAATCTTTCTAATAATGTGCTGTAGCTTAGGATCTGCTAACAGTATAGTGAACCCAATAGAGTTTCTTAACACAAAGCGCTGTTCTTTCTCTGAATTTGTGGTAGGATTTTAAAGTGTTACAAATGCACAACAGTAAAAATAAGTCTGTTCATGCCATACAGCATGCCAGTTATACTCACTATGGAACCTCTAAGGGGTTAATCCTCTGCATTGTGTAAAAAGGTTGTTTGATTTGATCTTCTCTGATCCTCCCCTTCTTGCACAGTCCCCAAACCATCTGCTGATAGAACAGAACCTTGGGGACAAGTTGCACATGCTCAGTTTGGTGTGTACTGCTGGAGAGTTTTTTTTTTTTTATTGGGATAGTGCATGTGATCAGTATAGGGCCAATCAGCACAGTCCGGACAGGGGATCTGCCTAATAGAACAGTTAGGGAAGAATGAAAACTCCTCCTACAAGCTTTATCCAGTGCTCTGCTGGACACTGATAGAAGTCACAAGACTGCTATATACTGCTAATGAGAAAAGGTATTTAGCAGTTTATATTTACTAAAACTATTGCATTTCCATGCTCTGTGTACTGTGGGAGACAAGATATATTGAATGCAGGGTCCTGGGTTTAGTAACACTTTAAGGAGATTGTTTAAGTTACAAGGTGTAGAAGCTTCTCAACCTCACCAAGGAAATGCAGGTAATATACCCCATGTGTAATGCTACAGAAAGCTGTCATACAATACATGGTGAGATACTGTGGACGTGCTGCAGGAGTAGTTGAGACAGTGAGGACGTGTTGCATTATATAGTCAGACCCCTGGGACATGTTATTGGTAAAGATCACTGCCATTACAGCCCATTTACCAGTTGGCTTTCCAATTCACGACCATTGGGTTCTGAGGGCTGCACAACAAGAATTTAAAGGCCGCAGGTTGGGCACTAGGGGTTTATACAGCACAAATTATTTCTGGAGTTCCTTTTATATTTTATAGGTTTTACTTTGTTACTCTTTCATGCTTTATTTGCAGATGTATAGTTTAAAAAAAATAGTTATGGTAATATTGTGTTGCGTATCAGATATGTTATTTGTTTTCTTCTTTTTGATAACCTTTGCAGAAATGGTTCTTCCGCGGTGTATGGATGCCAGAGCAGTGTCCACGAGACTTACTTCCAGCAGCTGGCACCACCTTTCCGGAACTCTGGAGGTCCAGATTCCCAGGACAATGCTTTCATGCTACACAACAAAGCCAAGCAGAAGCTGCTGAAATATGGGCTTAACCTGCTATAAAACAATTATTCACAACAAAGCTATTCATTGTGTTTCCATTATGGGCTCCACACAATCTTACCAATATACCTTCTACATATTCCAAATATAAGCACTGCGAGAATTACACTGCAGTTAATGGACCATATACTAAGTCATACATTGTAAATTTCTCTTCTTGATAAACCCGTTTCTGACTAAAGTCTTCTGCAATTGTTTTTCTTTCATCGCACATTATAGTAATTAGTCAATGCTATATATGTGCTACTGGTTTGTAAATGTCCAATAGTGACTGTTAGTGATGTTAAAAATTGGTTAAAGTAGAACTATAGGCAAAACTTTTCATTTTTTTTCATTTTGAATAGACCAAGGAATAGTTATAACCCCAGTCAGATTTTTTTATTTGTGAACAGGATAAGAGCGCTACCATATACTATACTAATACATCACCAAATCATAAAAAGTCATATCAAATATAAAATAACAATATATAAAGTCCATAAATTCCAGTGAATAAATAAATATATAAAGTTCATGTGAATCCAAGTAGGTTTTTCCAGTGCAACTTCAACTTAATCGGATGTGCAGTATAAAGTGCCAAAACAAACATCAGTGCAAAACCTACTTGGTTCAATAATATATAAGTTGGTTCAATACTTTATATGTTTATTTGTTCACTGGAATTTATGGACTTTTTATATTGTTGTTTTATGTTTGATATGAGTTTTTATGATTTATTTGGTGATGTATTAGTATAGTATATGGTAGCGCTCTTATCCTGTTGACATTTTTAAAGGCACATGCACTTTGAGAGCAACAACCTTGAATGTTAGTAATCCCTTATATTTATATTTAATTTTATTCTTATCACCAATTTATTATTTTTTAATCACTTGTTTAGCACAGGAATTCACAGTGTTATACACTATTTACTTAGATTTTTTTTTATTTGCCATCTGTGTCCCATTGGGGAAATTTTCACTCCCTTCCTATCCCATAGCCAAACAGGAAGTGAGAGGAAATCCCTGCAAATTATGGGATTCCTTGAGGACCCCCAGGTCACCAGAACTAGTGTCCCCATTGGAAGATTTCCCCTCTATTTACTTTTCTGGGGACAGCCCAAAATTTGGGATTTTCTTTTACTTGCACTTTCAAAGATAATGGTAAACAGGACAAATAGAGAGGGGAATCTCTTTAACCAGGGCGCAGACAGCAATTAAAACTGACAGGGGGTCTAATTCATCCCCACTCTATCCAAAACGAAAGAAAAATGTTTTGCCTTTTAGTTATATTTTTAAGTTCAACTTAATTAAGTCCTAGATCGCTTCAGGCTGGCCCCTTTTGCAGGTATAGCTATGTAAAACATTAAAAATCGGTGCCCATCCCCACCAGGAGAAGACAGTGATCATCGCTAGCGGCTGTAGCTGCAGCTTGCGATAATCGCAAGCGAATCCGGCAGGCTGGTTGTACCCAAGTTGATCGAGCAATCATTCAGCCTGCGCATTATTGGTTTGAATCTCTTCTGAACCGCCCGAGATTCCAACTGTGCATGGCCGGCCTTAGATCCTAGTGGTGTTTCAACAACCTTTTAAGAAGTGCTGAAGCCTGCTAGTACCTTCTTTTAAAGTGATTGCAAAGGCTGATGTTTTTTTACCTTCATGCATTCTTCCTTTTTTTTTTTTTTTTTTTTTTTTTTTTTTTTAAGTATACACTAGCATAATAGTATAGCATAACAGACTATATAGTATAGGACGGGGTGTCCAAACTTTTTTCAAAGAGGACCAGATTTGATGAAGTGAACATGCGCGAGGGCCAACCATTTTGCCTGACATTCTTTGAACCAGTAAAATTTTGGTCTAAGGCCTCTTTCACACGGACGATCAGGTCCGCCTGTCAGTTTTTTAGGAGGACCTGAATGGACATGTCCGCTGACATCCGGCCCGCTTCGATCCGGAGGAAAAACCTACTTTTCCATCTGTCATCGGATCAGGTGACGACAGACTCTACGGTCCGTCGTCATCCGATCCCCCATAGGGGAGAGCGGCGCTCTGACAGGTCCGTCGCTGCGACGGAGCAATCCCCCGCTGAGCAGAGCGGGCTCCATACACGGACACGTCCGTGTGAAGGAGCCCTAAGTGTGTTCGTTCGAGCACCAATACACTGCCCAACAAGAATTCTCTTGCCTTTTGTGCTGTGTGTGAGTAAAGAGATGAGCTCAGGCATGTTATTTGGATATACCGTATTTATTGGCGTATAACACGCACCTTCACTTTAAGAGGGAAGTTTCTGGAAAAAACTTAAATTTTAAATAAAGAACTGTAAAGCAAAATAAGGGTCAGTGCCCATCTGCAGACCCCCAATCGCCAGAAATGCAGCACCCACCATTCCTCGGAATGTACTCACCATTGCCAGGAATGCACTCACTATTGCCAGGAATGCAGCACCGACCATTGCCAGGAATGCACTCACCATTGCAAGAAATTCAGCACCCGCCATTGCCAGGAATGCAGCACCCATCATTGCCAAGAATGCACTCACCTTTGCCAGGAATGTAGCACCGACCATTGCCAGGAATGCACTCACCATTGCCATCAGTGCAGCCTTGGAGGGGGCAGGACGAGCGCCAAAGATATCCTACAGGAGAATCTCCTGTTTACACAGAAGCCTCTTTAAGTGAAAGTCCCGCCTCCTTTGATGGACAGAACAGTCGTCCAATGGCAGCGCCGGAGACGGGACTTCCTATTACAGAAGCTGCCATGTAAACAGGAAATACTCTCCTGTGTGCACGGCACTCGTCCCGCCTCCTCCCTCCGAGGCAGCCAGACTATATATCTTTAGATAACTAAGCGAGCCGTTCAAAACTGGACCGCGGGCTGCGATTGGCTCGCGGGCCGGACTTTGGACATGCCTGGTATAGGATAACAGACCTGGCACACCTTTGGGCTCTCCAAAGAGAATAGTAATGCAGCACACATAGTGTCCCCTCACCCTCCTGTCAGGCCCTGTTTCCGAGCTACATTCATGTCTAAAAAATGTGTCTGGGTTTCAGGGAGACTGAAACCCGGACACATGATTTAAAACCCAGACTGGGTGAATCCTGGACAGGGAACAAGGGCGTGTAGTGGCAAAAAAGAAATACTGTGTGGGATAGCTCTGGAGTGAAGGCGCATATTGCAGCGAAAGCTTTTTTTGTTTGTTTTTTTATTTCTTTAAGGTGTTCATGGCTATTCAATTTTATTTCTGACCTGGAGTTTTGCTTAAAATGAAGTAGCAATAATGGCAAGTTTATCTTGCGCTGTGATTCAGCAATACTTTGTGCAGGATAAGATGCCAGCAGTCCATTAGAAGTAGCATAACAGAATAAATACAAGGAAGACAAATTTTGGACATGTTTCAAACCTAACAGAGGTCTTTTATCCAGGGTAAGAAGTGCCTTATGCTATCTGCTACTCACATGCTATGTTGCTGTTACTTAATAAATGAACCCTGAAGTTTGTCAAGTAAGTTGATGACCTACAGAATGAGGGGAGTTTCTTCCCGTTTGTGTGGAGCACCAATCTTCCTCTATCCTACGTTCACAACTATGTGTCTTTTAGTGCGTTTTTAAGTTTGCAGAAACTAGGGTTGCACCAATACCACTTTTTTAAGACTGAGTACAAGTACTGATACTTTTTTTTCAAGTACTCACCGATACCGATTAACGATACTTTTTTTTTTTTTTTATGTCGTGTGACAGTGACACTAATGCAGCACTGATGCGTGGACTGTGTCAGTAGTTTTTTATTTTATTTTTTTTTACAATTTTTTTTTTTTTATTTTATTTATAATTTATATATTTTTTCGTTATTTTTTTACAATGCTTATTTTTGGGGGAGGGAGTAGATGGTGTCAGTGTTTTTCTTTTTTACTATTTTTATAATTTCACCTTCTATTTATTTATTACAATTTTTTTTTTTAGCAGCCCTGTTGGAGGGAGGGGCTTTGGTGAGATTTCAGGGGTCTAAACAGACCCCTGCCATCTCCCCTTTGACACAGGGAAAGGGAGTGAGGACACAGATGCCCCGGTCCCTTTCTTTGCAGCCCCAGCTGCACTGAAAATGAATGGACAGGAGACAGCGGCTCCTCTCCATTCATAAACTGAAGCATCGTGAACACAGGTTCCGATGTTTCAGTTATGAATGGACAGAGTCTGTGATCATGGACTCTGTTCATTTAGAAAAGGAAGGAGCCGGTGACAGATCTACCAGCTCCTTCCTTCGCTCTCTATCCTGACAGATCTGGGACTAGGGAACTGGAAGAGGACACGGGGAGTCAGGGACACGGAGAGAGGGAGGAGGACCCGGGGAGCCATGGACCCAGAGAGAGGGATGAGACACCGCTGAGAGAGAGGAGGACAACGGAGAAAAGGGGTAGGACCCAGGGACCAAGAGAAAGGGAGGAGGACACGGGGCAGTCGGGGGTGATCAGTGCGGCTGTGGGGGCAGTTAAAAGCACCTATCTCCCTGTATAACTGTCAATAAACCACCTGACAGCCACGGGAGGGAGAGGAGGAGAAGCGACTGTCAGAAAAGCTATACAAGAGATCGGTGCTTTTAACTGCCCCCACCGCTGCACCAATCACCTGTGAGGTTGCCCGGTCCCCCTGCTGAGCTTGGGGACGCCTGGCCCGATACAACAGGTATCAGATTAGGCATCGGAGCATTTGCACAAGTACAGATACTAATCCAAATGCTAGTATTGGTGAACCCCCAGTAGAAACACACTACAGTCCATTTAACATGGTTTCCTATGGAACACGTTCACATCCATGCGTTTTGCAGCCGAAGTGTTTTTGGAAAAAGTCAGGGACTTTTTTTCTTGCGTTTTGCATGTAATAGACTTCAATGTAATCGTACAAGAAATGTAAGTGTTGTGTTTGTGATGCAATTATTGATGTGTTTTTAATTTTTCCTTTTAAACACTGTATATAGCTGATTGCTAAGGAGCAGGCCGGAAGCCGGCCGCTGTGTCCTTAACAACTGATGAGTCATCAGCTGTCAGCGGGCTTCCCTGCTGACAGCTTAAATGTAAAGAAAAAAATGGCATGGGGTTCCCCCCAAAATCTATACAAAACCCTTATTCAAGCTTGCAGCCCAGCAAAAGGGCCTGGCAGGTTAATGGGGACAAGGGCCTGTTCCCGACAACCCTGGGTGGTGGTTGTGGGGGTCTATAGGTAGGGAGCTTATTGGAATCTGGAAGCCCCCTTTAACAAGGGGACCACCAGATCCCATGTCTTCTCCCTCCGGTGTTTCTTCTCTCTCCAGTGGTTTCTTCTTCCTTCAGTGTTTCTTCTACATCTTCTCTTTCTGGTGGTTTCTTCGCCCTCCGCTGTCTTCTCATTCCGGTGTTTCTTCTCTACTCTGATGGTTTCTTCTCCCTCTTCTCTCTCCAGTGATGTCTTCTTCGTCGGCTGCCCGCCAAAAATAAAAAACACCGTCTTCCTCCAACGCTGACTGCTTCCGTTGTGTTGGCTCCTGCTGTCTGCCATTTCTTATATAGCCATGGGGCGTGTAGTCAATAGAAGTGCACCAAAAATGCACCTTGCATGTTTAAGTGTGTTTGTTGAGTCACGAGTCACTGGTCAGTTTTTTCCCCAAATGACCAGGGATGAAGATGCATGTAAAACGAATTATGCATTGCATTAAAGTTTAACACAATGCAATAAAAAGTGCACCAATGTGAATAGGTCCATGTACTGCATACTAACCTGTGTCTGCTAGTCATATGCAATAAAATTCAGTAAAAATACTCTTCATGTGTGTTATCTGAATTACCATTAACTTATTGCATGTCAAATGCATATTGACGCAATAAGGGGACTTATCAAATTGTATAACAGTTTCATGTTTGCTGTGAATTCCCTGTGCTCATGTCACATTAGTGATCCTGCCGCTAGCTGGCTAAACCCCCTGAGAGCTGGTGAGTGAGATTCTGCAACTCTTGAGTCAGAGAGGGAATGATGGTGTTGGTGCAGGTAAGTACCCTTTTTGGAGATCCTGTTGCTGTTAAATTGCCACAAGTGATATATAATCGCTAATGTGCCTTGAATGCTTAGATGTGAGCCCGGCTAGTATTACACATGGGCGATTTTTTTATAATGTGCGCAGCCTGGGATCACTGGTTCCCAATTAGTGTTGCAGAGGATTTATAACAATATAGGAGCATGTACACGATCGTATCTTGTGGCACCTCTTATCACTCAGTTACCCTAGTTTATTTTTTTATATCTAAGGCCAGGTTTCCTTTAAGCAATATTAAAAAAGTAGATTTTTTTTTCTCTCCTTTTTCACTCGCACTCTCAGTTGCTTTGAGGAATGTTTTTTTTTTTTTTTTTTTTTTATATAAAGGGCAGTGCTGTGAAATCAAGTTTCAGTTAACACCAGTCTAGTAACATTTGACACCCACATCTTCCCAGTCAATTGAGTGTAATTCAGAGCAGAATAACAAAGACCTCAATTTATGACACCTATTGTTTTCTGATGAGGACAGCTGAGAACTATTCAGATATTTCTGTCAAGTGATAAATGTAACAACTCCAGCTACACTATTTTCTCTACATGGACGTTAATAAGGTATGTGCACTTAATTGCTATGCACAAGGCGTATGTTGCTCTGCTCTATATTTTTCTATTATTAATATAAATGAGCTCCTGCCTTGATTGCTGTGCCTTGTATGATGAAAAACTAGCCTGAAACCAGCAATCAGATTTGTGATACATCATATAAATTACATTAATAATCAATGACTTCTGAACTGAGCCTCTCTGGTAGCGTGCGTGTCTTCTGCTCACTCCACAAACACACTGGAAGTGTATAAAATGTCACATTCCCATTAATCCAGAACAAGCGAATATTTTTTATGATTATATTGTCTACAGAGGCTGCCAATGCATTATTATGAATCTAACCAGAATAAGATGTTCTTGTGCTTCTTCTGATCACTGGAATCTGTCACAAATGTCATTCCCGACTCTGGCAGCATTCAGATTTGGAGCATATGCAACAATGGGGTCATCTTCTTTGGACTGAAAAAAGTAAAGCCTAGTACACACAGGCTGAATGTCGGGTGATGTGTTTGGAATCCGGCCTGTCAGAAGCCGGCCATTTGGCTGGCTTCTGTTGGACAAGCATGCTGGAAAACCAGCAGCCAACCGACTCCCGATCAGTGCTCTTAGCCAATGGCTGAGAGCACTAACCATAGTGTTCTGGCAGGGGGGCCATCCCCCTGTCAGAACACAATAGCGCAGCAGGAGAGATCGCTGTACTAACGTTGGATCGTTAGTACAGAGGCTCCAACCTGAGCTGACAGGCTTTTTTTGTGCAACCCAGCAAAAAAACCTGATAGTGTGTACTAGGCTTTAAACTGAATCCAATAAAAAAACTTGCTGCATGATAATGAGTACTTTTAGTAAAAAGTGCAACTATAGACCATAGCAGACAATGCAACTGCTATAGGACCCAGAAACAGAGGGGATCCAGAGTAATATGTAGAGGTAGCAAGAGTATCTGGCTAATAAATCTGAACAAATTTAATGTACAGTATATATAGTTTAAGAACCTCTATAGGATTGCTATAAAATAATTTAGTAATCTGCATCACTAGAGGAAATGTCTTTGTGATAGAAATTAGAGAGGCAGGAGAGTCCCTGAATGGTTTTATAATGGATCTTAAATGCATATAGTTACAGCTATGATTTCATTGTTTCTAAGTGCTTGTTACTGAATGAGAGGTGACGCCTAAATGGCCCAACTCACAAGCAGTGTTAAGGTTTTAATCAATTCCAAAGCAAGACAGGCCATAGTTGTAGAGAAAACAAACTCTTGATACTATACCCTAAAGAAGGCAGGCAGACGGCAAAGGACTAATCGGCATTCAGCAACATAGCTGTGGTCCCCTTGCAGCTGATCTTTACTGACTTACCATCTCCACTGTGTCTCCCTATGAAGGTGGCCATCTAATTAGAGGCAGTGCTTTTGCTTCTTCATATTAGAACCTCCAACAAGGAGAGCAATGAGCAACAAAAAATCGGGATATAACCACATTTCTCCCCACTACTTCTGAGACTAGCAGTCAAAGGCAGCAGTGTCTTAGCTCTCACACTGAAGATATACAGCTATGAGACTGTAGGCATTCTAGACAAAGGGGACATTTTCAGGGTGCTGCTAAAATACAATTTACATTTCTGACTTTTCCATATATAATAGCTAATCTTCACTTTTTGAGTTCAGTTTACTTAAAGACTAGGAACACGCCATTCGATTTTTTTGCTTTCAAACCCGTTCAGAGCCATACACACCGGCCGAATGTTGGACATTCAGTCTGTGTGTACTACGCTTAAGTTGTAATAGCCATCCCAAGATAACTTTCCTTTGTCCTTACCTCCATGTATGTGATCCTGGTACACCCAGACATGCTTTAGACATGGGAATTGGCCACCAGCAAGCTGGATCTTTCAATGTAATAGGAAGGTAAAGATTATTGTCCATTGGTTGAGTTAAATAGCAATATTATTCTTTTATTTATTTGCCAACATATTACACAGTTCTGTATCATACAATAATAAAAGTGTGCAAATGATGGGCTCCAAAAAAGAAACTATAATGTAAGTAGGAGATATGTTGAAAAGACCCTTTAAGTCAGCTTAATCTTGCAGAGAAGTAAATTCCTAGCGTTTGCTCATATATTATGTGAAATTGCATAAAGTATAGTAGTGGAGAAGTCCAAGACCACAAAGTGGTATGTACAAAGTGTTAATGTATGGCCTTGTATCAAAATAGATCCTCTATGTGAAAAGATTTTCCCATTGCTACTTGTCTGATTAGCAAACCTGAATAAATGAGAATAAATTATGCTTTACCAAACTTATCCAAAACCAGAGGAAAACCAGGGTTTTCCAAGACACAACAGAGACAAAAATACAGATTTCCATTAATCTTCTTAATAATGAAACTTTAGGCCTTAAGGCAACCATGAACGCTATCGGGTGGTTGGACATGCAGCACAATTTAGCCACCATCAGGCATCTGAATTTTTTTGCTATTCAGTGACTATTCGTATTTATTCAATAGAAAGAGCAAGGAGAGGTGTTCTGTAGACACTTTTGGTATTGCCTTATCAGGGGGAAACAACATTGACTGGGTAAGTTGTTTCTCACATCTCATTGCTTCCTTCTTGTACAATCCTTGGCCAGTAGTGTTTGCTGCTGCGCCATAGAAATTACACTGTGGACACATCAGAAGTCTGTCTCCTAATGGCTTTTGGGCACCTTTTAGTCTTCAGCTGCCAGAGCAGTAAAAGTAAGCTTAACAGATTGCTTCTAAGATGACATCTTACAGAAATTTATATTATTTAATCAACCAAGGATAGCATCAGTTTTTAATTAATTCAACATTACAGACATCCTTTTCTTTTTAAATAGAATAAAGTTAATTATTCTTGTAATAACAGTAAAAAGCACTTGAAAGAATTCCCTGTGAAACTCACATCAGTGCAAATATGCTAATTGTTTCTAGAAGTCAATGTTAATTAAATTGTGTTGATTGACACCTTTAGACAGATAAATGAAATGCATAGAATGAAAGTGCCCCCTGAGGGTTACAATTATGAGGCATAATCAACTGGAACTGGAAATTTTCAGCAGACTGACGACCAGTTTTGTTTGGTGCAGAAGTAATGCACCAGTTTGTTGTACTGCCTTTGGAGCATAACAGGGACATCAAATGGCATTATATTAACTAGTGGATATAGATGTCAAGACTGAACGTTGTGTGGCCTTACATGGGAAGAGATTGATGGATGATACAAACTTTTTCTATAGGAGTGTGGATGAACAAGAAAGAGATTATCATTGGCATGAACTTGTTAGAATATAAATATGAAATCTGCTATTTCTAACTTTCTGTTGAAGGTTCAGGATCCTGGGCTGTTATTCCTATTCTTCCTTCACTACCTAGTGAGTCATTAACCCAGAATAAACATATATCAGAGCCCCTTGATATGCATGAGCTACTTCAAATGAATAGCTCAGAATGCTAAGCATTGAAGCAGTAATAAGAGCCCCACACCCTGCAACTTCAAAACCATTCTGCTATACTGTATATTTTATATACTGATACTTCCACTTTTATAGTGGATAGGCATTTTGGGTAAAGGAAATATTCTGTAAATGACTAATATTTAGTCTCTGAATGATCAGAGCCTTCAATTTACTGACCATTTTAGGAATATATGATTGGACCAGCCTATGCTTTTAAGGATGTGCTGAAGTTTCTGCCCTGATAAGCTGGCCATAGTTGGATCGAATTTTCCAAAATGTTGTTCATGTATGGGTAGGTTGGTTGTACTGGAGTCTATCCATTGACTGCCACTAGCATAAATCATTGTGTCCTCCTGGCCAGGAAGACTCTGCTCCTGTGGTTGCAGGAAAGAAAATCAAATCATCTATGGCCTACCTTAGAGTTTCATTATATACATTGCTTTATACTGTACATGCTCTACATCCCCTAATACAGCAATGATGGCTAAAGTCCCTACATCTGCTGCACATGACACCTGACCCTTCTTTCTTTTTTGTGACATTTATTACAAGATACTTTTTGCAAAATAGAAAACTAACAAAACAAAATTGCAATTCCTTCATTCTTTCATACAAGGTTTGACTAATAAACATACAAATATGTAAATTAGTCATCTTATATACTGATATGCTGCATGTTGCTTTTAAGCTTTAGTGCAAGTTACTTTTAAACCTTCTTATCGGTTTTCTTGAAATGTATACTTTCAGTCTCCTTCAAATGTGGTACTCAGGTCTGCTATATACAAGGCAATATACTATACAACCAAAAAATGTGACCATCACACCTACAATTTATGGCCAAAAGAATGTAGACACCCCATCAAATGATTGAGTTCAGGTGTTTCCAGTGGGTATTGTTAACATACACAGACATTTTACACCATTGTATCCTTTCAAACTTGTGGCAAGTCTGTATAGGATGTTTTCTGTTCCAGCATGACTTTGCTTCGTTCGCAAAGCCAAGTCTAAGTAATGGTTTGAAGAAACTTAGGTGACCTGCAGAGAAGCCTGCCCTCAACCATGTTAAACACCTTTGGGATGAAATGGAATGTGGAACCAGATCTTGTTGTCCGGTATCAGCACCTTTCCTTAGAAAAGCTCTTTGGGCTGAATAGGCAAACATTTCCATAGACACAATCCAAAGTCTTGTGGAAAGCTTTTCCATAAGAACGGAGACTGTTATAGCTACAACTGTAGGACCAACCCCATATTGATATCCAACAACAGATGTAGATGTGATGGGCAGGTATCCATAAATATTTGGCCATATAGTAGACATGTCTATGTCACTTCTCTGAGTACTCTATTTGTACAACGATGATAAGTTCATTTTGCTCGGTGGCAGGAGAACTGGGAGACCTTGTACACACAAGTATTAAAAGGGAACATTCAGAGCACATTACAGTAACTTGGTTAAAAAAAAAAAGTACTTAGTTGTTTTAAATGTCCACACTTCAGCACTCCATGTGGAAGCCTCTATGAGAGAAACACAAAAGCTGCATCTCCTTCTAGAAATGCTGATAGCTTGGCTGTCTGGGTTCTATACTTTGTTACAAACACTGACTCAGAAAGTATTGAAGCCAAACACGCCAGCATTTTCAGAAGAAGGTCAATAATGGCAGCCTCTTTATTCTTCTGTTGTCAGTTAGCTAGTGTGTGTACTAGTTAGCCTAGTGCGCACGATCAGAATATCGTATGAAAAATACCGCTGATCATTAGTACACAGCTTTCGAGAGCTGATATGACAGGTTGTGCACAATTATCCAGTGGGACAAGCACAAAATATTTCTCATACGAATTTCTTATAATCAGTACAGTTTTTGTCTGAAATTACAATACAAATACAATACAATACAATACAAAGATTACATCACTTCCAAATTTTACTCTGTCAAATTTTCGGAACTTTAGTAACCTCTTCATATTTAAAAAGGAGACTAGCATGCAAAAAAACAATGACCATTCGTCCGATAATCTCATAGTGTCTGCAGCAGTCTCATCAATTTGCATTGTGGTCACAAAGAGAGTGCTGAATGACCAAAGCCAGGATTTTCACACAGGCGACAGATGAGATGACAGCACCTGTGTATACACAGCAAAATGTGCTACATACAGCTGTGGGATCACATCTGAAGCTGCAGGGAGGTGCCCTTAATTAAAATTATGAAAAAGCATGAATAGCCTTATCATGTGATTCAGGATTAATCTGTTACCCCTCAAAGTAAAATATTCAGTTTTTTACTGTAATATTAGAGTAGTACATCTGACAATTTTAATAACATTCTATTAAAAGTTTTCAGCAAAGTGTTTTGCGCATAAACCCACTGTCCCTGCCACATTAAATGAACAGGCATATTGCTATTCAGACCATGTGCCAGAACCAAAGATTCTGTTTATTTAATGCATTATGATCTTCTTGTTTTACTATTAATATTTAAAGTATCTGCATAAGGGGACATGGAAAAATAATATATAGTGATCTTTGTTGTGGAGGGAAAAATCCCTACAGTATATCTAATAGGGGAGTGCAATAGCAGGTATAGTTAACATATATTTTTTTTTTAGCAGCCGAGTGAATCATTATCATCATTTTTTTTTAATATTTCGAGAGTCATAAAAGCAGGTTTTTATAAAATTATCAACCACATTTTAATGTACATCATGTGGACTGATCAATTGTTTTGATTATGAAGAAAAAAAATCAGGTGCCTAAAGCAACCAATTAGATATTAACTTTCTCCCTTTGAAAGAAAATAGTGTCATTTAATTTGGTTAAGTTTCCATAAATCAGCCCTGTTATTCTTCTGTTGAGAAAAAAAAAATAGACTCTGCTAGAAGGTCTAATTTTTTTCTGTGAATAAGTCATACTAAAGACAGACTCACAATAAACATGGCTGTAGATGTCAGATGATTGCCACTTGACCAACCATATCAGATTGATTGATGAACTTCATGTCTATATGATCCAGTCAACCAACCTGATGGAATAGTAATTGGCCAACTGCAATTTTTTCCTCTTGGTATGGGTTGGTGCTAGAGCTCTACATCTTGCCTTCTATTGTATAAAGGTGCATGTTTGACAATTTGTAGGGAAAAAATCTGGGTGTGGTTGGATTGTGCCCGTATTTTTTATCATCCTCTAATCTTGCGGCTGGCTACAGCCACACACTTTCTACAGTTCATTAATACCTCACTCAAGGCATTCATTTCCGTAAATGTGTAAATGGTGTGTTGTCCAGTTTTGATTGTGTCTTAGCTTGTCTTGTTCCAACACATACCATTGGAATGCAATTAGAATGAGACCTTGGCAAAGATTTTCAAAGGTGTCCATATGATGATTGTCTTCCAATCTAGCCAATTATGGTCAGGGTGCTAAATAATTGCATGTCTCCAGCTACTCAGGCGTCTGCAGACCCACCCTGGGCCACCATTCTCTACAGGTCCAGATTTCCAGCTCTGGCACCTGTAGGCTTGCAGTTTCTGACACCCAACACAGCAACCCTCTACCTCTTTTAAACAAACCATTTTCTCACTCTACTGATCCTAACTTTGCTTAGAAAAATTTGTATATTTGATTACTGTAATCTACAGATGATAGTAAAAAAAGCCATGGCAGTTAACTAAGAAAAGCTGCCTGTTTTTTGGCTGCGTATTTACACTATGCCTTATGATAAGCCTGCTCCTTGGTGATAAAAATGAATGTCCGGGCTGGATTTCCTTGGCATGTTGCTATTTGTTCAGCAATGGAATTTCTGCTTAGTGCAAAACCTGTATTTTCAGCTGACAAAGGAGTGCAAGTTTATGTCATAAGCCCTAAAATAACAACTGTTCTGCAGATGTATCTTCCAAATTTCATTACATATTTAAGGGTATCTTTACCTGTCATAAATATAGGAATGTTTTTGGAAATTAAAAAAAATCCCCTATACTCAAGATAATTTCTAGAGTCTGCAAACTTCTGCAGCCTGATTCATAATAAAATAGACGTCTAGTAAAAAATGGGAATAAAATAATGATGCACAGGCATTTCATGAGCTTTCCTGTTTAGTTATTTCACACCTCTCTTGATCACGGCAGACAGCACCCCCTGCAGAGGCTCATTACTATGCATATGAATAGCCACCAGCTCTGTATCTTGCAGATGTCTTTGTTAAGTACTTTGGGTAGCCAAAACAGTTGATTTTAACATACAGGATCTCCTAAAGAATTGCAGTTTAAGTTTTGGCCATCTGTAAACAAAATGCATGTTATGTGAGAATTATTGTAAAAAGAGCATGCCATATGGATGATGTACTTATTATACCTTGTACAAGCAGAGCTGGCTCATTGTATCTTGAATGCTGTATAAGTTGCTATGCAACTGTATGTACTTGTTCAAATGTTTTATGTATCTGCACTTTACTTTATGTACCTTTTGCTAGTAGCACTTCATATTCACAGTACTACAAAAGATGATGGGACTATACAAATATATATGTCATAGATTTTTTTTTTCATTTGATCTGTACACGTAGTATGCACTTTAATAGCCTACAAGACATACAGGGGCATAATACAATTTTACTGCAATCTGTAAAGGTGGTACACTACATCAATGCAACATAATTTGACCACTGGTTGTAACCAGAATAGAACTTTACTATGCTATGAATGTGGCGCATTCACTTAAGTAGCAAGGGAGAGTAAAATCTTTCTTTCTAAAAAAAAAAAACATAATAAGAGAATGGGCTTATTTAGTATTGGAGAGAGCAATGTGCAATAGTCATTTGCAACCTTCAGAATTCATCTTTCACAAATCTGTCTGCATAATATAGAAATATTACTGGTTGCTAAAGGTCCTGCATTTTACAGTCTTGACACCATGTATGGATAAAATGCTTTCACTTGGTTATAGTAGAGTGTTGTACTGTGTTAGCCATTGATTAATATAATACCAAAAATAAATAAAGAACTGTGCTAGGTGCATAAACAGTGAAAAAACTGAAAAAAATTCAGTAATGAAAAAAAATCCGTGATAAGGGTCCTGCTGCTAAACACTAAACCCCGATATAAGGCAAAGATAGTATGGATAATAATCAGTGTAGCGCTGGACATAGATCTAAGTGAATAATAATAACAAATAGTGATGATGATAATAGTGAAAAAAATATTAACAACAAAAGAAATGAAATACTGAAATGTTATAAGCAATCCATAATAATAATGAACCACTAGTGTGTAAACTTTCATAAGAAAACGTGCTCAAACATTTAAGATATAATACAAGCCATAATTACAGGTAAACAGTGAATAAAAAATAGTCCAGAGTATTATGAAAGGTGCAGAATCCTAATCCAATAATCCAAGCGATAGTGCCGCCCACCACCGGAGAAAATGGAGGCTTACCAAAAAGCCTGCGACCGCCCTTATTCAGGGGGGTCAAAACAGGCTCAGCAGATCACTGTTGATATCCAGTTGGAACCGCAACCGATGTCCCTCTGATCAAGTTTGATGTTAAAGCGGCGTTCCACCCTAAAGTGGAACTTCCGCTCATCGGATTCCTCCCCCCCTCCGCCGTCACAATTGATAGCCTTTCAGGGGGGTGCAGATACCTGTATAATACAGGTATCTGCACCCACTTCCGGGTATAGCTAGCCGCAGCTAGCCGCAAACCCCCTGCTCACCCCTGTTGTGTTGTGGGAAATACACAGGTAAGTGTCCTTATTTTAAAAGTCAGCAGCTGCAGTATTTGCAGCTGCTGACATCTAAAAAAAAATTTTTCGCGAAACTCCGCTTAAACTTCTCAGCAGCAGCAGCAGGAGACACTCAGGGGAAAAGACCACCGGTTCCAGGAAAACTCAAGTAGACAGCATTCCAGCAAGGATGAGCCATAAAAAGAAAAAAAAGGGGGGACTCCAATAGTGCAGAGAGCCAAAAACGTTTATTAAAAGTTACAAATACATTGCACAGGATCGTATGTAAAGTGCCAGTATATAATAGCAGTGGGGCTGTTGCAAAAGGTGGACATCGGTTGCGGTTCCAACTGGATATCAACAGTGATCTGCTGAGTCTGTTTTAACCCCCTGAATAAGGGCGGTCGCAGGCTTTTTGGTAAGCCTCCATTTTCTCCGGTGGTGGGCGGCACTATCGTTTGGATTATTGGATTAGGATTCTGCACCTTTCATAATAATCTGGACTATTTTTTATTCACTGTTTACCTGTAATTATGGCTTGTATTATATCTTAAACGTTTGAGCACGTTTTCTTATGAAAGTTTACACACTAGTGGTTCATTATTATTATGGATTGCTTATAACATTTCAGTATTTCATTTCTTTTGTTGTTAATATTTTTTTCACTATTATCATCATCACCATTTGTTATTATTATTCACTTAGATCTATGTCCAGCGCTACACTGATTATTATCCATTAATATAATACGTTTGGAGTTTAACCTTTTGGTGCTGAGCGCACGCAAATATGCAGCCTCTCAGCGACCAGGCCTTGGCACAGAGCGGACACATATTTGCGTGCAATAGCGCTGATAGTGCTGTGTCGGCCGTGTGCGACTCGTCAGCTTCCAACACAGTAATTGGCGGCTCGCGGAGAGTTCCCGATTGCGATCCAGACTTTTCCAATCATGTGACCGTTGTGACAGCCAATAAGGGCTGTCAGGTGACCATAAGCCCTTCCCCCGCCTCCTGGCATAGAAAACCCCTTAAAGGGCTGGCGCCAAGGGGTTAAGTAATACCCTTTGTTGGCTAACCTAAGTTATTAAATATGCAAGCGTTCAGGATGTCTTAGATTTCAAATGTGTATTGCCAGGAGAAGAGATCTAAAAGGTAAGCCTGCTACACACGGGCAGAATGTCGTGAGACATCGGCTGGTTAAAACAAAAACGTGTGTATGACTGTCTGTCCGACAGAAGCCGGCCATTTGGCCAGCTTCTGTCAGACAACATGCTGGAGAACCAGCAGCCGACCGACTCCCGATCAGCGATCTCAGCCAATGACCGACAACACTGATCGGAGTGTTCTGTCGGGGGGGTGGGGGAACGGCTCAGCGGAGGAGATCTCTGTACTAACTTTGCATAGTGAGTGAGTTGAACAAAATAAAAAACTCAGTGTGTACCAGGCTTTATATATATATAGATGGATCAAAATTCAGCCAGTTCAACAGGGACTGGTCAAATTTCAATCAGTGTGTGACCATCCCTGCTTAACAGAAGTCAATTGTTTGATCAACTTCTGTCAAAGGGACATGCTGTAAAACGTCTATCAACCAGCAGCTTCAGCCACTGATCAATGTATTCTGACAGCTGCGGGGGAGGAGGGGGGTTCCTTTTTCCATGTTTCTTGTGTATATGAAGGAATATTACCTTTAAAAAAAAAAAAACTACCATCTATAAATAGCTTTAGGCACCCCTAAAGCTTGTATCTTTAATAAGTTAGCCAATAATTTTTGATTCCACATGGGCGTTTTGGGCGCACTCACCCAGGTTTGTGTGTCCCCGCACTTTGTTCTGCATTTTCTATAATATTAATATAAATCTAAAATAGAAAGAAAAATACAACAAGGAGAGCGAGACCCTCATAAAGAGTACAACATGTGTGCACAACCAGGAACCAAACCAGCCAGGGATCTCATTGATAGTCAGACACCCAGCAGACATGACAATTCTTATAGGATTGGCATTAATTTGGAGACTAGTACTTTTTTTATAGTCAATATAATCATACATTTTTATCTTCAATGAGACATTTATGTTTTAGCAGAAGACTGTGATACACGGTGTTACTGATGACATGAGTCAATCTCATGTAAACAGTAACGGTCTTTTTTTTTTTTTCACTTGTGCCATCACAATCTGGAAAGCCACTTTTGTGAGTGTTTCAAATAAAGAAAAATAGATGTACCACATTAGCATTAGTGTATGTAGGATTGTTTAACTGGGCTGTTAGGAATGAATAAAATATGTGAATATCCAGGGAAGAACATGCTTCCTAGATAGATTGGGAAATTTTACATCTAGGTCTGTGCTGATACCTGCTAACTGACCTACTGTATTTATGGGGGCAATTCAACCAGGCTTCGTGGATAATTACTACTGCATTCCCAGAGAAATGTGCCCATAGAAGAGAGATGAGAAAGCCAAACTGTTAAAGAATTGCTATGTAAACATGTAATTGATTGTCCTGAGAAACAGTAAAAATCAGCTGGGAATGTCCAACCGGTTTATTGATTCCTCCATTGGTCTGCCAGTAAGTGTCTAACAAGGACATAGAATTTAAACAAACAAATCAGTGTTTCATATCAATCATTCTCCGGTGATCTCTGTGTGTATATTTACACCTATAGAGGCAGGAGATGAAACATGCCTAGACACCTTTACAAGCCAAAATTCATCCAACATTGCCAATAGCCACTTCCTGCTGAAATTGGGGGAACCTTCCCAAAGACTATCCATCAGAAACATACTGTATGCTTAGCTTGGTCCCACAAACATGTTGTGGTGCATAGCAGAGAGAAAATCTGCCTGTGCAAGCTTATATGGGGAAATATTATCAGACAATGATTATAGACCTGTCCGATTGGGTTCAGTCACTGGAAATTGCTGGTCATGTCTGCAGACTGTTTCAAGGTCCAAAAGATTGGGCAATTGTCATCTCATGTCTATGAGCACATTTACAGCAGGACTGTTTGATGTCTAATTTGTCAGGACATGTCGAAAGCATTAGATCACTCATGCCTTTCCCATGCAGAGGTTTCTGACTTCAGTAAAGAGCTTAGGATTCTCATTACCATAATGGTAGCTGTGCAAACATGTCATTATCTCAGCTTGAGAAACACATTGTTCAGAGGTTTGACACCATCATCCTGTATGAAAGGCTCTTTTCCATTCAATGCCCCTTAACACATCCTGCGAAAGGGCCTTTTGAAGGGGAAATAAGGCTTGGTGTATTTAAGCAAAGTTTGCAGACAACTTAGAAGCTATTTCCAAAGAGAGAAAAGATGTCTACATTGTGGCTCTGGCTATGTGTCCTTCTTCAAGTCTCCTGGACATTTCCCATGTTCTTAAGGAAAACCTCTGACCATGTACCAGTGCATGCCAAACCAGAAAGGGCAGCACAAACAAATATCATCAAGAAACAGAGAGCAGATAATCAAAATGGAGACCGAATAGACACAATAATGGCAAAAATCACTGCTGACAGATGGTCAAAAGGACAGGACAACCTAAAATATCACAGGACACAGTGTAATCACATGAATCAGTCTTGGACATATTGGCACGATTCTACTGATAACCAAGATCCCAAGTCAGTTTACATGTTCAGAATATTCACTGGACCATTGAAGGCAACATTTCCTCAACGGAACCTCTTCCAATATGTGAGCAGGGTCTACAGGTGCTGCAAGCTTCGGCTGAACTGTGCTAAAATAAAGGGACTCCAGGGAACAATGGTGGATGGTATGTATTTTTTGATACATATTATACAATTTCTATTCTAATATGACTTCTTTATTTTAGTGTTAATTGTATAGTGATCGTAAAGAAGATCAACAGTCTTCTAGATCTAAAATGAAAAGCTACATTATGGGAAAGAGTTGTCTGAACTTGTTTTTATAATTTTGGTTTCAGGAGGAAGGACTTTAAACATCCTGTAATTCTTCTTTGCCATCTGTATCTCATTGGGGAGATTCCCCTCTACTCCCTGTTTTATAGACACAACAGGAAGTGAGAGGAAATCTTTTTAAAGTGTAAGAAATGCCAGTTGTCACTAGGGCAAGCATCTCCATGGGAAATGTTCCCCTCTATTGTTATTCTGGTGAATATTTAGGTTTTGCATTTTCCCTCATTTTTGTGGGACCTAAGTTAGCAAGCATGGCATCCAAAAGGAGGCAACCAAATTATAGTTTTTTGTTTTCCTAAAAATATCTTTTATGGTCCCTACCAAAAGCAAAAATGGTTCAGTTTCAGTAGAGTTGTATGTCCTCTATAGTTCCATTGTATTGTTGGTTTTTGATGGAACTATTTAATCCAAAGAATTAATTTGACATAAAACCGTTTTCTCTAGACCAGCCATTCTCAAGCAGGGTTCTGTGGTACCATAGGGTTCCTATAGGGGTTGTTAGGGGTTCCTTGAGATATGGATAATAGACCCTCATCTGATGGCATCTGCATTCAGATACAGAGCCAACAGCTCTTGGCAAAGCCAGAATCATGTCACCAATTATCTTTTTTAGCTGTCTGAAAGATTCTTACTAACTATCAATCTCAAGGAGAATTTTTCCCCATTGACCCTTGATAAATTGGCTCCCCAAGACCTGAAGATTATTTTTGGGGTTCCTCAGAGGTAAAAAATATGAGAAAGCCCGCTCAGTAAGTGTAATTGTTACTCGATTTTGCAGGCAATTTGTCTTTTATATTGCCTTATCTAAAGCAATATGTGAGGTTCCAGTGGTTAATTTGGCATCTGACAGATGGGGGACCACTCAGCCCTTAATATCTTCTCTGTGCTGTCATCATTAAATGTACAAAACATACTAAAAGAATTCTAGGGATGGTATTTTTTTTTTACAAAGAGTACCAATGTAACTATGCATATAAAATACCTGTGGGGTGAGTCTAGAAGCTGGAAATCACTGTAGTAGGCATTACTCCATTGATCTCTACTAGCTTTCGGACCCCTGCAAAATAGCTGCCCTGGCCGACTCGTGCTCAGAATTCAGCAGGGCAGCTGCTCTCATTGTGTCCACCAGTCTGCTACCCTCAGGTGCATTGAATCCTAGGACTTTTTCCGTCCGAGAATACTTTCTGTGTGTTTGTTCTTTCACAGGAGCCTGGATAGTCAGGGATAATATGCACAACTACAATTTTTTTTTTCTGATTTTGCCAACAGTTTAGCAGGGCATGGCAGAACATGGTCTTCATTTATGTATACAAAGCTTTACTATTTATATTTATTTAACAAGTGTGCTAGGCAATATTTTTTTTAAAATTAAACAAAGTTGCATTTGTCCTGGCAAGTATAATTAAAGGCAGAACAATTTTTTTTTTAGTTCTGGGTAGAGTGGAGATATATTAGAACATCTATTAGTTTTTTTTATTGCTGTCTGTGCCCCCATTAGGGAGATTCACCTTAATTTTTTTGTCTGGTTTACCATTACTATTAGATGAAAGTAAAAAAAATACAAAATTTTGGGTTGTGCACAGAAAATAAAAGGAGAAATCTTCCAATAGTAGTACTAGTTCTGATGATGTGGGGGCCCCCAAGCGATTCCCTTAATTTGCAGGGACTTCCTCCCACTTCCTGTTTTGGCTATTGGACAGGAAACAAAGGTTACAAAAAAAAAAAAAACTCACATGGGCTATAACCCTCCCTTACCCTATCCAAAATGAAAACTAGTTTTGCCTAAAGTTCTACTTTAAGGTAAATATCCCCAGTGGGACACCGACCATTAAAAAACAAATACTTTACCTATATGAATTTGACTGATGTAAACTAAAAATCCTGTTTTTGTTTGGTACAGGGAAAAAAGAAATCAGCCTCTACATTGACCCAGACAATTTTGGCCTTTCTATTCGCCGTGCTGAATTGCATTTGGAGATTTTAGCTGATGAACAGTTAACAGTATTTCCAGTGTTAACCATCAACGGACACACCCATTCAAGGTATCTACTTTCCATCATTATGGCTTTGTTAAATAACTGTTCTGAACTTAAAGTGCAGTTCCACACAAAAGTGGAACTTCCGCTTATCTGCTTCCTCCCCCCTCCAGTGTCACATTTGGCACCTTTCAGGGGGGGACCTGTTTTTGACAGGTACGCTTCCCCACTTCTGAGAGACAGCGCCGTGGTGCCATCCCTCGGAAGTCCGGCCCCCCTCCTCCTTTCCCTGCCGCCGGGCCAGTTAAAAATTGCAGCATGCTTCGTGCATGCACAGTAGGAAACAGGCTGTGAAGCCAAAAGGCTTAACTGACAGTTTCCCTTATGAAGAATAGTGACTGCAGCACCCAATAGACGATCCAAAAATCGGCTGGGGTGCCTACATCGCGGGCTCCCTGGACAGTTAAGTGTCCATATATTAAAAGTCAGGAGCTACAGTATTTGTAATTGCTGACTTTTAATTTATTTTTCCCCAGGCAGAACTCCTCTTTAAAGAGACATTCATTGAAACAGCAAGTTTACATGTAATGTACATTTAAATGTATAACTGAAGGCAATTTTGTTTTTTATATCGATAGAGTGGGGAAGAATTAGAACACCTGTCAGGTTTTTAGTGCTGTATGTGCCCCTGTTAGGGAGATTCCCCCTCTCTTTTAGTCCTATTTACCATCATAACTGAAAGTAAAAGAAATCTCAAACTTTGGGTTGTCCCTAGAACAGTGGGGATGTCTTTCAAAATGTACATTAGTTCTGGTGACAACCAGAGATTCTCTCACTTTATAGGGATTTTCTCTCACTTCCTGTTTTAATGCAGGCCATATTTTTTTGTCATTTGATATTAGAGTCTGCTGCATTTTAGAAAAGTTAATAGGCCACAAGGTTTCTGCTGACATTTGGAGTGTGAGAGAACGTTTGTTTTATACATGGGAGGCAGGAGGATCATCCGTTCATGTACAACAACTTTTAAACCGTATAATCTTTAGCAAGCAACTTAGAAAAGGATAAGTGGTTAAAAACGTATAACTGTTATGCTGCGTACACACGAGCGGACTTTACGGCAGACTTTGCCCGGCGGACGGGATTTCGTCGGACAATTTGATCGTGTGTGGGCTCCAGCGGACTTTGTTTTCTCAAAAGTTGGACGGACTTAGATTTGAAACATGTTTTAAATCAATCCGTCGAAATCGAGTCCGGTCGAAAAGTCCGCTCGTCTGTATGCTAGTTCGATGGACAAAAAGCCACGCTAGGGCAGCTATTGGCTACTGGCTATGAACTTCCTTGTATTAGTCCGGTCGTACGTCATTACGTACGAATTCGATGGACTTTGGTGGATTGTGTGTAGGCAAGTCCGTTCATTCAGTCCGTCGTAAAGTACGTAGAAAAGTCTGCCGGGCAAAGTCTGCCGTAAAGTCCGCTCGTGTGTACGCGGCTTAAGTCAATAAGCTTGATCACAGAAGGATTGGTGCCATCTTCTTTGATCTCTCTGATCACAGCGAGATAAAGGGGTAGACCAAATGGGCGATGATCTGGGTGTTGCAGGAGGTTGAAGGTTTGGTTCTGGCTCAAGCAGGCCCAATTTAATCAGGAGTTCCTTTCCTTCAGTGATGTTATATACTGTGTATATTGTACCATTTTGTGGCACCGTTGATTTGAAAGGAAATCCCCAACGATACCTGATTCTTGCAGTTTGCTCAGTTCTGCGTCTCTTGTCTAGATTCGCAGGGGAGATGTCCGGGTATATTTGACTCCCGCTGCCATCCAAGTCAATGTTAGGAGTGTTCCTGGATTCACGCATGACATCCTCCTTAATGAGAAAGTCTTTCATACACAGAATTACATCACAGGGAGGTTTATCAGGTGGTGGTTTAGGACGGAGAGCCCTGTGGATCCTCTCGCATGTGAAAGCTGATATTGGTTTATCAGGCAGGAGGTTGTGGAACAGTTTGGAAATGGCTGGCATGAAATCAGTCACGGACTCCGGTATCCCAGAAATTACATTGTCTGCTTGTTTGGATTCCTCTCCCATTTAAAAACACCCAGTTAAAGGCAAAAATAAAAATTGAAAGAAAAATGTACAAAACCCTGCCACCCTAAAATTCATTCACATCCTGCAAGCACTTTTGACATTATTGGGCCTTACTGAGGAATCCTGGGAAACATAAGGATCCCAAATCTTATAAGATTGCTCTAGCACTGTGCTGGGACGAGTTCATAAAAATGTTACATTTTGCGCTCCTAATTTTCCAAAAGGACAAAGCATAAAGCTCACGTTAATGGTGACCCTGCAGCAGCTTAAAATGATCTTCCCTTTGCTCCCTGAGGCTCTCTTTTCTGGCAGAGGGGTAGTTAGTTACAATTCATATCGGGTTCCTACATACTCTTTCAACAAACACCAGTACTGTCCAATGGGAAGAAAGGGAGTGAACCACTTGCTCGCCCGTACCTGGAAATACTGGACATGTCAGTGTGTCTCAAGGGACAAATGGGGAGCAGAATATAAGATGTTGCAGGATTAAGTATTTAAGTAAACCTGATTCTTTGCTCCCTGTTGGCAAAGTACAGATTACAAAGTACAGATTACAGATATGCCTGTATCAAATTGAGACACATGGCATGCTCAGGTTTGCATTTGGACTAAAAAAAAATTTATCGTCCTAAGGTTTTTGTGTATACAAGAGGGTGGGGTTAGCTTGACACAAACGGGTATTATTCGTAAGTGATTTATTGCAGTTTTCTTACCTCTACACATTTTATTTTGTAGGTTCACACAGTTGAGGAGTGGCCATATTATTGACTTAACGTTGGATGTAATGTTCCTGTTACAAGCCTTGAAGGAGAAAGAAACAGACAGCATGGTGAATGAAGAAGTGACAGAGCTAAGCCTGACCTTACACTGTATGAAGAATGAACTTCACGTACCCTGTAATTCCCATAGGGTGTCTCTGCTTCACGCTCCTTTCATAGCTCTTCGGTACTAGCTGCAAAACTCAACTGATCCCACATTGGACTATGTACTGAAAGCAGGGAACAGCAACACTTTGTTGGAGATGCTCAAAATGCCACATGAGCCAATGCCGCCAAAGACTGCCGACGTGTAACGCCTGATTAGCCAGCCAGTTATAACAGTTATGGAAATATAAAAACATCTAGGATGCCTCCATAATATATTGGCCATTTTATTCATGTCTACACTTGTAAATATATTTCTTTGGCACTTAAAAAAAAAAAAAAAAAATCAGAACTCCGATAACACTAGAGACTTATTAGAACTGTAGAAGTCGCTTGGAGAAGCTACACAACATCTTTAACATTGCAGAACAAGTCCAGTTTAATGTGGCTAACTACTACTAGATACACAACGACCCTCTTTAAATGAGTACCTTCACAGACATAATACTAGACAGCATTGAAAGTACATGGAATCACAGAGCAGCCTTGGACTAGAGGTTACTTAGAGGTGTAAAAGACACATCAACTCTTAGCTGCAGAGTGTGAACAGTTTAATCAAGGCTTTTTTTTCTGATTGACTGCAGTTTTTACTTAACACTACTGCTCTGTGTGTTATGTCATTAAAGAAGCAAGGACTGCGACCATGTATGTCATCCTGCTGCATTTACCAGGATTCCTTAAGATGCTGTGAGCCATTTATCTTTTTGACATGTCCCAATTTAATTCTTGAAGCATAACTAATGAAAACATCTCATTCACTCTTTAAGGCAGCGCAATACAGTTAAAATGCAATCCATCATGGACATCTACATTTTATTGGTCTGTGTCATCACCTCTCCAGGACTGTTAAGTGACAACAGGATTTTTCTATCCTCTGATTAGTGAAATAGGGTAGTAAAATGGGGTAGTAACAATAGCATTACACTTTTAAGTTTAATGACTTCACAATATGGCACGTGTGCTTCGAACAACTGGTTGTTTCACAATGAAAATGACTACAGAAAATTAACAGAAAGGTGTTGCCCATAACAGCGAGATGCTTGCCATCTTAGCTAGCCATACAATGGCAAATGATCTCAGAACAAGGACCCTGGGAGATGAGAGATCTATCTGAAAACAGTGGAGAGGGTTTCTCTGCAACTCTTTTGCCCCATTTTGGCTCAACATCCAGAGTTTGTCAAGCACACTGGCCATTCCATGGTTAATAAAGAGCATTCCTGTGCTTATAGGTCAGTTAGAGTTAAAGTAGCTCATCCTGAAGTCAACTAGTGTTTTTTTTTTTTTTGCGATTTCTTGTTCAGGACATACCTTCGAAGTGAGGGAAAGTCAAATCATAGATAATTGTCACTAGAACAAATGTTCCCATTAGAGCAGTTCATAAGCTCCTGTTCTGGTTAAAATGATAACATTATGGTATATTTCCTTTAGTTCTCCTAAATGTAGAAATGTTAATAATGTTACGTTTAGCACTTTGTTTTTATTTGTAAATAATATTTATGGTTTTTTTTTAGTTAATATTTTAAATCATGTATAGATAAAATGCATATTAAATTCTTCTTTTAAATAAAAACGTTAATCGTTGAGATCTAAAATCTCGGAAAAGTGTTAGCAAAGTAGGGTTGTAAACTTTCAGCAGATTCTCCATTTTCATTAATAATACATGCAGTGCTATGTTTACATCCTATGGACGTTTCATTGAACATAAAATAAATTGTTGAACATATGAATGAAGGCTAGTCATGTTACTGGAACCTGTAGTTTTTGGGTGGAGTGCAAGATGCGTTTCTCCATATGTATAAAGAAAAGTAGGTAATGTAAGGTGAAGATTAAACAGGAACTGCAGTCTGCTCACATAATTGTAATAAAAACATATTTACCATTCTGAAGCTTCCCTCCAACCACTTTGCATATTTTATATATACTGTGATTCTGTACTTGCCAAATATGCTGCAGAAATCTCCCTCCACTGAGTCTGGCTGCAACCATTTTAACTGTGGGCAGCTGAAGTTGCTGCCTGGTCACTTCCTGAATTTAAACAGGGGCACACCTCCAGCTCTGCAGCTCTCATTGGCCCTCTTATGACTCACCCCCCTCTCTTCCTGGCAAACTCTCACGAGAGTGAGAGAGAGCTGTGCATGATGTCATAAGCCTAGACTGTTTACCAGACAAGAAACAGAAAGTGGACTGTATAAGGTATTTACTGGCAGGAAAAAAAAGAAGTTTTTACTATCCAAAGTTAAAACAACAAGGGCAAAAGATTTAATAGATGGAAAGATGAAAAAATATGACTGAAGTTCTGCTTTAAGGAGAAAAGTTGTATGAATCAAAATACATAGGAACCATAAGGATACTACTAACTAGTACTCCATATTTATATAAATATGTAGCACTTATTTGCAACAGAACACCACGCACCAAATAAATCAATCTCACATAAAAGTGATACACTTAAAACTTCAATGACATTTTTACAGTGAAAACTAAATCCATTTTCCAATCACTCCAAATTCTATCAAAAGTCCTTTGAAATGTGTATTCAGTATTTCAAATATTCATCCAAAAGATAATGAATACATTAATGATTATACGCCTCTTCCGCCATACACCGATCAGAAACATTAAACACAACTTTCAAAAGGACTTTTGACAGATTTTGGAGTGACTCAATATATGATGGGTTTTTATTGGGGAAAATCAGCTAAAAGGTATTTTTTTTTTTTGTGTGTTGGAGTGCATCACTTTTGTTTTAGACTAATTTATTTGGTGGGTGGCATTCTATTACAAATAGGCACTGAATATTTGATGATCTTAAATGATTTGAGGTGGCTGATTTACTGTATATGTAACAGCTGTATTTGGGTAGCTTCACTATTTATAGAGTAATTAGAAATGTAGTACCACTACAGAATACTGTTATGTACACATCATTTTCCCATACACAAATGCTTGACAGATCCATAATAAATGGATACAATATGGATTTATTGACACTGTGCACAGATAATTCCCTGTCAGAGGATTATTAATCAAGATTTTGAATATCCACGATTCAGGGCTCCCCACAGCATGTCTGACCACACTAGAGAATTGAAATGTTTTCAGACGTTTAGCACAGTATTGCGAATGACGGTTATACAGTACAAGTCAATGTGACATTTGGCATAAATCACACCACCTAGTGTTTAAAGTGTAAACTGGCCTTCAGCCAAATGCAGCACTATACCAGACCATTAAAGGAGAAGTACAGCCAAAATTTGTTTGGCTGTATTTCTCCTGTTGATCACAGGAGTGCAGTTCGCTCCTGTGACCCGGTTTCAGCAGACTGAAGTCACTGAGCCAGCCCAGGCTTGGGCGAGATCGCGACCATATGGATCTGCTGGTCTCATGCTAGTCGCTGAGAGCCTGAGCCGGCCGCTCCCGCCCCCTCCACAGCCCAGCGCTCCAGTAAACATGGAAGGGCATAAGCAGAAAGCTGCTGACTGACAGTCACCAGCTCTCTGCTCAGGGAGCTGTGAAAACCAAAAGATTGGCGGTGTTTAAGCGCTTGGTTCTTATGCTACGTACACACGATAGGATTTTCCGACAACAAAACCGTGGATTTTTTTTCCGAAGGATGTTGGCTCAAACTTGTCTTGCATACACACGGTCACACAAATGCTGTCGGAAATTCCGAACGTTAAGAACGCGATGATGTAAAACACATACGACGAGCTGAGAAAAATGAAATTCAATAGCCAGTGCGGCTCTTCTGCTTGATTCCGAGCATGCGTGGAATCTTGTGCGTTGGAATTGTGCACACACGCTCAGAATTTCCGACAAGTCTTTTTGGTCGGAAAATTTGAGAACCTGCTCTCAAACATTTGTTGGCAGAAATTCTGACAGCAAATATTCTATGGAGCATTCACACGGTCAGACTTTCCAACAACGAGCTCACATTGAACATTTGTTGACGGAAAATCCTATCCTGTGTACAGCCCATTAGTCTTAGAGCCAGCAGGGGGGCAATGCTGCGCCCACCTAGGAAAGAATGATTTAAAAAAAATATATATATTCCCATAGTTCTCTTTTAATTACACCCAAATGATTCTACAAAATGCCTTCACACTGATATTTCTATATTAGGAAAATAATCAAGACAGTTGGGAGATCTGCTTCTATTACTGAATCCAACTCTACAACTCTGCATTGTACCTAACATAATAATTATATAATCTGTCCAGTCAGAAGGTGCTAGATGTGTCAGAAAATTCATTCACATTAAAGCCTGGTACAACCCACTAGCTTTTTTTTTCCGTTCAACCCAGCAGGTTGAAAAAGAAAAACCCCAAAAAACTGAAAGCTCAGGTCGGAGCGCTGTACTAACTATCCAACGTTAGTACAGCAATCTCCCCTGACAGGGGGACGCGCTAGGTTGCTCTAGAACAGGGATCCTCAAACTACGGCCCTCCAGCTGTTGCAGAACTACACATCCCATGAGGCATTGTAAAACTCTGACATTCACAGACATGACTAGGCATGATGGGAATTGTAGTTCCTGAACACCTGGAGGGCCGCAGTTTGAAGACCCCTGCTCTAGAATTCAGTGGACCACAATTATCTCAATGAATGGATGGCAATCTCAAGCGGAAAGCTATTTAAGCACAATAAATTTGAATGGCAGAGTCACAGAGATTCAACAGTTAAACCAGCAGTTGTGTCAGAAGATTGTACCCAACCGTTACCTACCTTTTACTCCTACAGGCCTATACACACAGTCACACACATGAGCACCAAATATATAATGTACCTTATGTGAGTTTGCCATTACTTTCACATTACCAGACTGATTAAGGGCCAGTTCACACCACATGCAGTCCAGTGCGTTTTTTTCTGCATCAAAAATGCATGGAAAGTAGGTTATATGGTTTCCAACTGCATAGTTCCCACCAGTGCTTGCATTTCCAGAAAAAAAAAAAGAACATGCTGAATTTTTCCTGCACTGGACTGTACAGGAATGCTGAAAAATGCATCAAAAATGCACTGGAACACACATGTCCTTATTTAAGGTTAGCAAAAAAGGGGGAACGCATCAAAAACGCACAGAAAAGCATCTGGAATGCATTCGGACTGCGTTTCTATGGTGTGAACTGGCCTTCATGCAGTGCCTTAAAAAAGTATTCATACCCCTTGAAATGTTCCACATTTTGTCATGTTACAACCAAAAACGTAAATGTATTTTATTGGGATTTTATGTGATAGACCAACACAAAGTGGCACATAATTGTGAAGTGGAAGGAAAATGATAAATGGTTTTCCAAATTTTTTACAAATAAATATCTGAAAAGTGTGGCATGCATTTGTATTCAGCCCCCTTTACTCTGATACCCCTAACTAAAATCTGGTGGAACCAATTGCCTTCGGAAGTCACCCAATTAGTAAATAGAGTCCACCTGTGTGTAATTTAATCTCAGTATAAATACAGCTGTTCTCTGAAGCCTTCCGAGGTTTGTTACAGAACCTTAGTGAACAAACAGCATCATGAAGGCCAAAGGAACACACCAGACAGGTCAGGAATAAAGTTGTGGAAAAGTTTAAAGCAGGGTTAGGTTATAAACAAATATCCCAAGCTTTGAACATCTCATGGAGCACTGTTCAATCCATTATCCAAAAATGGAAAGAGTATGGCACAACTGCAAACCTACCAAGACATGGCCGTCTACCTAAACTGACAGGCTGGGCAAGGAGAGCATTAATCAGAGAAGCAGCCAAGAGGCCCATGGTAACTCTGGAGGAGCTGCAAAGAACCACAGATCAGGTGGGAGAATCTGTCCGCAGGACAACTATTAGTCCTGCACTCCACAAATCTGGCCTTTATGGAGGAGTGGCAAGAAGAAAGCCATTGTTGAAAGAAAGCCATAAGAAGTACCATTTGCAGTTTGTAAGAAGCCATGTGGGGGTCACAGCAAACATGTGGAAGAAGGTGCTCTGGTCAGATGAGACCAAAATTGAACTTTTTGGCCTAAAAGCAAAACGCTATGTGTGGCGGAAAACTAAGGCTGGCCATACATTGTACAATTTTCCTTTAGATTGACCAAAACCATATAATATGAGGTCAAACCTAAACACTTTCAATTTGTATGCAATCAGGCAGGCCCTTCTACTACATAGTTGAAGGTAAATCTAAAGAAAATTGAACAAGAAAATTGCATGTTGTATGGTCAGCATAACACTGCACATCAAAGGAGGCTGAATACAAATGCACGCCACACTTTTTAGATATTTGTAAAAAAATGTTGAAAACCATTTATCATTTTCCTTCCACTTCACAATTATGTGCCACTTTGTGTTGGTTCATCACATAAAATTCCAGTAAAATACATATATATTTTTGGTTGTAACATGACAAAATGTGGAAAATTGCAAGGGGTATTAATACTTTTTTAAGGCACTGTATAAAACCATAGACTAAGGAACAGGTCTATGTTTCTAGAACCCCAGGTTAAATCCAGCAAGTTTATTCAATGTAGTAAGAAGGCTAGTTGTACCCATGCATTGTCAGGTTAAAACACAAATTAAAAAAAAAAAAAAAAAAAATACCACAGAATATATTTTTATCTTTTAGACACATTTTGTTTTTTATTATGGAACAAAATGAAGTCTGTTGCACTGCGAAGTACAAGACAACAAAAAGTTTTTCGTTTCCACATTAAAGACAATATGGCTGCTTTACAACCACCATAAACAGATCCTCAATTCTGGAGCTGGAACACTAGACAGACGTACTGGAAATGTTCCTTTTTATCAAACTGAAAACAAAAAAAAACACTTTGGTCGGATAAAGATAGAAGATCTCTGAAATTCCTTAAAAATAACTTTTGACCAAGCCCTTCCAATGCCCACAACTACACAAGTGAGCTCATGTACATTTTAAGAGAAATCTAAAGACAATTTAATAATTATTTTTATTATTTCTATATATGTCAATTTCAAAAAAGTCTCTAGAAATTTGGACCAGTGAAGAAAGTCCAGTTTTTATTTAAATTTGATGATTTTAGCATTATAAGCTGCATTCAAAGGATTTGTGTTGTATACAACTATCACAGAATGCAGTATCTTCTTTTAAAAAAAGATCTTTTTTTTTTTTTTTTGCCTAGCCATGGCTGAGCGGAGGGAGACCTCCCCTACATGATTAATGAGGGTGTTATACCTCGGCATGTCTGAGTGAGCAAGAATATAATCCTACATGGCTGATCAATTTTGACATGAATCAGACTCCGTGGTCTTGTCCACGTCAACAAATACATTGCTTTAGGTCACTTCCTAAACTTGTATTTCAGAGTTGTATAAATATACAGTAGTAACATGAAACATAATATAGTAGTGCTGCATTCTAGTAGTGAATGGAAAATATGGTGTTAGCTGCAATATGAAATACAATTCTTGCTAAAATCTCATAAGGGGAGAACAAAACTGAGCATTGTGAAGGATTCCCAGCCATTCCCTGAATGCTTTGATATTACTATATGCGCCTAAAAAGGTGTCTCCCAGCTTTTTGCCTCGTTTACAATAAGCCTTGAAGCTAAATGTTGGTTTGTGCTGTTTAGTTAATACGGTGCTAGGAGTCTTAGCCACCATATCAGTGCTCTCCTCTGCTGAGTAGAGTTCAGTGCTCTCTCGTGAAAGAGTTGTACGTTGGTTGATGCAATTACTTCTTTGTCACATTTCTACAATGGAAACCTATAGAGAAGCCAATGGTTAAATAGAGAACATAAGACATAGTTCTTATACACAGAATGGATTTTGTTAGAGACAAGCTTTTCTTTGAGGCAAGATCCCACGAGCATAGATGGTCGGTTGCGAGTGGTGGAACTGAATCAGCGTCCGGGAGCAAATATCGAATCAAGTGCTTGACGTTCAGCTGCTGCCACGTTGGGGTGCCACAGATCGACCATAAAAATCACTCGAGGACCGTCTTCTGCTGAACCTAAAATTCAAGAAACAAAAGGCTTAAGAGACTGGAAGGATACAGGTGGTTGCATACAAGGAAGATTTTTTTGCCATCAAAACAAATACATTTTAAAGAGACTCTGTCTCTACCATTCATGTCAAGAAAAATCTTCAGAAGAGATTATATGTGCCTTTAACTTATGTTTGTCTGTGAAAGCTTCCTTGTGTAGGATTTTAGAAACTCTCATATTGCGATCTTGGATGTGATGTCAGCAGCCACAGCTGTCACTCAAGTGACACTATAGCAGGGATCTTCAAACTACGGCCCTCCAGCTGTTGCGGAACTACATGTCCCATGAGGCATTGTAAAACTGACATTCACAGACATGACTAGGCATGATGGGAATTGTAGTTCCTAAACCACTGGAGGGCCATAGTTTGGAGACCCCTCCTCTATAGTATTCCCCTTTGCTCCTCACCTGGCAGCTACATAAAAAGGGTATTGCCGCGTACACACGAGCGGACTTTACGGCATACTTTGTCCGGCAGACTTTGACGGACTTTCCGAATGAACGGACTTGCCTACACACGATCAACCAAAGTCCGACGGATTTGTACGTGATGACGTACACCGGACTAAAACAAGGAAGCTCATAGCCAGTAGCCAATAGCTGCCCTAGCGTCGGTTTTTGTCCGTCAGGCTAGCATACAGACGAGTGGACTTTTCGACCGGACTCGAGTCTGTTGGATAGATTTGAAACATGTTTCAAATCTAAGTCCGTCAAACTTTTGAGAAAACAAAGTCCGCTGGAGCCCACGCACGATCGAATTGTCCGACGAAATCCGGTACGCCAGACCAAGTATGCCATAAAGTCCGATCGTGTGTACGTGGCATTAGGTAGGGAGGTGAGGGCAAGGATGAAGGAGCTGGACCAGCACAGGGAGTAATCAGATACTCCCCTTCCAGAAAAAGAGAGGGCTATGATCAAGAAGAAAATAGGATTACTGTGGATGTGTTAGGTAATCAACTCTTCCTGGAGTTGCTACAATAGAATAAAAAAATAAATAAATAAGGAAAGGAAAAATACTGCAAGTAAGCATTTAAAAATACTTACTTTGTTTGCGATTTTACCTGCATTTCTTAAATTGCTGTCAGGGACTCTTCAAATGAGTTTCCACAATTAATTTTACCACTGATCTGTGTGTGTGGTATCAAGTCTACAAAATGATATGGCCAATATTGGAGGAAACATTCTAGAGAATCAAGCCTCGTATATTTGTTGAATCAAGCCACATATGCTAGTGTAATATCCTCCCAAGCCTTGGCTTCAAGGAGTTGAGTTTGTTTAAAGCCACACAAGATGTAGTCAAACAACAAGGATAGAAGGTTTGGACATACATTCTGAGGCTACTCATATATGGCAGGTCCAAAATACAATTCACATCAAGGAAATGCAGACCAAGTGACAGGTAGGGATGAGCTTTGGGTTGACCAAGTACAACTCAAGCCCAGCCAGTTTGCAATTCTGCAAACAACCAAATTGCTATGTTTGATCAATATCATCACAGAGGATCCCTGACCGGTTTGTTTACACACACACACACACACACACACACACACACACACACACACGCTGTCCAGGGACCTGTCATTAAAACTGCCTATAGACTGTTGGAATCTCGGCCGTTCAACAGAGACCAGCTGAGATTTGAACAATGTATGGGCAAGGCTGATTGTACCAAAGTTGATCAATCGATCATACAACCAGTATGTCACATTTTTCATGCGATCATTGCCAGCAGTTATAGCCACTAGCAATATTTACTGTGTGTTCTCCCATTACCACCAGCTAAATTTTTTTTTTTTTACATTAATACATGCCCCCCATGGTGGTGCCCAGCTACCTATGCCCCTTTTAAAGTGAAACTTGCAAATTTGTTTTAGCAGTTTTTTTTTTTTCTCCCCCTCACAAACTTCCTCCGTGGGTGGTCTGTCAATGTCCAGCATACCATCACTAGTCTCTATTGCCAGGCATTTGCACTAGCACTTCTTGTAAATAAATATGTTAACATGGATTATTATGTTCATATACATACTCATGCATTCTATATTTTATGATCATAATGTAGGGGCTGCTTTAAGGCAAATGAGAGATCACAAGTGGTCACAGTATTAGCTATTCCTTATGTGTACTGAGTCCCCCAGTTTCAAGGTACCATGCTTTGTCTCCCTGTGAGCATGCAAAAAAAAAAAAATAAGTGGTGACTTTTAAAAAGTGGCCAGGTTTTTCTTTGCGCACAGAAAATCAGTTCTACTATGTTTAATTTAGGAACTACCATTTCTCCATTTTCACTGTACAATTGCTACCTGTTTGAAGCTGACCCAAGCATTTGCAGCACTGGCTAAACCCTATTCAGATTGGGGTGACTGGAAGCTAGTGCACATGGAACACAGATAGGCAGAAAGTGAAATATAACAGCTATTGTAGGCTCTGATAACACTGCACTAAAATGAATTGATTAGAGGTTGGCATCTACCTGCTCCTGATCATCAAATGCCAAAAAAAAAAAAAAAAAAAAAGTTTTTTTTTTTAACCAAACCATTGCTTGCTATGAACCATTCCCAGCAATCCACCCTACCTTCATGAAATGCTGTGTGCAGGAAGGAGTCATCAAACAGAAGGCAATGTCCTTCTGCCCAGCACTGTGGCTCTCCTCCAACCACCAGTTCACAGTTAGCTGGGATTCGTAAACCTTGAAATGGAACACAGATTATCACAAGGTGAAAAATAAACAAAAAAACAAACAAACATAAAAAAACATACAAAAAAAAACGTTCTATTTTCTGTTATATGATGTATATTTTACCACAACACCTCATTCTACATCCTTGCACAGTTTGTACTGCAGAGACAAAAAAAATGGCACTACACAGTGTGACACACACTTTTAGAATGTAAATCGTATGTCTAGCATTGTGGTCTCTGAACATCCCCAATAAAAACACACAGCGCAACCGTCTACAGTTTTGTTTTGCTGTAGCCGAGTATTCAAAAATCACAAATGTTTTAATCACATCTAAGCAGAATACACAAAAAACATTAGCTTTGTACTCCCAGACAGTGAGGCAAGAGCAGAACTGATTAACTGGACAAATGAAATGCAGATGAGGGGAACAGATAAACTTGTAACTTAAAGTGATACTAAAAAGTCTTGTTTTTTTTTTTTTTTTCTTTTAAAAATAACAAACATGTTATACTTGCCTGTTCTGTGCAGTGGTTTTGCACAGAGCAGCTCAGATCCTCCTCTTCTCGGGTCCCTCTTCGGCCCCTCCCCCCTGCCGAGTGCCCCTACTGCAAGCAGCTTGCTATGGGGGCACCCAAGCCAAGCTGCAGCTCCGTGTGTCCATTCAGACACGGAGCTGCAGGCCGGCCCCCCTCCTGCTCATTGGCTCATTGACTTTGATTGACAGCAGCTGAAGCCAATGGCGCTCCGCTGCTGTGTCAGCCAATCAGGAGGGAGAGTTCCGGCCAGCCGAGTCTCTCATGCAACATCGCTGGATCGAGAGGGAGCTCAGGTAAGTATTAGGGGGGCTGCTGCACACCGAAGTTTATCTTCATGCATAGAATGCATGAACATAAAAAAAAAAAAAAACCTTCTACCTTTAGAATCACTTTAAAGTAGAACTATAGGCAAAACATTTTTTTTAATCATTTTGGTTATAACAAGTAACCCCAATTTCCCCTCTAATGCTTTCCTGGGGACAACCCAAAATTTGGGGTTTTCTTTGCTTTCTTTGCTTTGCTTTGTTATATGGTAAACAGGACAAATAGAAAAAGGGTGATTCTCCCCACCGGGGGCACAGACAGCAATAAAAACCTAATAGGTGTTCTAATCCATCTCCCCTCTACTCTCTATTCTACTCTAAGAGCCCTTTCACACCGGGCCGCCCATAGCGTCGGCGGTATTTATAGCAGCGTTTTACCGTCGGATTTGCGGCGCATTTCGGGCGCTAGCGGGGCGCTTTTACCCCCCGCTAGCGAACGAGAAAGGGTTAAAACTGGCCGCAATGTGCAGCAATAGCGGCGTTTTGCCGGCGGAGCGGTAAACACACCGCTCCTTCACCGCTCCAAAGAAGCTGCTGGCAGGACTTTTTTTCCCGTCCTGCCAGTGCAGCGTTCCGGTGTGAAAGCCCTCGGGCTTTCACACTGGAGACAATGCTACAGCTGTTTGAGGGCGGATTGCAGGCACTATTTTTAAAGCTATAGCGCCTGCAAAACGCCCTCGTGTGAAAGGGGTCTAAAACTAAAACGTTTTGCCTTTAGTTATACATTAAGGTGAAGAGCAGGAGCAAAAAAGCTACCAAACTAAGTAACAGACTTTATAAAACAATGGGTAGTACATGATTATGAGATTGAGATATGGCAATGTTAACCCTTCTGCTCTTATTTAGGGAGTGAGAGATCTTAAAGTGATGTCCCAGATGTCGATTTACATTCTACTACATCTTAGGTTTTCCGGTAGCAGACTACTTTGTTTTATACAGGTTTTGGGATTGTTCCTTCAGGAGGTCTGACACAAGGTCTGTAAGTCCAAAATGTGTGCAGTTTGTTCTCTTTAGAAAGCAGGAACAGCCCAAGTAGTAAAACCTGCCCCTACTGGCAGCAAGCTGTAGAGCGGGACCTATGCTCCCTGTGAGGAAGCAGTGATTACCCTGAGAAACCCCCCTGCCCAGGCAAAGCCACAGCTCTTCAATTAGCAGGGAGCATAAGCTTTACTGATTGCTGAGCCAAGGTCTGACTCAGTAGGGAGCGAAGGTCTGACTCTGTAGGGGTGTGTTAGACACAAAACAGGATCTTAGGTTCCATTCACACCAGGTGTGGTGGGACTGTGTTGGGTGGCTATTCCAGCACAGTCCTATCGCAAGACAAGTCAAAATATCTCGTTGCTTGTGTGACAAGTTCACACCACTGCACTGTGTTGGTGTGTGCTGAAAAAAAAAAAAAAAAAAAAAAAGAAAACTGCGCACCGTACTTTTTTTTTTTCCCTAGCACAGCGCAGGTCACCGCACACTGGCTAATAGACCTTTATGAAATGTCTGTGCTGGTCTGGCCTAACCACACCGCATACCAGATGCTGTGTTGCATCGCAGCAACTGGTGAAGTATATATAAACCCTTACTGTGTAAAATAACTAATTCGGTTTCAAATAGAAATGAAAGGTAAAAAAAAAAAACATATGTGAATATATACTGCATTAAAAAAAAAAAAAACACACATTATAAAATACCCTTTTTCTTTTTATGTGATTTTTTTTTTAAGTGATCACATGACCTCTGTTTTCAGCTCCATAAGGTGCTCAGAGAGGTATGGATGGAGAAACAGCAGTACACTGATCTTTCCAGTGAATGGCTGTGCAAGGGAGGCTTGCTAGCATTGGTCTGATCATTGAGGGCAGGCAAGCTGTTCTCTCAGTGCAGCCACAAAACAGACCATGTTGGGAAGGATGTGTTCTCATGCCTAGTGTGGTCAGTTTGAAATAGGAGAGCAGGGGGACTGGCAGGAACACTAGGCATTTCACACAAAAGAAGCAATACAAAGAATGGGATACTTTTTAACACAAGTACATGGTACAACAGACACATATCAGGAATATGAAATGTTGGGTTTATATATTCTTTAAAAGAGTAGCATGGGTTTACAAAAAAACAACCAACCTTATACTCACCTAGGTGGATGCAGCATAGATCCAATGCTTCCTCTGTCCCTCTGCACTGAGAACGTTAGGCCTCAGGACAACCCTGTAATTGTGTTGCACTAGATAAGCCTCTCTAAAACAGAAGGCCACCAATTAACACAGAGGTGACATCAACAAGAAAGGCCACCCTGTGAGTGAGGTCAGACGTTGAGATATTTAGAATGGTTTTGAAGTGTGGTCTCTAATGGCTGAACCAGGATAGGGTCCCACGAAGTCACAGGGGGATGTAATGTGTGCAACACCCTGTAGAAAGACCTTCATTTTTAGAGGCCAACAGTCTCTGAAACAGAACAACCAGGGAGAATATTTACCCCTTGATGGTACTCGGGTGCGATGGTTGCAAGAAGGCGATTGCCTAGCCATTCAGAGCATAGGGATGACCTTATCTAAGCAGAACCCGAGCTACAAAGCCAGCGATCATGAAGCAGGATGGTAGATCGGCCCTTGAGAAAAAGGTTAAACAATATAGTAGAGCCCACAGAGTGTCTGCCAAGAGTATATCCGAGTACCATGTCCTCCTGGGCCAGGTTGATGCAAAATCATCCTACATCTTGATCCTATGGGGCAGATTAGAGGGGAGCTGTAGAGAAGGAAGGGCTTACAGTAGATCAGGCTGAACTCATTTCACGGTGACACCGAAGCATCCACTGCAAATGCCCGAGGGTCTCTGGACCTTGGGGACAAAACCTATACAGTTTGACCTTAAAATTTGTATGCCAGAAGTTCCATGTCTGGTGTTGCTCACTTCTGGCAAAATGCTTGGAAGAGCCCATTCCCTCAAATCCAGATAGCTGAGAAAATCCACTTACTAAATATTTTTACACCAGGGATGTGGATGCCAGACAGGGCTAAAACATGCAGTTCAGCCCAAGTGAGAATCAAGTCTGCGTCACATTGTGCAGTGCAACTTCTTGTTGATGTAGTCCACTGCTTAGCATTGCCCGACAGTATTTTGGTTGGGTGACCTCACAGCTGAGGAGGTTCAGCATTGAAAGGGATAACTGAATTGCCCTGAGTTCCATCATGTTGATTGGAAATCAAGCTTCCCCCACAGTGAGAGGGCATCCAGGACTCAGCTTGGCATTCATCATGACAACTTTCCACACTATTAGAAAAAAGGGTTTCCCCGACTGCAGCGCCGGGTTGAAAATCAATCATGCCAAGGAAAGTCTGGCCTTGCAGGTCAGATGCAGTGGGCAGTCTAAGGACTACATCCGTTTTCTCCAGGTTGCCAGAATGTTGATTTGCAATGGTCTACCTTGAGGCCCAAGAGCCTCCTTAATGCAGGCACAAGTTGAGGGCTGCACCCGGGACAGAGGGGTCCAGGCACAAGAAAGGAAGGACAGAAGTTTGTTGTTGGGAAGGAAGATGCCGGTCAGGGCGATACTCAATACCAAGCACGGGTACTCTAATCAGTAAGTGGGGTTCAGTGACAACTTCCAAGGTCGAGAATCCATTTGAACAGCTGCAGAAACTGCACTGTCCACTGGCTGACAGGGCTTGGGAGGCCTGGTCCTTTAACAGGGGATTGTCCAGGTATCACACAATGAGAATCTGACAGGTAACAGAGCACCTTGTGAATATTTAGGGTGCTGTGGACAGACCTAGTAATGTTAACTGGTATGTCCACGGCAAAACATAGATAGCATTGAGGAGGAGAAAATATGGGGATGGGCAAATAAGCATCCCTAATGTCCACAGAGGTAAGAAGGGAGGCAATCAACCTGGCTGACTCCATGCAGAACTTTTGGACTTGCAGGAACAAGTTGAGAGCTTTCAGATCCAGAATGGGTAGAGTGCTTCCATTTACCTTGGGAACAGTGAACAGGTTTGAGGGAAAACCCTAAAAATCGTTCCTCATTCCACATTTGGGCAACAACCTCGTGAGAAAAGCTGCTGAAGAGCAAGAACATCCACCTATTTTTGCAAGGAAGCTGGAAAATTTGAGAGCATGAAGTGGAGAAAAGGCCGAAACTCTAGTTTGTAGCCCCTTGAAATGACACTTTAAACGAATACCTCTGCGATGTCTTTGGATCAGATTGCCAAGAAAGCAGACAGACATTCCCTAACTCCTTACAAGTAGGAGTGCTCCAGAGGAAAATGGTGTGCACATGCATATCAGGAGTGGATTGAGGCCACAGAGGCACAATAGCAGCCTATTGGACCCACCTTAGCCAAAATGGGTCTGAAAATTGAACCAATTTTAAAAAGGCTAGCGCTTCTGCTTTTTGGTTGCAAGCCATCATTTAAAAGTGTCATAGCCTGCACTCTGCAATTATCACCAGGGATTTAAGAACCAGCAGACTGCGACCAGAAAAAGGAACAAAGCCCACAACTTACAGTGAAAGAGGTCTTCAACACCAGAGCAGGACATTAGGGAGAAGGCCCATCCTAGCTTTGCCCTCCACAATGTCTTCAGGGACAGAACTCCACCACTGATGGACCATGGCCCTCAACCACCCGTGGCTCCCTCACAGCCAGTGAATGCCAGTCAATGTGCCAAGGTGAGCAACCATGCAGGATCCAGTGCAGGAGGCATCTTCCTAGTGCCGTACCCCAAGGCTCAGCCAGAGTCTTCAGATCCATAAAGCTGCATAGAGGGAGGCATGGTGGCAATGGAGTAGTTAGGAAGCTTTTGAGAATAGCTTTGATAAAAAAAAAAAAAAAAAAAAAGTAGGCAAATCATTTTGGCAAATCAGGCAGAGTGATCTTCTGTCTAATATACTCCTCAATGCTGTTTGTATAGTCCTATTAGTGACATTATCAGAACAGTGGCATGGGACATAAAGCCTGCAAGGAAAATGCCACTGACCGCCCATGTTAGGCCTACATTCCTCTTACTGACCACCAGTGATAGGGTACTATATCCTGACCACTGACGCCAGTGCATTCCAGGGTATTTTTTACTTCTACTGAGCTACTATGCCAGGGCATCCATCATTCTCACTGAGGCATTTTGCACTCCCACCCACCAGGGACAGGACATTTTTTTTATTTTACTTTACTAACTCCTGGGCCCTTTTTTACTCCCACTGACCACCAACACTTTCTTTTTTTTTTTTTTACTACCAACACCTGGGCATTTCTCAATTCCATGGACCTGACACCCAAACAGTCTGACAGACCATGAATAGGAGCTTGGTTAAAAAAGTTTGGGGACCCCTGCCTTAAACTTGCAAACCATCTAGTGCTAGCCATACATTATACAAACTGATTGTATAATTTCTGTACAACTCTTTGCAATCTGAGGACATACCTAAACAATTCATTTGTATAAAACAATTCCATTAGTGAAAAAAAAAAAAAAAAAAATCAGGCAGGGCCTTGCACATAGTTTATGAACGATATAAAGATTGTATCGTGTATGGCCAACTTGAAAAGACTTCCCTTTGTACACGCTTTATGCAAATTTTGGAATATAATTCTGTGCTTGGCTGGCTTTTTGAACAGAATTGCTTGATAAAGGATCAAAACTACCAATTTAAAATCCTCCATTTTATAATTAACCAACTGAAAAAGTTTAAAATTCATAAATAGAATGAACCAGCCACACTATATTAGGACAACCTAATAGCACACGTCTTTTCATTTTCTAGGAAAGGTTAAAGGTTTTTGTTTGATTAACTAGTACACATGAACTTGAGTGCTTCATAAGTGAACTGTACAAGATCAATACAATCATATTGATTGCTGGTACTAAATTTTCCCAGGTGCCAGCACTCCCGGCACTTTTCACAGCATGTTTTTCACAAATTGAAGTGTGCTGCTACAAGGAAACTGTTCTGGATTGCATGAGCAAAGCAAGGGTTAGAGAGAGAGTCGCTTAGTGTACATGTGCTATATACGCAATCACATAGCCGCTTAAGGATGTACTCACTGTACAGCAAAACAGATGATCTCATTAATATATAGAGATTATAGATCTTCATTAAATCCCTTCTATGATTATACACAAACCTAATTTCCAATGCAGTTTGTCAGAGACATACACATAATTTAGAAGAGGAAGAGGAATTTAGAAGTGGAAACACAATTTGCATGATAAAGCAATATATAGCCCTTTCAGAAAATGAAAACCTTTGTGTTTTTTCTAGTTACACATGTAAATATAGGCAATATCACCAGGTCATATTGTTTTTTTTTCTGTACTTTTCTTTAAATAAGTACTATTATTTAGCTGTAAGGGGATTTTTAATTACCGGTAACTCTGGCAAGCTCTGCAGCTACAAGTTCAGCAGTTTTAGAATGAATTTGTAGCACCGCCTGCTGCTGATATCTGGTATTGCCATACAACCATACAATAAAATGGTTCTGCTAGAGCGGGGTCAGTCAAATTACTAGAAATAGGTGTCTCTACTTCAGTCTCTGACATCCCTGGGGGGGGGGGGGGGTCACAAATAAAAAACTGAGGGTATTGTAGTGCTGGAAAAGGACTGTCAGAGGCTTCAAAAATATTATTGGAAATGGTCAGAGACTGGGGACAGGCTAAATATGTGGTTTAAAGCTTGAGATGTGCAAAAGGAGACTATTAGAGACTGGGGACATGCAACACGGTACTGCTAGAGATTACAGCCCCTTTATGAATAAAGGTTACTGATTGTGCAGCTCAGCGGCAAGACAACAACCCCCTAAGGGACCCAGTTTGTGAAACTGGGTTCTAGAGAGTCTATAGATCTTACTGCGATAACCTAAAACACAGGGTTTCACTTATCTCTTGTACTCTGACCCTATTCATCTCCCATACAGCACACTTCAGTAGACCCAGGAATGTGTCTCTTTAAAGGCATCTCATGTCAGTGCTGAGAAACATGTCAGTTAGGGCTTGTTCTCACATGCAATAACCCTTGATGCTTCTCATAAAAGCAATCCACAATTGGTCACTTTTTAGATGGTGGTTGACAGGTGACTGGGAAGCTATAGGTCGTATCCTCAACACCTTTTTTTTTAACCCACAAAAAGCCGCATTGTTGTACCACACCCACATGCATTGCACACGGTTGCACCATGGTCCCGGGAACTAATGTGACATGTTCAGTGATGGGTCTCCCACCAAATGCAATGGGGTTTAATTTTTGCTGTAAGCAAAGCAAAGCTTGAAAGCATGTATAAAGCTCTGAGTGGCTGCCTATTCTTCAGGTGAGCAGTTGGGTAGGGCGATCAAAATGCAGCTCAATTTTCTACTTTTACTACCCCCTGACTCCAAATCTTAATCAACCCTTTTGTAAATAAGTGCTGTTGGCTTAAAGATACAACTTGATGCTGTTGCCTACATAGGGCCTCATTCACACTGGCACTGTCAAACCAACATCTATATTCATTTAGGGGTCATTTCTAATCTAATGATTTGTCAATGGCGGTATTCACACTGGTTGAGTACCTGCACAGTTTACCCGTCTTTGTAGAAAAAAGGATTCTCTTGTGTCCAGGATCCAAACAGAAACTTTAAAATGCACCTAACCATCTAAAAAACTGCCTTGAAGCAGTACATCTAACAAAGGAAAAAGAGATACAACTATGCATACTGTGCCCTCTAAATGTTAATGTGCGCTGCATCATGAAAATAAAATATTTTAAAAATGGCGATATTGGTATGTAGAAGCCAATCTAAACACCATTACAGCTGATCCAGTTTGCTGCTCTGTACAGGTGACAATAACCAGATAAACCATCATGTTCAGTTATGGCTGCTCTGTAAATAACAGGTATTCATTAGGAAAATGCTACAGTGCAAAAAAAAAAAAAAAAAAAGACAGCCTTAGCATGAAATGTTCTAATGATCTTTGTGTCTGGCAGAGATCTAACAGACCTGACAGATGAAAAGCGATACCCAATTAACATACTGTATTGATCCAGCCAATGGCAAGGCTTTGCTGACAGCTTTTGATGATAAGTCAATGACAAAACTGGAGCATGCAACCCTATCCAAGCGCAGCCGGTGATGCAATTACATCATGTTGATCTGTATCTTTAACACTTAAATGAGTTATGGCTTTTTACATCAGAGCTGTGAGTATGCAAGTAAACACAGGAGGGTACACAAAATAGCGAAAAAAAAAAAAAAAAATCACATGCAAAAGGGAACCTAACCATGAAAAAATTGCTGCCCATAATAGCTACAAAGTAGACCATATAATGTCAATTGCCAAATGGCAGTATGCATCAACTAAGAGGTTAAGATAGCAGTTCAATTCACTAAAGGATCACTGGTCAAAAAAAACTTCTAAATGATTTCATCACTTTAGGGTGAGTGTCATTTTACTTTTTCTGCGCTACAGTGGTGTAACCATTAATAACTTTTTCTACTTTAAAGGATAGCCGATTGTTCGTAAAACTTAAATTTCCACTTACTTTTGTTAGTAGGTAAAAAAAATAAAATAAATAAAAAACACCACATTTTCACTTCAAAACTTACCTTTGAAAAGTGCAAATTAACACAAATGTGCAAAAAGAAAGGCATTGAAAAGGATACCTAAAATGTTCTTTGACACCGCTATAAAAAAAAAAAAAAAAAATAGCAGTATAATTATATTATATTAGATGTAGGTTGGGCCAATGCTGGGACCCTCTTCCACAAAGACCTGACTTCCATGGCAGGTGAAAAGTGGGAGACATTCTTCATAATACGGTTACCATGCTCCTAGTTTGTATTATCCAATTTGTGTTGGTTAATGAGCATCTTATCTGCTTCCTGACTGGAATGGAGACATGTAGAACGTTTCCTGTATTTTCAAACTGGTGCCATCTGAACCGGATGTAATGGGCGTTTGCAGTTTGAATCCAGTTACATAATAAACCATGAAGCGGTGAAAGGTATTGCAAATGCTACTCTTGCACAGGGACCCTTGAGTGATTCTGTCCGCCAGTCCAGTGTAATGCTAAGCTTTGTGAAAGGGACTATTCCTGTATCTGGAACTGGCGTGGTTTAGAACTCCTACTTTGGTTAAGATCGTTTCATTTTTTCAGTTCGCTCGAAAGAACACAGAGCTTAGATTACTATTATTTATAATAAGCAGAGACGGTGTGGAAATAATAAAATGAGAGGTGGGTCACATACTTCCACTTGTCTTTGAAGGTGCTGGAACAAAGGTTATTGGTCACCCCCAGGCCATGACAAGTACCAATGCCAGCTTTCCAGCAGAATTCTGCTTTTATTAAAGTCCATCTCTAGGCAAAATGTAACCAACCTAACCTAATTAGGATTTTTTGTGTTTTGTTTTTACCGTGTGAAACATTTTTTAAATGCCTACGTACTTTGTTCAGGTCTGTTGCTATTTCTGGGTGTGGTGGCAGGTAATCCAGCGCTGCAGATGTGCCCACGCAGGCTGGTCTCCAGGCTCCTCTTTCAGTGATGTCATTACCTGCAGACTCTCTCCTGGCTCCTGGTACTGAATAGCCAGTAGTAGGTGTCATCATCACAAAGGCAATGATGTTTACACCAGAAGAAGGACCTCACCTCCTGCACACAGAAGAGAGAAAACTCAGGTCCAGAAGGTCAAAAGATTGGCAATTTAGGTGTCTAAAAGGGGCATTTGGATAGCTTTTTTATGCCAGCAGTTAGAGGGGGTGGGGTAGCCTGGCGTTTAGCTCTAACAGTTAACTTTGTTTAATCAAATAATTGTACTCTTCAGTAGATCAAAAACAGCCCCTTGCAGATTCATTTGACTGTTTTTTGCTCCATATTTCAGTTGCGTTTAAAGCTTTTTTTACCCAACACTTCATATTCCTGATATGTGCCTGCTGTACCATGTACTTGTATGAGAGAGTATCCTGTTCTCTTTGTATTGCTTCCTTTGTGTGAAATCCCTGGTATTCCTGCCAATCCTTCTGCTTCCTCTGTTTTCCTATCAAAAAAACTGACCACACTAAGCAGAACACACTGTGGTCAGTTCTCTAGCTGTGCTGGGAACTCAGCCTGCTCTCCTCCAATAACCAGACTTGCCCTGACATGCTTCCCACTGGGAAGTTCAGTGTACTGCTGCATCTCCTCCACCAGCTCATATGCAGCTGAGAACAGAGGGAATGTGCTCACTTATAAAAAAATAGGGGGGGGGGGGTATTTATTTTTTTGTTTCTTTTGGGTGACGGTTTACAATCAATCACTTTAACCTGTTGATTATGATATACAGTATTTAGCTCGTTTTCAATAAACTGAGGTGCTAGTGACAATTTCCATGCTGCAGAACAAGAGAGAGATTAACAGACTGACTGTTTAGTTACTGAATGGGAGTATCAAACAATAATTACATTTAAGGGAATGTATAATACTTTTTTTTGGATATACAGTATATACATATAGTTCCAATGCATATGAAAAATAAATAGCATGTTCCTGTCCTCAGGCCTAAATACTCCATGAACAGGAGCCCTGGGCTCAGTCAAGCGCTCCTATTTGTGATGAAGAACAGAGGGGGAATGGAAGAGCAGCACTTGCAGGTGCTATTGGTTATGGCAGTTTAGCAATTGGGACAACCGTTTTAAGAGATTGACATGCCGGTAATTTGTCTATAGGTAGCTGTACTGCATCTTTTCATTTTTTTTCATTTTTATATACACATATAAGAAATGAGCCTAATGTAAATCTAATGTATAGTTTATAGTTATACATGTTCATTGGGACTGCATATTTACTAGTTACATATGCAGAATTTGATTGCCACTATATAGTGCTACACCATGGTTGTTTTTTACTGCTCCTTCTCACAATTCAAGTCTTAACTGTAAAAGGACAAGTTCACAAGTATTAAAATTCATCTAGTCCTCCTCCCTAGGTCCCTCAGTACATTAAACTAGGACACCACCCAGCACCCGATGGTCCTTACTTCTCTCCTCCAACAGTTGTGGCTTCTTGTACTGTCTACAGCCTGGCAAAAAATTTGTGCCAGACTGCTTGTGCCTGCTCCCCAATGTCTGATGAACTTGAATGGGACATTTTTCCCCATTGTACCAGAATTTCCCAATGAAGATTATGGGGTAATCATGTGCAGGACAGAGGGGCAATCCAGTACTAGACTTTTACCAGTCAGTCTGTAGAAAGCACTGGAGGCTGTAGCCACCAGAGGAGGCAAGTAAGGATCTGTGGGGATTGTTTGCATGATTTAGTGTGCTAAGGGTGTCCATGTGAATTCTTGTAAAATTTGTGAACTTGTCCTTTAAGCAACTAGGCAGGTAAATTACTCTGCTCCTTCTGCGATGGTGGTTAATTTTCTTTATATGGTGGGTCTCAAGTGCGGCCCTTGACATTACCAAATGGACACACATAAAATTCAGACAACAGGATATAGTTAGAGACATGATACAAGAGATGGTCATGCTGGGTCGACAATGTCATAAAGGGGAGGGGTCATCCAGTGAAGTCATCGGGTGGCCTGCCCCTTAGTTTATTTAACAGTGGGTAGGCGGCAGAGCTGTCATTTGGCGGGAGCCAAGCATCGGTGCGAGTCTGTTTTTTTTTTTTTCGTTCTCGTCGCCGGCGTTCATAGTGATTGATGTTGGATCTACTTCAGGGGACATTTATTTTTTGGGGGCTTTTGAATAAAGGACTGTCACTGGGTTTTTATTTACTTTGCACTTTTTTTTTACCAAGTACCTCAAACTTATTTACCTGTTAAAAGAGGGCTTCCAGGTTTGAATAAGTCACTCTCCTGCACCCCCACAACCACTGGCCAGGGTTGTGGGGAAGAGGCCCTTGTCCCCATCAACATGGGGGTAAGTTGTTTTGAGGGACTCAGGGAGGGGGCGCTCGCTCGTCTCTCCATTTCCTGGCCTGCATGCTTGAATAAGGGTCTGGGATGAATTTGAGAGGGTATCCCACACCAAACTAAAAAAACAAAAAGTGGCATGGGGTCCTCTCTGAAATCCATATCAGATCCGAAGGGCCTAGTAGGGATAGGAGGGAGGGGTTACGCTGCTTTTTTACATTTTATTTAATGATGGCACTTCTTTTGTTCACATTCTGCTGTAATTGAGGAATACCACAGATGAGTCATGGTTGTTAAGGACGTGGCGGCTACCAGCCCCTTAACAACTACCTAAAATTAAATACATTCCTTAACCATTGCATGCCTGGACCACTATTTATTTAACACATGCATTTTTTAAAATTTCTTTCCTTTGGTGAATTGATGTTTTATGCAGTATTTACCGAGCCTTTTTACTTTGAGGTAAATACACCATAAAGGGTTAGTGAATTTACATTTTTAGCATTGCATGACAAGGATAGAACCAAACCAGGGAAAGTAAATCAAGACCATGACAGAATAAAAACAAAAAAAAAGTATGAGGATATGGGTATAAAAACGAGATAAAAAGTGAAGTGTCAGCCTATTTGGATGTAAAAAGTTTCTCTACTGACATGATATTATCCTATACTCAGGAGTTCCATGTGTAAAAAGACAACTTAAATAACAAAATAACATTATTTAAAAGGGTAATTTTCCATTCTCCAAAAGAATTTTTGGAAGCCTGTAACCAAACATAGCATGTTATTCAACAGGCATGGCACCAGGGTCTTTTAAGGCTGGGGCAGGTTTACCATATACGTCAAGGTTTCTTCATCCCTACACCCTGTGATAGACTTTGACAGATACCATGACACCGGTTTTAATGGTCTTTACTGTATTAATCACCATCTTTAAAATACTTTATGTGGTGTTTCTACAGTTAAGACATTTATACTAGATCTGTAGTCTGCTAAATAGTTTTCCAATCTTCAAATTTTATTACAAGCCCCTCTTTCCAGTAACTACTGTACAAGGATTTATTTTTAACTTGCTTTGGAACAAAGGCCCATTCTAAGAACTTCCACGTTGAAAACTTTCATATTGTACAATCCTAATCTCTACACAGAGCAGAGAAATTTCTCATTTACAACATCCAAAGGCTGGCTGGGAAGCTTTCACTGCTCAACAAGATTTAAAAAAGCTAATAACTCCTAAGTCTCCTGTAAGAATGTGCCCAAGTATTATTACATTTCATTCTGGATCTAATTTCCTGGCTCAAAGTTAAAAAAAACTTTTGTGAACTGTGTATATTATCAGAAAGGGAAATATGATTAACAGATTATCTGATTTTATTTTTAAACAAGATAGATTCTTAAACCTTAAAGACTGATGATTTCAGTGTGTGGAGGTGTGCAGTTAGGGCTGAAATAATATTGTTTGAGGGTTTTAAAATCAAATATTCTAAATCGTTCACAATGTGGTGATGGAGCAGCAGTACACTAAAGTATAAGTAAATCCTAACAATGAATAGCCATTATTATCACTCTTTGGTCTGTTAAATAGGGTTTTGTTATATCAGGTAAAGTGCAAATAAAAGAAAAAAACATTTGGTAATCCTGCCAGAAATGCAGTGATGTCCTATGTTATGTGTCCTAGGTTTTGAAGTCTGGTCAAAACTTGACTAAGCCTAAACCTACTCTAACCCCAATTCTAAGCCTAAACCTACTCCAACCCCCATTCTATGCCTAAACCTACTCCAACCCCCATTCTATGCCTAAACCTACTCCCACCCCTATTCTAAGCCCTATACTAACTAGCCTGTAAAGGAAAGATGTGTATACTTCGACCTAATCTATGGGCACTCCGGTTCGGTTAGAGGATTGCCTCCCAGTGCCGGCTTCAAGGGAGAGGAGGGACAGTGGACAACAGATGACCCAGAGTATTTCTATGGGTGACTTCACCACTCAGTCTCTTCAGCCATTGTCACTGCTTTCTCCTCTTCCCGGAAGCCAGCCACTGGGGAGATTATATGACCGGACCAGAGTACCCTTAGATTAGGTAAGTACACATATCTTTCCTTTACAGGGTAGATAGTATAGGGCTTAGAACGTGGGTGGAATAGACTTAAAGTGATTTTAAAAGACAATTTTATTTTTTATTTTTAAAACAAACATGTCATACTTACCTGCTCTGTGCAGCGGTTTTGCACAGAGCAGCCCCGATCCTCCTCTTTTTGAGTCCCCCACTGGCACTCCTGGCCCCTATCCCCTGCACCCACACCGAGCAGCTTGCAATGGGGGCACTCAAGCAGGCTTTCCCTCCGAGCCGCTGCTGTGCATGTCCATTCACACACAGAGCCGTGGCTTGGCCTGCCCCCTCTCTTCTCATTGGCTCACTGTCTGTGAATGTCAGCAGAGGGAGCAGCGGCCAATGGCTCCCGCTGCTGTCTCAGCCAATGAGGAGGGAGAGTCCCTGGAGAGCCACAGCTCTCAAGCACATCGCTGAATCACAACGGTGCTCAGGTAAGTATTAGGGGGGCTGCTTCACAGAGAAGGTTTTTTTACGCTCATGCATAGAATGCATGAAGGTTAAAAAAAAACCTTCAGCCTTTAGAACCACTTTAAGCTTACTTAGGTTTTTAGAGGACTTCTACTTTTCAGGAATACAGAACACCTGCTACGTTATGGATATGAGGAGTGGGGGAAGGGTTCTGAAGTCTTAATACACTTCCTGTGACAATGTTGCTTCTCCATAGATACAGTAAAGTGAGAGAGCGTTGTCGCTGTAGGACAGGAAGTGTTACTGGTAGACTCACCAGGTAAAAACAGGAAAAAAAAAAAAAAAGAAAACTAATTTTGTAACTACTGTACATCTAAAAGACTGGTAAACTACAATACATACAATTTTTGTTCTCAGATTTAGATACTGTTTAAAGGATGTTCTTCATTGCCCATGCTTTAAACCTTAGTGATCTTGTGTTTGTTACCTATAAAATTTACAATCTCTAAGCTGTATTAAAATTGCCACAGAAATATATCTTGCACTGCAAGCTTCTCTGCAGTTATACTTCAGTTGACATGAATGACTTACGCTCCAAAACTGAAGTGATTTTTTTTTTTTTAAGAGTTGCAAATAGTAAACCACCATAATATATTAATAAAAATAACCCTCACCATCAGCAGTAGCATAAAGATTTTTTTTTTGTTCTTCAAATATTAAAGAAATTAAGGAATGTGGAGTGAAAATGCATACCTAAATGGCATCTTATTCTGATGTTGGTGGGCCCGTAATGCTCTGTTATGACTGTTCCCGGGGTAAGCACAGATATACAAGCATTCCCAAACACATTGTTGCCAATGAAGGTACGAAGACATCCAAGCAAGCGATACGTCCGTGGGCATTTCTTGCAATTGGCAGGAATGCACACACCTTGATTGACTAAATAAAATGTGAACCATTCCCCAGTTGGAGTACTGTTTAATTTCCAACCTTGAGGCATGCCGCAGTTTGAAAAGGCTTTGTAGATGACTTCAAATTCACTGAGGATGGTGGCAAAGTTCTGTTCTAGCAGCTCCACATCATGCTTTTGAGCATCCCGCGCAAAATAGGGCATGGTTGGTAAATCAGGAAGGAAGAAAAGCTCTGGCTTTTGTATAGATGGCCTGTCGTTTAAATAACGACCTTGTTCGCGGATGCCTTTGTGAATTCTGCCCATGCCAGACCAGGAGTACCTTTTGGCATATTCCTGCAGATTATGATAGAGTTTTTGGTTCAGTCCTTCATTATGGGTACAACGTACACACTCACGTGAGTGGCAATAAGCAAACCCATTCTGCAAGCCTTTGGCTTCTGAACTTTGAATGAGTAAATTCACAGTGGCAAAGGGAGAACGGGGTTGGTCCTTACCAACTCGGTAACAATACCATGCAAACAACAATAAGAGGCAGACAACGGTAGTTAGGGCGAAGGTATTGCAGTCACGCACAGCTTGGATGCACCCAGCAATCAGGTCACGAAGTCCTCTTAGTAAACAGGTCCAGTCAGTCAACCACTCTGCAGACATTTTTGTCCAGCCGCTGTCTGGTTTATAAGACGATGCAATGCAACAAGGAGTGGAAGTTCTAGAAGGAGCCCACACCATGCGGGTTAATATGGATGAATTGGTGAACAAGACAACATGACTCTGCCTGTTCCCTTTAGACATCTAAGCAATCTATTAGTAGCTAGGGGTTGTTTGGTGCTGAAATCTAGAAGCACATAGACACACATAGGACCATACTGATTTCCGTGGTCTGGTTTTGTACAGTACGTAGCAATGTGTCATCACTGGTTTTACGGCTATCCACTGAGGAGAGGTCATTCTGAAGAAGACAGCAGGCGGTCTATATCTGTTGAAAATAAGAACACAAAATTAGAATTTTTTTTTGTATATGCTCTAAAAATGTAAAGGTATTTAAAAAGCAAATTCAACATGAATAATATCATGGGGCTATGTGAAACAAAAACCTCTTTCCTCTTACACATTTTATCCATTCGACTCATGAGTATGCTCAGTGTTTGGGTCTGCTGCCAGCTGCATAGGCTCTGTCACTGTGAAAATGCTTGTAAAATGAGCACAGGGTTTGCATGTATGCAGAGTGCAGGATTCTGGGGTATTTCTTATGAGCAGGGAAAACTATTTTTACAGTTTTCTTTGTATTTTGGTATTCCTGGATTGGACTCCTTAGTTTGGAGGATTTGGAGTGCTTTGGGAGGGAATAAATCTCCAACCCAGTTTCCAGGTTTTGCAAAAGACCAGCAGGCTGAGTGTGCACAGTCGTTATAATAATTGGCTTGGGCATAGTTCGGAGCTCCTGTTTGGAGACAGATATGTGTTCCTGAGCACAGAGGTTCTCTACTCAAGAGATAGCACTCCATGCTGGAGGAAGGATTCCCTGTCTGTAGGAATAGGAGAGTTGAGGCAGCTAAGCGAATCGGGAGGTCTGGGAAAAGTGGGACGACTAGGAGAGTCCAGGGGACTGAGATAATCTAAGTCTCGGAGGAGTAAGAGTGCCCAGGATGCTAGGAGATCCCCTATTCAGAGGCCAGGGTTGGGCCCATACAACAGGGAGCTGTAACTACAGACTGAGTAAGCCAGGAAAGCCTCGAAAGCCAGGACAGCTAGGTAAGATGGACTGAGGGACCAGTGACAAGAGCAGCGGTGCTGCTGAAGAGAGCCAGGTGGCGTGGTATTTTTTGTTACTCGTTTTGCTGGTTAAAATTTCCTGCTTGGGGAACCACTTTGTGAACTTTTACTTTTCCATTTGCAATAAAAGTGGTAAGCCTTAAAACCCCAGTTCAGCCTGGACTTGGCCTTACAACAAAATCCTATTACCACTGAGCTAAACGGCTCCCATATCACACCCTAGAAAGCTGAACGCCAGTCAAAATGCTACTACTGCTAAGCTAAATATCTCCCATATTACACCCTACAAAGCTGAAAATCAGTCGAACTGCTAAATACAAAGATGGTTACATAAGTATACAAGAGCCATTTTACCTGCCAAAGAATCTATTATTTCTGTCCATACTGCTCTATTACTTACAAAGCACCGCTCTATCTTGCAGAGCAAGAGACCTGAATTTTCTACACTGCAGTTAAGGAATATGTTATCCCAACATTTTCTGTTCCTGGTATGTTTCTCCTGTACCATGTACTTGTATGAAAAAGTATCCTGTTCTCTTTGTATTGCTTCCTAATGCCCCATACACACGTTCGGACTTTGTTCGGACATTCTGACAACAAAATCCTAGGATTTTTTCCGATGGATGTTGGCTCAAACTTGTCTTGCATACACATGGTCACACAAAGTTGTCGGAAAATCCGATCGTTCTAAACACGGTGACGTAAAACACGTACATCGGGACTATAAACGGGGCAGTGGCCAATAGCTTTTATCTCTTTATTTATTCTGAGCATGCGTGGCACTTTGTCCGTCGGATTTGTGTACACACGATCGGAATTTCCGACAACGGATTTTGTTGTCGGAAAATTTTATAGCCTGCTCTCAAACTTTGCGTGTCGGAAAATCCAATGGAAAATGTGTGATGGAGCCTACACACGGTTGGAATTTCCGACAACAAGGTCCTATCACACATTTTCCGTCGGAAAATCCGATCGTGTGTATGGGGCATATGTGTGAAATACCTGGTGATCCTGCCAGTCCCTCTGCTTTCCTGTTTTAAACTGATCACACTAGGCATGAGAGAACAACCATCTTAGCCTGGTCTGTTTTCTGGCTGTGTTGGGGCACAGCCTGCCTGTCCTCCAATAGCCAAGGCTTGTGCTGGCACCCCCCCTCCCCCCCGCAGCCATTTACTATGAAGACTGCTCTTTTTATGAAACTGAGAACAGAGATTATGTGATCACCTTAAAAAAAAAGGGTTTTTTTTATAGACACACAAGTTTTGACTTGAACTTGTATTTATAAACTGAATGGGTTGTTTTACAAGGTAAGGGTTCGTATATATTTCAAATATCCCAGCCTGTGACTGGTAGTGAAATTAGCAGCAAACTGATGAGCTCATCTATGTCACTCTGCTTTCTCCTATCAGCATGTCCCTTGTTAGCTAATGATAACTGCAGCACAACTGATTGGCTCCTTGTGCTGCATCTCCTCTCCACATCTGAGCTTGGCTGTAATGAGACAGGAGAGACTTACCCCAGCTCAAATACAGGTATGTACACTGCTTGCATGAAAAATTGCCTTTAATTAGGTCATAGCAAATACAGAACAAAGTGTATTGTGTGTCTTTTAGAACTGCCTGGAGCTTTAATCCTGCAGTGCACACAAACTCATATTTCAGTTCTTAGACAGATGATGGTGGTTGTAACTTCTCAACATCTCATATACTGTACATCTAAGACTCCTGAAACAAGATCTTTGTACATAAATTCTTTGGTCCACCCACCTGCCACAAACATTATGAAGAATTTAAATTATTTTATATTGATACTCCACAGCAGGGGCACACAAACTACACAGGGAACACTTGCCAATGAAGGCTTTAAGAAAATAATAAAATGTAACGGTTACGGCAGCATCTTTATTGTAAAAATGATAAACACACCAGATTCTATACCACATAAATACATGAGAATAATAATTGACAATAAAATCAAATTAGTTTGCATTGTTCTACAATCAATCAAATAGAGAATGAAGACAACTATCTTACAGTCTAGATTGTATTCATAGGCCCTCCAAAAAATGTGGATTTAGGAAATACAAAAAAATAAGCACTCACACACACCAGTGGGGAAAAAATATCATGTTTACAAGCAACCATTACACTGTGATGGCACATTTTGTTTGATAGCTGATCTCTACCTTGTAGCTGGACTGATGAGTATTTTCTAATCAAAAGAAATGTTGGACGTAAACCAATATTTCTGCATCTCTAATACACATCATAGGAAAAAAAATATATCACATTACTATGCAAGCCAAGCCTCCCAGGCATTTGTATGCATGATAATTAGTGCACATTGCATTATTAACAACCAATTCCTTAGTAGAATTACAGACATCTATATCTCATACATCACACTTTAACTGCCTCGAAAATGTACCAGCAACTAAATGAATATTATGAATGCCCAAAAAAACAAGGCTGAGCAGAATGCAATGGAATAATGGAAGTTGAAACGGACAAAATAATAAAAGTTTGGTTGCCAGTCATTTTTGTTTTATGTTTAAGTTGTTTTTATGTATAGTTTGTAATTGCATAATTTCTGGGGGGAAAAAAGTGAACCCTTGAGAGATCATTAGCACTTTCCCATTAATTCCCAAAATGTGATTGGATTTTTTAAATTTTATTTTACAGCAAGGGTGACAATGGCACCATTATGGCATACAAAAGGACCACAAGAGGAAGAACAAAGAAGAAAACCTACAGTGACATGAAGTGAAGTAAAAATGAATCTGTTTATAGACAGATGCAAAGCGGTCATGACCTTCTTTACGTAAAGGATCAGGTATAATCCTCTCAAACAGATCGCACAGCATCTACACTAAACTACACTGGGCTTCACAAGACATGCACTGAAGATGGACATAAAGACATCACTTATATGTTCATTGTGAATCTGTAAAATCATCTCACAGCGTCCTCTCATTCAGTTTGGTGTAACAAGGAAAATTGGGGCTCCCCCCCCCCCCAAAAAAAACAAACCCCCCCAGCACACACCATTATGGGAGAGCATGTCAACTGTGGCTTTACTTTCTCAATCTTTATCGTTATCTAGTGTGAATGAATTTTTTTTTCTATTGTCGATATTTGGGGAAACTACAGATACATGGCTGATGAACAAACGTGGGGAAAATGAAAAAGGAGTTGCTCTATAAAGGGCTGCATTTAGCCATCCTGCTGCCCTAGGCCTAACTGAATACTGAAGCTTTACCCTTTTGTCCTGAATTAATTTTAGAAAAAACGAATTTCTGGACTTTGCAAATGTAGGGGTCAAGTATACAATTTAACTTATCTTAAAGCGGAGTTCCACCCTAAAGTGGAACTTCCGCTCATCGGATTCCCCCCCCCTCCGGTGTCACAATTGGCACCTTTCAGGGGGGAGGGGGGTGCAGATACCTGTATAATACAGGTATCTGCACCCACTTCCGGGTACAGCTAGCCGCAGCTAGCCGCAGCCTCCCCGCCCACCCCCGTTGTGTTGTGGGAAATACACAGTTCCCACAACACAACGGGGACCAGTGAAGACGCGCAGCGCGACTCGCGCATGCGCAGTAGGGAACCGGGCAGTGAAGCGGCAACGCTTCGCTTCCTGATTCCCTCAGTGTGAATGGCGGCGGCAGCACCCGAGGATCGAGGGACGGCTCGGTCTCGGGTGCCGACATCGCTGGACCCCGGGACAGGTAAGTGTCCTTATTTTAAAAGTCAGCAGCTGCAGTATTTGCAGCTGCTGACATCTAATTTTTTTTTTTTTTGGTGAAACACCACTTTAATTACAGTGTCTTGAAAAAGTATTCATACCCCTTGAAATTTTCCACATTTTGTCATGTTACACCCAAAAACGTAAATTTATTATATTTGGATTTATTTTACATACCAACACAAAGTGGCTCATAATTATGAAGTGGAAAGAAAAATGATAAATGGTTTTCAATTTTTTTTTACAAATAAATGTCTGAAAAGTGTGGCGTGCATTTGTATTCAGCCCCCTTTACTCTCATACCCTTAACTATAATCTAGCGGGACCAATTACCCTCAGAATTCCCCCAATTAGTAAATAGAGTCCACCTGTGTGTAATTTAATCTCTGTATAAATACAACTGTTTTGTGAAGCCCTTTGAGGTTTGTTAGAGAACCTAAGTGAACAAATAGCATCATGAAGGTCAAGGAACACACCAGACAGGTAAGAGATAAAGTTGGAGAAGTTTAAAGCAGGGTTAGGTTATAAAAAAATATATCCAAAACTTTGAACATCTCACGGGGCACTGTTCAATCCATCATCTGAAAATAGAAAGAGTATGGCACAACTGCAAACATACCAAGACATGGCCATCCACCTAAACTGACAGGTCGGGCAAGGAGAGCATTAATCAGAGAAGCAGCCAAGAGGCCCATGGTAACTCTGGAGGAGCTTCAGAGATCCACAGCTCAGGTGGGAGAATTTGTCCACAGGACAACTATTAGTCGTGCACTCCACAAATCTGGCCTTTATGGAAGAGTGGCAAAAAGAAAGCCATTGTTGGAAGAAAGCCATAAGTCCTGTTTGCAGTTTGCAAGAAGCCATGTGGGGGACAGCAAACCTCTGGAAGAAGGTGCTCTGGTCACAATTGCACTATTTGGCCTAAAAGCAAAATGCTATGTGTTACGTTTTAGTGGCGCTATTCAGCCACTAGCGGGGCGGTTTTAACCCCCGCTAGCTGCCGAATAAAGGGTTAAATGCACCAGTGTAGCGCCACCCATGCATTTCAATGGGCAGGAGCGGTGGAGGAGCAGTGTAAACACTGCTCCTCCACTGCCCCCCCCCCCCCCAAGATGTTGCTTGCAGGACTTTTTTTAATGTCCTGCCAGCACAGTGCCCCAATATGAAAGCACTCTGGCTTTCACACTGGGACTGCAGGGGAGGCGTTTTTCAGGCGTTTTTTCTATTTTTAACCCAAAAGCGCCTAAAAAACGCCCCAGTGTGAAAGGGGTCCTTAGAATGGCCCAGCCAAAGTCCAGACCTAAATCCAACTGAGAATCTGTGGCAAGACTTGAAAATTGCTGTTCACAGCCTCTCTCCATCCAATCTGACAGAGCTTGAGCTATTTTGCAAAGAATTCACAAAAGTGAATACACCCCTCACATTTTTGGAAATATTTTATTATATCTTTTCATGTGACAATACTGAAGAAATTACACTTTGCTACAATGTAAAGTAGTGAGTGTACAGATTGTATAACCGTGTATACTTGCTTTCCACTCAAAATAACTCACACAGCCATTAATATCTAAACCGCTGGCAACAAAAGTGAGTACACCCCAAGTGAAAATCTCCAAATTGGGCCCAATTAGCCATTTTCCCTCTCCGGAGTCATGTGAATCATTAGTGTTACAAGGTCTCACATGTGAATGAGGAGCAGGTGCGTTAAATTTGGTGTTATCACTCTCACTCTCTCATACTGGTCACTGTAAGTTCAACATGGCAAAGAACTCTCTGAGGATCTGAAAAAATAATTGTTGCTCTACATAAAGATGGCCTAGGTTAAAAGAAGATTGCCAAGACCCTAAAACTGAGCTGCAGCACAGTGGCCAAGACCATACAGTGGTTTAACAGGACAGGTTCCACTCAGAACAGGCCTCAACATGGTCGACCAAACAACTTGAGTGCACGTGCTCAGTGTCACATGCAGAGGTTGTCTTTGGGAAATAGACGTATGAGTGCTGCCAGCATTGCTGCAGAGGTTGAAGGGGTGGGGGGGTCAGCCTGTCAGTGCTCAGATCATACGCCACACACTGCATCAAATTGGCCTGCATGGCTGTCATCCCAGAAGGAAGCCTCTTCTAAAGATGATGTACAAGAAACCCTGCAAACAGTTTGCTGAAAACAAGCAGACTAAGGATTTGGATTACTGGAACCATGTCTTGTGGTCTGATGAGACCAAGATAAACGTATTTGGTTCAGATGGTGTCAAGCGTGTGTGGCGGCAACCAGGTGAGGAGTACACAGACAAGTGTGTCTTGCCTACAGTCAAGCATGGTGGTGGGAGTGTCATGGTCTGGGGCTGCATGAGTGCTGTCGTCACTGAGGAGCTACAGTTCATTGAAGGAACCATCAATGCCAACATGTACTGTGACATACTGAAGAAGACCATGATCCCCTCCCTTAGGAGACTGGGCCGCAGGGCAGTATTCCAACATAACAACCCCAAACACACCTCCAAGATGACCACTGCCTTGCTAAAGAAGCTGAGGATAAAGGTGATGGACTAGACAAGCATGTCTCCAGACCTAAACACTATTGAGCATCTGTGGGGCATCCTCATATGGAAGGTGGAGGTGCGCAAGGTCTTTAACATCCACCAGCCCTGTGATGTCGTCATGGAGGAGTGGAAGAGGACTCCAGTGGCAACCTGTGAAGCTCTGGTGAACTCTATGCCCAAGAGGGTTAAGGCAGTGCTGAAAAATAATGGTGGCCACACAAAATATTGACACTTTGGGCCCAATTTGGACATTTTCACTTAGGGGTGTACTCACTTTTTTGCCAGCAGTTTAGACATTAATGGCTGTAGGTTGAGTTATTTTGAAAGAAAGCGGACCGTCGGCCGAAGAAGAGTATTCCCGGGGTTATGGCAGCTAGATGGTGCCATAACAACGATATTCCTCTTTAAACTTAGGACGTATATCAGCGTACGATGGTCCGTAAGTGGCTAGAGACGCTCTCCTGTGTTCCTGTTAAAGACTTGCTTGGCTGACATTCCTTCTGGCTCTTGATCCTGCTTGCTGTTCTACTACGCTCATCTCTGGCTCCCTGACGTTTTGGCTTGTTTGACTATCCGTTCCGATTCCTGAACTCTGGCTATGTTTTGACTACGTTTACTCTGTATACCTTTTTTATTATTGGTAAACAAGTGTGATTTAACTGTACTTCTGTCTCAGTCTGATTCATGGTTTCTAACAGTTCTTTTCCATGAAGTGCAATGTCAAACTTCCAGTGACCAGTATGAGAGAGTGAGAGCGATATCAACACTATGTAACACTAACGAGCTCCATGACACCGGGGAGGGAAAATGACAAATTGGGCCCAATTTGGACATTTTCACTTAGGGGTGTACTCACTTTTGTTGCCAGCAGTTTAGACATTAATGGCTGTGTGTTGAGTTATTTTGAGGGGACAGCAAATTTACACTGTTAAAAAAGCTGTACACTCACTACTTTACATTGTAGCAAAGTGTCATTTCTTCAGTGTTGTCACATGAAAAGATATAATAAAATATTTGCAAAAACGTGAGGGGTGTACTCACTTTTGTGAGATACTGAATGGTCATTAGGAGGAACCACAGCAGCCAGCAGGGAACATACCAATCCAAACACCTGGAAGTGTGGTATATTGGCACACAGAGCTCTGCATGTGCACAATGTTTCTACAAACCAGGAAGCCATTGGACATGTTAAGTATAACATGCTGCTTTCACAGGCTTATACTCCTTGGGTCCCCTCTTCTACTTACAGAGAGACTGTTTCTAAAGATCTGACACTTCCTAAAGCTTGCCCATCCCCTCTTGCCTACTGAATATTCTTATTGGCCAGTAAGGAAGCCCAATGCAGTTATGGTCCAAAATATGATGGGATGTAGTAACAAGCTCCTATACGGAAGTGTCAATGATTTAGGTATCCATTCTTATCTACAGGCCTTTTGAAGCTGCTATAGGTATATCTACGTGGTACTTTACACCTGCAAGAGTTTTTCATTTTGCTTCTAGAGACAGAGGAACTTTGAAATTTTTAGTGTAGTGCTGACCCCTAAGCTTATTGTACACGGGCCGTTTTTTACAACCTTTCCTGAACGATTTAACTTGACAGATAATAATCCACATATAAAATGTCCGTTTTGCCGTGTTTACATGCCATGTTTAGCGGTGGTTCACTGTGTTTTGCCCCGTTTGCGTTTAGAAGCGTTTGAAAAAAAAAAAAAAAACAAAACCTTTTTTTTTTAATAGCCAAAAATGAAAAACACCTGTAAACGAAACACAGCTAAAACGCGAGTTACCGCGTTTGATGCTTGAAATGCCTCTAAACTCAGTGTCTGAACTAATTTTTTTGCTTTCCAAAAAAGGCCTCTAAACGAAACTGCCTAGAAACCACTATAAACGACCCTGTGTACATGGACAGATAAGATAACATAGGAGGAGAGTTCAGGAGCAGTTGAAAAAAAATGCCCAACTGCTCCTAAAGGTCCGTTTAGCAGCAGAAGTGTACATGAGGCCTAATGGGCCCTGCCGATTTGCTCCAGGTTCTCTTCCCAAATGGGTGTACAAGCAGCCAGGCACACAACTCAGACAGTCTCACAACTCAGTGACCAGACAGGGAATGTCTTTTTATGCTTTAAAAAAGAAGTTTGGATTTTTTTTTTATTCATACTTACCTAGGTGGATGCAGCATCAGGTCCCCTTGCGCCTCTACACTGAGAACCAATCGATCGAGCACCGCCGATCGCTCAGCTCCTAGAGCAGAGAGCTGGTAGCTGTCAGTTACAGCTGTCTGTTCTGCGCCTTCCTCGCTCATTGGAGCGCTGAAGCGCTGAGCTGTGGAGGGGGCGAGAGCATCCGGCTCAGGCTTTCAGCGGCTCACTGAGAGCCTGAGACGGGTGTCGATCCAGGGATCTAGGCGGATTCCGACTACGTGGTTGCGATAACGTGGAGCCTGGATCATCTGTGATGTCAGCAACGGGTCACAGGAGTACAGAATGAACTGCACTCCTGTGATCCACAGGAGAAGTACAGCCAAATGATCTTTGGCTGCACTTCTCCTTTAATGCTCATTGAACTTGGTTGGGATGCAGGGTGGGCTTTGGGATACTCTGAATTTAGTGCAGAAAGAAACCAGGACACTTTTTGCCTCGTCTACACTCTTCAATACAATTCCCCTCTTGGCAGGCAATAGAACAAGCAACCCTGGAACTCCAAGAAAAGTAAAAAGGTCCCAATTCAGCAGCACTGGAGCAGATGCTCAAAGGTTTAGAGCAGTGAACAGTCACTAGGATCCTACACTCAGGCCTATACTCGCGATATCCCTGTATTCTTGGATGCTTCTGTCCAACGTTGGCCCGACAGTTCTCCTGTGAATCTCCAGGCCAGATCCTCAGTGAATCCTTTGATTTGACTCCAACTCTTTGCAGAAAACAGGCTCCCCAGCTCTCAGTGAGCTGGGACCTTGGTGAACTCCTGCATACTTCAGCCATACTTCTATACAAGAACCTTTATGCACTCCTCAGCCACTGACTGGGCATTTTCCCCCAGGGATTGGCTGAGACTACATAAATATTTAGGCCAACCCACTACATAAATAGCATACCAGTCATAGGCAAGCTGCTTTCACAGGAGATACATGGTGAATCAAAAACAACTAAGTTCAATTACGTAAACATAAAGTATCTTTGCACTCGCCTGCTCGCATTTGGCGAGTGAAATTATCAGCAGTGCGAGTACGGAAAGGGATGTGCTGTATCGGGTATGTATCCAGCACCCCCCCCGCACACACTCGCAGTGCGGCCAGTTCAATATGTAGCTGCCTGGGACCACACATCTCTGCCCCGCACAGGCTCGCAGCGTGAGCTTTGCAAAAAAAAAAAAAAAAAGAAGTGTACCAGCCAGCGCCGCCCCTCTCCACCGTCCACACATTGCCGCTTGGGACCACCCCTCTCCACCTCCGATACATCCCCGCACTGCACAGGCTAGTAAGAAAGTTTACCAGCAAGCGCTGCCCCCTCTCCATCGCCCACACATTGCCGTTCGGGACCGCTCCTCTACATCTCCCACATATCTGTCCCGCACAGGCTAGCAGCAAAGCAGAGCTTTGCAAGGAAGTGTGCCAGCCAGCGCCTCCCCTCTCCACCTTCCACACATTGCCGCTTGGGACCGCCCCTCTCCACATCTCTGTCCCGCACAGGCTAGCAGCAGATCTTTGAAAATAAATGCACCAGCCGGTGTCTTGTCGAATACAGTCCCCTATCATATAGTGTCCGCCCTGTACTGCGCAGGCGCAGTACAGAGGACAAATGAGACGCCGAAAGTCTCCGAAGTTTAACAGCTGATCATCAGCTGTTCACGGCGCCTGCGCTTTTATTCTCACCCTATGTCCAGGTTCATTCCCTACTATCCAAGTGGACATAGAGTTAAAATAAATAATTGCCGAGCGCAGCGAGGTCGTGCCTGAAGCGTGGTGAGCCCGCGAGGGGTCCTCTTACAAAGCCATCGCCCATACCTATGCCTCCAATTCTGCCCCCCCCCCATTCTATCATGCCTATGCCTCCAATTCCGCCGTCCTCCCCCCATTCTATCATGCCTATGCCTCCAATTCCGCCCCCATCCCCCCCATTCTATCATGCCTATGCCTTCAATTCCGCCCCCCCCCCCCCATTCTATCATACCTATGCCTCCAATTCCGCCCCCCCCTCCCCCCAATCTATCATACCATATGATAGAATGGAATTGGATTCATAGGTATGGTAGAGAGGGGGCGGAATTGGAGGCATAGGTATGATAGAATGGGGGGTTTGCTGGTGGGGCATTGGAGGCGCACAAAGCACAGGTTTTCTGGGGGGGGGGGGCATTGGAGGCAGAGACATACTGGGAAGACCCACCTTCTTCCACCAATAAAAAAATAGGTTGCCTTTTATATTGGTGGAAGAAGGGTATTAAAACATTTTATTAACGGTGTGTCAATGAACACCATTTGTCCTGTTTACAATTATTATTGAAAATGAAATGAAAAGAAAAAAAAAAATTCACACATTTTAGGTTGACTCCAGAAAAGTTAGAGAGGAAATTTTCCAATGGGGACACTAGTTTTGGTGACCTGGGGGACCCCGAGGGATTCCCTTAATTTACAGGGATTTCCTCTCACTTCCTGTTTGGGCAAGGACAGGGAGTAAAGGGTAAATCTCCCCAATAGGACCGAGATGGCAAAAAAACCCCCCAAAAAACAGACAGGGGTTCTAACCCTCCATTATTCCAAAATGAAAAAGAAAGTTTTGCCTTTAGTTACACACCTTCAAGCAGCCTCTCAACTTCTTCAACACAGAGGAACCCTTGAAATATTTTTCCAGTCTCAGGAAACTTCTGCTAAAAATGACTATATCTACAACTCATGATACATTAGTGTGATGGTCAGTGGGAAGAATGCCCCTTACACTTGTAGTCACTGGGAAGAATTACCCCTTTATAGATAGCTAAAAAGATCAATGATGTCAGTAGGAAGATATCTCTAAAAATTGTAAAAAAGTAAAGTATCCCCACTACAAATGTTATATGTTCTAACAAGGGATTAGACCATTGTGATATGCATGTACATTGTATTATGGACGGACATGGTCAGCAACAATACTTAGGTAGGCTGTGGCATTTAAATGATGCTTAATTGGTACTAAGGGGCCCAAAGTGTGCCAAGAAAATATCCCCACACCATTACTCCACCACCACCAGCCTGAACCGTTAATAGAAGGCAGGATGGATCCATGCTTTCATGTTGATTACCCCAAATTCTGACCCTACCATCTAAATGTCACAAATGAAATCGAGACTCAGACCAGACAACGTTTTTCCACTCTATTGTCCAATTTTGGTGAGCCTGTGCGAATTGTAGCCTCAGTTTCCTGTTCTTAGCTGACAGGAGTGGCACCTGGTGTGGTCTTCTGCTGCTGTACCCCATCTGCTTCAAGGTTCAATGTGTTGTGCATTCAGAGATGGTATTCTGCATACCTTGGTTGTAACGAGTGGTTATTTGAGTTACTGTTGCCTTTCTATCATCTCGAACCAGTCTGCCCATTCTCCTCTGACATCAACAAGGCATTTTCCTACATACAACTGCCGCTCACTGGATATTTTTCCTTTTTCGGACAATTCTCTGTAAACCCTAGAGATGGTTGTGTGTGAAAATCCCAGTAGATCAGCAGTTTTGCAAATACTCAGACCAGCCCATCTGGCACCAACATGCCACGTTCAAAGTCACTTAAATCCCCTTTCTTCCCTATTCTGATGCTCAGATTGAACTTCAGCAAGTTGTTTTCACCACGTCTAGATGTCTAAATGCATTGACTTTTTGCCATGTGATAGGCTGATTAGAAATTTGTGTTACCACAACAGGTGTACCTAATAAAGTTGCCAGTGAGTGTATATGCTTGTATATTCACAAAAAAAAAAAAAAAAGTCTCTAAAAATCTGGCGAAATGACCAGAGAAAAGCAGTATATTTTACTACATGTTACAGGGTGGATTTACTAAAGGCATATAAGACTGAGGACTTGGCAAGTGAAGTTTCTTCAGAGCTTGGTAAAGGAGGGGGAGCTCTGTTGACTTCCAATCAAGTGGAAGCAAAAATGCTGTTTTTTTTCCTTGCATGTGATTGGGTATTCTTTGTGAAGTGAAGCTTTACCTCATGTACTAAGCACTGGAGCAACTTGCAAATTGCACAGTCTATTTGCCTTAAAGTAGAATTATAGAAACAACTTTTTTTTCCTTTCATTTTGGATAGCGTAAGGGTGCCCCCGCAGTCAGCAGCTTCCTATGGGGGGCACTGGAGCCGAGTCACAGCCCCGACCCAGCCCCCTCCCTCCCCTGATTGACTGACTGACTGACTGATTGACAGCCGCAGGAGCCAATGGAACTGCTGCTGTGTATCAGCCAATCAGGAGTAAGGTCCCGGACGGCTTACACATTCGTGGACATCGCTGGAGAGAGATGGAGCTCAGGTAAGTAATTTAGGGGGGGGGGGGCCTGCTGCCCACATAAGTTTTTTTTATCCTAATGCATAGAATGCATTAAGATAAAAAACCTTCTGCCTTTACAACTTCTTTAAGTACATCAACCCCAATGATTTTTATAATTTTAGGTTTCTATGCATTACTGTTGACAGAACTGATCCAAAAAGGCAGAGACTACTCAAAATTGGCTATTATATTTTGACATTCCTTAAAGTGATTGTAAGGGTCATTTAAAAAAAAATAAAAATCAAACATATCATACTTACCTCCACTGTGCAGCTTGTTTTGCACAGAGTGGCCCCGAACATCCTCTTCTGGGGTCCCCCGGCAGCTCCTCCCCACATCTGATAAGAGCTTCCCCAAGGAGGTTACCTTTGTGGGCACGCTTCCGAGTCCAGCGTTTGCATCTATAGACACAGCGCCGGACACGTACTTTTACAACCCCTTTAAATACCACCTACCTGGGCCTCTACTTAATTACTGCATTTATTTATTTATTTAGTTTCTGCTGTGAAATTAGTTTAATGCCTTTTCATGCGGTATTTACTGAGTGTTTTGCTGTAAATAATGCAAAACGGCATAGCGGATTGACAGTCGCAAAATTGCATGTGATATTTAGGGAAGATGTGTCTGGATACCTAAAGACCACATACGAACTGTTTTAGTGAATGGAGCCCAATATGCCCTGTCCCTAGTTGAGCACACTGTATTCACACAATCAAGTCAATCATTGGTTCTTTCACCTAACACAGATTACATGCACAAAATACTGTAAAATCCATATAATTATTTACTGTTCATACAAATCCACTCATCCATACATTCAAAGTCTCTGATCAATATGTTCCTAAGGCAGCAAATAATTTGCCAGTAAATTATTCAGCAGGCTGTTAGAACAACAAAAACATCATGACTAGTATAGGTCTCTGCTATTACTCTTGCGGAAAAGATTAATATAGCCGAGTCCCTACTCTGCTTCACCTTGATTGATCAGCGCAGAAGGCAAGGCTGCAAAGGTGTTGTGATATGATAGGGATAGTTTACGCTCTGTTGCCCATGGTTCCTACAAAGAAATCTAGGTTATAAAGACTAGGCCATGGGAATTCTAATATTTACAGCTCTTCAATTTCACAGCACTACTGTCATTGCTGACATCACTGCGGGAAAGTACGCATCACAGAAGTGCATTAGATACAGGACACAGGTTACATTGGTTATATACAATGCTCCCAGAATATCCAGCATATGTTAAGCAGAGCACGTGCAATAAACTTTAACTTCCATCTGAGATGCATAGGATTATAGATCTGCATAAATTCACATCTGTAATGTGACATTTTTAGATAGACAAACAACAAAAACAATGCTAGAATCACCATTGAGGTATTTGTATAAATCATGTATATATAATAGTGATCTCCCACACTCCAAATAAAGAAAAAATACAGCCAATGCTGCTACTTACAACCATAAATATCAAAACCAGTGAAAATGAAATAGAACCAAAGTGCATATATAGCAAAATTCACAGTAGCGCTACTGTGAATTTTGCTATATATGCACTTTGGTATATATATTTCATTTTCACTGGTTTTGATTTGTATGAATCCCCATCATATCTCCTCTCAAGCGTCTCTTCTCCATGGAAAAGAAGTTTAATGTATCCGTTTAATTGTAGCCGTAGCCGTTTGTAGCCGTTCCTCATAAATTAGGTCCTTCAGCCCCCTTATTAGCTTTGTTGCTCTTATCTGGACTCTCTCCAGTTCCTGCATATCCTTCCTGAGGACTGGGGACCGGAACTGGATGGCACTCAAAATGCAGTCGGATCAGAGTTTTGTAAAGTAGTAGAAATATAGTTTTATCCCTTGCATACATAGCCTTTTTGTAAGCATGCTATTATTCTGGTAGCTTTACTTGCTGGAGCTTGGCATTGCCGAGTCTGTTGACCTACTAGGACCCTCAAATCCTTTTCCATCCTGGATCCCCCCCCCCCCCCAAATAATCTCCCCTAGCGAGTAACTTGTGTTTATATTTTTAGCCCTCAAGTGCATTAATTTACATTTTTTAACATTAAACCTCATTTGCCATATAGTTGCACATCCCTTTATTTTATCAAGGTCTTCTTGTAAAGTTTCTATATCCTGCTGTGAAGTTATTGCCCTGCTTAGCTTTGTATCGTCAGCGAACACTTAGATTGAGCTATTTATCCCATTCTCTATATTAGGGGTGCCCAACCGCTGGCCCACATGTGGCCCGCCACCTCCTGCTCTGGGATGGCGGGTCAGCAAGCCCAGATTGCGGGTTCCCAACCTGCAATTTCCGAGCATCAGTGTGAAGAACAGAGCCGGCACTAGAGGAAGCAGAGCTGATGCTTCCTGTATAGCGCTGGCTCCTGTCACAGGCGGAGTGATACCAAATGTACGCCACCTGTGACAAGAAGCATCAGCTCTGTTCTCTACTTCAGCCGCATGCTTCCTCTAACGCCGGCTTCTGTCACACTGATGCTCAGGATGGTGGGTCAGGAACCAGCCAGCAGAACCAGCCCTGGAGGACAGCCAGCAGCAGCCACCAGCCATACCCACCCTGGGGGACAGCAGCAGCCAGCGATACCTGCAGGAGTCCTGAGGAAGAAGTGATGATTGGGGTCAGTTGAGGTGCAGGTAAACTACAGTGCATCAGTGTGATAGCAGCCTTAGGCTCCTTTTACACGATGGGTCCGATCTGGTCCACTTGTCTATTTTTCAGGTCGACCCAATCGGACCCTCCATTCACCTCTATAGAGCAGCAGATGCAAACAGACTTGTGTCCGCTTATACCCGTCTATCTCTAGTCTGATCCACTGTCAAGGCGGATCAGATTGGAGGGCCCATAGAGTAGAGCGGGCTGTATCCGTGTCTGCTCTGCATATGCAGAGTGGACACGAATTGGTCATCTGTCCGCTCATTGTGGCCCGCGACCAGTTACCAAGTTGCTAAAGTGGCCCTCGCTCCTCAAAAGGTTGGGCACCCCTGCTCTATATATCATCAACCAGTTCCCTACCGCCGTATTGTAAAATGATGGTGGCTGGAACCGTTCCTCCTTCCGGGTGGGTGTCATATGACGTCCTCAGCTCCCCGGCATTGTGGAGAGAGCGCGTGCACGCCACCGCCAGCGCGCTCGCCGCATCTCTGGGGGCCTGATGCACATGCCCAGCGGCCGCGATGGCCGCCGGGCATCCACAATTGCTCATCACAGAGCAGGGACGTGGATTTGTGTGTGTAAACACACAGATCCACGTCCTGTCAGGGGAGAGGAGAACTGATCATATGTTCTTTGTACAGAGGAACACCGATCGGTCTCCTCCCCTCATCAGTCCCCTCCCCCCAGTTAGAATCACTCCCTAGGACACACATTTAACCCCTGCAGCGCCCCCTAGTGCTAACCCCTTCCCTGCCAGTCACATTTATACAGTAATCAGTGCATTTTTTATAGCACCGATCGCTTTATAAATGTGAATGGTCACAAAATAGTGCCAAAAGTGTCCAATCTGTCCGCCGCAATGTCACAGTCATGATAAAAATCGCAGATCGCCGCCATTAAATGACAAATCTATCCCCTATTTTGTCGACCCTATAACTTTTGCGCAAACCAATCAATATACGCTTATTGTGATTTTTTTTTATACCAAAAATATGAAGAAGAATACATATCGGCCTAAACTGAGGGAAAAAAATGTTTTTTTTTTTTTTTAATGGGATAATTATAGCAAAAATTAATAAATATTGCGTTTTTTTCAAAATTGTCGCTCTTTTTTTGTTTATAGTGTAAAAAATAAAAAACGCAGAGGTGATCAAATACCACCAAAAGAAAGCTCTATTTGTGGGGAAAAAAAACAATTAAAATTGAATTAGGGTACACCGTCGCATGACCGTGCAATTGTCAAAGTGTGACAGCGTGAAAGCTGAAAATTGGCCTGGGCAGGAAGGGGGTGAAAATGCCCTGAAGTGAAGTGAATTGAAGTGGTTAATGAATAAATGAAACAAAATTGGTCCCAGAACAGAGCCTTGGGGTACCCCACTCACACGCCATTAATCACCACCCTTTTAATGTGCCCCTGTAACCAGTTTTCTATTCAGGTACATACAGTAAAGTCCATGCCAACAGACCTCAATTTGTAAATTAAGCATTTAGGGGGAACTGTATTGAACACTTTTGCAAAATCCAGATACACAACATGCACAGGCCTTTCTTTCTCTAGATGGCAGCTCACTTCCTCATAGAATGTGAACAGATTGGTCTGGCAAGAATGATTTTTCATAAATCCATACTGATTACTACTAATGATATTGTTTTAATCTGCAAATTATTGGATAAAAGTCCCTTATCATCCCCTCTAATAGTTTACATACTATTGATGTTAGTCTGACTGGCGTGTAGTTTCTAGGTACATATCTCTGCTCCTTTTAAAATATTGGTACCACGTTGGCTTTTTGCCAATCAGATGGTACCGTTCCAGTCACTGAGCTGTCCATAAAAAATTAGGACCAAAGGTCTAGCTATTACCTGGGTAAGTTCTCAGAGGACTCACCTTCGAGGACTAAGCCATCTGGTCCTGGTGATCTATTTGCGTTAAGTTTTTCAAGTCTTTTTCAGACAAGGGTACATTCTGTGATGTGTTACTAACGATGCAGTCTTGATTATTATACCTCTCCATTTCCTTTGTAAAAACTGAGAAGAAAGTTTTTAATACAGTTCAATACATATCAACCATATTATTCTTCATGCTTTTACTGCAGGCTGCAAATTCGATGCATCTTATTTAAATATCTCAAGAACAGTCTGCATTATTAAAGCAACACAGGGTTCTGTAACCAAGTATAAAGTAAAGGGGTTCTAACATATGGGCAAGTTTATGCACCTTGACAGGACACATCTTGACACTCCATATGTTAGCAATGCATACAATATTTTCACTGCCATAGTGAATACAGATTGTAACCCGACACTGAGTGGGTCAAAGCTGCAGTTCATCACAGCGGCCATCATTTAAAAGGGAATGTTTTATGCTTTGTATATATTTCCTTCTATTACTTGTTCCTCCTAATTATGGTTAGCACTAAATACAAAATGTTAAAAATATTTTTTCCCCAGGTAAATAGGAATTTTGCATATAAATATTTATGATCAAAAGCAGCCAGCTGGGCTGAAAATAGCCAGTTTACAGAAATCAATAACTCAATATGAAATTTACAAAACAAGACACCTTTATTATCTACAAAAGTCTTGTGACTGTCCCCAATTTAGTTTAAAGCAGTAGTAAAAATAATAATTATATAGCAGCTTATCAATTGTTAGAGATGATGTCTGCATCATTTTCTCTTTTGGGCTTTCTTCCATTTTCCTCCTATCAGCACCTCTGTAGCTCAGAAGGCAGGCACTGAAATCTGTGACACAGCAGTACCTACTCACAGGACATGAATGTGTCACAAAAGTGAAAGTGGTCGTAAAGCCTTAAGGTTTTTCACCTTAAAGCCGTCGTATACCCCCTTTTTCTTTTTTTTTTTAAATTTTACCTACAGGTAGGCCTATAATAAGGCTTACCTGTAGGTAAAATTAGTATCTCCTAAACCTGTACGGTTTAGGAGATATTTACTTTGTATGCAGCCACTGACGTCAGCGGCGCATGCGCTGTGAAGGCCTGGCTGAAGGTCTGGCAGATGCTGCCGGACCTTGCTGGGAAGACGACTCCCGTGCGCATGCGTGGGAGTGACGTATTCGTGGCTTCGGCCACTCACATCGCCAGAGTCGCGATACCCGGAAGAAACGCTGAAGGATCATGTCAACTCCCTCGGCATGGGCTGGAATCAGATGTCGAGGCCTCGTTGTAATGTGAGTATTTCATAATGAGCTAGTATGCACTGCATACTAGCTCATTATGCCTTTGCCTTGCAGGTTTTTTGTTTAAAAAAATAAAAATTTAAAATCTGTGCCAGTATACAACCGCTTTAATGCATTCTATGCATTAAAGGTGAAAAGCCTTCTGTGCTGCAGCGCACTGCCAGTCCCTCCCTTTTTCTTACCTGAGCCCAAGCCAATCCCGTGATGTGCTGGAGCGCAGCAGCTCCAGCCGCTATCTCTCTCCTCATTGAACAGAGTCGAGTTAGAGTAACAGGAATAGGCTAGAAATAATTGAAATACAATGAGGAAATAAATATGAGATTTTACATCTTGACCATAAAACCAATAAGCTTTAACGTTCATCAGATCGCTGGGTGCAACCTGTCCCTGCACAACATAATCACACTGAAAATTATATCAAAATTGGATTGCAGCAGTGTGAACCGAGCCTTATAATGCAGTGATGGGTGCCTGCGTGGAGGAAGCGGGTGCAAGTTCTGCCTCAGAGCCAACCTTAAACTTGCACTGCAATTTTTGGGGTGAGCAAATTGGGCAAAAGTACAATCCTAAAGGGGAGCCTATTACTTTTAGCGAACCTGTTTGCCCAGAACAGACAAAGTACTGAATCATTTTAGGGTGTTCTGAAAGGGCTTCTCAAGAAAAAGCCTCTTAAGTAAGAATATCACATGTGATGCTACTTAATATGCACCAATATAACACTTAAAGCACATCAGTATGCACCTCTGCATGCTGATATGAAATCATCTTACATTCATTAAAGTGATAGACAGATTTTTTTTTTTTAAATAACAAACATGTCATACTTACCTGCTCTGTGCAGTGATTTTGCACAGAATAGCCCAGATCCTCCTCTTCTTGGGTCAGTGCTCCTCCCTCCTGCCAAGTGTCCCCATAGCAAGCAGCTTGCTATGGGGACACCCAAGCAGGCTCACTCCTGAGCCACTTCGGGGTCTATCCATTTATACATGGAGTGAGGCTTGGCCCCACCCCCGCATTCTTCTAATTTGCTCACTGGCTGTTATTGACAGTAGTCGGAGCTCAATAGCCAATGAGAAGGAAGAGACCCAGGAGAGCCGCTGCTCTCGTGCACATCGCTGGATTGCAATAGGGCTCAGGTTAGGATTAGGGAGGGCTGCTGCACACAGAAGGTTATGCATGAAGGTGAAAACCCCTGAGCCTTTACACTTTAAAGATTTTTTGCTTTTACTTACAATTACCATTTTTCCATTTCCTGGTTGAGTGAGGAACAAGTGATATAACTCCGCAACATCTCCAGAGTTTGACTAATGACACCACAAAGCAACTTATTCACTCCTTAAATATTTCCCGCCTTGACTACTCTCTCCTTAATGACCTACCCTTACGCAGGCTATCCCCCCCCCTTCAGTCTATTATGAATGTTGCTGATAGACTAATACACCTCACTAATTGATCTGTGACTGCTGCCCCTCTCTGCCAATCCCTTCACTGGCTTCCCCTACTCCACCGTATAAAATTCAAAATGCTAGCCACAAAATACAAGGCCATCCACAACATTGCCCCCATCTACATCACCAACCTTATCTGCAGATAACGCCCTAATTGTCCCCTCTGCTCCTCCCAGGACCTCCTGCTCTCTACCTCCCTTGTTACCTCCTCCCATGCTCATCTTCAGGACTTCTCCAGAGCCTCTCCCATCCTCTGGAATTCCCTTCCCCGGTATATCCAATCAGCCCCTAACCTGTCCACCTTTAGGAGATCCCTGAAAACTCACTTATTCAGGGAAGCCTATCCCACACCCACCTAACAACCCCATCAAATCATTCCCCGCATCTATTACCTTTTGTACCACCACCCCCTCCCTTTAGAATGTAAGCTCTAAAAGCAGGACCCTCCTGTCCCTTCTGTATTGAACTGTATTGTAATTGTGCTGCCCCCCCTCTACATTGTAAAGCACTGCGTAAACTGTTGGCGCTATATAAATCGTGAATAATAATAACAATAATAACAATAATAATATAACACTGGAGTCCCAGATGCATCTTGGGAAGGCTATATCTCCAGTGCCATCCCTCTCAGTTGATGTGCACTGTCACGTGTTCCAGGAGGCAGACCCAGAATTCCAGAAAATAAAAAGGGAGATGGCTTCATCGGCCCTTAGTGAAAATAGTCACCAGGAAAAATGGGAAAGAAAAGTTATGCAATGAAATAGGCCTACCATTATCTATAAGTATCTGTTTGTAGATTGTTATTACTAAACATTTATATAGGTGCCTTTGTTGTACTTTTTAAGATAATTTGAAATTCTTATTTAAGTGTAGACTTCTGAAGAGACAGTAAAACTACATTAGGAATTTGTAAAGGTGGTAGAATGATGTGTTTGTGATCAGACGCCAACTATCCTTTCGTGGACTACACCAGTCTTTTTTACAGCACTCCAGGGTGCCGGGGCATCCTGGTTGAGAAAGGCTGTCAAATCAGACGGACCTCCCACTCCTGCTGAACTGTAGATTGGCACAGCAGGAGCTCGGTCAGGACAGCAAAGTGAAGTGAAATTAGATGAAGGTGGAGGCGGCTTCTTGACTCCTGAGCTCTCCGTCTCCCCCTACAGGGCAATACCAGGCAGTGCAGTACCAGGTACACTACTGCAGCCTTTAAAAAGGGTGTGTGTGTGGGTGTGTGTCTTTTTAGGGCTAGTTCATAATAGTAGTATGGACTGAGCTCCCCTGAAAAGCAATCCATGCTCCAATCACTTTACAGAGGTATTTGACGGGCAGTGAAGAGTGCATATGTTGCCTTCTCACCACCTGTTGCAACCCCCTATATGCAGCATCACCATGCTGCAACCGCGAGAAATGCACACAATTGCATACCTCCCAACATTTGAACTTCAGAATGAGGGACACTGGAGGAGTAAAAAGACCTGCGGCGAGCTATGTCACGGTAAATTGTGGGTGTGGTCAAGCGCCTAGCAGTGGGAGGGGCTTAAGTAATGTGGTTAACAAAATCCATGCTTCCTTGTACCTAGAAAATATGCTTTGATTGCTTTGTCTGAACCTAATGAAGGACTTCATTAAAATAGTCAGAGACTACATAGCAGAGGTATGGACATAATACAGAAGATGGTCAGAGACTGCAGACATAATACAGAAGACGGTCAGAGACTGCAGACATAATACAGAAGACGGTCAGAGACTGCAGACATAATACAGAACACAGTCAGAGACTGCAGACATAATACAGAACACAGTCAGAGACTGCAGACATGATACAGGAGACTGTCAAAGACTGCAGACATGCTCCAAGAGACTGTCAAAGACTGCAGACATGCTCCAAGAGGTGGTCAGAGACTGCAGACATGATACAGAAAATGGCCAGAGACTATGAACATGCTACAGGGTTTGTTGGAGACTGGGGGCATGCTTCAGCAGTCAGTCAATCATAGACATAGTACATGTACATGACATTACAGGTAAGTGTCTGCAGGGCACCAATGGGCCACACAGATTGGCAACGGGCTACATGTGGCTCCCGGGCACTAAGCACTGCATTGTACATTTGGAGGGAAGTGCACATTTTTTCCAAAACCCCAAGAACTAGCTCTCTTCTCCAGCTCTGGCAATACTGCCAGGATGCTTGCTATGAGAAATGAAAATACAATCTATTGCTTAGATCGGGGACATGCAAGGGCCAGTCTTCACTAGGGTGACCACATTTCCAAAATGCCATTTAGGGACACCCCCCTTCCCAAAAAAAGATGGGGGGGGTTGGGGGGAATGTAGTCTCGGGATTGACGGGGAATTCAGCGCGGGGGGGGGGGGGGGGGGTGTGATTTGTCAGGCGAATGGCTGGTGTTGTACTGCATTGTAATATATAATGAAATAGTTCAACTCACCATAAACGCAGAATCAGGGAGGACCTTGAGCTTGTCACTTGCCATCTAAAAGCAGTGTGCCACTTGCCACCGTTGCCTGCCACTAGATGCAGCTTGTTACTTGCCACCGTCGACTGCCCCCAGATGCAGCTTGTCACTTGCCACCATTGCCTGCTGTCAAATGCAGTGTGCCACTTGCCACCAGATGCAGTATACCACTTGCCACCAGATGCAGTGTGTCACTTGCCACCATTGCCTGCCAGCAGATGCAGCGTGTCACTCGCCACCGTTGCCTGACGGCAGATGCAGCGTGCCATTTTTCACCTATAGCCTGCCACCAGATGCAGTTTGCCACTTTCTCCCTGTAGCCTGCCACCAGATGCAGTGTACCACTATCCACTGTAGCCTGCCACCAGATGCAGTGTGCCACTATCCACTGTAGCCTGCCACCAGATGCAGTGTGCCACTATCCACTGTAGCCTGCCACCAGATGCAGTGTGCCACTATCCACCCATAGCCTGCCACCAGATGCAGTGTGCCACTTCCCCCCGTAGCCTGCCACCAGATGCAGTGTGCCACTTGTCACCCATAGCCTGCCAGCAGATGCAGTGTGCCACTATCCACCCGTAGCCTGCCACCAGATGCAGTGTGCCACTTTCCCCCGTTGCCTGCCACCAGATGCAGTGTGCCACTTTCCCCCCCGTTGCCTGCCACCAGATGCAGTGTGCCACTTGTCACCCATAGCCTGCCACCAGATGCAGTGTGCCACTTTGGAGGTGGGTGGAGCTAATCAGTAGGCGCAGAGGAGGAAGTTAAATCCTCCCCGCTGTGAATGCATAGTCTCTGCCTCTCTCCTCCTCGTGACGTCACTGTTTGCTAGACGCCATGCAGGCAGCGGCTAGCAACCATTTGGGCACTGAGCCAGCGGTTCACGTAAAAGGAGTCTCACCAGCCAGGGGTCTGGGGTTTTGTCCCGGAATGAGGGGGCCCAGGACAGAGCTGCCAATTGCGGGAATGTCCTGCTGAATCAGGGACGGTTGGGAGGTATGCAATTGTGGGGCGGTTGCAGTGCAGCCCATTCACCTGGGGGTATACTTCAAACCAGAGGCACAACATGTGTATGTCCCTAACTGCTGCCACTGCAGCTAAAGGGGGAGCAGTTGGGGTGGTAAAAATGCAGCTTAACCACGTGGTTTTACTGTCCCCCAATCTCAGGGTTCACATCCGAGCAGCTGTGTGCTGACGTAGGGCAGCCCATTCATTCAAATTTCACAAGGAATGAAGTCCGACCTTTTTTAAAAAAAAGTTGTGTCACATTTGCCAATGTGTGAGGGTACCATTAGGAATTACAGTGGCTTCAAAAAGTATTCAATTCGCCTGAAAATTTCCACATTTTGGCATGTTGCAACCAAAAATGCAAATGGATTTTATGTGATTTTATGTAATTGTGAAGTAGAAGGAAAATGAGAAACGTTTTTTTAAATTTTTTTACAAATAAATATCTAAAAAGTGTGACGTGCATTTGTATTCAGCCCCCTTTACCCTGATTCCCCTAACTAAAATCTAGAGGAACCAATTGCTTTCAGAAGTCACCTAATTAGTAAATAGAGTCCACCTGTATATGATTTAATCTCAGTATAAATACAGCTGTTCTGTGAAGCCCTTAGTGCCGGTTCACACTACGGCAACTTGAGATCCGACTTATCAGACCTCAAGTTGCCCCAAGTTGCTTGACATAAGAAATTCCATTGAAGTGAATGAGAGCCGTCTTAATGTACGCTACTGAAGTTGCTCCGACTTCAGAAAAGGTTCCTGTACTACTTCAAGGCAACTTGTACCCATAGATTTCAATGGAAGTTGCCCTCCAAGTCGGAACTCTATCTATATTGAAGCGACTTTACAGGAAAAAGAAAATAATTTACCCAGGTACTTCAAACGTTTACCCAGGCAACCCCCTCCCTCCCACAGAGCTGATTATTCTGTGATTGGCCACAGCCAAAGTCGCCTGTCCTGGAGGCAACTTGAAGTCGCATTGTAAGTTGCGCAAAGTCGTGCTGAAGTCGCCTCCAAATCGCCTTGCAAAGTCGCGCTGTAAGTCGGGTAGCCCCTGTGTGAACCGAGCCTTAGAGCAGGGATATGCAATTATCGGACTTCCAGCTGATGCAGAACTACAAGTCCCATGAGGCATAGCAAGACTCTGACAGCCACAAGCATGACACCCAGAGGCAGAGGCATGATGGGTCCTGTAGTTTTGCAACAGCTGGAGGTACACTTATTGCATATCCCTTGCCTAAGAGGTATGTTAGAAAAGTATAAATATCCCAAGCTTTGTACATCTCATGGAGCACTGTTCAATTCATCATCCAAAAATGGAAAGGGTATGGCACAACTGCAAACCTACCAAAACATGGCCGTCCACCTAAACTGACAGGCCGGGCAAGCAGAGCATTCATCAGATAAGCAGCCAAGAGACCCATGGTAACTCTGGAGGAGCTGCAGAGATCCACAGCTCAGGTGGGAGAATTTGTCCACAGGACAACTATTAGTAGTGCACTCCATAAATCTGGCCTTTATGGAGGAGTGGCAAGAAGAAAGCCATAAGAAGTCCCTCTTGCAGTTTGCGAGAAGCCATGTGGGGGACACAGCAGACATGTGAAAGAAGGTGCTCATCACCCTGAACACACCATCCCCACCGTGAAACATGGTGGTGGCAGCATGTTGTGGGGATTCTTTTCTTCAGCAGGGACAGGGAAGCTGGTCAGAGTTGATGGGAAGATGGATGGAGCCAAATACAGTGCAATCTTAGAAGAAAACCTGTTAGAGTCTGCAAAAGACTTCTGACTGGGGCGGAAGTTCACTTTCCAGGAGGACAACGACCCTAAACATACAGCCAGAGCTACAATGGAATGGTTTAGATCAAAGCATATTCATGTGTTAGAATGGCTCAGTCAAAGTCCAGAACTAAATCCAATTGAGAATCTGTGGCAAGAATTGAAAATTGCTGTTCCATCCAATCTGACAGAGCTCAAGCTATTTTGCAAAGAAGAATGGGACAACGGTCTGTTGTCAGATTTTTGTATGATCAGTACACAAATCCGTTACACAAAAGTTGAAAGTTCACATGCACGCATGCTCAGAATCAATGCTCAAACACAAAATTAGCAGAAGGGGCCCAAAGGCTGGTGCTCAAGAGCTGAAATTCCTCATAGTATGTCACTACGTTCGTGTTTGTTGCGCGCCAATTGTGTACTGTTAGTATGCAAGACAAGATCCTGGCACACGCCCTTAAGACAAAAATCAGACGCTCGGTTGGCCAACAATCGTACCGTGTGTACAAGGCTTTAGATTGGGATTCCTAGAGAGTGAAAATCCTTTTCAAGGGCATCCTGACTGGAAAAAGGTTGAGAAATACTGGTCTACACAATACGAATTAAAAAAAAAAAAAAAAAAACACTAATGACAATTTTGTAGATTGAAATGTAATATACAATCAATGCTGCAAAGATAAGAAAAGCCGTCAGAGTTCACTGATCCCTCAGGCTGCTGCAATTTCTCGGCGATACAAAAAAGTCCCAGCTTGCTTAAGGCTATATGGCAAATGAACCTCAGAACAGGACTGCAGCAAAAGAAAGGTTTGCATGCCTAGTTTAGGCCATCCCCATTATCGGACAACTCCCTGCATACATTTAGAGTGTAAATGGATCACATATTCATGTCTTCCTCTGCAATACACAAAGGATTTTTGATACAGGCATTGATCCAGCAATAGCTTACGAAGAAGTGAGAGAGCAGAATCGGGGTCAGCGGATAAACCATGCAGTATGCAGTATAAGTTACCAACGCAGCAGAGAGATGAAATGACTTCACTCTGGGCAAATTCCATAGGGAAGATCAAATTCATCCAGAGAGAAGATGTAATGTTTAAATAACTTTGCTGCTGGAGACGATTATGGTAATGCAGTGTGTGAGTCTTTGGCAGCATAGGGGGAATATAGGAAGCTTGTTTCTAGCCTTTCCTGGGGGAAGCAGTTTAAGGTAGCTTAAATGTGCTATCGGACGCACAGCTAATGCCACAGAGTGACATTGGTCCCAATTCATACCTCAGAAACTTAAAGCAAATCAGTACTTTGCATCTCAGAAAACGGTTGGAGAATACCTCTCTCCCATTTCTCCTACAGAGTAAGGTCCAACTATCACGTTTGACATAGTGGGGGGCTTGTTATCGCTGCCTAAGCTTTGCCGTAGAGGCCATGCTACAATTTGAATATCGATTTGAGGAGAAGGGGCTCCGAAAAGTAAATTAGGTAGGTAAGTGCACTATTTTGCACACCTGTTACTTTGGTTTTAATAGACAAATAGTGGGTTAAAGGAGAAGTTCACCTTCTGGAACATATTACATGTTGTCCGTACTAGCTGCCACTGCTGAAAAAAACAGCCATGTCATTCAGACACACAGCTCTGTGTGTCTAAATGAACTACAGGCCCCGACATGCTTAGCGGCTTTCAGCTTGTAGTTCTCAATGAACTACCACAGCGCTGTGGTAGTTTATGGAGTCCCCCTGTCATTGAGTATCGGCTTACTCATACGGGATGTAAGGGCAAGCAGATACACTGGCAGTGTGCAGGAGACCTGCATGGCATCAGCGATCTGCTGATCGCTGGTGCAATGCTTTTCAGGCTCCTGCAACAAAAAATATTAAATGTGTGAATAAAAAGTGAACTATCCTTTAAAGTGGTTCTAAAGGCTAAACTTTTTTACTTTAACCACTTGCTTACCGAGCACTTAAACCCCCCTCCTATCCAGACCAATTTTTAGCTTTCAGCGCTAACGCATTTTGAATGACAATTGCGCGGTCATACAACGCTGTACCCAAATGAAATTTTTATCATTTTTTTCCCACAAATAGAGCTTTCTTTTGGTGGTATTTGATCACCTCTGCGGTTTTTACTTTTTGTTAAAAAAAATGTAAAAACCTGAATTTTTTTTAAAAAAAAAAAATTTTTTTTTTATATTTTGTTATAAAAAAATTTTAACGGGTAATTTTTCTCCTTCATTGATGTACGTTGATGAGGCGGCAGTGATGGGCACTGATAGGTGGCAGTGATGGGCACTGATGGGTGGCAGTGATGGGCACTGATGGGTGGCAGTGATGGGCAGCACTGACAGGTGGCACTGATTGGCACTACAGGTGGGCATTGGTAGGTGGCACTTGTGAGCATTGATAGGTGGCACTTGTTGGCATTGATAGGTGGCACTGTGGGCACTGTTAGTCTAGTGGTTAATGCATTAGAAGCTGATTGGCCACCATGCACAGCTGCGCCAGACTTTGCACTCTCCGGTTTTAGTAAATCAACCCCACAGTGTAGTAAGTAAATAGCATAAGTGAAAGTCGAGTGGTCAGGGGATGTGTGTGTTTTAAGCATAGACAAAGGCCCATCTTTTCCAATTTTTTTTCCATTACCCTGGCCAGTAAAAACTGATGCTGGAGCTTCGCGGTTCACTGACCAATATGAAAAGGGTTTGGAAGGAAGCTGCTTTCCAGGTAGGATAGCTGTCATACTGGGTCCCATAAGAACTACCCACTGTCGCAACCATTTTTGTTTTTGATTTTTTTTAACACCACCTGCCTGCTGCAGCAGCTCTGCATAAAACTTCTTGCTTCCAAATAAATGGAAGCTCTTACGGCACTACAGGCAGTCCCCGGGCTATGAACACATTAAGGACTGTAGGTTTGTTCGTAAGTCGGAACACTGCTTGTAAGTGTAACTTCCGCCTGTGCAGGGATGTGGGATGTTCCGGCGTCCACCTGTGCAGGAATGTGGGATGTTCAGGGTGCTTCTGGGGCTCTTCTGGCCATGCAGTACTGCAGTGTGGAATGTGGCAAGATAGCTGCTCGGAGGCATCCAGGACCAGCGTGGAGCACAAGCAGCCGGCATTGAGGCCGTTCGTAAGTAGGAGTCGTTCGTAAGTCGGATGTTCGTAAGTCGGGGACTGCCTGTATAGAGAAGAAAAGCAGCTGACATATTAAAAGAATGGAAAGAATCATGAAGCAGGCAAGGAGGGTCCACAACCATGGTCTCCAGCAGACATCTTGGGAAAGCCTGTGTTCTAGCTCGCACACTTGCACTAAAATTACCAACCAGTTATCCTTTTTTCACAAAAAAAGCTCTGTTTGGCGGCACAGTGAAGTCACCCGTTTCCCACGAGAATATTGGAAACTAGAGCCAAGGTAGGTATTTTTATTTTGGGGCAAATGTTTTAACCCCAAGAAGGCGGCACTACCATTTTAACATTTATCCGAAATTCCTTCTCCCAGAACTTACAGTTACATATAGTTACATAGTAGGTGAGGTTGGAAAAATAGGATTTTTATAAACAGCTTACCTGTAAAATCCTTTTCTTGGAGTACATCATGGGACACAGAGCCTTAAGTAATTACTTACTGGGTTATTGGCCACCTTTAGGTGATGGGACACTGGCATACCCAATCCAGGAAGTTTACTCCCTATATAACCCCTCCTCCTTCCAGGAGCACATCAGTTTTTGTAGCAAAGCAATATACCTAAAGCCCAAAAAGAGGGGAAGGACCTGTGTGTCCCATGATGTACTCCAAGAAAAGGGTTTTTCCAGGTAATCCTATTTTCTTTATCGTACATCATGGGACACAGAGCCTTAAGTAATTACTTAATGGGACGTCCCATAGCTATGCTACTTGAGGGGAGGGAGACACAACCTGGAGAGTACCCCCAGACTTGAGGACCTATACTGCTGCCTGCAGCACACTGTGCCCGAAGGCGATATCCTCATACCTCCTTACATCCACCCGATAAAATTTTGTGAATATATGCACTGAAGACCAAGTTGCGGCCTTAGATCTGAGCCATGGAGGCCTGGTGACGCACTGCCCAAGAAGCACTAACCGCCCTGGTAGAGTGCGCCTTAACTTGAAAAGGGGGAATCTTACCCCTTAAATTATGTTAAGGGGTAACCATCCGCACCAGCTCTCTTATGGAGTTGATCTTTGTCTGAGGCAAGAACTTTTCCTGGGCTGTGTCTATGATCAGACCCAAGTACTCCAGCCTTTTTAGCGGTTTTAAGGAAGATTTCTCTATCTTGAGAATCTAACCCAAACTTTCCAGGTAACTGATTGTAATGCGTATGCTTTGCTCCAAATGAGCCACCGACTGGTCTATTAGCAATAGATCGTCTAGGTACGCCAAGACTGTTATGCCCTGTGCCTTTACCCTGGTTAGAGGTGGGGCCAGGACTTTTGTAAACACCTGGGGTTCTGTAGCTAGCCCGAAGGGCAAGGCTTCAAACTGGAAATGCTGCTGTTCTAACTCGAACCACAGAAACCTTTGGTGAGCGGGAAATATAGGAACATACAGATATGCATCCCTGATGTCGATAGATGCCAGAAGTTCTCCTCCTAGAAGGATAGAAACTACTGACCTGATCGTCTCGAAAACCCTGCTCTTTTGTGGGTATCTGTATGATCACCCCTTGAGATATTAATCGGTCTAGTGCCTGAAACAGAGATTGTCTTTTCTCTGGATCTTTGGGAACGCTTGACCTCAGGAAACGAGACAGTGGAATGTCCCGAAATTCCAGCTTGTACCCCGGCGTTACAGTGGAGATGACCCATCTGTCCTGAATTTCCTCTTGCCAGACTTCTGAAAAGTGCAGAAGTCTTCCCCCTACCTTGGTGAGGGGGGTTGCCTCTTCATGATGAAGCTTTAGGATTCTGCTTTGCTGGTTTCCCGCCCCAGGACTTCTTTTGAGCCTGGGTCTGACCCTGAGGTTTTCCTCTAGAGTCTGATGGCGGAGGCTGTTGCCACTGCCTAGAGGCGGAAGCCCCTGGCGCAGATGAAAGAGCCCGGTAAAATGAAGGGCGTTTATGCTTTCTTTTGACTGGCAAAAGGGTACTTTTCCCACTAGAAATTGTTTGGATATATTTGTCCAAATCTTCCCCAAATAGCCACTCCCCATGAAAAGGGAACCCAGTTAGGAGGTTTTTACATGGTATTTCGGCTGACCAATTTTTTAACCACAGGATTCTATGCATATGTAGCATATGTACTAGCATAAGCGTAAGGCGGCATGCCTGGTGAATAGAATTTTAATGGCATCTATGGCAAAGCATAATGCTTTTGGTAGTTCAGCCAATTCCCAGGCTTATTGTGCAGGAACCTCTTGGAGGGCCTGTCTAAATTGGTCCTTTAGGGATTGACAGACGCCTATTGCAGCGACTGCAGGCTGAGTAACGGCACCTGCCAAGGAAAAAGCAGATTTTAACAGGAATGCCAACCTTTTATCGGTTGGATCTTTAAGCATTTGTGCATTGTCTACTGGACAAGTTAGGCTTTTATCCACACTGGAAATTGCAGCGTCAACTTCTGGTACTTTGCATTTTTTGGTGAATTTCTCCTCCTTGGGATAGAGAACTGAAAATCTCTTTGGAGGGAGGAAATGCTTATCCGGGTGATCCCATTCAGCAAAAATAAGCTGTTCTAGTAATGCATGGACAGGAAACACATGCAAAGGCTGTGAAGGTTTTAAGGAACCCAAGGAAGAAACTAAGCTTTCAGGAGACATTATGGGTAGCATGAAAGTAGAACGAACCATCTCCGTAAGAGATTCTATCAGCAATTTCTCAGATTGTGAGGCTGAAAAAGGTTCCACAGAGGAATCATCGGTTTGTTTTTCCTCCTGATCGCCTGAGGGTAACACCTCATCCTGTGCCCACTCTTCCCCTTGCAAAGGCTCTGAAGTGGGGGAGGGGGATCTAGCGCGCTTTCTTTTCATTTGGATGGAGCATGCGATTAAAGATGCTAATCTTCCTTCCAGACCCTGCAGGGTGGAGGAAAGGACATCTTCAGTCACGTATACAGGGGCTGTATACGTATGCAGTTGCACCATCAATTTGTTTCAATGGCTCACCCTGGCTTGCCATAATTGGTAATTCAGGCAAGGATGACAGTGTGGAAATGTGACTGGAGTGGTGTCTTTTTTGGCACGCATAGTCCTAAGCACAAAAACAGAGGCACTATTAACTTGCACTTAATCGCTGAACATAGTCATGACAGTAAAGCCGCTATTAAGTTCAGCCTAGTGCTGGGAAAAAAGTCCTTCCTGTATCAAGAATGCCAGTTGCAACCCTCACGTGCCCCACAGCTCCTGTGTCCCTATGTGCAGACTGCTTGCTTCCTCCTCGTCAGTCAAGGAGAGACTGTTCCAGCTGTCTTTTTATTATCATGTTATCATGCGCCTAGGCCCCGCCCCCTCCACAAACCCACCCTCGTTTTGTTTTTGAAAATGTTCCCGCGTGGGCGACTCTCGGGTCTACAGACCCAACACGAGGGGGGGGGAGCTGCAGAGCCCCTGACATCAGCCAGCATAAAAAAAAACAGCAGATGGAGCGGAATCCGGGACCTCCACACCCCCTGCGCGAGGACAGGGTGTTTTACAAGGGTGGGTACACTGCTGGCGTTTTCCTACTCCATTGTCCCTTCAGGGGGGAGAAATAAGTATTTTGGCAGATCTTTTACCTGAGAGAATCCCCCTGCAAGCTGCTGCGGCCACACACAGACTGACACTGAGCTTACAGTGAAGACAACAGATTAAGGTATGCGCATAGACTCCCTCCAGTGGAGAATTAAGGCATGACAACATTTTTTCCCTTAAAGAAGAAAGCATAGGTGGACTTTTCAGTTCCTAAGTTTCTTCCCTTACCTTATCCCCACCATAGTATTTGCTGAATTAACAGACAATCCAACCTTCACCTATCACAGCGGGCTGCGTTTAGCAAACCTTCAAGGACCGGGTCCCTTTATATCGGGGCCCCAATCCCTTGGACCTGTAAAAAGCACCCCACCAGGAAAGCTTTAGGTAATGTAGCATGACCAAAGCCCTGGGTCCCAGGGTCCAGCCCTGCAAAGAGAGGCGTTACAGGCAAAACCTCATGCTTCAGGTACGAGGCCCAGGTACCATCCACTTTGGCCATAGTGGCACTTTGGATGGATCTGGTCTATGGAGGCTATTTAAATCCAGCATGGATCCCTCCTGGAGCTCCTCAAAGCACATCTTCACTCGTGACCAACACCTTAGACACTGGTGAAAAACCTGATGTGCTCCTGGAAGGAGGAGGGGTTATATAGGGAGTGAACTTCCTGGATTGGGTATACCAGTGTCCATTACCTGAAGGTGGCCTATAACCCATTAGGTAATTACTTAAGGCTCTGTGTCCCATGATGTACGATAAAGAAAAGACAAGTCCATCATGTCCAACCTATGTGTGCGATTATATGTCAGTATTACATTGCATATCCCTGTATGTTGCGGTTGTTCAGGAGCTCAACTAAAAGTTTTTTTTAATTATCAATGCCCCCCCGCTAAGACCACCACCTGTGGAAGGGAATTTCACATCCTTGTCACTCTTACAGTAAAGAACCCTCTACATAGTTTAAGATTAAAACTCTTTTCTTCTAATTTTAATGAGTGGCCCTAATGAGTATCCCTATTGTGGGGTCGCCAGTATGGTATTTGTAAATTGAAATCATATCCCCTCTCAAGTGCCCTTCTTTGTACTCCATTTCCAGTACATCCTTCCTGAGGACTGGTGCCTAGAACTGGACAGCATACTCCAGGTGCGACCGGACCAGAGTCTTGTAGAGTGGGAGAATTATCGCTTTATCCCTGGAGTTATTCCCTTTTTTAATGCATGCCAATATTCTGTTTGCTTTGTTAGCAGCAGCTTGGCATTGCATGCCATTGCTGAGCCTATCATCTACTAGGACCCCTTAAAGTGGATCTTCAGATCCTCAAAATTCTACAAACAATATCCCATAATGACAGCGTGAAAGAAGTTTGTTTGAAATCTTTGCAAATTTATGAAAAAAAAAAAAAAAACAAAAAAAAAATCGGAGTTACTTACCGGTAACGTCCTTTTCCAGGAGTCTTTCAGGACAGCACCATAGAGAGACCTTGGCTCCTCCCCTTCTGAGGAAACACCGCCTTCAACTTTAAGCTTTAAATCTCACCGCTCTCCCCCGGCCCCTCAGTTCTTCAAGAGGACCTCCGGTTAGCTGGGGAGACACAAGAACACGTCATAATAACTTTGATCTTACCTGACGTTCTTCTGCGATGAACTCCTTCACGAATATCCCTACAGTAGGGTGGGTAACTGTGCTGTCCTGAAAGACTCCTGGAAAAGGACGTTACCGGTAAGTAACTCCGATTTTCCCACTTCCGTCTTTCAGGACAGCACCATAGAGAGGATGAGCGAGCACCTTACCTTAGGGTGGGACTACTGCCTGCAGAACCTTACGCCCAAAAGCCTGGTCTTTTGCTGACAGAAGGTCCAATCTGTAGTGTTTCACGAACGTGTCGAATCTAGACCACGTTGCCGCTCTACAGATCTGCTCCGGAGACGCACCAGCCCACTCGGCCTGAGAGGTCGCCACTGCCCTTGTGGAGTGTGCCCTAATACCCTTAGGGGCTTCCAACCCGCTAATTACATACGCCTGACTGATAGCTAACCTTAGCCACCTAGCTAAAGTGCGCCTCGAGGCTTTGCCTCCCTTTCTGGTTCCTGAAAATAACACAAAAAAGGAATCAGATTTTCTAAATGGTTTTGTATCCTCCAAATATTGCAGGACACACCTTCTTACATCTAGTTTATGAAACCTATGTTCCTGTTCCCTCACAGGATTCAAACAAAAGGTGGGCAAAACAATTTCCTGGCCTCTATGAAAAACCGAGGCTACTTTCGGTAAGAAGGCCGGATCGGCTTTAAAAATTACCCTGTCCGGGAATACCTGAAAAAAGGGGGGCCCTAATGGAGAGGGCCTCGAGTTCACTTACTCTTCTTGCCGTAGTGATTGCCACCAAAAACACCGTTTTGAGGCTAATCCATTTTAGTGTACATGTCTCCAATGGCTCAAAGGGTTCCCCTGTAAGTGCTTGTAGGACCAAGGAAAGATCCCACATTGGGAAGGGGGGGACCTTCAGAGGTCTCTGCCTACTCAATGCCTTAAAAAATCTAATGATCCAGGGATCAGCGGCTAGTTGTTTCTCCAGAAACACACTCAAGGCAGAAACCTGTCCTTTCAGGGTGCCAAGGGCTAATCCCTTGTCCGCCCCTGCCTGCAGGAACTCTAAGACTGCTATAGAGCTGTGAATATCAAAAGAAGTCTCTGTGCACCAGCTATTAAAACGCCTCCACGTTTTTTGGTAGATGACCTGGGTTTCTTTTTTCCTGCAGTTAAGGAGGGTCTTTACTAAGCTATCTGAGAAACCTCTGTTCTTCAACAATTCTTCCTCAGTAGCCAAGCCGCGAGGCTCCATCTCCCCACCTGGGGACAACAGATTGGTCCCTGGGAAAGGAGATTCTCCTGAACTGGCAAAAGCCAGGGGGGTTCCGCTGCCAGACTTTTCAGGATGGAGAACCAAGGCCTCCTGGGCCAATGTGGCGCAATAAGAATGAGGGTTGTGTTTTCCAATTGGAATTTTCTTAGGACGGCTGGGATTAGTACAGGTGGGGGGAAGGCATAACACCTGTCGAAAGCCCAACTCTGAGCCAGAGCATCTATCCCTAGAGCTCCATCCCACCTGTTTAGGGAGAAGAAGAGATGCACCTTCCTGTTCTCTCTCGAGGCAAAGAGGTCTATGCATGGCCTTCCTCATTTCTGGGATATTGCTTCGAAAACCCCCTGATTCAGAACCCAGTCGCCTTCCCTCAGCCGTTTTCTGCTGAGGTAATCCGCCACCAGATTTTGTTCTCCCTTCAGATGTACTGCCGAGAGGGATAGGACGTTTACTTCGGCCCATCTGAGAATGCTTTCTACCAGGGTCCACAAAGGTCTGCTCCTGGTACCCCCCTGCCGGTTTATGTAGGCTACAGCTGAGGAGTTGTCCGACCGGACTCTCACATGCTGTCCCTGAAGTTCCTTTTGAAAGGCTTTGAGTGCCAAAGCTACTGCCTTCAGCTCCCTCCAGTTGGAGGATCTTCCTGCTTCCTCCTTCCGCCAGCCTCCCTGAGCCACCCGGTCCTCCATATGCGCCCCCCAACCCATGCCACTTGCATCGGTCGTGACGCATCTGGATACCGGCAGAACCCATTCCAGACCCTGTGAGAGATTGGCTTCTTTCCGCCACCACCATAGGGATCTCTTGACCTGGTCCGGTACCGTTATCAGGGAATCCAAGGATTCCTGACTGTGGTCCCAACTGCTCAGGATAAATAGTTGTAACGGGCGAAAGTGTAAACCTGCCCACTGGACTGCTGGAAGTGCTGCCGTCAGTAACCCCAAGGCTGACATAGCCTTTCTTACTGATATTTGTTGGCTGCCCTGGAGTAACAACATTGCCCTGTCTACCTTCTGGATTTTCTCCATAGGCAGGAAGACCTTCTGTTTTGTTGAGTCCAACAGGAAACCTAAAAAGATTACCCTTTGCGAAGGAATCAAATTGGACTTCTCCAGATTTAAGAGCCAACCTAGACCCTCTAGGATGTTCCTTGTCAACTGCAGGTCCTGCGACAGTTGTTCCGCGGAAGGGGCAAAAAGTAGTAGATCGTCTAAATAAGCGATCACTGAAATGCCCCTGATCCGTAGGAAAGCCAAGACTTCTACCCTGACTTTGGTGAAGATGCGGGGGGAAGAGGATAGCCCGAAGGGAAGGGCCCTGAACTGCCAGTGAAAGGTCCCCTCTCTGGTATTTATTGCCAGCCTGAGGAACCTTTGACACTGATCTGCAATGGGAATGTGCAGGTAGGCATCCCTCAAGTCTATCGATGCCATGAAGCAGTTTGGAGAAAGGAGCGTCTTTACCGAATAGATTGAGTCCATTCGGAACCTCCTGTAGGTGAGAGAGACGTTCAGAGGCTTCAGGTTCAGGATGAGCCTGAACTTCCCCGAGGGTTTGCGCACCACAAAAATGTGGGAATAAAAGCCTCTGCCCGTCTCTCCTTCTGGCACTCGAACTACCACCTCCTGTTCCTCCAACTCCTGGAGGGAGGAAAGGAGAGCCGCTGACCTCTCTGCACATTTCGGTAGCGTGGTTACCAGGAGTCTGCATGGTGGAGGTTCTGCAAACTCCAACCTGTAGCCTCTTCTTATGACTTCCAAAATAAAATTGTTGGAGGTGATCATCTCCCACTGTGGAAGGAAGGCCCCCAGTCTTCCTCCCACCGTTATTCTGTCACTTTGTCTTTTTGGGCTGTTCAGGAGGGCGAAAAATAGCCCCCCCACGCCCCTTCCCTTTTTGTCCCCACCCCTTTTTCTGTTGATCAGATTTTGGGGGGTCCAATTTCTTCCACGGCCGAGACTTTCTTTTAGTCTCTGCCGGTTTTCTTTTAAAAGGAAATGCCTTTTTTCTGTCCGCCGTTCTATCCAATACAGCTTCCAGACCTGGCCCGAAAAGCAAGTCTCCCGTGAGAGGAATGCCGCAAAGTTTAACCTTGGATGCGGTATCTCCCTGCCATGTTTTAAGCCATAAGGCTCTTCTTGCCGAATTGGACAATGCGGCTGATCTTGCAGACATACGCACCGATTCAGCTGAAGCATCTGCCAGGTAAGCTATTCCCTTAAGGAGCATGGGAAAAGACGATAGGATTGTTTCCTTAGGCGTACCCGCCTCTATGTGTGCCTTAATTTGCGTTAGCCAATACTCCATGTTTCGTGCCACCACCGTGGACGCCATGGCGGGTTTAAGGTTCCCTAAGGAAGAGTCCCAGGATTTTTTCAGGAGGGAATCTATCCTTTTATCCATGGGATCTGGGAGTGCCCCCATGTCCTCAAAGGCCAAGTCAGTGTGTCTGGAGACCTGCGAAAAGGCTGCGTCTAGCTTGGGCGATTTGTTCCATACCAGCGCCTCCTCTTCCGCAAAGGGGAACCTACGTTTAAGTGCCCTTGAAAGGAAAGGCTTCCTTTCGGGGTCCTGCCACTCCTTTTTTATGGCGTCGACCAAGACCTCATGGACCGGGAACACCTTCCTCTTATGTTCCCCTAGTCCTTTGTACATCTGGTCATGGAGTGAAAGTTTCTTCCTTTCCTCCTGGATTCCTAGGGTGGTATGAATGGCTCCTAGGAGCTCCTCCACCTCCTCCAGGGATAGCTTATAGCGAGAGGATCTTGTGGATTCCCCTTCCACCTCCTCTCCCTCTGACTCCCCTTGGGGATCTGAGGACCCGCTATCAGGCTCTTCCTCAACCTCGAATCTGGCACCTCCTGGATTCTCTCCACTTCCCGAGGGAGCATCCATTAAGGATTGAGGAACACTCTGCTGTGCTGGTGGAGAAACAACCTGCGGCTGTGGCAACTGAAGACTGGCAAACAATGTTTTAAAGGTCTGCACCGTATTGGAGAGTTCCTTAACGGATGCTGCTAAATCTGAAGACTGTTCTCCAGACTGCTCCCTTACTAGCCCTTCTATACAATCCCTGCAGAGGGGTTTAGACCAAGATTCCCCCATTGTGCTTCTACATGAGGGGCATCTCTTCTTGGTACTGTGGGGCGACTTGCTTTTCTCTGTAGCTTTGCCCTGGAAAACAAGTTAAAAGTAGGGAGCAATCAGCAAACTTCCACCAGCACTACCACGGAGGGCCACCAGGGGTGCACTTCCCGGGACCGACCACCACCAGGGACCCAGTCACAACCCTTTCCCCCCCTTCACCACCAGGGGGAGTTCTACACCTGTGGAGCTTTACAGGAAGCGGTAAGGGAACACCACCCCAGGGTTCCTCTTACCTTAGAGTGGCTGGTGCAGGATTCTCCTGGAGCGGTTCTTGAAGCCTCTGCTTCCGACATCTCCTTAGAGTACAGTGGTGATCCAAGCCCCTGTGCGCTGTCACCACAGCAGGTCAGAGGCAGCACCAGCCGAACGCGCGGTCCGTTTTCATCACCGCGACCGGAACCGGAAGTCACGGGTCAGACGGAAACACTGACCTCCGCCGGAAATGACGTCGCCCGTCCTCCGACCCAGCGCTCAGAGCTCCCACGCTGGCTGCACAAGCAGGGCGGTCTCCTGTGCCTCCGCCTATGCCACCGCTAGGCACAAGAGAAAACGGACCCCCCCAGCTTGCAACTTCGCTAAGGGAAGATGGGGGAGCGTGATGTGCAGTCTAAAAAGGTACTCAGCCACACTAGCCCCTTAGACTGCAGCCTTCCTAGAAAAACTGAGCAGGAGAGAGCCAGAGAGAGCGCGCCCCCCTTTGCTCAGCCTGAAATTTTAGCCTCAGCCTCCCTAGCTGTGCGGCCCTGGTTCCTTGCGATGTCTCCCCACCGGAGGAAACACCAGAACTGAGGGGCCGGGGGAGAGCGGTGAGATTTAAAGCTTAAAGTTGAAGGCGGTGTTTCCTCAGAAGGGGAGGAGCCAAGGTCTCTCTATGGTGCTGTCCTGAAAGACGGAAGTGGGAAAAAAAAACACATGGAAAAATCCCATGTACATAAGTACAGCCTTTGCTCAATTACAGCCTTAAGTCTTTTTGAGTATGATGCTGCAAGATTGGCACACTTATTTTTGGGCAGTTTCTCCCATTCTTCTTTGCAGGACCTCTTAAGCTTTATCAGGATGATGGGGGAGCATGAGCGCACAGCCATTTTCAGATCTCTCCAGAGATGTTCAATCAGGTTCAAGTCTGGGCCACTCAAGGACATTCAGAGTTGTCCCGTAGCCCTTCCTTTGTGATCTTGGCTGTGTGCTTAGGATCGTTGTCCTGTTGGAAGATGAACCTTCGCCCCAAAGTCCAGAGCGCTCTGGAGCAGATTTTCATCAAGGATGCCTCTACATTGCTGCATTCATCTTTCCCTCGCTCCTTACTAGTCTCCCTGTTCCTGCCGCTGAAAAATATCCTCACATCATGATGCTGTCACCACCATGCTTCACTGTAGGGATGGTATTGGGCAGGTGATGAGCGGTGCCTGGTTTCCTCCAGACATGACGCTTGCCATTCAGGCGAAAGAGGTCAATCTTTGTTTCATCAGACCAGAGAATTTCATTGCCCATGGTCAGAGTCCTTCAGATACCTTTTGGCAAACTCCTGGCGGGCTGTCATGTGCCTTTTACTGAGAAGTGGCTTCCATCTGGGCACTCTACTATACACCTGACTGGTGGAGTGCTGCAGAGATGGTTGTTCTTCTGGAAGGTTCTCTTCTCTCCACAGAGAAACATTGGAGCTCTGCCTTAGTCACCTCCCTGACTAAGGCCCTTCTCCCCCGATTGCTCAGTTTGGCTGGGCGGCCCGCTCTAGGAAAAAGTCCCGGTGGTTCCAAACTTCTTCCATTTACAGATGATGGAGGCCACTGTGATCATTGGGACCTTCAATGCTGCAGAAATGTTTCTGTAGCTTTCCCCAGATCTGTGCCTCGATACAATCCTGTCTGAGGTCTACAGACAATTCCTTGAACTTCATGGCTTGGTTTGTGTTCCCACATGCACGGTTAACTGTGGGACCTTATATAGATAGGTGTGTGCCTTTCGAAATCATGTCCAATCAACTGAACTTACCACAGATGAACTTCAATCAAGTTGTAAAAACATCTCAAGGATAATTAGTGGAAACAGGATGGACCTGAGCTCAATTTTGAGTGTCATGGCAAAGGCTGTGAATACTTATGTACATGAGATTTTTTCCTTTTTTATTTTTATTAAAATTTCAACGATTCCAAACAAATTTCTTTCAGGTTGTCATTATGGGTTATTGTTTGTAGAATTTTGAGGAAAATAATGAATTTATTCCATTTTGGAATAAGGCTGTAACATAAAATGTGAAAAAAGTAAAGTGCTGTGAATAATTTCCGAATATACTGTATAATCCTTTCTTGAAATCCATTGAGGGACACAGCTATATGATAACCAATCAACCTCCGAAAGTCCAAAAGCAGTCTAATGTGAGGGGAAGAACATCAAAACACAGACAAAGCAACCCAACAAGAAAAAAAAAAGAAAGGAATAACCAAGGGCATCAAATATCTGCTGGAAGAAAACTTTGACCAAAACTAGTATCTGTGGAAGAAGACCAAGTCACAACCTTGCAATCCTAACACACAAAGGTCTAGTGACAAAACTCCAAGAAAAATAAATAAATATATAATTCACAACCATAGTAGAGAGAGCTCTATTGGGAAAAATAGGTACTTAATCGCGCAACTTGTAGACCTGCACAAAAAGCAGTAAAATCTATATGAAAATAGTGGATCAGGAAGCTGGAGAACCTCTTTCAGGACCTTTGAGATGACCAAGAGGGAACCCATCTGACTAAAAGAGCAATGGCTGGTTTTCTGAAAGTATAAACGATTCCTGCTGAGCTCACACAAAAATCCTTAGTGCAAAAATAAAAAGATAAACTAAATTATACACATAATAAAACAAGAAACTCACAATATATTGTCAGCTGCATGTTGCTTCAGAGCTGTGTTGCTGCAAAGTTGCTAATGCAGTACAAGCATGTGTGTGCATTTATTGATTGGTTCAAGAGGAGTAGAGCAAAGAAGAGGAGTCCTAATCAACCAGCCGACAACCAGCCTGCATCTGGTAGTAAAAAACTGATGAAAGTGCACTCTCTACAACAATGCCCCTGTACTGGTGATGTCACCAATACAGGGGCATTGGATTGTTGTAGAGTGTACACTGTCCTCTAGATAAAAAGGGTACTCAACCTGTGACAATTCCTCTGAAGGAGCTCTGATAAAGTGTCTAATATTCTAGACTCTGTCAGAGTCCACAGAGGAAGGTGGTGGTCGCTTCAAGGCTATTCAATCAGAAAGGAGCAATGAGTTAAAGATCCAGCATAACAGAAGGAAATAACTTCACTAGGTGAAAGAAGAATAATCACAGCAGTCTGAAATAACATTGTGTGTACACAGTACAGGTAGAGAGAGGCCTGCTGTTATGAAAAGCTAAGAGCACAGCATGCTGTGATTGTGCTATGTGTACAGCCTTTTAAAAGAAGGAGGACACATGTTCAGGTATGAACAAGCACACTGCCCAGCTTTAATACATTTCAAGTCCTGCAGTGCAGGCTGCAGCCTTGAAATTCCTAGGAAACAGGCTGATGTTCGGGATCCAGTGGATCAAACCTGCCACTAGGTACCTGTCAGCATAATAATGTGGTGTGCGGCTTTTAAGAGAAACCATAGCTTACCAATATAAGCGTTCCCTCTATTAAAGGAGCTTTATCCTACCCTCTTGTTGGCAGTGCACAATACCATTTCCCCCCAGCATCTGAATTTGGAGCTGGGCTCCCCAGTAGCAATCAGGTGCCACCAGGCTGGGGCTGTAAATAGACAAAACAGACCTGTAGGCTTTGACATACCGTTCTGGCATTCATGCACATGCTCAAGTGCACATTATAGCTTGTGCACACTCCCACAAAACCTGTACGGGCTCATTTACACTTTATTCGGCTTCAACACACATTAACGGCTATTTTACACTTGCTTCAAAACAAGGCTTCAGACAGGCTTTGTTAAAGCTCTCTGAACGCTAGTCAAAGCTCCTGTTCACTTACAGTCCTGTTTACAACTTGCTTTTGCTTTAAAAATTATACCCCATGTAGCTTTAGTGGTGCTTCAAAGCCTCTATAGAAGTCTATGGCAAACCAGCTTGAAGCCCCACCGAAGCCACACCAAATGCTTATCGAAGCCCCACCAAAGCCTCATCGAAGCCCCACCAAAGCCTCATCGAAGCCCCACCAAAGCCTCATCGAAGCCCCACCAAAGCCCCACCAAAGCCTCATCAAAGCCCCACCAAAGCCTCATCAAAGCCCCACCAAAGCCTCATCAAAGCCCCACCAAAGCCTCATCGAAGCACCAAGCAAAAGCAAGGTGTAAACAAAACAGTAAGCTAAACATTTTATTTAGTGACAGGAGCTTTACCTAGAATGATGGCCGGGCAGTGGTTCAGTTATCCTGACTGGGCAATTGTTGGTGCGGTGTGTCAGTCTGACACACCGCTACACCGGTCTCGGTAAAGAGCCTCCGGCGGAGGCACTTTACCACGGGATCAGCCATGTCCAATCACGGCTGATCACGATGTAAACAGGAAGAGCCGTTGAGCGGCTTTTCCTCACTCGCGTCTGACAGACGCGAGTGGAGAGCCGCTCAGCAGCTCTCCTGACAGGGGGGTCTGCGCTGTTTATCAGCGCAGCCCCCCCTCGGATGCCCACACTGGACCACCAGGATCACTAGGGAAGCCCCAAACATGTGGATGGCCAGGTACGTACCCCATGGCCATCCACATATACAAAAATATGCCAAATATATGCCAGTGTCCACAAATGGGCACTGACTGGCAACATTATGCAGCAGATCAGACAAGTGATGCACCCATCAGTGCCACCTCTCAGTGCCCATCTATCAATGCCGGCTATGAGTGCCCATCAGTGCCGCATACCAGTGCCACCTCATCAGTGCCTGTCAGTGCAGCCATATCAGTGCCCGTCAGTGAAGGAGAAAACTTACTTATTTACAATTTTTTTAAACAGAAACGAAGACAAACTATTTTTTTAAAAATTTTCGGTCTTTTTTTATTTGTTGCGCAAAAAATAAAAAAAATCGCAGAGGTGATCAAATACCACCAAAAGAAAGCTCTATTTGTGGGAACAAAATGATAAAAAAAAATTGTTTGAGTACCATGTAGCATGACCGCGCAATTGTAATTCAAATTGCAACAGCGCTGAAAGCTGAAAATTGGCTTGGGAAGGTGTATAAGTACCTGGTATTGAAGTAGTTAACAAAGCGTGTCCGAAGCCATGTTTTGAAGCAAGTGTAAACTAGCCCTTACAGAGAGAAATTTAAATATGTGGTTGAGCATAAACCATGCTTAGCTGCCTCAGCAGTGAACACTGCTTGTATACTAAGCAATGTAGCTGCATCAAAAGGCCCGCAGAGCAGAAAAAACAGTGGGAGATTTAAAATGGTGGTTCAGCCTACACTGTGCTCAACTGCCTCAGCCTACCATCATATTAAAAATGAACTGGGAAATGTCATGCTTCTCAGCTTCCTGAAAAAATAGATGTTAATATAAAAACCTTCTAATTAAGTGAAAAACATAGTCGGAAGGAAGGAGACATCCATTCTTCTGAAGACATTAATGGTAACCAGCCAGATGTGATGTGGGAAGGGTTACAGCCTCTAGGGTGGTGGTCTTCAGTTTGTGTGCTTTGTGCCCAGTTCTCCTGTCAAATAATAATAAAAAAAAACAACTTGCAAGTGGGCAGGCTATTTATGACAGAAGAAACTTGCGATGTCTCTTTTGGAATAAAATAAACCTACCTGCCTGGCTCACAGTTCTCTCTACAGGGTACATGAGCAGTTTACATTTCTGGCACAGTGCCTGGATGACCAACTTCTGGGCATATACAGGGGTTAGGTCATCCTGTACCAGCTAATCAATATGGCCGAAAACCTGAACTCAAAAGATCTGCAACTTCTTCAAAGCAGACCTTCACTCACTCTGCATGAGTCTACCTCCCTTTTTTGCGGTTTCCATTTTTTATCCAGCCCCACCCCCATGCTCACCTGGGCAAGAATGAGGTGTTGTGCTCTAGCAGCCTCCTGACATAACATATCCCAGGAGGCTGAAAAAGTAATACAAACAGTTGCCGGTGGGCAGAGTTGATGCATGTCATAGTAGGCTGGCTGCCTAAACCTGGAAGAGGCAAGCCAATATGGCGGTGAAGTACCCTGGCTGTCACACCTGAGCAGGGGATTGCAGCAGAACAACACTGGATCTGCAGGGCAGACAAGCATGTGAACTCAGGACAATGCTGCATGCACATCAAGCTGTGTCCTTCAATGGACCAGAGAAACCTTAAGGGCCGGTTCACACTGCTACATGGTGCAATATCGCATGCGATTTGTACCGCAGTGCAAATCACATGCCACGTCCGTGCGATGTAAATTCAGCCATACAGATAGTATGACTGAATTTGCACCGCATTCGGACCAAACATGCACAGGACCCTTTTTATGGTCCACAGCAAAATCAGATTGCATGGGTGTTCACACCCATGAAAAAGTGGGCATCAATTAAGTGCCCGCGGCATGGGATTGTGGCTGGCAAAAGAAATTTAAATTTAAAAAAAAAAAAAAAAAAAAAAAATATATACATATAATGGTTACTGTTCCTTTAAATGGAGGAATAGGACAGGCATGTGGATCACAAGCGGGAAAAACGTGATCTCCAGGCGGGAAAAACACGTGTTTTACAGAGTGATACACGTGTTGGGGGGCTATATAAGACCCTCGCAGTAAGCTCCAGTCACAGTTGACCCCACAGCGGCTGGACGAGCTCCATAGGCTATAATACAGGGCTATAATACTGGAGCTCGTCTGCCGTTTAAGGTCATGAAGACGCTGGTAAGGAGGGTCCTCGAGAAGGCGGCGTCGGAAGGAGGAGAAGAATGGCTAAAGAAGTGCCTGGCGGAGTTGGAAGCAGACCCGGCATCGGAAGAAGGCAGAGGGGATCCAGCGGAACGTTCGCCGGCTCCAGCTGTGGAAGTTTTACAGAGCCTACCGCCGCATAGTGTTAGCCCAGTGACTCACCGCATGCCAGCTAACAGGCAACAGCGAAGCCGCCCGCCGGAGCGTCCTTCTACGTCAGCTTCTGGGTCGCGTGTGGAGTCCCGCCCATCGGTGGATGTCGTTGCGGATGATGTCGTTCCGCATCAGCGCAGTGGCGGTCGTATCCGGAAGAAGAAGAGGGCGTTTTCACCATCGCCTCTTCGTAATAGAGATGGGCGGGGAAGCGCTCATGTATCCCCGCCTCACGGGGAAAATAATATCTCTCTCTCTCAACAGGTACCTGCGTCATCTGTTGCCATGGCGATGGCATCAAGAGTGTCCAGGCTTGATCAGCTGGACGAGGTAATCACAGAATCAGATGCTAGATCAGCTGCTATAATTAGTGAGGATCATCAACGGACACCTGATCTTCAGGATGCTACTGGAACAACCCCTGCTGGTGAGTCAGCGCAACAACTTCTCATAACCAAATTGCTTGAATCCTTGTCTAAATTTACAGCTTCTTTGGGTAATACACAATTACAAACACCTGTCAATTCACCAGCTAATGTTTGGTCAAGCAATGCTTCATTACCTGTTACTTCACACACTACGGTTACCACGACGGCTATTAATAATACTCCAGATTATTCTACTAGGGCACATTTGTTATCTCCTGTGCCTGAAACATGTTTCAAAGAAGTTTTGCCATGTGAGATATCACCGTTAGGTTTTCATTTGGCTTCAAATTTAAAAGAAAAAATCTGGAAAGGTGAATTTATTGATCTTTTGACATTATTACCTAGTAATAAAGAGTTATCTATTAAATATGATAAAAGAAATGATGATGAGGATAGACGTCGTACAGCCCCTAGATCTTTTCATAATTGGTTACAAGCCTTTTGCATATTTTCAGCTGTCATGGGTGAAAAGTTCCCTGACAAATGTAGTGGTCTATTCCAACACCTAGAGCACATTCTTGAAGCTTATAAAAATTTTGGCGGTTTTGGTTGGTACAATTACGATGAATCATTCCGCCAAAAAATGGCTGTTTACCCTTCTCTCAAATGGGGCATGAAAGATGTTGGCTTATGGCTAAATCTAATTCTTCCACAAAAACAAGTAGTTGCTAAACAACCTCTTGTCAATGCTAACACGTCCGCAGTCTATAAGAAGGGTATTTGTTATGCTTTTAATGAGTCCCAATGCAAGTGGTCAACTTCGTGCCGTTATAGGCATGAGTGTTCTTTTTGTTTTGGGTCTCATCCTTTGGTAAAATGTTTTAAAAGAAGCTATTCCAACATACAATCCCGGGATAGTCCAAAAAGCTCATACACCAGTGAAGCTGGAAAGAATGTACCCGTGGTTACTTCTCTACCCAGACAAGGAGAAAGCGGGAATTTTAATTGACGGTTTTTCTTCCGGTTTTAGGCTTCCTGTTTTTTCTGGTCCTGGATGTTGTATGGTCGATAATCTAAAATCAGTCTTTATTCATAGTACGGTGGTTAGGAAAAAGTTAATTAAAGAAATCATAGCTGGCCGTGTGGCTGGCCCTTTTGTATCCCCTCCTTTCAAAAATTTTCGTATATCCCCATTGGGTTTGGTGCCGAAAAAAGAACCAAACTCTTATCGTCTTATTCATCATCTTTCTTTTCCCAAAGGTAATTCTTTAAATGATGAAATTGATGATTCTTTATCTTCGGTAAAATATGCTAGTTTCGATGACGCTGTTTCCTTAATAAAAAAATTTGGTGTTGGCGCTCTGTTGGCCAAATCAGATATTAAGGCTGCTTTTAGATTATTACCTATTGCACCAGAGTCTTTTAATTCTTTAGGTTTTTGTTTTGAAGGTTATTTTTTCTACGACATGTGTTTACCAATGGGTTGCTCTTTATCATGTCAGTATTTTGAAACGTTTGCTACTTTTTTGCAATGGGTTATTCTGCATGAGTCAGGTTTTGAAGGAATAATCCATTACTTGGATGATTTTCTTTTTATAGGTCCTCCTGATTCTCCGATATGCGCTCTGTTGTTGCAGTTATTTTTAAACATCTCTCATAATTTTGGCATTCCTATTGCATATGAAAAAACGGTTCTTCCTTCTCCGATCATTGAATTTTTAGGTATAGAAATTGACACTGTCTTATTTCAGTTTCAACTTCCTTTATTAAAGATTAATCGGATTCAGGAGTTGATTTGCCTCTTTTTGCGCAGGAAAAAGGTTCTACTAAGAGAACTTCAGTCCTTTCTAGGCTTATTAGCCTTTGCTTCTCGAATTATGCCGGTTGGCAGAATTTTTTCGAGGCGACTGTCTATGGCAATGTCAGGGTTTAAATCTCCTTTTTCACACATTCGTCTCACAACAGATCTTAAAGATGATCTATTGGTGTGGTCTCAATTTCTTTTAGATTATAATGGTCGTACATTTTTTCAGGAAGAACTTGTTTTTTCAGCTGATATGGAATTGTTTACAGATTCTGCGGGATCATTGGGTTTTGCTGCCATATGGCGCACTCATTGGTGCTGTGGTTCTTGGCCTCCTTTTTGGTTTTCTAGTAAAGCCACAAAAAACATTGTATTATTGGAACTATTTCCGATAATTGTGGCTTTTGAACTATGGGGAGAATTCTTTCAAAACAAACGAATTTTAATCCATTCCGATAACAAAGGAGTAATTTTTGCGATAAACTGCCTTTCTTCTAAATCCACATCTGTCATAAAAATTTTGCGTTATTTCGTATTTTTATGCTTAAAATGGAATATTTGGGTTAAAGCAAAACATGTTCCTGGTAAGCAGAATGAGATAGCTGATGCATTATCTCGATTTCAGATGGCTCGTTTCAGGCAGCTTTTTCCCGAAGCGGACCTAGTTGGTTTCAAATGCCCCAGTCATCTATGGGAATTGATTTAACCCCTGTATGTTCAGCTATTCAGCATTCTTTAGCTTCTAAAACATGGACCGAATATTTGGTTGCATGGAAAAAATGGCTATTGTTTAATGTTGAAATGGGCTTCTCTGGTTTTTCGCCTACGGAACAAACAATTTTAGCATATTTTTGTTATCTTATGCAAAAGAATTTTTCTTACAATCATATTAATAAGAGCTTAGCGGGAATTTCATTCTTCTTAAAACTTCATAATTTACCTGTTTGTACTAATTTCTTTATGGTACGCCAAGCTCTTAAGGGTTATAGAAAGAAAACTTTTACACCAGACATGCGTAGGCCTATTTCATTGGATATCCTGAGGAATATTTGTTTAGCAACCACACAGGTATGCAATTCGGAATACGAAGCGCTATTACTTCATTCAGCGTTTGTTTTAATTTTCTTTGCCGCGCTTCGTATTTCAGAAATGGTCCCGGTTAATAAGAAAGGTAATTCAGGGTTAATGTTTAACGAAGTATTGATTTCCCAAGGTAAAGTACAAGTTTTTATAAGTCGATCAAAGACGGACGTTAATGGTAGAGGTAACTGGCTCAGTTTATATGCCTGTGGCGACTCCATTATTTGCCCTTATACAACTCTTTCTAAATATCTCTCTTTTCGACCTTTGTGTTCGGGTAATTTTTTGGTTCATTTGGATCATTCCCCACTTACAAAATTTCAATTTTCAATTTTATTACGACGATGTTTGTCTCATTTAGGCCTCTCTCACCTTAAGTTTTCGTCGCATTCTTTTCGCATTGGAGCCGCCTCAGAAGCAGCTAGACTGGGCCTTGAGGATGCAGTTATTATGAAATTAGGGAGGTGGGAGTCCAAGAGGTTTAATCTTTATGTTCGCCCTAATTTATTTCTTTAATTTCATAGGTTGCAAGTCTTACATTTGGATTATTGGACACTCGTTTATTCATTGGGCTCACAAAAGAGCTTCCCAGCGTTGCTATACTTCCAATTTATCTTTATCTCCTGTTTCTTTTAGAGTGCTTTGGAAGGGCATTCGTGGGCTTCAATGGAATAATCTTTTCTTTCATCTTTCTGCATTATCTCAGTCATGGCCCTCTCCAGATATATTGATAGTTCATTTAGGGGGTAATGATGTAGGTAAAATACCAACTTTAGATTTACTTTTCATGATGAAGCGTGATTTACATCGCATACATCTCTCTTTTCCGGGTACTCGAATAGTTTTTTCGGAAATGGTGCCTCGTCTTGTGTGGTTGTCTTCTCCAGAGACAAAGCCTTTGGAGAAGATTAGAAGACGTGTGAATCATTCTATTGCAAAATTTATGCCCTTCTTGGGTAGTTTTTCTTTCAGACATGTCGATTTGGAAGGGGGTTTTTCGGGCCTTTACCGACAAGACGGAGTTCACTTGTCGGATGTAGGCTTGGATATTTTTAATTTAGGTTTACAAAACATGTTAGAAATGGCCGCGGTGGTGGGGTAGGCCGTTTTTTGTTTTGCTAACAAAAACCGGCTGGTGGGGACTTTGATGAATGATTTTATTCTTGGTACTCGCTCGAGTTCTATAACTGAGCGAGATATTGATATATGTTTTATTGAAATTAATAAAGAAATTTAATAATTTATTTATGTTTTATTTATAGAGTTGTGTTTATACCAATAAAGGTGCCGCGGCCATTTATCACCATTAAGATAAGTCTGAGTGTGCATTATTTCGTTAATTGAGATTCTTTTGTACAGCCTACATTCCCATGAAAAAGTGGGCATCAATTAAGTGCCCGCGGCATGGGATTGTGGCTGGCAAAAGAAATTTAAATTTAAAAAAAAAAAAAAAAAAAAAAAAAAAAAAAAAATATATATACATATAATGGTTACTGTTTCTTTAAATGGAGGAATAGGACAGGCATGTGGATCACAAGCGGGAAAAACGTGATCTCCAGGCGGGAAAAACACGTGTTTTACAGAGTGATACACGTGTTGGGGGGCTATATAAGACCCTCGCAGTAAGCTCCAGTCACAGTTGACCCCACAGCGGCTGGACGAGCTCCCCATCCCTCCCACCCTTGTCGCAGCACCTGTTATGTGGTTTGTCACCCTTGGATCAAGGGGGGACTTTGATGAATGATTTTATTCTTGGTACTCGCTCGAGTTCTATAACTGAGCGAGATATTGATATATGTTTTATTGAAATTAATAAAGAAATTTAATAATTTATTTATGTTTTATTTATAGAGTTGTGTTTATACCAATAAAGGTGCCGCGGCCATTTATCACCATTAAGATAAGTCTGAGTGTGCATTATTTCGTTAATTGAGATTCTTTTGTACAGCCTACATTCCCATGTGATCTGATTCCTGTGCGAGTTTGCAGATCGCACTGTGATATGTGATCTGATTTGGAGGTGTCAGCAGTTTGCATAGGGCAGTGTGAACTGCCGCTGGGAGACATGCGATGCGGGAACCCGCAGTGGATTTGCAAGGTCCCCACATCGTTGCCCTAAAGGATAAGTTCACCTTTGGGAACATGTTACATGTTCCACTCGATTTTAGGGTAGAACATGTAACCTGTTCCAAGTGTTGCACCCGCTGCCCCCCCCCTCCCTGTGGCAGCAGTACGGGGAGAAGTTCCCTGTACTAGCTGTCACTGTTTGAAAACAGCGCGGCCGCTTCATTCGGTCACAGAGTTCTGTGTAACTGAATAAACTACAAGTCCCGACATCCTTCGCGGCTGTTGGCTTGTAGTTCTCAATCAACTACCATGGCACTGTGGAGTACTATAGTAGTCCATGGAGTCTTCCGGTCAGGGAATATCGGTTTACCAGTACAGGAAGTACAGACAAGCAGATACACTGACAGTGTGCAGGAGGTCTGCTGATCCCTGGTGCAATGCTTTACAGGCTCCTACTACAAAAAAATAACAATTGCACTTTACCTGCAAAAAGATGTGCATTTATTATTTTTTGTAGAAATGTGAACTTATCCTTTAAGTAAGGTGTGAATGTACAATATACATATGTACATGTAAAGCTCTGAGTAAATTGATGGCGCTATATAAGTACCTGTAGTAAATATATAAAAATAAGGAGTATGAGCTTGCACTGGGTATGTGTATAGGGATTCTTCTGCCTTACAAGCAGGGGTCCTGAGATCATTGGATTACTGATAAAATAGAGAGGTGGCCTGGTGCAATACCTGGGTGATTAGCCCCAAGCAGGTATGTAGAGAATACCTTGTAATTACACCAATGTACAGAGAATATAGCAATCAATTGTAATTTGAGTTTTGTTAAAACAGGCGTTACTGGAATAGTTTATTCTGAAAAGGTTATTCAGGCAGCTAGGAAGATGTTTTTTGTTGTCAAGGTTTGCTTCCTCTTCATAGTCATGTATTGACAAAATACGCTAGTGCGAGGAAAGGCTGTTTGTGTGATCCACCCACTCAGAGCAGCTGCTGGGACTACAAATATTTAATGCTTCAGCATGCAGCAGACCTCCTGTTCCTGGCACCACATTTCCTAGCTCATTTCTTCCATGGAAAACACATAGAAATCTACATAGCTAGAAACCGTACTAAAGGCAGATATGTATGAATACCATCCATATCTTTATTAAGGGACAGAAATCTGGAAAATGATAATATATCACTTTTATTTCCATCATACAGGGCTGTGGGTAGATTTGGGAAGAAGACACAAGAAATGTTGTCCTCAGCAATCAAACACTCTTGCATTTATTTAAAGGGAATCTGTTTTCTGTGCAGGACACAGTACTTGCTGCAATATGTAATCTGGTGGCAGTGTGATCCCTTTCTGGCTCGGAAATAAAAGCAATACAATTCTGGCCCACATTACAGAATGGAAACTGACATCAATGAAGTTTGCTGCTGAGGCCATTGCCAGTAGAACTGAATACATTCTGCTTCACAGCTTTCAGACACTCCCCAAGTCAGCGTGCATTGTGCTAGACTGATAGAGGGGCATGTAGAGAGATAGTGCTTCATTACTAGGCACTCCATACTACATAGTGTGGATGAAAAATGCCAGCTTCACATTACACAAGCAATCCTAACCCTACCCTTCACACCTTACCAAATGTATTTTCAGATCATCATGTGCTATGCTTTAGGTAGTCCATTCAAGGTTATTGGACTGGCATGCACCTACCTTACCAAGTAGAAACGTAACCTTTACTTTTTTTTTTACAGCACACTGTACTACAATGCACATTAGGTGAGGTGCATTAAAGAGGAACTGCAGTCTGCTCACATAATTTGTAATAAAAACATCTTTGCCATTCTGAAGCTTCCCTCCAACCACTTTGCATATTATTTTATATATACTGTGATTCTGTACTTCCCAAATATGCTGCAGAAATCTCCCTCCACTGAGTCTGGCTGCATCCATTTTAACTGTGGGCAGGTGAAGCTGCTGTCTGTTCATTTCCTGGATTTACACAGAGGCACACCTCCAGCTCTGCAGCCCTGATTGGCCCTCTTATGACTCATCCCCCCTCCCTTCCTGGCAAACTCTTACAAGAGTGAGAGAGAGCTGTGCATGATGTCATAAGCCTAGGCTTTTTACAAGACAAGAAGGAAGAAGTGGGCTGTAAAAGGTATTTACTGGCAGAAAAAAAATGTTTTACTACCCAAAGTTAAAACAACAAGGGCAGAAGATGTAATAGATGAAAAGATGAAAAAAATGGCTGAAGGTCTGCTTTAAAGTGCTATTCAGAATGAAAGGCACGGCACCATCACACGTAGCGTGCGGTGCTTCTTGTTGGGGTAATGTGCATGAGAACATGTGGGTTCCCACAAAACGATCTTGTGGACGGGGCCTCAATCGGCACACTTTATTTTCCCAACTGGTCACTCACTTATAAGAGTTTTTTTTATCAGCATTAGGGAGGTGCAGAAGATGCCGATTGAGTTTGACATAGACAGGTTTTTCAAACTATGGGAAAAAAAGTGCATACATTAGTTTTTACCTTTTAAAATAGTAAACAAATGCAAATTCCTATTTAAGAAGTCAAATCTATTTCTGCTATGTGTAGCAATTCTAAATTAGCATTCTTAGCCCCATAATTAGAATAACTTAAGATGCGCAGGGCTAAGCAATGACTTCCACTTAAAGATGGCCCCACCAGCAGTTTACATTTACCTTCCATAAGGTCAGATTCACACTATGCTTGAGATTAATGTATTCGATTAACATACCACGTTATTGTGTGTTAAGGCAGGCCATTTGTTTTGAATGGGATGGTACAACACCTTAACACACTAAATAACAGAACTGAGACTATTCATTTTTAACGCAGTGCATCAAAAAGCATGGTGTGTGCTTGGGGGTTTGCTGAAGTGCGACTACATTGCCTTCTACTATAATAGTGCATTGGGGTGTAATTTAAAAAAGAATGACACCACAACATATTAGTTCCTGTGTACCTGTTTGCTGTGGTAACCACAGGTTAATGTCATCTGAAGATGGGAATGGGCCCTTAGGGTACATCTATATATAAGGGAAATCCAAGAACTGTCCTCCTAAAACAACTAGAGTGCAGCAAATGTAAGTCCCAATTCCTCATCTCTGTACTTGTTCCAGATCAGTGATTTAAACTGTCGAAATCCGAGTCAGTTAATGGCATTAGATGCATAGTATCCATGGCCTGGATGCATAGTCTCCTCATCCCTTGTCGTGGGCTGTGTACCCGTCACTGCATACCTCTCAAGCTGGGCTGTGCAGGCCAGGCCGTTGTGTCTCCATTCACTTATATAGGAGGCTTGGACACAGCTCCTTGCTAGTCCAAAAGAAGAAATGACTTTTAATACTGTATAGGGCTATGCACTCACATGGACGAGTCCTTTAGCCTGCATTCACATTTGTGTAGTGCATGAATGCATGCAAAATAGAACGGTTGTGCATGCAATTTTTGAAACAAGTGCTGCTAAATGTCAATAATACCCCAAAGCTGGCAAGCAAGATGCACTCGTTTGCACATTTAAAAAAAGGCACAGCACATGAAAAAACGAGCAAAACTCAAAGATGCCTCATTGTCGGGTGTAAGGCAGCCCACTGAAATAAAGTAGCTGCGCAACAATGTGTGGAAAAGTGCATAAGCATGATGAGCTAGGGTAAATTGGAACTTAAGATGGTATACAATCCAACAAGTTCACATAAAAGCTTCACATCAATTGCAGCATAAAAGAAATACCCTTTCAACCCCCCAAAAGGTGTTTAACAGGTGCACCTACTGTATCTGCAGAGAACCCAAGTTCTCTAAAATATACATACAAAATACTATAATTATACAAGTAATGGCTACAAAAATAACCTGACACTATTTATAAAAAGTGCACTAACCACCTATATACTGAACACGGCTGTGAACATTCCAACCAATACAAAACATTAAAAACAAACAATATGAGATAATAAGTGCTGTAAAAAGGGGGGAAAGGGGGTTGAAAAGGGATTTGCAAGTTTTAGTGAATTTTGGTATGCTTGGACCAACTATTTCTATTTGGTTACTATATTTGGTTACTGTATTCTATTTCCACACATTTAGCTGCTGTTAGTCCCATATAAACTCAATGTAGAATTGGCTACATACAGTATACAGCGATGTATTCCAGCAGTGCGATGGAACTTCCAGTCCCACTCCTGAAACAAAATTGTGTAGGACCGAGTGCTTCTCAGCCATTCTCTGGGAGCTTTGTATTTTCTGGATGACTACAAGGTTTCATCTGATTGGCTAAAGTGGAAATCATGATATCATCTGCCTGCCTCTTCAACCCAATCAGAGGAAGCCTTGTAGTTATCCAGAAAATACGAAGCTTCCTGTGAATAGCTGAACAGCACTCCATCCAACTTGATTTTGTTCTAGAAGCAGGACAAAGTCTCCATTCCACTCCCAGAGCACAGCGACGTATATTGTATTGTAGCTAATGCTACATACAGTTTAAACAGCAGCTGTATGTGTTGTTGAAGGATAGTTTATTTGGACCAGCATGGTCCAAATGAACTATTTAAAATGGTTCTAAACACTATTTTTTTTTACCTTAAAAGGGGTTGTAAACCCTCTTTTTTTTTTTAAATAAAAAACATGTCATACTTACCTTCACTGTACAGTTAGTTGTGCACAGAGTGGCCCGATCCTCGCTGGTAGCTCCTCTTCGCATCAAGTGTCCACGTTGGAGAAGGCTCCCCTAAGGTGGACACTCGTGCGGACGCACTCCTGTACATTCACACAGAATGCAGGACTCGGCCCCGCCCCGTCATTGGATTTGATTGACAGCAGCGGGAGCCAAAGGCTGCGTTGCTATCAATATATTCAATCAAGAGCTGAGAAAACAGGCAGAGAGGAAGAGTGCATCTCCGCCGAGGGAACAAACAGGCTCAGATGGGTAAAACAGGGGGGGGGGGGGGGGCTAGGGGCCCGGTCAGTGTCAGAAGTTTTTTCACCTTAATGCATAGGATGCATTAAGGTGAAAAAAACATGAGGGTTTCCAACCCATTTAATGCACTCTCTGCATTAGGTTTAAAAAAACCTTGCACTGTCTGCTCCTTTATCGATCCAGCTCTGTGCCCATCTGCAAGTCTTCTCTCCCGCCTTCTTGGTCTCACAGACTTCGTAATATTAGTGGGAGCCATTGGAGCAGGAGCCGAGGTGTGCTCAGTGTGTGTCTATGGGCACACAGCCCTGCTAAGGTGCCAGCCTGCACGTCTGTTTCCATAGCAATTGGTGTGCTATGGGGCAGACACAGAAGAGGAGCCAGGATCATGGTGGAGGACACCAGAAGAGGTTTGGGGCTGTTCTGTACAACACAATTAAACATAGCAGGCAAGTATAAACCAATTTATTATTTTAATTATTAAAAAACACACAAATTTACAATCAACTTGTTAGTTTTAGTGAGTGAGCTTTGGGTATCACGATTGTCTGCCGGTTGTACAGCTTGATGTCTGCCTGTAGGCTCCCTGGCGGTTTTCCCAAGTGTGGCTCGGGGTTAAAATTCAGGACCATTAGCGGTAACCCCAAGCCACACTCGGGATTACATCGCAGGATCCTGGTGTGCCTTTACTTACCTTGTCCTCGGGATCCTGCGATGTCCCCCGCAGTTTCCGTGGGCTCTGTCCTCGTCCGAAGCCTCTCCTTGCCAGGCTCCGTTCCCTGCGAGCGTTGCGACGCACGGGGGCGGCAAATTTAAAAAAAATGTCAAAATCATAACACATACAGTACTGTAATCTTACAGATTACAGTACTGTATGAAATGATTTCACATCCCTTTTGTCCCCAGTGCTGTAGCCCATGCCCTGCATGCAGTTTTATGTGATATACTGTTCTGTTCTTTCTGCCTGGAAACTGGAGATTGTCCATAGCAACCAAAAAGTGTCCCTTTACGTCAAAAATGGCTTTAGACCAGCTAGAAAACAGCGATAGTAAATTAGAACACTTGCAGAATTGAGCGATAGTGAATCGTGGGGAAATTAATTTTATTACTATTTATTTTTATTTTTTTTAATTATTTATTTTTATTTATTATATTATAATTTATGTTTTTGTGTTTCAAACTTTATCATACCCGTGATATCTACTAGACTCTGGTTTGGACAGATTTAAGTGTGTTATTGTTAAGAATTACAGACCTACAATATAAAACGCCAAATTTCCATGCAAAATAATTGTACCGCTTTCAGCACCTAAAATCCAAAATAATCATACCGCCAGGGAGGTTAAAAAAGGGACTGACGGCCACCTGACTTAAGCATTTCTTGAGATTCTGCCTGAATGCTGCTAGCTCCAACATCTGAAAGCCTACAGACTATACCATACCTTCCAGCTTTCTGAGATGGAAAAGAAGGGTACTTTTTAGCACAAAATCCTTAGGCAGAGGACTCTACGCTATTATAACCCCACTTTATGGGCCATATAGAACTCTTATGACAAAAATGATATGGTAAACTCGCTAACCATTTTTACTCTTGACATTTCTTTATATTAAATATTTGCAAATAAGAAAATTGAATAATTTAGACTTTGTATAAAACGTTTAATGCACAATAACACTTTGATAACTTTGGGACAACGGAAGGATTTGGTTGCAAAAAAGGGTCGGTCCCTCCTAAAATTGAACAAATAGAAGCTATCAAAATGTGGGCATATTCAAGGGCCGCAAACTGGTATCACATAGTAAAAGTGCCACTTATGATCTATGCCTAAAAAGGGCACATGACCACCATTGGTGACACAGGGAGCAGATCAATTAGTGACACCCAGAGAAGATTTTTAAAGAGCACTAGCTCTTGGGAGTTTTGCAAAGATAAGGTGCACATACACATCTTATCTTACTTTATAATCCTTTAATAGCAACAGCAACAGACCCAGAACTACAACCAGTAGGCAGATAAGGGCTTCTGTCATTACTCCAACTGTCCTTATCTGAACACTTCAGGGTTAGCCAGCAGCTTTGGCTGTAGAAATCTGTAGCTGAAGAATGAGTTTTGCAGCGTTTTTTAGGAAAACTATACTCCCACAAAAGCTGCTAAACGTTGAATAGTTGTGTTTTTCAGCATTTTTAAGCTTTTATCAGAGTAAAGCTGGATACACACTAAACAACTTTCTGTAGATTTTTTCCTTCGGATTTACCAAACCATATAATATGAGGTCAAACCTTAAGACTTTCAATTTGTACGCAATCAGGCAGGCCCTTGCACTACATGGTTTTGGTAGATCTAAAGGAAAACAGACAACTAAAGTTGTATAGTGAACGTTTTTACAGCTGGAAAAACTCCTCTGAAAACCCACTAGTTCTGTTTTTTTTTTTCAGCCAAAAAACGCTGTGTGTGGATGGACACATAGGATAACATACTGGGGAGTTTATTGGCTGCAGAAAAAAAACGTCTGAAGCCAAAAACAGCAGCTGTAAAAACGTCCAGTGTGCATAAGGCCTTATAGTTAGCGCATCAGTTTAACAACCAGGAAGCTAGCTTTTTAGGAGGTCAAAAATGGTTTCATTTATAAGTGGTGTTTAACCCAAAAGCAAACATTATGTTGCAGCTTACCAGTGGGAGCTAGATTTGTTTTCTTTTTAGGCTTTCTTTCACCTAATGATCCAGCCAATAAGTCTGTTTTTCAAAAGAACAAGCTATCCTGCAGATTGTAGCAGTTACAGGGATGAGACATTTAACACAGACAGGGGTGCTTACACTTATCAGCTTTTATTTATGTAAAATTTTTATCCCAAAAAGGAACAAAAACGGTTGCTGCAACTGCTTAAAAAGTGTTATCTAGAGCTTGGCTTCAATTTGTTAGTGTAACTAAGTCTGCTAGTAAATCCAACACCCCCCCCCCCCCGATTAACAATGCTGCTTCTCTGTTGCTCCTTCCTCGAGAGTAGGAGCACCCTTACGATATGATTTTCTTTAGATTTACCAAAACCATATAATATGAGGTCAAACCTTAACAGTTTCAATTTGTATGCAATCAGGCAGGCCCTTGCACTACATGGTTTTGGTAAATCTAAGGCTGCTTTCACACTGGGGCGTCGGCAGTAAAGCGCTGCTATTTTTAGCGGCGCTTTAACGTCGTTTTTGCTGAGGTTTTCGGCCACTAGTGGGGCGCTTTTAACCCCCGCTAGCGGCCGAAAAAGGGTTAAACAACCCGCAAAGCGCCACTGCAGCGGCGCTGCCCATTCATTTCAATGGGCAGGGGCGCTTCAGGAGTGGTATATACACCGCTCCAAAAATGCTGCTTGCAGGAGTTTAACGTCCTGGCAGCGCATCGCCTCAGTGTAAAAGCACTCCGGCTTTCACACTGATTCTGCAGGAGAGACGTTTTTCAGGCGCTTTACAGGCACTATTTTTAGCCCAAAAGCGCCTGAAAAATGCCTCAGTGTGAAAGGGGTCTAATGGAAATCAGACAACAAAAGTTGTATAGTGTGTATTGGGTTCTAAGACATGAAGTGTGGAGTTGATTTACTAAAACTGGAGAGTGCAAAATCTGTTGTAGCTCTGCATAGAAACCACTCAGCTTCCATTTTTTTTGTCAAAGCTTTATTGAACGAGCTGAAGTTAGAAGCTGATTGGCTACCACGCAGAGCTGCACCAGATTCTGCACTTTCCAGTTTTAGTAAATCTCACTGTGTATTACTGGCCAGATCACCAGGTGAAAACAGGAAAAGCCTAAAAAAACAAAACAAAAGCAGCCACCATATCTAAGGATTATTAAAGTGGAGTTCCACCCACTTTTACAACTCTTTAGCATCCCTCACTAAACTGTCCACTGTAAACGAATGGGATGTTTTTTAATTTTTTTTTCTCAGCACCTACTGTATATCTGCTGTATTCATTTTTCACTTTCTCCTCCCTGGCCGCGGCCCATCGCATCATTTCCTGTTTGCAATGCTTCTGGGAAGGGGCGGCAACTTCCTCTGACACTGCCGTTGCTATGGAAACCTGACCTGAAACCTATTACACTGCTTGTGCTGCACTGAGCATGTGCGAGATCTGCAAGGATGAGATCCAGGAGGAAATACAGTCTGGCTTCAAATGCCCACACTTAAGATGGCCACGGCCTGCTGTAAGTTTATAAAATAGCAAACTACTGCTATAAACTAACAAAACAGACCTTCGTTTACAGACTAACTTTACTAGAATACATTAAGCTTGTGTATTATAGAGGTATTTTTATTGAAAAAGTATAATTTCGGCCGGAACACCACTTTAAGTTGCAACAGGTTACATTTTTGGTTTGGGGTTTAATACTGCTTTAGGAGCTGTACTGCAATTAGGGTTCCTGACAGTTTCTATTTACTTTCATTTTGTGAGAGCAGATAGACTCTGAATACCCCTCTGGGCTAGTTTACACAGAAATTTGTGTTTTGCATCTGACGTAAGCCTGGAAGCTGGTATGAAGGATGCAGAATAAATACAGCGTTTCAATTTTGATCAAGTTCATTGAGATTGCAACTCAAATCACCATCCGGCTTCCAAAGCCTGTGTACATTAGCCTTTTAGAGTCACATGCAAAACAGGTTTTTCCACTCAAACCACCAGCACACATCCTGTTTAAAAAGGATGTTTTATCCTGTATGTACAGATCCTTCCCCGCCTGCACTGCCTATCTGGGGAAAGCCAGCTAACACAGACAGGGTAGCTGACCTGCACATGCTCAGTTGTGTCTTTTATGCTGGAGAGAACATTTACTTGTTCTCAGAGCTAGCCAGGTCACATGATATTGGCTTCAAACATGTGGGCGTGTATACAGGCTGTAGTGGAAATCTCCTCCTACCTGAACTCTCAGCACTGGAGAAACTGTGCAGTTTATTATGTAACCATGGTATACAGATCATCCAAAAAGGTATATAGTGGCAGTATTTTAATGTAAAAAGATTCATAAGCTGTGGGCACTGTGGGGGGATGGGTGAGCTATTTTCATATTACAAGGTTTAGTAATACTTTAAGGCCTCATGCACACTGGACGTTATAAAAAAGCCAGTAGCGGTAGCTGTAGAATGAGTTTTACAGCATTTTTCGCAGTAGCGTTTTTCAGAGTTAGACCCTTTCACACTGGGGCTGCGGCCACGTCAGCGCTAAAGCGCCAATCATTTGTGGCCGCTAGCGGGGCGCTTTTAACCCCAGAGAAGGGATTAAAAACTCCCACGTTGTGGCACTTCAGAAGCGCTGCCGATTCATTCCAATTGGCAGGGCATTTTGGGAGCACTAAATACAGCGCTCCCAAACCGAACCAAAGATGCTGCTTGCAGGGCTTTTCGGAACGTCCCGCAAGCGCACCGCTCCAGTGTGAAAAGTCACACTTGAATGAATGGGAGGCATTTTTTTTTTAGGCGCTTAGCAGAGACTATTTCCAGCGCTAAAGCGCCTGAAAATGGCCCCAGTGTGAAAGGGGTATTAGAGCGGTTTTACAGCTGAAAAACTCCTCTTCAAACACACTAGTTTTGCTTTTTCTTTTCCAGACAGAAAATGCCCATGCCAAAAACTGCTGACAACAGCCTATGTGTGCATGGACACATAGAATAACATACTGGGGAGTTTACTGGCTGTAGAAAAAAACGTTTGAAGCCAAAAACAGCAGCTGTAAAAACATTCAGTGTCCATGAGACCTTAAAGCGAATTTTATTGCCAAGGTGCACAAACTCTTTAGGACAGGTCTGTAATGAGTCGATAGCTTTATTTCACTTAGGGCCCTTTCATACTAGTGGACCAATCAGGTCCACCTGCCAGTTTTTCAGGGGGCCCCAATCAGACCCTCCAGACTTCTCTATGGGAGGTCGGATGTAAATGGTCATGTGTCCGTTGACACCAGCCGACATCCAATCCGATCCTATTTGCTAAGAAACAGATGGATGGGAATCCGTTCCCCATCCATCTGACAGGTCGGATGGCAGTCAGGTGTAAATATCCGACCACCCATAGAGGAGAGCAGGCTGTGTCTGCTCTGCATAAGCAAAGTGGACATGGAGCAGCCACCCCCCCACTCAGCGGGGGATCAGCAGACAGATTTGAACCGTTAATGGGCAGTCTGAATGTACCAAGTTTATAGATCAATCAACTTGGGTACAACTAGCCTGCCAGATTCTCTTGCGATTATTGCTAGCAGCTGCTGTAGCCACTAGCAATAATCACGGTCTTCTCCCAGCAGGGATGGCTTCCCCTGCCGGAAGAAGACAATTGCTCGGCAGGAGGGATTCCCCTGTCAGCACTGTCTGTTTTGATGGTGGAATCGTGCAAATGTCTTTCCTGCAACAGGAAAGAAATTCACACCGTATATGGCCACCCTTAAGCCGGGTACACACTACAGTCAGCTCTGGTTAGAACCGCTGTACTAATGATCAGACATTAGTGCAGCAATCTAACCCACTGAGCGATCTCATCCCCCTGTGTTCTGGCAGGGGGACGGCTCCCCACCAGAACACTCCGACCAGCACTCTCTGCCATTGGAGCCGGAAGCATGTGGCTGCAGTAGAGAGCAGAGCCGATGCTTCCTATATCGCTCCTGTCACAGGTGGAGTACATTTGGTATCACTCCGCCTGTGACAGGGGCCAGCGCTATACAGGAAGCATTGGCTCCGTTCTTCACACTGATACTAGGGGATAGCGTTTTGGGAACCCACGATCTGGGCTTGCCAACCCACCATTCCAGAGCAGGAGGTGGCAGGCCACATCAGAGGGCGCTGTGGGCCAACGGTTGGGCACCCCTGCTCTAAAGACTGATTTTTTAGAATTTCCATAAAAACTGTCCAACAAAATTCTATTGGTTTATATCCAGCTTTAGAGGGTCAAGGTCATTTTTACGGACAGCTAAATTTGCAGGTTTGGTATCTTTGCCTTTTTCTCTGAGTGCTGTGCCCTTGCTGAAGGCTTGGAAGAACTTCCCATTCATAACATTCTCTGCATAGAGTGGTAAGATAGAGGAAGACAGAATCATGGAAACTACAGAAAAGTGGATGTTGGGAAGAGATCATTTTTTACCTAAACAAACCTATTGTATGCGTTATGGAATGCATATCAAACAATTACAATTCAGGGCTCTGAAAAGTTTCTGATAGCAGGAGAAATCAGAATTGCTACATTGTGTTTTTTGAAGTGTTTTGTCCATGTTAGATGGTCTTTTGTAGTCCATCATCAATGGTAATGGCACAAACACCAAAGAAGCATGCTACAAGACCAGCTTGCTTTGCCTAAAGGCTGGACTACATTGGTTCACACACCAACATGATTTTGGGACTATCTAGCAAAAAAATAAATAAATAAAAGAATATGGATGTAATAACCAGTAGTCACAATGCATTTAACACCGTTAATTCATATCAATTAGTCAACAGCTTCACAGAAGTCACCATCTGAAAAAATCAGCAATGCAGTAAAGCATCTTTTAGTGTTAAGCGATGAAGTATTTCATTATAATCACTTTAGCACAAGCCTGTAACCTTGAAAGTGGAACTATTACGCAAGTGTTTCTATAGGTTATGTTTATTGTTCCCTGTAGCAATAGCGATAAAGAAAATAATTGCCATCTCTTCACATCCATGATATGCTTATTCATCAGGTATTCTTGCTAATGATAATGGGGGAAGGGCAAGGGCCTTGAATTGGGTTAGGATTTTACATAGTTACATAGTAGGTAAGGTTGAATAAAGACAATAGTCCATCCAGTTCAACCTTTTATATATGTTAAGGAATCAGAAGATGCAGATGCTATACCATCAAAATGCTTCAATGAACTATGGCAGCCACACTGTCTGCATGAACTATAGAAATGTAACATGGGTAAAGTAAACCTAAAAGTAAACCTAAAAGGGAAAACTTTTTTATCCATTTTTATAGTGTAGGGAATGGTTTGCCATTGGGAGATTTCCCTTCACGTTCTTCCCTGTAAACACAACAGGAAGTGAAAGAATATATCTCCAAAAGAGTTCACCCCCCATTCCTCTTTTGGTGACAGCTCAAAATTTTGGATTTCCCCTCAATTTCAGTTCCAATGTCACCAGGACAAAGAGTTGGTGAAACTCCATATTGGGATCACATAGCAATGTCACCATGTTATCCACAAGTAAAAATAAAAATACAGTAAATGGAGAATGAAAGAAATGATGGCAAGGAGAATGGAATGTGCATTTATATGGTTGTGATCTCCTGATTCATTGGTTCCCACTCTCAATGTGATCTATGTGAAGTCCTGTGGTCAGCCCCTTTGTTTCTTCGGTGCGGTTTTATCTCTACCTACTGTAAATCTAGGTGAATTCATGGACACCTTAACAGACAGAGAAAGCAGCCACACGTTCTGGATAAGATCACATAAGGACTCAAGGTCAGCCAATCAGAGTAATATTTATAGTCCACTCACCAACTCCTGACCCAATTGTCCACTTCTATGAGAAGCAGAGATCCTTTTTGAATAAGATTCCGTTCAATGTCCTACACATTACAAACTTAACATGTGTGTTTATTTAGAGCAGTGGTCTCCAAACTGTGGCCCCGGGGGCTGGTTGTGGCCCTAGGCTTGCTTTTATCCAGCTCTTGGAGCATTATTCCCTCTACTGTCAGCAACAGTGGGGTATAGTTCCTGCCACTGACAACAGGGCACTATTCTTCCCGATGACACCAGTGAAGGGGCACCATTCCTTCCACCAATACCAAAGAGGGGAAACTATTTACTCCTACTGATACCAGGACATTTTCTACTCCTGCCATAATATGGCCATTTAAAGAGGTTGTAAAATATATATATATATAATATAATATAAATAAAAAATAAAAAACTGCAAGACAAAGGCCTAATGAGCTAGTATGTATCACATACTAGCTCATTATGAAATATTTACCTTAAAACGATGCCCTGGAAACGGCGCCGGCAAACCACTGACAGGGCCGACATCTTTCCCGGAGTTACTTCCGGGTTCGTAGGCTCCCGCACTGTGATTGGCCAGAGCTGCGATGATGTCAAGGCCCTGAAGAAATGGCGCGAGTGGGCCGTTCTTTCAGTGCACATGCGCCGATGACGTCAGTGGCATCGTATATAGTAAATATCTCTGAAACGGTGCAAGTTGTTATAGGCTTATCTGTAGGTACAATTAAAGAGGAAGACTAATTCCTCTTTAATGCTATGCAGCTTTCAAACTGTTCACACAGCAATTTGGAAACTGAAGAGCAATAACACGCTGCTGGATACTGCTTGTTTGGATGAGTGTTCCCATTAAGTAGACTGAAAGGCATCCTCGTATGATATCTCCCTCCAAACTGTATTAAAAAATCTTGGGTTAGTTTCTTCTAAACAGACAATAGTGAGTATTTGAAGGTCTGCCATTTAGCATGCAAGACACCATCTGGTTTGCCCGCACGTAACCTGCTATTTTTGGAAAATTTGAAATGTGTATTCTCCCTTGACCTTTATTTTTTTCCCTACTACATAGGGCTTCTGTACTTACAGGTAAAATATGAACAAAATATCCCACTTTCTTAGCAACTAGAATTGAAAGGGATCTTGTTAGGTGATTTGCAGCCATTGTTTTACGGGCATAGTTCACCTTTACCATAAAACTGCCTGTGCAGGTAAGGGGTGTCTGTAGATAGAAACAAACTGTGCAGCTTTGAGCAAAGTTGAAAATTTGCCCTTCTTATAGGCATAGGCCATTTTTGTATCTCCTGAAGCCTGACTGAATACTCCCAGAAATTGCTTCATCCAGTAATGCCTTGTTGCTATGACATTGCTAAGAGACTCCTAGCTTTTACTGTTCATCTCTATCACAGGAGCGCGTTATCAATCGTTGAGCTCAGAGCCAGGATGTCACAGGAAAGAATGCATATGTGAGGGGGTTTGAATCAGAGAAAGCTTACTCATGTGATGGTGGAGGTGAACAGTTAGAGTCTATTCGCACTGTCCGTATCAAGCTCTGTTTCTGATACATGTTTCACAAGGCAGGATGGGATGATGCGATCTCTGGGATTGGGATTTTTTCAGTAAGGATTCAGGAGGTATGTATATAACCTACACCTATAGCAAGGGCATTATTCAACTGTGGTTAGAACTACACAGTTTGTTTTTATCTACAGGTACCCCCATACCTGCATAGGCAGCTTTTTGGCAAAGGTAAACTATGCCTTTAACTTCTCGCATCTCCAGATTTGTCAGCATTGCAGACAACGTACTTAGCTGAGATGCTTAAACAGTGCAGTACAAAGGAATGTGCATGGAAAATAAAGAAACTAAGGTCTTAAAACAGAATAATTGAAGACAGAAATGATAAAACTGTTCAACTACCCCTATTTTAGTTTTCCGCTTACAAGATATTCACCTCTACAATCAATCATGAATGCTGCTGTGAGATTTAATTATACTTCCCACCATTTCTAATGCGCTCTTTTAATCCTTTTACAGGCTTCGTATTAACCAGGAAATAAAACCAAAAGTATTATTTTGTGCCTTGAAAACACTTCACAACCCTACAAATACCTCCCAAGCAGCAGTCAGCACTCTCCCCTTAACTTCTACAGTGCTCCTCATTCAGAACTCTATCTAAAGGACTACAAGACTTCTTGTGGAAAGGCTCAATTCTCAGTTCTCTATTAGGCTTGCTCCAACCTTTAAAGCACAATTCTCTATATTAAAATATTGTAAGTGCCACCAGGTTTAAAAAGCAACCCCATCAGTTCCCTAAAGATACTTGTACACCTTTTCATGAGGAACACAAAACCCAGGAGATAGAGAAGAATGCATAAAATTACTTGAGGACTTAAAGATGAGGGCTTGCCTGCTTCCCTAATAGTTGGGCTTAAAGAAAAGGGCTTGTCCGCTTCCCTAATGGGCCTTAAATGCAATAGTTGGGCTTAAAGAAGGGGGCTTGCCTGCTTCCCTAATGACCCTTAAATACGATAGTTAGGCGAAGTAGACAGAAGGTGCAGGAAGCAGTCTTTGACTTTGCTTTGTCGAAATAACATTTGCATACTAGAGTGTCCTGACTTGTGTTCTCGGGATGTTCATAAAGAGATGGAAAGGAACATGAACGCACCTTTAGTGTCACTTACAATTCTACTTCCTCTACTCCTCTTCCCTTCTCCGTCTGGGTCCCCCAAGGTTCTGTTCTTGGACCTCTTATTTTCAATCTACACCTCTTCCCTGGGTCAGCTGACAGCCTCTCACGGCTTTCAATATCATTTCTACGCTGATGACACACAAATCTATCTCTCCACCCCTCAACTCACTCCATCAGTCTCCTCACGCATCACTAACTTACTAAACAGACATATCTGTATGGATGTCACACCACTTCCTCAAACTCAACTTGTCCAAAACCGAGCTTATAATATTTCCTCCCCCACGTGCCTCTTCCCCTGACTTATCTGTCAAGAGCAATGGCACAACCATCCACCCATCCCCACATGTCAGCATGCTAAGTGTTATCCTGGACCCTGAACTCTCCTTTCGGCCCCACATCCAATCACTTTCCAAAGCTTGCCGCCTCAACCTCCGCAACATCTCTAAACAACGTCCCTTTCTAACCAATGAAACCACAAAGCTCCTGATTCACTCCCTGGTTATCTCTTGCCTCGACTACGGCAACTCCCTCCTCATTGGCTTACCTTTAAATAGACTATCCCCCCTTCAGTCCATCATGAATGCGGCTGCCAGACTCATCCACCTTACAAACTGCACAGTGTCTACTACCCCTCTCTGCCAATCCCTCCATTGGCTGCCACTTGCCCAACAAATTAAATTTAAAATACTAACAATAAGTTACAAAGCTATCCACAACTCTGTCCCCAGTTACATCACTAGCCTAGTCTCAAAATACCAACCTAATCTCCCTCTTCGTTCCTCCCAAGACCTCCTGCTCTCTAGCTTCCTCATCACCTCCTCCCATATCCGCCTCCAGGACTTCTCCCGAGCCTCGCCCATCCTCTGGAATTCGCTACCCCAATTTGTCAGACTGTCTCCAAATTTATCCACTTTTAGGCGATCCCTGAAAACTTTCCTCTTCAGAGAAGCCTACCCTGCCTCCATCTAACAACTGCACTATTTTCTCCATTAGCTCATCCCCCACAGCTATTACCCTTTTATATAACTTGACCCTCCCCCCTAGATTGTAAGCTCTAAAGAGCAGGGACCTCTGATTCCCCCCTGTATTGAATTGTATTGTAATTGTACTGTCTGCCCTAATGTTGTAAAGCGATGCGTAAACTGTCGGCGCTATATAAAGCCTGTATAATAATATTATTATCATCAACAACAACAACAACAACAACATGAAGGAACCCAAAGTACCATTTTTTTTATACCTTGTGCCAATTCTTAAAAATGTAAGCTGTACTTGCACAAGAAATACAAAAACAGGGTGTCCCATGCTGCATCACACTGAATTAAGGCTTTTGTTCAACTGGCTTCAGTCAAAAAGTCTAGAACAACACAGCCAAGACACTGTGACAACACAACATATATGTGTAAACAAGAGCTGCTGGAAACAATTTATATTCTTATGTCTATGCATATTACTAGATTTGAAAAATGCTGCAGATGCATGGAAACCTGTCCAACATGTACAAGGCCTTAAGATACTGAGGGTAAATGAAGTCAGAGATGATCAAATTCCTGCTACTCTAGGCCTCATCTTTCTTCTAAATGGCTTGGCTTTTAAAAAGGTACATTATAGTCAAAATTGAAAATAAAAGAAAACAATACCCACAGGGTCCTTTAAGGTCTATCTGTCAGAACTCTACTTTTAACAATGCCACTATTCTGCATCAGGCCCCCACACCTAAAAAGACAGCCTAACCTCCCAAGTCTGATATTCAACTTGTGTTCTGTTTAAACCTGCAGTGGGTATTCCCAACTTCCCTTCGATTCGTTTTTATTTTCCCCTAGAGGGGCAGAGCCAGAATTTACCTTCATAGGCAAAGGCTTAGGCATCATAGTTTTCCCATATCCATTAGAGCAGGGGTCTCCAAACTTTCTAAACACAGGGCCGTTTTACTGCTCTTTAGGCCTTTGGGTGGGTTGGACTGTGGCCTGTGGAGGTAGAAAATGGTATCACTGGAAAAAATATTGTCCCATCTGTGGTGTTAGGAGAAGGAATAGCGCCTCACCACTGGTGTCAGTGGGAGGAATAGCGCCTCATCACTGGTGTCAGTGGGAGGAATAGCGCCTCATCACTGGTGTCAGTGGGAGGAATAGCGCCTCATCACTGGTGTCAGTGGGAGGAATAGCGCCTCATCACTGGTGTCAGTGGGAGGAATAGCGCCTCGTCACTGGTGTCAGTGGGAGGAATAGCGCCCCCATCACTGACACGACAACAATAATAATAATAATAATAATAATAATAATAATAATAATAATAATAATGTGTATTGGCCCTTGTATGTGTATGTATAAACGTGAGTTAGAGACCTTGCAAGTTCCTTGAGGACAAAGACTGATGTAAATATAATATATATATATATATAAAGTAAGTACCTGTAATAAAAAATAATAACAACAACAACAACGCCAGTTATTGCACCCACAGCTCTGATTTTTGTTCAGCTGTCCAAGCAGGTTACTTCACAATTTCAAATAAAGTTAAAATGACTAAACTCAGAAAGTTACCCAAGTACATAAATAATAATAAATAAAAAAAAGTCATTACTAAAGTTTAAACCAAAATTTAGAAAAGCAAAATATAAAAACAAAAAAACAAAACAACCTCTGCCCTAAAATTAAAACAAAAAACATTAAAATTAAAACAAAACAAAAAAAGAAGAGGGGAATAAAACTGTAGCCCATAGCCAAAAAAACCCCAAAACAGTGGTCATAAATGGTATCATTTAGAAATTTGAAGCAAGCACCTGATCTGCTACTCCGACCATTTTTTTGTGAACACAAAATGCAAAGCTATTAAACGATTGGCTCCATGGCAACAACCCGAACCAATCGTTTTTGTCCTTTAGTTTCGGTTGCAGCAAATAGTTCCGTTTCTGATTTAGAAGCATCAAAGTCCCATTTAGGCAGAACATCATATAATATTATTCTATAACCAAAAAAAAAAAAAAAAACAGTCCATATTTCCGTAGCACATAAAACTTTGTATGGAAACAGCTGGGATGATCTATTGGTGGAATAAAGGCCTTATGGTGCAATGCTAATAAAAAAATATATATATATGTCATGCAAGTGGCTGGTGAAGATCAGTTGACACATCAAAGCTTGTGTAGTTGGGGGGGGGGGGGGGATGATATAAATGCTGTGTGTACTGACTGCCATCATCTCCTTGTGCCAGGTATGGTAGGAATAGATTACGGCATTGGCGGAGAGAGAGGCGTAGGTGGCACCCCCCAAACAGATCTGATCACTAGAGGATTGTTCTGCAGGACAGCTTGGCGGAACCCTCTGCAAACTGCTTACGCCTAAAGGACTGCTGCAGATGTAGAATACATATGACACCTAATGGTAGAAATGGTCTCCATGCCCCTTCAATAAGGGCACCTTAGGGCTATGGGGCAGAGAAGAGACACACTGCAGCCTTGTATGGTGGCATGATCTGATCACCCCCCCATCACCCTCTATGCAGCACTCCTATCTGTGATCACATACAGAACAATAGTAATCCCCCCCCCCAGGCCCAGCATGCAGTGTTCCTGTAGGACCCCTCACCATTCAATCACACATCATGCATTACATGAGAGGAGAAGGTTGCCAGTCTACTATACCTTCTATCACACAGCTTGGGGAGGATGGCTTGCTCTTCTCACTCGTGTCATGTCTCACCCTGTCATTCCTTCTCTTTTTTTTTTTTTTTTTTTCCACCACACTCATTTAAATACGTACGTATATTGCAGTAAAAAATCCCCTAACCAACCTGCTGCATTATCTCCGGCTCGCACTGCGCCTTTAAATCCTGCCGTGCCCCGGCCTCGCAAGGCAGCATGGGACTTGTAGTTCTCTCTCTGGGCTCTGGAGGCGGCTGCAGCCTTCCTTGGTCGCTTCAAGCAAGCTCCTTCCTAGTCCGGACGCTTAGTACGAAGGAGATGCATTGACACACGGAGAGGCTGGAGGGGGAAGGAGCCGAACAGGAGGATATCAGTAGCGGAGACAGAACGCGGCAGGACTACAATGACCATGAGTCGTAGCGAAGGATTGCGCTGTGAGCTGGTGGTTGGTAGCGTGGAATCCTCCACCCACAGCGCCACCTGCTGGCTATTCGTGAGGCTGAACTCCGAGAGGTGCAAAGTCCGCAAAATAGGATCCGAACAGCGGAGGAGGGTCATTATTCGTCCTCGGTACTGCTAGTACGGGGCCATGACGCCATTCACATTCATAGCACTTCTTCACAAGGGTAGTCTCACTCCAGCTGTCACCAGGATTTGGTAGAAACTCGAAATCAATGAGCATGGTCACTCACTTAGTACTCAATCGTGCGGCACCTGCAAAAAACAGCACTGTTTGTGTAGGGATAGGTTGCACACACGGGACATCTAGTGGACAGAAATGGGCACTACACCCAGGAAATATTTGAAAGTGTATTTCTACTTTTGCAGTACAGTAAAGCTGTCCATACATTATACAATTTTCTTATTCAATTTCCTTTTAGATTTGTCTCCTGCTATGTAATGCGAGAGTCTGCATGATTGCACATATAGCACCACCCCCACAGGAGCCGCTTATGTATGGTTGTTGCTGGTAAATCAGGTTAGGGGGTCTCCAAACAAGACATTCAGATGACATAGCAGACCCACATGTTTGTAAAATATAAGTAGGTAGGTGCTTTTTTTATTATAGACACTGCAGTGGAGAGACACAACACACACCGATATTCAGCACTACCAGGCCGAATGAAGAAGGAAGTGTCTCTGACTTTCAAGTTTAACAATATATACTTTATAAATATGAATAAGCACTAGGCGTGTTATAGGTGTAATCGTAGAGTTTAGTCCAATCAGCATTAGTATCTTCTTAGTAGCAAGGGAACAGTTAAAGTGGTCGTAAACCCTTACAGATCACTTTTACCTACAGGTAAGCCTAGATTAAGGCTTGCCTGTAGGTGCAAGAAATATCTCCTAAACCTACACGGTTTAGGAGATATTTCCAAAAGACAGGCACCGATGTCTACGGCGCATGCGCCATAGACAACGACGCGCAGGCGCACTGAGCGTGCCCTTTCTAACGGCAATCATGCCGTTAGTGGCAGCACTAGCGCGCATGCGCAGGAGTGACGTCATCACGGCTCCGGCCAATCACAGCGCTGGAGCCGTGATACCCAGAAAGAAGATGGACGCTTCGTAGGAGAAGGGACAGCGGTGATATCACAGGCTCCCTTGTCAGGTAAGTGACACATAATGGGCTACTATGCGATGCATAGTAGCCCATTATGCTTTACCTTTGCAGGTAAACAAAGAGGAAGTAAACTCATCAGGGTTTACTTCCTCTTTAAATGGGTGGTTACATGTGACTGAGCAAAAAGGGAGTAAACTGTTGCTTCTTATCTGGCGTTGAAGGTTGTCATAGACTGAAAACTCTGTGTCTAAGAAGAAGCAAGAAAGTGTATTACAAATTCCTAAAGTTATAGTCTCATATATATATCAATAAACTCATTACCAGACCCCTATAATTCTACTCATTGCGTACTCTGCCTCTCAACCCCAATAACAGTCTCTGCCCCTCTTGGCCAATCACCCCCCTGCCCCAGGGGACATGTATCTATGCTAAAAGTTTTTTTAAAAACGGCCGTTTTTTTTGGGAGCAGTGATTTTAATGATGCTTAAAGTGAAAAAAAAGTGAAATATTCCTTTAAATATCGTACCTGGGGGGTATCTATAGAATACCTGTAAAGAGGCGCGTATTTCTTGTGTTTAGAACAGTCCCTGCACAAAATGAAATTTTTAAAGGAATAAAAGTCATTTAAAACTGCTTGCGGCTGTAATGTAAAGTCGGGTCCCGGCAATATGGATGAAAATCAGTGAGACAAACGGCATGGGTAACCCCCCCCCCCAGTCCATTACCAGGCCCTTTGGGTCTTGTATGGATATTAAGGGGAACCCCGCACCCACATTAAAAAAAGGAAAGGCGTGGGGCCCCCAGGCCCTATATACTCTGAACAGCAGTATACAGGCGGTGCAAACAAGACAGGGACTGTAGGTTTGTTGTTAAGTAGAATCTGTTTGTAATTTTGAACTGGTACATTTTTAAAGTGTAGCTCCAGCCAAAAAAATCTATTTTTAAGCTTTTTGGAAAACATAGGGAAGGGTTATCACCCCTGTAACATTTGTTTTGCTGTCTGTGCACCTCTTCAGAAGATTTCACCTCACTTTCTGTCCCAATGACACATATTTTTTGAAAATTTGGGGTTTTTAGTGAAACAAGGATTAGTGATTAAGCATCAGTGAAGAGGAGATACGTTTTTCCCATATTAACTCTTACAGGAGAGAATTTCCCTTCCTAGGGGTAGATTTCATCTCACTTCCTGTTGTCTCCATCCGTTTGCAAGTAGGAGTCGTTTGAAAGTTGGATGTTTGGAAGTAGGGGCCTGCCCTATATACTTTGCAGAAATTGGGGCCTTAGGTGTTGGTGTTGCCACAACACTGTAAGCCCTCACAGTTACTCTTGGTGGGTGCAGGAACGGGCCCTACTGTGAAATATTAGATCGAGAATTGTAATTACATGCCATTGTTGAACAGTGGTAGAAAAATTGGGCCTTTGGTGGTGTTGCTGGTGCCACAACATTGTAAGTCCTCACAGTTACTCTTGGTGGGCGCTGAAACGGCCCTGCTGTGAAATATTATATTAAGAATTGTAATTACATGCACCTGTTGAACAGGGGCAGAAAAACTGGGCCTTTGGTGGTGGTGCTGGTGCCACAACACTGTAAGTCCTCACAGTTACTCTTTGTGGGCGCAGGAATGGGCCCTGCTGTGAAATATTTGATCAAGAATTGTAATTACATGTCCCTGTTAAACAGGGGCAGAAAAATTGGGCCATAGGCACTGCTGCCACAACACTGAAACCCCTCACAGATGCTATAGTTGGAGCGCAGGAATGAGCCCTGCTGCAAAGTATTGCATCAAAAATTGTAATTATACGCCTCTGTTAAACAGGGGCTGAAAAACTGGGCCTTGGGCACTGGTGCTGGTGCCACAACACTGCAACCCCTCACAGATACTATAGTTGGAGCACAGGAATGAGCCCTGCTGCAAAGTATTGCATCAAAAATTGTAATTACACGCCCCTGTTAAACAGGGGCAGAAAAATTGGGCCTTGGCCACTGGTGGCGGTGCCCAGAACCAAAAATGTTCTTACAAGCTATCAGCATGAAAATTGAGGAGGAAGAGGACTGTCACTCAGCATAACAGGATAGTCACTCAGCATCAGCTTAGGCAGTCTTGAAGGGATCTCACATTTTTAAAAAAATCAATCGGTTACATCAGCATCAGGTGCTTGGTAGCTGGTGATCCAAGACTGGTTCATTTTTATAAAGGTCAGCCGATCGACCGATTCGGTGGACAGGCGCACCCTGTGATCAGTTACAAAGCCTCCAGCAGCACTAAATGTGCGTTCTGAAAGAACGCTGGATGCAGGACAGGCCAGTAGCTCAATTGCATACTGTGCAAGCTCTGGCCAGTGATCCATCCTCAAGACCCAGTAACCCAGAGGATTTTCGGTGTGAAAGGTGTCCAAGTCTGATCTTGCCCCTAGGTAATCCTGTACCATGTAAATCAGATGCTGGCGATGGTTGCTGGATTCGATCAGACCTTGGGGCTGCGGACTAAAAAATTGTCTGAACGCATCGGTCAGACGGCCACCTTCTCCACCGCTCCTTCTGTGACTGATCGAAGCCTAAGCAACACGTCCAGGAGGACCAGGAAATTGTAACCTCCCAGGCTCTGGAAACATGTTGCACAAACCTTTCTGCAAGGCCTTTCGAAGATGCTTCATCCTCTGCTCCCTCTGCAATGGCAAGATAAGGTCTGCCACCTTACCCTTGTAACGTGGATCAAGGAGGGTTGCCAGCCAGTAATGATCCCTCCCCTTGATACCACGAATAAAAAGATCCTTTCACAGGCTTTGCAGGATCAGGGAGGCGATGCAGCGTAGGTTTGCTGAGGCATTCAGTCCAGAGTCCTCTGGGTCACTAAGGACGACATGATCCGCAGCCACCTCCTCCCAGCCACATACAAGTCCATGGGTTTCTTCGGACTGTAAATGATCCCTTGAAGACTGTTGCTGATGGTGAGTGCCAGGCTCCACCTCCATGCTGACACAATCCTCCTCCTTGTCCTTTTCCTGTGTAATCGGCGGGCACGCAGGAACACTGTCTGGATAAAGGGGGCCTTGAGAGGTAAGGAAATCCTCCTCTTCCTCCCTCTGTTCTTCCTCAAGTGCCCTGTCCATTATTCCACGCAGTGTGTGCTCCAACAGGTGGACAAGAGGGACAGTGTCACTGATACATGCACTGTCACTGCTCACCATCCTCGTGGCCTCCTCAAATGGTGACAGGACAGTGCATGCATCCCTGATCATAGCCCACTGGCGTGGGGAAAAAAAAACAAGCTCCCCTGACCCTGTCCTGGTGCCATAGTCGCATAGGTACTCATTGGTGGCCCTCTGCTGCATGTGCAGCCGCTGCATCAAGGCCAACGTTGAGTTCCTGGTGGGCTTGTCACAGATTAGGCGGTTCTTGGGCAGGTTAAATTCCTTTTGGAGGTCAGCCAGCCGAGCACTGGCATTATATGACCTGCGGAAATGCACACAGACTTTCCTGGCCTGTCTCAGGACATCCTATAAGCCTGGGTACCTGCCCAAGAACCGCTGCACCACCAAGTTAGGGACATGAGCCAAACAGGGCACGTGGGTCAGTTGTCCCTGTCGGAGGACGGAGGGGAGGTTGGTGCCATTGTCGCAAACCACCATACCTGGCTTAAGCTGGCATGGCGTCAACCACCTCTGAACCTGCCCCTGCAAAGCTGACAGAATCTCTGCCCCAGTCAGACTCCTGTCCCCCAAGCACACCAGCTCAAGCACCGCATGGCATCTTTTTCCCTGCGTGCTTGCGTAGCCCCTTGAACGCCTACGGAGCACCGCTGGTTGCAAGGACAAATCAGCACAGGTAGAGGCCATGGAGGAAGAAGAAGAGGAGGGGAGAGGTGTGGCAGAATCACCACTAGTAGAATTTTGGAGGCATGGTTGCGGAACAGTCTCCAACACTACTGCACCTTGTCCTGCATCCTTCCTAGCTGCCAGAAGAGTCACCCAGTGCGCGGTGAAAGATAGGCAACGTCCCTGTCCATGCCTGCTGGACCAAGAGTCAGCGGTAATATGCACATTACCGCTGACCGCCCTGTCCAGCGAGGCCAAGACATTGCCTTCCACATGCTGGTAGAGAGCCGGAATCGCCTTCTGTGGGAAAAAGTGGCGTTTAGGAACCTGCCACTGAGGAACCGCACATTCCACAAACTCATGGAAGGGGTCAGAGTCTACCAACTGAAAAGGCAGCAGTTGAAGTGATAGCAATGTGGATGGCTGGGAGCGAACTTCTTTCGGCGGTGCAGCAGCTGGGGCAGGGGAATTTGCCTGGTACAATCTGACGTTGGTGTACCGATAGCAGATTGCCCGTAAGTACTTGGCGGAGAGCACACCCCATTAAAGGGTAGGTGTGACTGTCAATGGGAGGGCCATACAAAGGCATTGTTAAATACCATGAGTGCATTATGCACAGGGTTCAGAAGTACACTACATACAGAGTACAGCATTCAGGAATGTGATACAAACAGGGTGCAGAAGTTTGCTATGTACAGGGTGCAGGGCTCAGAAGTTTGCTATGTACAGGGTGCAGGGCTCAGAAGTTTGCTATGTACAGGGTGCAAGGATCGCTATGTACAGCCAGGGTGCAAGGATTGCTATGTACAGGGTGCAAGTATCGTTATGTACAGGGTGCAAGGATCGCTATGTACAGGGTGCAAGTATCGCTATGTACAGGGTGCAAGGATCGCTATGTACAGGGTGCAAGGATTGCTATGTACAGGGTACAAGGATTGCTATGTACAGCCAGGGTGCAAGGATTGTATATGTACAGGGTGCAAGGATCACTATGTACAGGGTGCAATGATCGCTATGTACAGGGTGCAAGGATCGCTATGTACAGCCAGGGTGAAAGGATCACTATATGTACAGTCAAGGTGCAATGATCGCTATGTACAGGGTGCAAGGATCGCTATGTACAGCCAGGGTGCAAGGATCACTATATGTACAGCCAGGGTGCATTGATCGCTATGTACAGGGTGCAAGGATCGCTATGTACAGCCAGGGTGCAAGGATCACTATACGTACAGCCAGGGTGCATTGATCGCTATGTACAGGGTGCAAGGATGGCTATGTACAGGGTGAAAGGATCGCTATGTACAGGATGCAAGGATTGCTATGTACAGGGTGCAAGGATCACTATGTACAGGGCGCAATGATCACTATTTACAGAGTGCAAGGATCGCTATGTACAGGGTGCAAGGATCACTATGTACAGGGTGCAAGGATCGCTATGTACAGGGTGCAAGGATCGCTATGTACAGGGTGCAAGGATTGCTATGTACAGGGTGCAAGGATCGCTATGTACAGGGTGCAAGGATCGCTATGTACAGGGTGCAAGGATCGCTATGTAGAGGGTGCAAGGATCGCTATGCACTGGGTGCAAAGATCGCTATGTACAGGGTGCAAGGCTCAAGAGTTCTCTATGTATAAGGTGCAAAGTTAAGTACCGCTTGCTTCACAGGACAGAAAAGAGGACATACGAGTGTACAGAAAGGCTGCTGCCAAAGAGCAGCTTCAACTTACAGAGGGTCAGGTGTGCAGTCTGCACACATGTCCCTGGGTTGTAGAAGGAGCCGCCGCTGGTCGGGATAGTGGAGCCGCTGCAGGCCGGGATAGTGGAGCCGCCGTTGGCTGGGATAGTGGAGCCGCCGCTGGCCAGGATAGAGGAGCCGCTGCAAGGATGGTAGAGCTGCCGTGCACATCATCCCCCCCGCCCCTCCCCCTTTCATAGAGATACTGCTGGGCAGGGAGGACTGTGCACACCGCCGGGGCGCTGTCACCTGTTCTGTGTGAAAGTGAAAGCAGTAAGCGTGAGTAAGGGCTATCACCGGAGGTGGACACCGGGCAAAAAAAAGCTCTGGTGTCACCCCTCTGATGGGTGCCGCACCCCCATAGCAACAACACTGCTGCAGCTGCCTGCCTGCCTGCCTGCCTGTGGTATTAATAGGATCAGAACAACAGCAATTGTCCTCAGGTAGCTTTAGGTGCACACTGTGCAGAGGACACAGTACACTAACTGTAAATACTGCAGCTCTCTGCCTGTGGTATTAATAGGATCAGAACAACAGCAATTGTCTTCAGGTAGCTTTAGGTGCACACTGTGCAGAGGACGCAGTACACTAACTGTAAATACTGTAGCTGCCTGCCTGTGGTACTAATAGGATCAGAAGAACACCATCAATTTTCTTCAGGTAGCTTTAGGTGCACACTGTGCCGAGGAGACAGCACACTAACTGTAAATACTGTAGCTGCCTGCCTGTGGTATTAATAGGATCAGAACAACAGCAATTGTCTTCAGGTAGCTTTAGGTGCACACTGTGCAGAGGACGCAGTACACTAACTGTAAATACTTTAGCTGCCTGCCTGTGGTACTAATAGGATCAGAAGAACACCATCAATTTTCTTCAGGTAGCTTTAGGTGCACACTGTGCAGAGGACACAGTACACTAACTGTAAATTATTGTAGCTGCCTGCCTGTGGTATTAATAGGATCAGAGCAACAGCAATTGTCTTCAGGTAGATTTAGGTGCACACTGTGCAGAGGACACAGTACACTAACTGTAAATACTGCAGCTGCCTGCCTGTGGTATTAATAGGATCAGAGCAACAGCAATTGTCTTCAGGTAGCTTTAGGTGCACACTGTGCAGAGGACACAGTACACTAACTGTAAATACTGCAGCTGTCTGCCTGTGGTATTAATAGGATCAGAACAACAGCAATTGTCTTCAGGTAGCTTTAGGTGCACACTGTGCAGAGGACACAGTACACTAACTGTAAATACTGTAGCTGCCTGCCTGTGGTATTAATAGGATCAGAACAACAGCAATTGTCTTCAAGCAGCTTTAGGTGCACAGTGTGCAAAGGACACAGTACACTAACTGTAAATACTGCAGCTGCCTGCCTGTGGTACAAATAGGATCAGAAGAACACCAGCAATTTTCTTCAGGTAGCTTTAGGTGCACACTGTGCAGAGGACACAGTACACTAACTGTAAATACTGTAGCTGGCTGCCTGTGGTACTAGTAGGATCAGAAGAACACCACCAATTTTTTTCAGGTAGCTTTAGGTGCAGACTGTGCAGAGGACACAGTTCTGTAGTTCTGTGTCCATAAAAAGCTATGGGGCCTTTTCAGATGGGGACTACATAGCCCAGAATCCTTTGCAGCTGCTGCTGCTAAAGTCCTTCTCATTGGCCCCCCTGTAATTGTTCCTGTAATTGGATGTCCTCCTCCTGCTAATATGGACACGGGAGGATACAGAGTGAGCAGCCCTGTGTGTCTGTGTAAGGAGAAAAAAGGGAGGTGGGAAAATCCCCCTCAGATGCTGAAACCACTTTCTCCCTCACAGAACGATCTCGGCCTGCTCAGCCTTGCTGCGGGATATGCAGGGCACCTGCTACACATACAAATTGAAAGTATTTAGGTTTGAACTCATATTATATGGTTTTGGTTGCACACAGTGGCAGCTGGTCCATAAGGGGAGCAGGGGTATGCCCCCCCCCCCAAGTTTTACCAAATAAGAAAGCTAATCATAGAACAATTTATTTTTAAATAAATGAAAATATGACTAACATTTTTTAACATCTCAAAGTTAAAAAATGTTAGTCACATTATCATTTATTTAAAAATAAATCATTCTATGTGTGTGCAGTGTGTGGGGCACCGGACTAATGGCTGTCTATAAGGTCCATCAATTTTTGACAAGCATGTGATTAGAGCCTGGGGCTCTAATTGGTTTGTCTTAGGTTCTCCTCGGGGTGCAAAGTACTGTGCCCCCAACCCTCCCACTTTAGATTTTTTCCTCCCCATATGTAATATTATCCATTTGGAGTAGGGAAATCTAGGTAAGCCCAAAATGAACTATTCCACCTCTGTTTTTATATATAAAAATAGGTTTTACTTTTGTGAGTGACCACAAGATGACAGGCTGGGCATACATACAGTATAGTATTTTTGCTATTATAGATATGTATGAATGTGAGTTAGGGACCTTAGATTGTAAGCTCCTTGAGGGTGTAGGGACTGATGTGAATGTATAATGTATATGTAAAAAAAGCGCTGCGTAAATTGATGGCGCTATATAAGTACCTGAAATAAATAAATAAATATACCTTGATGTTGCTGGATACCATGGGGTACTTCTCATATGGGCCGGTAAGCGTATCTAGCCAACAGCAACTATCTCTGTCACCTAGTTGGGTCCTGCCCCAGATGATCTAGGGGTAAGATTTTTAGTATTATCAGAATTGTATGTATATTTGATGTCACATAGGTGGGGTAATTTATGTAAAGACTGTTTGTGTATATGGCTAATTCTTGTGGCAAATTTTTGTTATCCATCGTATTTTTTAATTACCATAATTGGATATATAAATCCTTATTGGTCCTGATGAAGTGGTGAATCCACAAAACACGTAGACCCCTCCTAAGGTAATACATCAAGACTGCGATGAATTTCTTTGTAACAATATTTTCATATGTTTTCTACAATGTTATACTAAAATTTTTATCTATATAGGATAAAATTGTATTTTTTTTTTGTATATGTTGGATTCTATTATACTCAGTGGTCACTAGGGGGGTATTTACTAAAACTGGTGCACACAGAATCTGATGTAGGTGTGCATAGTAACCAATGAGCTTCTAGGTTTTATTTTCAAAGCTTAATTGAACAATGTAGAAGAATGAAAGTGGAACTGGAACGAGAAGTTTGATATACTGTGTGAAACGTTAACTTTGGTCCTGTATCAAAAAAAAAATAAAAAAAAATAAATAAATATATATATTTATGTATTTGTGTCACTTACTACTGACCCCTCAGCTCTACATCATCTACTACTCCCAACCTCTGAACTCTGTGTCACTTACACCTGACCCCTGAACTTTGCGTCACCTACTACTGAACCCCGGTACTCTGTGTCCCTTTAAGTCACAGCCAGTATTTAGCACAATGAAAATCACACCCAATTTAGCTGTGGCGTTCAGCGCCACACTTTTTCTCAACTGTGGGGGCCCGATCTTGCACACAGGCCCACTGCTTTCAGAAAATGCCCCTGACCTGAGATCATCATTGCGTATCTATTCTAGATGCTTGTATGTGACATCACATACAAGCACGTGGGCTGGATGTGAGAGGTGGATTAGCAGGATGAGTGTGCCAGGACAGGTAGATGTGTCTCATATCTGCTTCCTTTCAGCACTCTGCATATCACGCATATCATAGATGAGAAGAGGGTACAGCAGTGAAGCAGATGAGTAGGAGGGTACATCAGTGAAGCAGATGAGTAGGAGGGTACAGTGGTGGGGCAGATGAGCAGGGGGGTTTAGCGATGAGACAGAAGAGCAGGAGGGTATGATGGTGGGGCAGATGTGCAAGGGGTACAGTAGTGCAAGAGATGAGAAGGGGGTTCAGCGGTGGGACAGAAGAATAAGGGGTTTACAGTGATGGGGGCAAATGAGCAGGAGGTTACAGTAATAGGACAGGGGAGCAGGAGGGGAGGGTTCAGTGATGGGCCAGGGGCTTACACTGGTGGGGCAGAAAAGCAAAGGGGTACAGAGGTGGGGCAGTTGTGCAAGGGGGTACAGTGGAAGGGCAGAGGAGAAAGGAGGTAAATTGGTGGGACAGATGAGCAGGGGGTTACAGTGGTGAGACAGATGTGCAGGGGATAAAGTGGTGGGGCAGATGAGAAAGGGGGTTACACTGGAGGGGCAGAAAAGCAGAGGGTTACAGAGGTGGGGCAGTTGTGCAGGGGGGTACAGTGGAAGGGTAGAGGAGGAGGTACATTGGTGGGACAGATGAGCAGGGGGTTACAGTGTTGAGACAGATGTGCAAAAACCGTTATTGCCTGGTGATTTCCTGTTTGTAAGACCGCTGGCTGCTATCCCTCCAGTAAGCTCAGCCAGCGGTCTGACACACCCCCTTGTAGTCCTTTGAAAGCGAGCAGGGAGTTCTATTTCTGTCTGGCTTGCTGTAGTGGGCAGAGGGGTCTTACAGCCCCTGGTTTGTACTGCCCATAGAGGTGGTGTCCTCCTCCTCTGTTCCTTCCTGGTCTGCCAGCACGGCCCCCGTCCTCCTTGCTGCGACCGCCCACCCACCATCCCGCCATCTGTCTCCAGTGTGGGGAGAGTTACAGATCATTGGGGTGACAGAGCGCATTTCAGGCTGACAGGTCTGTAAGTGAGAACACCGCTCGTGGTACAGCCCTGCCTCCCTGCACATTGGAACAGTGCGCTCTGCGCTGTCTATCACAATTCCAGTGCAGGGAGGTGGGGCTGTACGAGGATCGATGTTCTCACATATAGACCTATCAGCCCGAGATGCGTTCTGTTATCCCAATGATCTGTAACTATCCCCGATCTGGGGATGATGGGCACTGATAAGACACTGCTGACACTGCACTGATGGGCATTGATAAGACACTGGTGTCACCGCACTGATGGGCACTGATAATCTGCACTGCTGTCACCGCACTGATGGTCACTGATAAGGCACTGGTGTCACCGCACTGATGGGCACTGATAAGGCACCAGTGTCACCGCACTGATGGGCACTGATAAGACACTAGTGTCACCACACTGATGGGCAGTGATAAGGCACTGGTGTCACTGCACTGATGGGCACTGGTGACACCTCACTGATAGGCACTAATAATCTGCACTCGTGGTCCCTGACATTCAGCACTGGTGGGGGTCCCTAACATTTGGCTCTGGTGGTCCCTGACATTCGGCTCTGGTGGTCCCTGGCATTTGGCTCTGGTGGTGGTCCCTGACATTGGCTCCAGTGGTCCCTGACATTTGGCTCTGGTGGTCCCTGACATTCAGCTCTGATGGTCCCTGACATTTGGCTCTGGTGGTCCATGACATTAAGCACTGGTGGTCCCTGACAAACGGCACTGGTGGTCCCTCACATTTGTCACTGGTGGTCCCTGATATTTGGCACTGGTGGTGGTCCCTGACATACGGCACTGGTGGTCCCTGACATGCAGCACTGGTGGTCAGGGCCGGACTGGGAATAAAAACCAGCCCTGGAAATAATTTCATACCAGTCCCATAGCATTTTTATACCAGCCCAACCGCATAACGTCATTATTTTCTTGTTCACAAAAGGGAAAACAATGCATTTTAAAGTTTAAATAGTAAACCCTGCGCCACTAATAGTGATTTTTGTAAGAAAAGTAAAATTTATTGCTGCTCCTCTCAAAAGAGTGGTGTGCTCCTATTGAAAAGTGTTAAATCCAGGGGGCGCTAAGTGTAAAAAAAATATATATATTGCGTGCCAGCTGATCAATCTAGATATACCAGCCCGCTAGGATTCATGTGTCTATGTAAATATTCCCAAAATATATATATATAAAACACAAAAATTGAAAAAGAATTACAGGAAGAATTCCGCAGCAAAACATACATATAATAAACTATAGACTCAAATTGAGCCAATGTGTTAGACCAATTGTGAATTAAATACCTATACAACAAATATAATGAATGTGAATAGTAATTTCAAAATTGTGTGAACACAATTAATAATGTGAATAAAAAACACATAACAGTCCACAACACCATATAAATGTGAAACAACACGAAATTCCTTCTTCCGATTAGAACAGTGTTTTCCAATATAGAATTGAATCCTCCACCAGGCTAGAAGTTCTACATTCACCAAAAGTGGAATAGATATGAGATCTGCTTACCAGATCTATTTGACCTCTTTCCTCGGAAAGATAGTCAAATAGCGCTTGTGCAGGATAGTGCCTGCTCACATGGATGGGATGGATATAATAGAGACCCTCTTCCTCAATGGCACAGGCAGGATGTACAAGGAAAACAAGGGAACATCCATAGCATAATACTGTCTTGTTTATTGATAAAATCCAATCATAAAAAAAGGTGGCCAAATGGCCTCCTACATTTAAAAGTGCCTACCCAGCACTGGGGCTGCTGGCTTGTCAGAAATGTGCTGTGTGTAGTAGTCTCAGCTCCACCTCCGTGGATAGCGTGTGTTCCACCGGCTTAGATCGACAACCAGCCAGACCGGATATTGCGTAGGCAAAGGAAAAAACGTGACCAGGTACCGCCTCAACGTACGTTTCGTTGTTTACGTCTTCAGGAAGCTTACCTGGTCACTATTGGGCACGTTCTTTTGTAGTGGAAACAATTTGTATGTAGAGCTTAGTGCGCAGCCACAGTCTTGGTTAGGGAACATTACCAAATATGTTCTTCAATACATCGGCAGATATAAAACCAAAAACAGTGTGGGTTGTTGAAAAAAATACATACCCTTAACCACACATATACAGCTGATATTTAAAATTGAACAATAAATTGTCACAATAGGTTATCTGACACACGTCGTCTGGAAAAAAATAATGAATAATTGTGGATTGAAAGCAACTATTATTTTAGAGAGAGTTATATTAATTATGAAAAATATATGGAGGGAGTTATTAAATAAATCAATTAAATAAAAAAATCTCCATGTGTGAATGTGTCCATAAATAAATCAAATAAACAAATAGTGCATAGTGATGAAGTCCTTAAATCAGGTAAATTTCTTCTTGGATATCTAAGAATATCTTCCACCACACCACTTGTGATTGTGCTCCACTCCCTGTTGAAAACGCACTCACCAGAAAAATATGCCCTGCACTCTCATGCGCGGCAAACAAGCTGTTAGAGAACCACCAGGGCTTTAATCAGAGCTCAGCTCACAGCAGCATTCAGTAAGGGAGGAACTTCCCATCAGTAAGCATGAAACGATAAAAAGCTTCCAATAGTGTGATATTGCAAACCATTTATTTTAAAACCAAATATTGCACTCACATGTGTCATATGTGACATAATAAAAGAGCATTGACAAGAGTATGGGTAGGTAGTCACCAAGCCTAGAGCCGTATGCTGCAGTCAGGCAGACCCGGAATGCTCAGCGCTGTAAACCTCCTCGCTGTCTCTCTCACCTCTCCCGTTTGTGACACCGCAACAGACTTATGCCCCGTACACACGGTTGGACATTGATCGGACATTCAGACAACAAAATCCATGGATTTTTTCCGACGGATGTTGGCTCAAACTTGTCTTGCATACACACGGTCACACAAAGTTGTCGGAAAATCCGATCATTCTGAACACGGTGACGTAAAACACGTACATCGGGACTATAAACGGGGCAGTAGCCAATAGCTTTCGTCTCTTAATTTATTCTGAGCATGCGTGGCACTTTGTGCGTCGGATTTGTGTACACATGATCGGAATTTCCGACAACGTATTTTGTTGTCGGAAAATTTTATAGCAAGCTCTCAAACGTTGTGTGTCAGAAATTCCGATGGAAAATATGTGATGGAGCCCACACACGGTCGGAATTTCCGACAACAAGGTCCTATCACACATTTTCCGTCGGAAAATCCGACCGTGTGTACGGGGCATTAGAGTCTCATCATTGGTTGCCGTACAGCCACGCCCCCGACATGTTTCGTCATTGCGACTTACTCATGGGGTTGGCTGTACGCCACTGCAACCCTCCACTTTGTACCTCTCCATTCAAATATTGAAACCAGATAAATCATAAGAAATTCAGGTGGTACATCAATGGCTTACATAAGAAGTACACAAAGCAGGGACAATATTACATTCTATTATAATAAAGAACAAAATAAAACTACGTGCTTAGGCAATTTAACTATGATTTAGTCACCCTAAACCTGGATAAGGGTAAATGCGATCTAATATATTGCACATCTTAATGGCTGTATAAAATGATAGATATAAAAAAGAGCATACTAGATAAATTTAATAAAATATACAAAAACATTAGAAAGTATACACAAAATATGAATAAAGAATATATCTAAAAAGTATATATATAATAAAAATGGGCCCAGTGGTTGGAGTCAATAAGGAGCCTAATAAGTATAATATTAGTGAATTACAGGACACTTATGCCCCGTACACACGGTGGACATTGATCGGACATTCCGACAACAGAATCGTAGGATTTTTTCCGACGGATGTTGGCTCAAACTTGCCTTGCATACACACGGTCACACAAAGTTGGCGGAAAATCCGATTATTCTGAACGCGGTGACGTAAAACACGTACGTCGGGACTATAAACGGGGCAATAGCCAATAGCTTTCATCTCTTTATTTATTCTGAGCATGCGTGGCACTTTGTGCGTCGGATTTGTGTACACACGATCGGAAATTCCGACAACGGATTTTGTTGTCGGAAAATTTTATAGCAAGCTCTCAAACTTTGTGTGTCGGAAAATCCGATGGAAAATGTGTGATGGAGCCTACACACGGTCGGAATTTCCCACAACAAGGTCCTATCACACATTTTCCGTCGGAAAATCCGACCGTGTGTACGGGGCATAAATCTAAAGGTTACTAATAAAACAATTGAGGTCTAACTCAATGTTTAACCCTTTCGGATAGAGGCTTTTTAAAAGGAAGATCCATTTTGTTTCTCTTTGGGACAAGTCCCTAATCCGATTGCAACCCCTCCATGCTGGAAAAACCTGGTCAATCCCACAGAATTGCAGAAGAGATGGATCCTGGTTATGCTTTTCCCTAAAACGTAACGAAACACTATGAAACTTATAACCGTTCCTTATATTCGCCAAATGCTCAGCTATCCTTACCCTCAAAAGTCGCTTAGTTCTTCCTACATAATATAACCCACAAGAGCACCACATCAGGTAAACCACGTAAGAAGAATTACACGTAATGAATTTGTCAATCTCAAATACTTTATGGTCTGTATATATATAGAATATATATATATATAGATCTCTTATCTATTCCACTTTTGGTGAATGTAGAACTTCTAGCCTGGTGGAGGATTCAATTCTATGTTGGAAAACACTGTTCTAATTGGAAGACGGAATTTCGTGTTGTTTTTCACATTTATATGGTGTTGTGGACTGTTATGTGTTTTTTATTCACATTATTAATTGTGTTTACACAATTTTGAAATTACTATTCACATTCATTATATTTGTTGTATAGGTATTTATTTCACAATTGGTCTAACACATTGACTCAATTTAAGTCTATAGTTTATCACATGTATGTTTTGCTGCGGAATTCTTCCTGTAATTCTTTTTCAATTTTTGTGTTTTATATTTATATTTTTGGGGAATATTTATATAGACACATGAATCCTAGCGGGCTGGTATATATAGATTGATCAGCTGGCATGCAATATATATATATATATTTTTCACTTAGTGCCCCTGGATTTAACACATGCATTTTTAAAGCACGTTTGAAGAGTGTATTATATATAGATAAGAGAGACATGGCATTTACAAACAGCACCAATTTTTTTCTGGCAAAAATCATGGCATTTACTGGCACATTTTTTTCTGACACTGCAAAGCACAGAGTTCCCCCGTATATCAGGAGGATTCCCCTTCACAGTGCAAGGGAACTCTGACATAAAGGGGAGCATTGCAGATCATGATCTAAGCTGGAACTCTGATATAAAAGGGGGGCACTGGTGACCAGAGACCCCACTTATATCAGAGTCCACTGCATTCCCCCTTACATCAGAGTTCTCACTTACATTAGGGTCTGCAGCATTGCCCTTTACATCAGAGTTCCCCCTTGCACTGTAAGGTGGAATCTTGCAGACTATGATATAAAGGGGAACTCTGGGAATGTGGGGAGGACTCTGGTGATCAGAGACCACCTTCCGCAGAAAGAAAACACTAAGGTAAGGGGGTTTACTGATATAAGGGGGAAACCTTTATATCAGTGCCCCCTTACAATATTGTATTGACCCCCCCCCCCCCCTCTCAGGCTGGCCTGGCAGCGCTGTCACTGACTTCCTCTCAGGTGCACCATGCAGGGCTCAGTCAGTCGGCTCCAGCTTAGTGGCTCCAGATGAGACCTCACTGAGCGCTTTACTTTTAAAAATGGCACCGCTCGGCGCCATCGTGTCACTGTGCATGCGCCCGCCTTTCCGAAAATTGCAGAGCGCATACAGGCTTTCCCGAGCATGGCTAGCTTCGGAACAGCTGGCGCCTGCGCAGTTGCATGTCGGCCGGCCCTGCAGCCATATTTTTTTCAGGCGCCGCTGCCCTCACAGCGGCCCCAGGGGCAGCCAGGCAGCCAGCCCACCGGGAGATTTCCCGGTATTCCGGTAGGCCAGTCTGGCCCTGCTGGTGGTCCCTGACATTTGGCACTGGTGGTCCCTGTTATTTGGCACTGGTGGTGGTCCCTGAAATTAGGCACTGGTGGTGGTCCCTGGCATTTGGCTCTGGTGGTCCCTGACATTTGGTTCTGGTGGTCCCTGAAATTTGGCTCTGGTGGTCCCTGAAATTTGGCAATGATGGTCCCTGACATTTGGCTCTGGTGGTCCCTGACATTCGGCACTGGTGGTCCCTGACATTTGGCTCTGGTGGTCCCTGACAGGTTGGACTGGTTTGAATTTATATTAAAATGCTTTCTATTTATAAGGCTGTAACCTATCATACCGTGTGTTACTGAGTAGTTTGGCTTGCTGACTGCAGAATGAGGGGTGTGATGTATGTTGAAGTGGGCGAGTTCACGTTTACATGTACAAGCCTAGTGTACCTCCCACATTCACTCCCATCCCAAGGATTCATGGGAAATGTAGGCTGATTACAATTAGAGAGAGAGACAAAATGATGCATTTTTTGAATCACAGAGCTGACTTTCTGAAAATTAAATCAGACATATCTCCTAAATGGTTCAGATACATATATTCATAGTAATATCATTCAGGGTTGAAAAAGAGATTGGAAAAATTAAGCCATGGGTCCAATTTTTTTGTTATAAAAATGATTAGTGTTCTGTAGTGCGTGGAATATTTTTTCCATAAAATTGATATAGTTAATTCTGGTTTTTAAGTGTGTTAATGGAACAGATGAGTATTTTTCAGTGGAATGCTATCAACCAGTGTATTGCTACACATATTGTGTGGATCAGTCTCATATTATAGGATGTGAGTCCAGTGATAGGGGAAAATACCGTATATACTCGAGTATAAGTCGACCTGAATATAAGCCGAGGCACCTAATTTTACCGCAAAAAACTGGGAAAACGTATTGACTCGAGTATAAGCCTAGGGTGAGAAATGTGCAGCTACTGTAAGTGGAAAAGAGGGTCAACAATGCCCATTTGCAGCCTCGCTGTGCCCATTTGCATGCCTCACTGTGCCCATTTGCAGCCATAGGTCCCCCAGAACTTCAAACTTGGTAGTTAAGGGTTCCTAGATGCCCCCTAGCTGCAGCCAAAATTTGGGGTCTCTGGACCCAAATGGTCCCAAAATGACATTGCTGCAGATGGACGCAGCTGACCGACTTTGGGGCCCCGTATCTCGGGTGCCACCTAGTACTAGGAACCCCAATTTGGTGTGCAAACCCAGTGGAACTAGCACCACCATATATCCAAAGCTGAGGTTCATAGCACCAAGTGGACCCGAGATACGGGGCCCCAAAAATCGGTTTAGAAAATGTCAAGCACTTCTGCAGCAGAGAATGACATTTTCCGAACAGACTTTGGGGCCCCGTATCTCGGGGCCACTTGGTGCTAGGAACCCCAGTTGGATATGTTGTGGTGCTAGTTCCACTGGGTTTACACTCCAAATTTGGGGTTCCTAGCACCAAGTGGCCCCGAGATACGGGGCCCCAAAGTCGGTTCGGAAAATGACATTTTTTGCTGCAGAAAAGTGCTTGACTCGAGTATAAGCCGAGGGGGGCACTTTCAGCACAAAAAAATGTGCTGAAAAACTCGGCTTATACTCGAGTATATGCGGTAATAGATGTGAACAGTTAGGTTAATACTACTATCTGGGATTTTAGAAGCAAATTTTTCTAATTGCTTACAAGTATGTGTGACTTTCTCACACTTCCAAAAAAATGTATGAGAATGAACCTGCGGAGTTGCAACCTCTGAAGCATGTCTGAAGCATATCTGAGGAGTTGTGGGGAAAATGGCGTGAATTTTAACCGGAGTGTAATACCATCTTGTGAATAATTTAATTGCTGTCCCTTTAATTGCGATCGATCTGGTCAACAACTTGATGTACAATATAGTATGTAGGGCAGCGTTTCAGGGTCATGCAATGCACAGAGTGCAAGGGTCAGGAGTACTTAGCGCACAGGGTACATAATACAGAATGCAGGGGTCCAGGGTGGGTAATGCAAAAAATTCAAGAGTCGGAAGTAGGGATGACCGAACACCCCCCGGTTCGGTTCGCGGCAGAACATGCGAATGGAGCAGTGATTTTAATGATGCTTAAAGTGAAAAAATAAAAGTGAAATATTCCTTTAAATATCGCACCTGGGGGGTGACTATAGTATGCCTGTAAAGTGGTGCGTGTTTCCTGTGCTTAGAACAGTCCCTGCACAATATGACATTTTTAAAGGAATAAAAGTCATTTAAAACTGCTTGCGGCTGTAATGTAATGTCGGGTCCCGGCAATATGGATACAAATTATTGAGAAAAACGGCATGGGTAACCCCCCCCCGCCCATTACCAGGCTCTTTGGGTCTTGTATGGGTATTAAGGGGAACCCCGCACCCAAATTAAAAAAAAGAAAAGGAGTGGGGCCCCCAGGCCCTATATACTGCAGTATACAGGCAGTCCAAACAAGACAGGGACTGTAGGTGTGTCCTTAAGTTGAATCTGTTTGTAATTTGGAACATGTACATTTTGTAAGTGTAGCTTCAGCCAAAAAAATCTATTTTTAAGCTTTTTGGATAACATAGGGAAGGGTTATCACCCCTGTAACATTTGTTTTGCTGTCTGTGCCCCTGTTCAGAAGATTTCACCTCACTTTCTGTCCCAATGACAATTGGATTTTGAAAATTTGGGGTTATTAGGGAAACAAAGATTGGTGATAAAGCATCAGTGGAGACACCTTTTTCCCATATTAACTCTTACAGGAGAGAATTTCCCTTCCTTGGGGTAGATTTCCTCTCACTTCCTGTTGTCTCCCTCTGTTTGTAAGTAGGAGTCATTTGTAAGTCGGATGTTTGAAAGTAGAGGACCGATTGTGTATATACTATACGGCCTGCCCTATATGCTCTGCAGAAAAATGGGCCTTAGGTGTTGGTGGTACCAGGACACTGTAAGCCCTCACAGTTACTCTTGGTAGGCCCTGGAACGGGCCCTGCTGTGAAATATCATATCAAGAATTGTAATTACATGCCCCTGTTGAACAAGGGCAGAAAAATTGGGCCTTTGGTGGTGGTGTGGTGGTGGTGCCACAACACTGTAAGCCCTCACAGTTACTCTTGGTGGGCGCTGAAACGGTCCCTGCTGTGAAATATTATATCAAGAATTGTAATTACATGCCCCTGTTGAACAGGGGCAGAAAAATAGGGCCTTTGGTGGTGGTGTGGTGGTGGTGCCACAACACTGTAAGCCCTCACAGTTACTCTTGGTGGGCGCAGGAATGGGCCCTGCTGTGAAACATTGGATCAAAAATTGTAATTACACGCCCCTGTTAAACAGGGGCAAAAAAATTGGGTCTTAGGCAGTGGTGGTGGTGCCACAACACCGTAACCCCTCACAGATTCTGTTGTTGAGCGCAGGAACGAGCCCTGCTGTGAAATGTTACAGCAAATATTGTAATTACATGCCCCTGTTAAACAAAAAATTGGGCCTTAGGCGGTGGTGGCACAACACTGTAAAGCCTCACAGATACTCTTGTTGAGCACAGGAATGGCCCTGCTGTGAAATATTAGAGCAAATATTTTAATTACATGCCCCTGTTAAACAGGGGCAGAAATATTGGGCCTTAGGCACTGGTGGTGGTGCCACAACACTGCAACCCCTCACAGATACTCTAGTTGAGCGCAAGAACGAGCCCTGCTGTGAAATATTACAGCAAAAATTGTAATTACACACCCCTGTTAAACAGGGGCAGACAAATTGGGCCTTAGGCACTGGTGGTGGTGCCCTGAAACAAAAATGTTCTTAGAAGCTATCAACATGAACATTGAGGAGGAATAGGGTAGTCACTCAGCACAACAGTATAGTCACTCAGCATAGGCAGTCTTCAAGGGATCTCACATTCATAGAAAAATGAATCAGTTACATCAGCATCAGGTGCTTGGTAGCTGGTGATCCAAGACTGATTCATTTTTATGAAGGTGAGCCGATCAACTGAGTCTGTGGGCAGGCGCACTCTGTGATCGGTTACAAAGCCTCCAGCAGCACTGAATGTGCGTTTAGAAAGAACACTGGATACAGGACAGGCCAGTAGCTCAATTGCATATTGTGCAAGCTCTGATCCATCCTCAAGACCCAGTAACCCAGTAGATTTTTGGTTGGAAAGGTCTCCAAGTCTGATCTTGCCCCTAGGTATTCCTGCACCATGTAAATCAGATGCTGGCGATGGTTGCTGGAACCGATTAGACCTTGGGGCTGCGGACTAAAGAATTGTCCCATATTCCCAGATGGGTCCCAACAGTCCGCTTTCATTCTAGGCTGTGCAGCAGCCAATTACAGTGTCCTCTGAAACCTGAGGTGGTGGACTCTCCTCTGGTTCACAGTGGATGCAGCGCAGCCTCACCTGTGTCCACTCTCTCTCTTTCCTCTTTGGCAGCTGAGGAGAGGGAGAACAGCTGCAGTACCGACTATGTATGTGGCATTTTACTGACAGATCAATCTGTGAGGCGGTGGGCAGAAGTGCTTTAGACCAGAGATACATAAGAGATAACCATGATGGATTTATGTTTTGTCAGACCAATCTGTTATTGTTCAATGAGGAAGTAAGTGAGAAATTGAATGATGGAAGTCCAGTGAAGGTAGTTTATCTAAATTTTGCTACGGCATTACATACTGTATTCTATATTCTATAAAACATGGTCTGTTGGAGTTGATGAAAGTGTGTGTACCCTACATGGATATGAAACTAGTTACGTGAATGGGTCCAGAAAGTAGTAATAAATACTACTCTTTAAATAGTTTAAAGTTGTGAGTGGTTTTCCCCAGGGGTTATGTCTTGGAGTCAATGATGTTCAATTTGTTTATTAATGATATAGAGCAGTGGTCTCCAAACTACAGCCCGGAGGCTGGATGTGGCCTTTTGCTTGCCGTTATCTGGCTCTTGGGGCACCATTCTAGCAACTGGCATCAATGATGGGGCACCAGTTCCCCCACTGACACCATCAATGGGGCATTATTCATCTTACTGGTAACAACAGGGCATTGTTCCTCCCATTAAAACCAATGATGGGGCACTGATGCTGGGGCATTATCTACTCCCCTCTAAATCTTGAAGGACAGTAAACTGGCCATTTGCTTGGAAAGTTTGAAGACCCCTGATATAGAGGTTGAAATTAAGAGTTCAGTTTCAGTGTTTGCTGATGATACCAAAATTATGCAGAGGAAGTTATGCACTTTGGTTTCAAAAATACACATGCAAAATACACATTAGGAGGGGCTCCCCTGGGAGAATTAGCTATTGAAAAGGATCTGGGGGTGTTTGTAAATCACAGACTTATTAATAGCATGGAATGCCAAGGCACAGCCAACAAACCTAGCAAAATACTGTCATGCATTAAAAAGGGCATACATTTCAGAAATAAATCAATACCTCTCCCCCTAAGACACCTTTATCTTAAATATGCAATTTAGTTTTGGTCACCCTCCTCAGGAAAGATGTTGTTGAATTTAAAAGAGTTCAGTCAGGGCAACAAAACTAACACCGGAGAACTTCAGCTATGAGGATTGATTATACAGATTATATTTAGGCACTCTTAAGAATTGGGGTTTAAGAGGGAATATAATTATAGTGTACAAATGCTTCAAAGGTGGCTGAAGTAACTGTAATTGTGGACAAGCAGCCACAATTTGATGCCAGAAGAAAGAATATGTAAACTTAGATTGCAGGGTTCTTTGAGTGTGTCAGGCGGTCACCCCCCCCCCCCCCCCCGGTCATCAAGCCCGGAACTTACCACATCTTGGTTGCAAGCTGCCACTGGCTCTAATCACATGCTTCAAAAAAAATGTGTGAAAATAGCATAAGTATTGAAGTAAAACACAGCTAGTGCTACAAAGTAATTAATAGTGCCACCATATGATTAATGCTACAATGTGATTTACAGCCCATAGCAGATGCCAATCCACATAGTTCCTATGGAGCGGGGCTCTCCAAAAGATGCAACAAATACTCTATTCACCCAACTCTTCAAAGGGGGCAACCAAACAGCAACCGAGGAAGTAATTAGATACCAAATGGCTGCTTACCAGATGTGTTGGATCTCAGATTATAGAGATCATAGGCATATGCGGGAGGGATCCATCAACCCAGGGCGGTGTATTCATCCGATCACTCAATATTGAGAACCTCTCCTCCACAAACACTTCACCCGCTGCTGCAGTAACTTTGTTCCGTGGAACCCTTATCAGGGCAAGGTTGCTCGTGGAGCGTGTTTAGGAAAGGCAGAAAAAAGACTTAATGGCGCAGTACTCAACAAGGCTTCTTTATTCCAATTAAATGGTAATAGTAAGCAACTGACATCCAATGATAAAACGGTGTATCGATAAGAACTAGCAGCTGTGGCTCAAGCCAGCCAGCTGGTGCGTGATGACGTCAGGTCCTACAGCTCCAACTGACACGTTTCTCCATATGCGGCATCAACTGGGAAAGGAGGCTCTCAATATTGAGTGATCGAATGAATACACCGCCCTGAGTTGACAGGTCCCTCCCTCATATGCCTATGATTTCTATAACCTGAGATCCAACAGATCTGATAAGCGGCCATTTGGTCTCTATTTACTTCCTCTGTTGCTGTTTGGTTGCCGCCTTTGAAGAGTTGGGTGAATAGAGTATTTGTTACATCTTTTGGAGAGCCCCGCTCCATAGGAACTATGTAGATTGACATCTGCTATGGACTAATAATCACATTGTAGCATTAATCATATGGTGGCACTATTAATTACTTTGTAGCACTAGCTGTGTTTTATTTCAATATTTATGTGATTTTCACACATTTTTTTGTGCAATTGAATTTTGTAACACATATCTATAAGCAGAAAATTTAGGTTTTCTATTTTTGCAGCACCACTTCTTTTGTTTTTTGTCAACAAATATATCTTATTTCATACTAATATAGATATATGCACGTTTATTAGAGGGTTAGCGTGGATATTTCACCTTACACAATGTAGATCAGGGGGCCTGATGCATGGATAGGGGGAGCGGCGTCCGTGCACCCCAAATGGGCGGGCTGCCACTGGGTTCTTTACTGTTAGAGCAGTAAAAACGTGGAACTACCTCCTTCAGGGAGTGGTACTATCTGAGAGTGCTGACAACTTTAAGACACTTTTAGATGTCTTCCTCAGGAAGCAAAATATACAGGGCCATGGGAATTAGAGAATTAGAATGGGAATTGGGAGTTAGAGAATAAAAATCACACACACATACAGTTTGAACTGGATGGAGCTGTGTCTTTTTTTTAACCTTATAAACTATGTACCTCAAGATTGTTGATGAAGTAGGCATTGTGGCAGTTCAATTACAGTAATGAATACTGGCAATATATGCATTTTTCAGTCAATCAGCGATTCGATCAAGGCATTTAATTGATTGAGTGTTGAATGCTGACCTATCACACAACACCAATGGTACATTTGCTTGCATTGATCTGATTTACACTGTCAACACATCTAACAACATATCAGCACAATCTAATTGTAAAAGCTCCATCTCCTAAAGATTTATTAACAACTGTATAGTGCCAGAGCCTATCCAGATAGTTGCGTTTGAATGTGGGGTCTGACTGAAAGTGGTTCTTAAGGCAGGTTTTTTAAGGTAAAAAACTTTTATGTTCAGTAACCCCCCCCTATATAGTTATCTAAGACTGATCTCAATCCAGCCCTGTTCCCAAGAGCAGCGGCCCTCTCCCTCCTCATTGAACATGGAGGCAGCAGCGAGAGCTGTTTGTTTATGGTGGAGAATGATTGATTTGTTCAGCTGAAAATGCCAATATAGCTCTGACTGAGCCAAAATATTGGGTTACATCCCCCTTTGAGCATTTTTTGTGTCTGGAGCACAGTGGACTGCATACAGCCACAGGGCACATTAGCCACTAGGGCCCTTTAAACACGATAAACAACCACAGAGAAGACCTAATACAAACTTTGTCTGTAGATAATCTGCATGGGAAATATAGTTCCACCCACTGAGCCAGTGACAAGGAACATGTATGCTGCCCAGGTAACTGAAATTTATGACATTACACGTATCAGACTCACTAAGCTGTGAAGCTGAGGGATCAGCATAAGAAACTTGAAGAGTATAAACTATCAGTGCAGAAAAATATTCTAAACTAAAGTTGCTGCTATGGATGAAACACTCTCTTCATGCCTAAGCCTTTTTCTGTCACTTCTGACACGCTTACAAGTTAAAATCAGTATTTTTTTGCTATAAAATTACTTAGAACCCCCAAACATTATATATATTCTTTTTAGCAGAGACCCTAGAGAATAAAATGGCAATCGTTGCAATATTTTAGTCACACTGTATTTGCGCAGCTGTCTTTCAAATGCAATGTTTTTGGAAGACATACAGTAAAGTTAGCCCAATTTTTTGGATAATGTGAAAGATAATGTTATGCTGAGTAAATAGATACCCAACATGTCATCTTTAAAATTGTGCACACTCATGGAACGGCGTCAAACTATGGTACTTAAAAAAAATCTGTAGGCGACACTAATTTCTATAGGTTACCAGTCTAGAGTTACAGAGGAGGTCCTGTGCTAGAATTATTGCAATCGCTCTAACGATTGCAGCGATACCTCACATGTGTGGTTTTAACACTATTTACATTTGCGGGCGCAACTTATGTATGCGTTCGCTTCTGCACGCGAGCACGGAGGAATGGGGCGCTTGAAATTTTTTTTCTTCCTTATTTTTTTTTTTACACCAAATTTGGATCACGTTTGTTTCTGTCACAAGGAATTGACAGTACGGGGTGATGCCTGCAGCTGCAGACATCACCCTGGCGGTAAAACCCCTTGAAGCCGAAGGCTGCTAATTTGCGTTATGTCGGCATGAAGGGGTTAAGATGTCAGATCTTTTAGACTTAAAGTAGAACTAAAAGGAAAATTTTTATTTCATTTTTGATAGAGTAAGGGAGGGTTATAACTACTGTGAGGTTTTTTTTTGCTATTTGTGTCTGATTGGAGAGATTTCCCTTCACTTCCTGTCTCATAGCCCAAGCAGGAATGTGAAAGGAAATACTTCCAAGTGAGCATACCTCCCAATCGCACTGGATTCGCCAGGACCGTCCAAAGTCCCAGTAACCTGGTGGATTACAGCTGTATTTCGGAATGGAGCCCAATGCCGGAACAATTTCCGGCAATAGGCTCCAGTAACTTGCCTGGAAGGGCGCATGGGTACCAGTTTAACCCGCACCACAACTCTTGCGGGTGTCTGGGGTCCCACAGCCGTGATTGCATCCAGCTGACTCTCACACTAACTAACTGCATACAGAGCGAAGTGAAACCACCACCTCCTCCTTCCCAGCTCTGATGTTTTCATTTACACAGACAAAAGGAGGAGGCAGGGAGGAGGAGGGACACTGCTCTGGATGTGCCGTTCTGATCTATGGTCTGTAGTAAACACAATATACCTGACACTTAACAGGGGAGGGGACACAGTGACTGGGAAGGGCAGGCAACTAATATGTATGCTTGGAGTGATTTTTGGGAAGGGACTTCATAGCTGGTAATCCAGGACTGATACATTTTTATAAAAGTCAAACGGTCCACGGACAGACACGTTCTATGATCAGTAACGAAACCTCCTGCAACACTGAATGCCATTCTGAAAGCATGCTGGATGCAGGGCAACCCAACAACTCAATAGCATACTGAGCAAGTTCTGGCCAATGGTCTATTCTCATGACCCAGTAAGTCAGTGGATCGTCAGCTGGAAAACTCTCCTTCTCTGTTTTGGCCCCAAGGTAATCGTCCACCATGTGATGCAGACGCTGCCGTTGGGATGTGGAAGCTGACAGCCCTGGGCGGTGAGGACTAAAAGAATTCCGAAATGCCTTACTTAGGCGGACGCCTTCTCCAACGCTCCTCTCTTGACCAACAGAAGACTCAAAACCACGTTTTCCACGAAACTGTAACCTACTGGAGTCAGGAAAAATGTTCAATAAAATCCTCTTTAATGTGTCCTCAAGAGATTTTATCTCTTGCACGCTCTGTGGGGACGGGATATGTTCTGAGACCTTCCCCTTATAACGGTGGTCAAGGAGGGTTACCAACCAGTAATCATCCTTCTCCTTTATGCCACGTATTCTTGGGTCCTTTCGCAGGCTTTGAAGCATGAGGTTGCCCATGTGCCTCAAATTTGTCGAGGCTTGAGAAGCAGACTCCTCTGGGTCACTCAGGATGATAGCATCTGGAACTTTCTCCTCCCAGCCACGTACTACTCCCAAGGGTCCTGGGGTTGGAAAGCCATCGCTTAGAGATTGACACATGTCTTCCTCTTCTTTGAAGCCTATGAAAGTACCAGAATCCTCCTCCTCGTCTCCCTCCCCTCTCTCCTTCTGTGTGTTCTGTGACATTCCCTTCCACGTGATGGTAGAAAGATGGAAAGGCCTTATGTGAAAAGTAGTAGCGACTGGGAACCTGCCATTGTGGTACAACACATTGTGCGAATTCACGGAAGGAGGCAGAATCCACCAGGCTGAAAGGCAGAAGTTGGAGAGCCAACAGCTTTGACAAGCTTGCATTTAGATGCTGAGCATGTGGGTGGCAGGGACTGTATTTTTTTTTCTGCTGCAGCAGATGGGGCAGAGAAATTTGCCATCTACAGTTTACAGCTGGTGGTGTGCTGCTGGCAGATGTGCTGTTAGGACCTGGGACACCCTGTGCTATACCATCATCCCTGTCAGTGGAGGCGGCTGGGAGGTAATGACTCTGTATAGCAGGGGTAGACTAAAGTGGGTAAGGAGAGGAGGAGGAGGGACAGATTTGTGCTCCTTTTGTGTGGCTTTTAGGTGTTCTTGCCAATGGGCTGAGTGGTTGGATGTTAAATGCCTTGTTAAGCATGTGGTACCCAAATGGCTGGTGTTTTTTGTGCCATGTTTGATGTACCTGAGACACAGTTTGCAGATAGAAACAGTGCGATCTGCTGCAGATGTGCTGAAAAAGACCCAGACAGCTGAGCTTTGGACAGTGGGTCGGGAGATAACAGCTGTAGAATGTAATGGAATAGGGTGGCTGCTCTCTACTCTTTCTTGACGTCGGCCTCCTTGGGGTTGTGTTATGCCTCACCTTCAGTATCCTCCTCTGCTCTATCTGGCACTCAAGTCGCATCAGTGACCTCATCATCATCTCCATCTCCTCCATCATCATCATTACCACTGGAGACAACTTGGCAATACGCTGCGGCTGAGGGAACATAAATGCCATAAGTGCCGCGTCCGCGGCTCTTTAACCGTGTGATCGGCTGTGTCCAATCACAGCCGGTCACATGTAAACAGGGAGATGCCGGAAATCGTCTCTCCTCGCCTCACACTGACAGAGTGCGAGGAGAGGAGATCCGATAAGTGGCATCTCATCACAGGGGGACAGCTAAGGAAGTAATCAGGGCACTGATCATCAGTGACCTGATTACAAGATATAGATAAAGTGCCACAAGTAAATAAAATGCCATGCCCACCAATGCCAGCATACAGTGCCCACCCATGCCAGTGATCAGAGCCCACCAGTGGCAGCAATCAGTGCCCACACTGCCCACAAGTGCCACAAATCAGTGCCCATTAGCCATGCCAGTCAGTGCTGGCAATTAGTGCCGCCTATCAGTGCTGCCCGTCATTGCCCATCACTGCTGTCCATCAATGCCCATCAGGGTCGCCCATCAGTGCCACCCATCAATGCCCATCAGTGCCCATCTGTACCGCCTATCCATGCCGCCTATCCATGCCCACCAGTGCCGCCTCTCAGTGCCCGCCACTGCCGCCTATTAGTGCCCACCAGTGCCGCCTATTAGTGCTCATCTGTGCCACCTAACAGTGCCCATCAGTGCCACCTATCAGTGCTCATCAATGCCACATATCAGTGCCACCTATCAGTGCCCATAAGTGTGGCATATTAGTGCCTCCTCATCAGTGCCACCTCATCAGTGCCCATAAGTGCCGCCTCATCAGTGCCCATAAGTGCCGCCTCATCAGTGCCCATAAGTGCCGCCTCATCAATGCCCACCAGTTCAGCCTATCAGTGCCCATCAGTGCCACCTCATCAGCGCACATCAGTGAAGGCGAAAAATTACTTAGTTACAAAATTTACTGACAGAAAAAAAGTAAAAAAACTATTTTTTTTCAAAATTTTTGGTCTTTTTTTTTTTTTGTAAAAAATAAAAAACCCAGCAGTGATTACATACCACCAAAAGAAAGCTCTATTTGTGTGAAGAAAATGATAAAAAATTAGTTTGGGTACAGTGTAGTATGACCGCGCAATTGTCATTCAAAGTGCGACAGCGCTGAAAGCTGAAAAATGGCTTGGGCAGGAAGGGGGTGTTCGTGCCTGGTAGGCAAGTGGTTAATCAATGTAAAGTGCTGTTTGGTGCACTTTAATTTGAGTACTCACACTACACAGACACACTCAATAGATACACTATAATATACTGCAACATAATGCGCCAAACGTAGTGACGCACAGAACTATATGGCATTAAGCTTGCAGTAACGCACACAGAAATAAATGGCTTTAAACTTGCTGTAAAGCACAGAGATGTAAATGGCTTTAAACTTGCAGTAACGCACAAAACTATATGGTGTTAAACTGGCAGTAACGCACACAGAACTATATGGCGTTAAACTGGCAGTAACGCACACAGAAGTAAATGGCGTTAAACTTGCAGTAACGAACAAAACTATATAGCGTTAAATGGGCAATAACGCACAAAACTATATTGTGGTAAACTGGAAGTAATGCACAAAAAACTATATGGCGTTAACTGCCAGTAATGCACACAGAAGTAAATGGCGTTAAACTTGCAGTAATGCACAAAACTATATGGTGTTAAACTGGCAGTAACGCACACAGAACTATATGGCGTTAAACTGGCAGTAACGCACACAGAAGTAAATGGCGTTAAACTTGCAGTAATGCACAATACTATATGGTGTTAAATGGGCAGTAATTCACAAAACTATATGCGTTAAACTGGCAGTAACACACACAAAACTATATGGCGTTAAATTTACAGTAACACACACAGAGCTATATGGCATTAAACTGGCAGCAACGCACAAAAAACTATATGGCGTTAAAGTGGGGTTCCACCCAAATTTTGAACATTATCTCTATGCATTCTCTTCCTTGCCTAGATGCTGACATGCTGTGTAAAAAAATTTAAATCGCTGTAATTACCTTTTTTTTTCTAATCTTCTTAGCACTTCCTGGTTTTCCTCCCATGGGAGTAGGCGTGTTTCTAGCCTCTCCCAGACCTCCCACAGCCCCCTGGGAGCTAGTCTCAGGCTTCCCAGCATGCATTGTGCAACAGTGTCATCACAACATCTTGGTGAATGCTGGGAGCACAGCATTCACCACATCCAGGAAATAAATGCTTGTAGGCTTCAAATGCCCACAATGAAGATGGAAACCGCCTTCAGTGAATTTTATACAACGAAATCGGACACAGGCAGACTTCTTACACAGAACATGTGAGTAGATAATCATGAGAAGAAAAGTTTGTGAATGAACTCCACAAAAAAAAAAACGATAGACCCCCCGCTTTAAACCGGCAGTAACGCACAGTAAATGGCGTTAAACTAGCAGTAACACACAAAAAACTATATGGCGTTAAACTGGCAGTAATGCACACATAACTATATGGCGTTAAACTGCCAGTAACACACAAAACTATATGGCGTTAAACTGGCAGTAATGCACACAGAAGTAAATGGCGTTAAACTGGCAGTAATGCAATCAAATAGATGGTGTTCAACCGTCACTACACTGACGCTATCTGAACTGTCCCTAATCTAGCTATACACTAATATCAAGATTACTAAAAAAAAAAAGATTGCTGACACGGTCTCATTACACTACATTGAAACTATCTGAGCTGTCCCTACTCTAACTGCACTCTATGCAAAGTTGAATGATGGTCCTCCTCACTACACTCACACTATCCCTAGACTGACACTAAACTAATATTCTACACTGACAATTGAAGCAAAATAGCACAGCATAGCACACTAACTAACTAATAGCACTGAACAGAGCCCTGTTCTATCTCTCTCCACGCCGAAATCACACTGAAAATGGCTGCCATTGAAAGAATACTTTTATACTGTGGGGCGGGAATGAGCCATGATTGGATAAAGTGATGATGACAGTGTCCAATCATTACTCTGACAGTGCTCTGTGCCCTGATTGGCTGAAGCTTTCACTGCTTCATCCAATCAGGGCTTGCGATGCACTGTTCAGCGCCGCAATGCTTTTGTGGTCGGTTCAGGGGGCCGAACAAATGGTCGAACTACCTGTTTGTTCAGATGTTTGCATGTCCGAACAACGAAAGTTCGGCCCGAACTTAGGCTCGGGCCAAATTGTTTGCCCATCCCTACTCTGTATTCTACCTGGTCCCTAAATGTTCTTCACCTGTTGAGTGTTACCAATCCTGCTGTACCAGCCACCTGCTAGATACCCATCAAGCACCTGCCGCCTGTTGTCTGCCTAGTCCCGGGTCTGCTGCCAGCCGCTGTTCCAGTGATCTGACTTGCTCCTGGGGACGCACCTGCTGCTGCGGTTGACAGAACATCTTTCAGGCACTAATACCTCGCCATGCTCTCGTGGCCACTGTCTCAACATTAGTGGTCTCAGGACCAGGGCTGTACGAGAAGCCTCCCTCTACATGTCAGGCTCTGCCGATGTTTCTCTAGCGCTCCTAGATGCCTTTCCTTCTGGAAAAAAACACATGACCTTTGTAAAATTGTAAATGTGTTTAACGCGTTTAGCTGTGTCAAGCATTTGAGCATTAATTCATTGGTCAGAATAATAATTTATTCCAGCCATTAAAATGAATTAAGGCTCAAGCACTAAAGTGCCTAGCGTTAATGAGCGTTTATAAGGCGTATAGATGCATGATGCCTTTAGAGGCGTATAGATGCATTTACATGCGTCAAGCATGTTTTTCTGCCAAATGACACTGCTCCTGGATGCACTGGCAGTGTTTTTTTAATGCCTATAAATGCCCCTGTTTCTAAACGCCTCTAAAAGTCTGTGTGCATAGACACATTGGTTAACATACAGGGGCGTTTAGAGGCAGGAAAAAAAATTGCCAGACACCTTAGAAGCAGCTGAAAAAAAGTGCAGTGTGCACAGGAGGCACAGCAGACAGCAGCATTGTCAGTCTGGGGAGGATAAAACAAGGAAAATGGGGCGCCTCTGAGTATGTATCAATAAACATTTATTATAAAAAATAATATCTACTCACATGGAAGATAGCATATCTGCATTCAGGCATGTCTCTGGATGAGAGGAGAGGGACCGCAAGCTTCAGCATGTCCACAAAGGGCTGGCGAATCCACATAAGATTATGTGAGGTGGTGGGGCACAGCGGTTCTTCTCCTTGGCACACAGAACTGAGAGGTGATGGTATGTAGAAGCATCCAGGCATGTGTGGGTTCCAGTGGAGGGGGAAGGAGGATGCCGGGTCCTGTCACAAACAGTGCCGTGATGTTGTCAGTCTCCTCTGGTAGCACGGCGATGGAGAGGGAACCAGAAAGAGGCTTGGCATGCACAGCAAAGAGTGGCGCGGAGCCGTGACGTCACCAATGTGCGACGCGTTTCCGAGTATACAGGCTATGGATGGTCAGCATAGCAGCACTCCTTTGTCAAGCAAGATGATTTTTTTTTTTCATTTTGGGATAAAGGTTTTACATGAACAAATAAAAGCTTAATAAATATAAATCATATAAAACACTACCAATGTTAAGTGGGTTGTCTCATTCATGTAAATTGCTACATTCTGCTGGAGAGCTTGTGCTTGTGAAAAACAACAGATTTACTGGCTGGATCACCAGATGAAAATTTAAGAAATAAAACCTAAAAAAGGAAATTATTGCAGCCATCACATATAAGAATTGGTATACTCCAAAATAATAAATGTTCGCTTTTGGGTTTATTACTGCTTTAAGCACAGAAAATTGTCTTTGTTAATCTAAAGGCATAATTTTTCTGCTTTATTTTTCTTTGTTAATGCTTATAATGTTATTCATGATAGGTTCTTTTTAAGGAAACATGACATTCCTTGATATCTCCCATGATGTGATATGTTTGTTATGGTGGACTAGATAGACGGTCCACACACTATTGATGCAATAATATATTATAAAATAATCAGGTAATTGATGAGAGAACCTGTCACCACTCCGCACATTGTCACCAGGAACTTCTCAGCACTCTATCAGTAATAATGTTAAATGAGAAAAATAAAAAAAAAATTCATAAAATATAAATTTAAATTTAATAAAATAAGTTAAAATATAAAAAAACAAAAAAAAACACATATACGCAACATATCAAACATGCACACTTGATAAACGGTCATGACACACACAATAATGATAAACAAGTGCAGATCAGATCCCTATTATACTATACACAGTTAGGTACCCCCTCACCTGTTACAGGTTTGGGGATAACTTTATTGTCATCATTTTTTTAATGCTAAATATAAAAAGTTTTAAACTTATTTTTTTGTAACTTTAAGTACCTGTGATTTTTACCAAAATGTGCAATGCTAAATGTAGACATAATTATTATTTATTAACTCAATGCAGTATTACCCTTTATATTTAATAAAGATTTTAGAAATTACGTTGATAAGTGTACACCAATGATTATCAAAAATATTGCTTTGATAAACATTTGCACAGATATAAAATTATTTACCAAAACAAGCTGATATCTTATATTCAAAAGCAACAGAATTTGACTGTCAAAAGCAAGAATCCACATCTGAATTGCCTGGAACATCTGAGTCATTGATTAAATTCCTGACTTCAATTACTTTCTTTTTAAAAGGTTTATATACATTTTCCAGCAATGACCTTGCGCTTAGTCATAGATAATGTGGAAATATTAGATGTTATGTGTGAAGCTGTTGATATACCTGTCATTAATTAACTAATTACTAGCATTAAAAAAAAAAAAAATCAGATGACATTTTAGTAATTATATACGCAAAAATCGTGTAATGAGTTCCCGATGATCTAATTTAAAGTTTTACCTCCTACCCACCTACAGTTTGTTTAAATACCTTCCCCAGCTTGATCCGCCATGCTGTGAATGCATTAATAAATTAAACTCCTCTGAGAGTCACCAGGTGACTTCTTAGGCAGCCAGTGGCTCTCAATTCTGACTGTCACTGACAGATGGTGTCCCCACTGACAATTGGGAACCTATCAAAGTGGTTCCAGATGATGCAGTCTGCTATGATATAGTGATAGATGAACACTGCCACTTTCAGGTTGCAGTGGGATCTGCAGTACCATCTATGTAACAGTGTAACTGACCGATAAAGCTTTAATTGATTAACAACTTGAGTTTCCAGTGCTGTGGTGGGATAGCAGCTATTTGTTCTGGTACCATTTTAAAATGGCACGAGTAATCAGAGACTTCTGCAAGTCCAAGCAAGTTCAGGCTGGAACCACCAGCTGACTGTGTTGTACTTCTGATCTTTTGCTACACAACACTCCAAAAACTGCTTGTAGCAGATCAATTTAAACACAACACTTTTGTATCATGTTTATATTAACACTGTAGTGATGTCACAAGTGATGGCATAGCACTTCCTTTGAGTACAGAGATACTAACAGATGTAACAGAGGTTGCCACTCTGTCCACTGCTATAGTGATATATTGGTGGGCGATTGCAGAAAAAAAAGTGTAACAAAAAAAGAAAAAAAGATATACAGTGTATGGATGTATGTGTATATATATATATATATATATATATATATATATAAAAATATATATACTGTATGTTTTTCCCATGAGTAAGCCATGAGGGGGGTTTCGAAATACGTCAGTGAGGAGCTTATCACGTACGACCAGAAGTAAGGTTCTGCTGTATATGAGATGATGCTGATATTATCCCTTAAAGGGGCAGTGTACAATTAAAGTGGCAAATCTGTTCCAGTGCACTGTGTTTTTGAGTATATTTCCTTTGGATTTTAATGTTTTTGGCCTATAAAGTGGAAGCTTTTTAAAATATACTGTGCTATGATATCCTTTTGTCTCTTCTGAGCACATTTGGAGAAAGGTGCTGGCAGGTGTATCCTGAGAGCCTTGGAGGTCTGGTGGTGAAGGTCCTGTTAATACACCTGGAAAAGCCAGAGGAGATTTGTATCCCTTTTAAAGGGCAAGGTTTGACCTATTTATTATCATAGGTCAATAATTTGAGGTGAGGAGGTGGTGTGACTGATGACGAAACACACTGAGGTGGAAAATGTACACATTCACGCAGGACACCAAAGTTTTTGTGTGAGTGCTTTTTTAAAAATTTTGATGCACATTATTAATTATGCATGTCATTCCTCTAAGATGGACTTATTTACACATTATTAATGCACATCCATAGTTATACATGTCATTTATTTAGTTGTTTTTTATTTTAGATTTAACAGAGATGTTGCATAAAGTTTCTGTGTATTTATAAACATATATGCATATGGGTTTGATATAGTTTGCGCATAGTAGTAAAATAGAATGTGGACTCTAAATATATCGCCACACTATAGATAGAAGAATAATTGATGGACTCTAAACACCATATCTTAGAATTTAGATAGTAATGTGGCTTATAGACTTTATAACACTACATTTAGGATTATAGGATGCTATGCTTTTGATCTATTGGAGAATTATCTCTATGGGGGTAATGCTTCAGGATCATGCTGTGATGCTTGCGTTGATATGCTAACTTTGTTCTTTGTAGGTGACAACAGATCTACACTTCGGCTGAAGTATAAGGTGTTGATATATTTTGAATGTACTAACCATTTACTGTGAGCTAGTTGTAGGGCTGTACCTAGATTATTATTATTATCATTATACAGAATTTACAGTATCTCACAAAAGTGAGTACACCCTTCACATTTTTGTAAAAATGTTATTATATTTTTTATGTGAAAACACTATAGAAATGACACTTTGCTACAAGGAATGTACAGCTTGTATAACAGTGTAAATTTACTGTCTCCTCAAAATAACTCAACACACAGCCAATGGCTAAACCGCTGGCAACAAAAGTGAGTACACCCCCTAAGTGAAAATGTCCAAATTGGGCCCAAAGTGTCAATATGTTGTGTGGCCACCATTATTTTCCAGCACTGCCTTAACCATCTTGGGCATGGAGTTCACCACAGCTTCACAGGTTGCCACTGGAGTCCTCTTCCACTCCTCCATGATGACATCACAGAGCTGGTGGATGTTAGAGACCTTGCTCTCCTCCACCTTTTGTTTGAGGATGCTCAATAGGGTTTAGGTCTGGAGACATGCTTGGCCAGGCCATCACCTTTACCCTCACCTTCTTTAGCAAGGCAGTGGTCATCTTGGAGGTGTGTTTGGGGTCGTTATCATGTTGGAATACTGCCCTGCGGCCCAGTTTCTAAAAGGAGGGAGATCATGCTCTGCTTCAGTATGTCACAGTACATGTTGGCATTCATGGTTCCCTCAATGAACTGTAGCTCCACAGTGCCAGCAGCACTCATGCAGCCCCAGACCATGACACTCGCACCACCATGCTTGACTGTAGGCAAGACACAATTGTCTTTTTTTAAATGGAAAATCCCTCAAGGGGCTTTTTAGCAGTTAAGTAGGTATTCCAATCAAAGTGACCATAACAAAGTTAAAAAAATGGAAATTCTTTATTTGTGTTATGCCCTGTACACACGGTCAGATTTTCCGACGGAAAATGTGCGATCGGAGCTTGTTGTCGTAAATTCTGACCGTGTGTGGGCTCCATCGAACTTTTTCTATCGGAATTTCCGACACACAAAGTTTGAGAGCAGGCTATAAAATTTTCCGACAACAAAATCCGTTTGCGTCAATTCCGACCGTGTGTGGACCGTGTGTGGACAATTCCGACGCACAAAGTGCCACGCATGCTCAGAATAAATTCCGAGACGGAACTGCCGGTCTGATAAAATTAGCATTCATCATGGATATAGCACTTTTGTCACGCCGCAATGTTTTAAATTGTTTAATGCAGCGCACTCTCTTCTTCTTTATAATGCTAGAAGAATGAAGTTGTTTTGCTGCTCATATTCACACAGAGTTCTCACAAACGTCTTTCTTTATTATTTATCGTGATTTCATGAATATTATATTTTTATTTGTCACATTTCCCGAAAATAATTACATTTTTGGATGTTTTTAGATTTTTTTTTGTTTTTATTTTTTGAAATCCTGATCTCCTGTTATTTTTTGTATATATATATATTTTTTTACGCCAGAATAGGTTTGGGTGTGTATTGTGTGTCAAGTTACCACAACACCATTATTATCTTGTATTATTTAATCTCAAGGAGGTTGCTTGGTGTTGGTGTCTCTTGTTAATTTCACATTGTATTTTTGAAATGTACCTGCCTCCTCACACATAGACGAGTATAATATAATAAACCAAAAATTTATTAAGGGGTCCTAACCAAAGAAAGAGGTAGGCAACGCTGGAGAGACAGCAGAAATTGGCGAAGCCTTTGGCCAACAGGGCACACATCGACTATTTTCAGTCAAAATTGGTGGCCTGAGGAGTCCTTATCTAAGGGAGTACAATCTGGTCCAGAAGTCCAAGAGATCATGAACAGCAGCAGATGACATACATGTCCCCAGGCTGTGGTCATACAAGAGCCTGCATCTTTTGTCAGACCAGACTGAACCCAGGCCATCACTTTCTTGTCTTCCTTCCACTCTTCCTTCCAAGCTGTGGTGGTGGAGTTGTGGCAGGAGGAGGAGGAGGAGGACGATGGAGGATGATGCAACTCACACAGGTGGGTATAGGGTGCGATTTCGCCCCTCACCCCCTTAGTTAATGTTTTATAAAGGATGTCCTCACACATGAGGTGTTGGCCCTCCTGCATGTCCTGCAGTTTTGTGGCAGCCATGCAGGCAAAGGCCTCTTCACAAGTGGGGGTGGCTCTGAGGGACGCAGAAGCCTCCTGAATCAGCCTGAGTGCTGAATCCTCCACGTTACTCCCCTTCCTGGGTCTTTTGGTTGGAAGGAGGAGGGGAGGAACCTGCGATTCTGTGAGGCTCCTACTGGGCCCTGCCTCCTCCTGGCTGCCACTTACCCCAGCCACCTCCTGGCTGCCACTAATCCCCGCCTCCTCCTGGCTGCCACATTCCACAGCCTCCTCCTGTGTGCCACATTCCACAGCCTCCTCCTGGCTGAGGTCTTCCTGTATATGAAAAAGGGACATAGTTTTAGTTTTTTCTTCATCAATCACACACAATTTTCATTAATGACAGTTGCAAATTGAATGTTAACAAATAGAAAAGATTATCATTCTGAACCCAGCATTTTTCATTCTTGTCCCAATTATTTTTGCCCACTACTGTCTATTGATATGTAAAACACTTTATTAAATCAGCAATTCGTGATCAATAATAACATCTAGTAAATAAAATTTATTTATTGACCAGAAATCTGTAGAACAATGCTATACCTGACTCAAGCTGGGCTCCTCCACTTCTTCCTGGCTGGAAGTCCTAGGTTGGACATCGGAAGCCTCAGCTGGGGTGGAAGATAGGGTGGAAGGAAGAGTGGAAGGTAGGGTTGAGAGGGATTCCCTAACTTCAGTCTGGTCTGACAGAAGTCACAGTCTCTCATAGTACCACAGCCTGGGGACATAAATGTCATCTGCTGCAGCTCCGAATCTCTGGGAATCCTGGACCTTCTTGCGCTCCCTAAGATAAGTGCTCCTCAGGCCACCAATTTCGGCTTTTAAATAGGGGATGGTTGCCGTGGGGCCCACCGGCTTCACCAACTCCAGCAGTTTCTCCAGCGCTGCCTGCCTCTTTTGTTTATGATTATAATGTGGGTGTTTCAGCTGCCACAGACAGGGCAGCTCCCTGTATTTGTCTATGAACAGGGGGAGGAAGTTGTGGTCATTGAAGCCATCCATTTTATCTTCAATACACAAGACAAACCCTAATGTCAGGCTAAAGTCTCCTAATCTTGTCCCAATATAGGCTTCAATCTATAAGCAGTATAGGCCTAAGTTTAAATGTTACCTTCGTTATCACGATCGGCGCTTCCGATACTCCTTCCTCCGCTCACAGATCGTACGTACGATGAAACTCCGCCCGCCCCTGACGTTCTTTCTAGTCTATTCCCCACCACTTCTCGTTCGGCGCAGTGGGGAAGAGCACATGGCGGAGACAGAGCAGGCGCGTGATAATTACAGCAACGAGGAGGAGGAGAAAAGCCCGGAGCCAGAAACGTCACAATCCCGGAAGAGAAGATTTAAGGCCTCAAATATGGCCTTTGTAGAGAGGGTGGAGATGGTGGACATACTGAAGAGGGCCGACTATGACGGGAAGTATGGACCTTACCCTAACCCCAATGTTAGAAAGGCCAAGATCATGGCTAAAGTTGTGAAGAGTCTGCACCGTAATTCTGGGGTACCTCGATCCAAGGATCAACTGAGGAAGCTGTGGTCGGACCTCAAATTAAGGGAGTACAATCAGTATAGAAGGATCAGGAGAGTGCTGCAAAAAAGTAAGTAGTTGTGCTGTGTTCCTATTCTTTATTTTTATTACGTTCGTGCTACTCCATGTGCTTTTCTTTACTGTTGTACAGTTTAAAATGGCAACTTTCATGTTCATGGACACATTATTCATTCGTAGGAAACATTGTTCGTTCGGCCAATAAAACGCCATGTTTTGTCCAGATGCAGTTCAATACATTTTTTATGGCCTACTTCTCTTAAAATAATTTTGTTGTCTAGATGGGTTAGTAACTAGAATGAAATGCAAACTAGATTCTGTGTAAGGAGAGGACACTCAGCAGCTGTTTACACATCTGGACACTGGAGCACTAGTGTGGGACACCAGAACACCCTTTTTATTAGGGGGCCCACACAGGTGCTCCAGTGTATACTATAGGGGTGACTCCATCTGTGAAGCTTGTACAAAACAGGTAAGTATTCAAGCTTGACAAAGGAAAAAAATATTTCTTCATTTTGCAACTCTGCCAAAACAGACAATTGTACCCCACTTGCAAGCAATGTTTCATATTCCTATTTCTGCTGTAAAATATCTGTGTGCTAAGTATACCTAGTTTTTTCACATAGGAGAGAAAAGACTCGGAGGACACCACTCATCAGAGGAGACCACGGACCCCCCACCTCATGAAGAAGGTGAAATCCACAAAACCCAAGCAGAGGCGGAGGAGGGACACGTTGTGGAAATAGTCACCACAACAGGTGAGTGTCTGCGACCACAGGCTCAGGTAAGAGATGGATGCCTGCATATTTATAATACATGGTGTGTTTTTTTTAAATATTTTAGGTGATTGTGATGTTGTGGAAGAAGGTCATTTCACTAGTGAAAGTGCCCAGATCCTCATCGGGGAGATAATGGGGTGTAATAGGGATTTGGAAAACATCAAGCAAAACATCAATGATGTTCAAAACAAAATAAAGAACATCATTGATGTTTTAGGGAGAATTTAAAACCCCTAGAAATCCCTAACTTTTTTCTGCTTTATTATTGTTTTTTTCTGACAATTTTTTGACATATTATAGAAAAGCCAAATTTTGAAGATGCACACAGTGTGTCAACATGTGCTATCTGCCATCACGGGAGATCAATGTACGCGTTTTGGGGGTGCAACCCTTTCCTCAATAATAAAGTAGCTGAGAGGAAGGGGTTGCACCCACAAAACACGTTCATTGATCCCCTGTGATGGCAGCTAGCACATGTTGACATGTGGCAATTTGTGTGCATCATCAAATTTGGCTTTTCCAGGGGTGACTTCACCCCATCTGCTGAACGCAATATGAAACACAGTTTATAAATACTCATGTCTGATATTGCCTTCACTTTCTATAAAAGTTGAAATTTGTAAGTTTCAGAGTTGTGTATTTTTTTATGGTTTTAAACCTTTGCCTGTTTTACCTTAAAAGGCAATTTCTACTTTTAATGTGACCTAAAAAAATTGTTATACAACAAACATGTTGGTTTGTTCTAAAAACCTTTTAGAAATGCACATGTAATTGTGCTTTGATTAAAAAGATTGAGAAACAACAATGTGTGGCTTCTTCTTTCAATGCTCCAAAGCATTTTTTTCTAGTAAAGTAGGTGACAATGGGGGTTATTTATTAAAGGCAAATCCACTTTGCACTACAAGTGCAGTTTCAGTGCAGTCTCAAGTGCACTTGTAGTGCAAAGTGTATTTTCCTTTAGTAAATAACACCCCCAGTGCTTTCTAATTTTACACAATCACGCTATTTTCAGGACACTTCCGGGTTTTCTGAAACTGACAAAAGCCGGAAGTGAGGTTGTCACGTCGGCAGCTCCGTTCTTCAGAGCTGCAGTAAGGTGAGAGACTGCATAGACATTCAATGGACTATATTAGCAGCGGGGCAGCTGGGCTTGGGAGTCGGGCTGATCGGGCACCAGTTCTACTTTTGCCTTCCAGCTGGACTGTAGTGGGTCACCTGTCCTGAACCCCCCTGAGTGAATGGAAATGCCCTTTGCCGAATTTCAGCGGATCCGCCTCCACGTTCCACCCACAGCCCAGCCAGAACTCCGTGACTGGAAGCTGGATGGGTGTACAGTGAACTGTGCTGCCTGTGCTGATCCTGCAGTGTGACTTAATATCTCACTCCTGTGACTGAGATTTTGAATACAGCAGGATTAAGAGTGAAGAGCACAGGCCCCCAGGATGCTGAAGACACCTTGTAGTGACCAATCCCTGCTGTGCCCACAATAGCAGCCCCACCCTCTGATGTACACACACAGCATGGTGCTAGGCGTGTGTGTAAAGCTGCAGCAGGCCAAAACTTTAATTGGAGGACATAAGAGACTGCAAAATTGGTGAGTCCACTGTCATAACTTGACAAATGCATATGTCCCTCTCCTCTGATGCTCTGAGTCTCTTACTACTTACTATAAAAGACTGCCACTCCTCTGAAAAGCTGGCTGCTATATACTATCTGTGGTGCTGATCTATATACTATCTGTGGTGCTGATCTATATACTATCTGTGGTGCTGATCTATATACTATCTGTGGTGCTGATCTATATACTCAGAGGTGGCTCTCTAATTAGGCATATTAGGCGGCCGCCTAAGGGCCTCGCACTGACAGGGCCTCGCGCTCACAGCCGTCTAATCTACCTAGTTAAAGAGCCGCCTCTGAGGCTGGCAGCAAGGATCTCCCCGCCATCAGAAAAGTGCCGAATCCCAGCTGGTCTACAATGCACTCATCGGAGAGATCACAGGACTGCATGTAAGACCAGCTCAGGGGGCGGGGGACAGGAGCTGACAGCTCCAGATAGCATAAGGCAGTGACCTTAGGGGGCGGTACTGAAGCAGACGGTCCCTCAAGTGCACAGCAGACATCAGACTGGTAACATGCAGCGCCGGGCACTGTGAGCTTCAGCTTCTGCCTCCATACTAACTTCCACCAGCTTCCGTGCCCCTCCTCCTCCTCCTCCCACATGAAAGGCAGACGGGAGACGATGGCCTTTCATTTCAGCACATCGATCAGTTGCTGTTTCTCTCCAATAGAATCTCCTCCCACGTGGGCGGTACCAGAACCTCCTCCATTCCTGCATACTCGTTGGTGAACTGGAGGTAAGTGAGAGAAGGGGGGAGGGGCCGAGTGAGACCAGGGGGAGGGGCCAGCAGGAACAGTAGCAGGAATGGCATGGATCCTCAGAGAAAGGTAAGGTGCTGTATCATGTGTGACTGTAACCATTACACAGCCTGCTGTATGTACATAATAGGGACCATCTAGAGATAGAGGAGGGATAGATGGGGCAGAGAAGGGGAAATAAGAGAGGTGGGGCAGTTAGAGAATAAATGGGGGCAGACAGAGCAAAGGTGATGGGACAAAACATCAATGAGGCCCCTTTCACATGGGACAGACACCGCTTATCTCAGCAGGGCTACTGACCGCCCAGTGAGCACAGCAAGAGGTTAACAGGTTCACGTTTGCTCCGCTTATACCAAGCAGACACAACCCACACTGCTCTATGGGCAGTCAGGTGTAAACGGACCACCTGTCTGTTTATACCCGACTGGCATTTGTCCTGATCCACCCAGACAGAGGGTAATGGATCTCCCTTCAGTTTGTTTTTGTTGGGCCAAATTGAAGGTAGGTGGGTGTAAACAGACAAAAGTCCATTTACATCCACCACTCCATAGAGGAGAATGGAGGGTCCGATCAGGTCTGCCTGAAAAACTGACAGGTGGACCCGATTGGACCCTTCATGTGAAAGTGCCTAAAGTGTGTGTGATAGATGTCAAGAATTATTATATTTTATATATATATATATATATATATATATATATATATATATATATATATACACACACCAATTATGCTGTGATAATCTTGTGCAGATCCACTGCAAGCTGTTTGCACAGACTTCGGTGTACCATCACCAAGACAAAGCACATACCATTTGCTTACCAAAAAATTTGATTCCTTAAATTTATAAGTTACATGCACTTGTCATCTGCTGGATATTTACAACCACTTCACTCAAAAAGTGACAACGCATTGATAGTAGCATTCTCCCAGGAGCAGCCTTTCACCACTCTGCCTGGTCAGGTACCAACCACAGCAACCCCGTGTATGCAAAGAATAAAATATACTGTATGCATTACCAGGACTTTACTAGCATAAAGCAACACATTGTTTACTTGTCCTGGTGTTGCTTTATTTTTTTGCATTTACAGGGTTCCCTGTGGTTGGTACCGGACCAAGCTACTCTACCTGCAGTGGTGTTGTTTGAGTGAAGTGGTTGTAAATATCCAGCAGATGACAAGTGCATGTGACCTCATAAGTTTAGGGAGTCAATTTTTTTTGGTAAGCAAATGGTGTGTGCTTTGTTTTGGTGATGGTACACTGAAGTCCGAGCAAATAGTTTGCAGTGGATCTGCACAAGTTTATCACAGCACAGCTTTGTTCAATTTTTTGTGTGCGACATGTATGTTTTATGCTTATTATTTATTGTACCAGCACTTTGGAATGTACATATATTAACTATTCTTGATATCTATCACACTATAGCATTTCATTGTGGTACACACTTATATGATGGATGTTCTTTTCATTTTCTTTCTTATATAGAATAGTTAGGATCTGTGAAAGCAGCTCTGTATTATACATTACTGACCCTATACTGTACCCTCCTGCCCCCCGTCCTGTCCACTTACCCCCCCCCTATACTGTACCCTCCTGCCCCTGTACTGTGTCCACTTACCCTCCCCCTGTACTGTGCCATCCTGCCCCCTATAATCTGTCCACTTACCCTCCCCTGTACCCTCCTTATACAGTTCATTTTTATCACTTGAACTATTTTTCCTATTATGGGTGTGAGTGGGGCCTCATGTCTAAGTTTTGCCTAAGGCCTCACAAAGCCTAGAGCCGCCTCTGTATATACTATCTGTGGTGCTGGGTGCTATATACTATCTGTGGTGCTGGGCGCTATATACTATCTGTGGTGCTGATCTATATACTATCTGTGGTGCTGATCTATATACTATCTGTGGTGCTGGCTGCTATATACTATCTGTGGTGCTGGCTGCTATATACTATCTGTGGTGCTGATCTATATACTATCTGTGGTGCTGATCTATATACTATCTGTGGTACTGATCTATATACTATCTGTGGTGCTGATCTATATACTATCTGTGGTGCTGATCTATATACTATCTGTGGTGCTGATCTATATTCTATCTGTGGTGCTGATCTATATACTATCTGTGGTGCTGATCTATATACTATCTGTGGTGCTGGCTACTGTATACTATCTGTGGTGCTGGCTGCTATATACTATCTGTGGTGCTGGCTGCTATATACTATCTGTGGTGCTGCCTGCTATATAATATCTGTGGTGCTGGGTGCTATATACTATCTATTTCAGAGGAAAAAGCTGCGCATCATGAAACCTTTTACAATATGACATCTACTCATATGTATTAAATATTCCTAATGGGTAAGGGATAAATAAACATCCAATCCACATGTCAATTTGATCAATCACATGAAATGATCAAAAAGAATGTCCCTGAGAGAGTTCATATCAACAAGGATTCACTAAAAAAATATATATTTTATATTTTATCTCAGGGACATTCTTTTTGATCATACCATATAGATGATTTTAAATGCATTTATTTACAATATTTTGATACCTGTGGTTTAGTATTGTTGGAATTAGATCTACTAATTGACATGTGGATTGGAAGTTTATTTGTCCCTTACCTATTAGGGATATTTAATACATATGAGTAGATGTCATATTGTAAAGGGTTTCATTATGCACGGCTTTTTCCTCTGAATTATATGTATTGTGTGTATCTCACATGTAAGCTGCAGCTGGACCTGTTGGTTTTATTATATATTTTACATTCCAGACAGCGCTGTATTCTGATTTGCAACATCACTATATACTATCTGCGGTGTTGGCTGCTATATACTATCTGAGGTGCAGTTCTGTATACTATCTGCGATGCTGATCTACATACCGTACAGTATCTGTGATGCTGAGCTCTGTATACTCTGTCCTGTAATTCTGAGCTGTATACTCCTGACAATATGCGTGGAAGCAAGTTCAATACAGAGGACGGAGTGGGTGGATTATATAAGGGGTGGGGCTTATGAGAAGTGGGAGGGGTCAAAAAGGAAGGGCGCCCCCCCATCCTAAAACTTCACCAGCCGCCACTGGTGTGTATGGGTTTGGCAAAGTCAGCAGATAGAGGATTGGTATCAGCTGAGTTAGCAGTTGAGGGGAGGGAGGATTCCAAATGATTTTGGGACCTAAAAAAAACCCCTCTAGCACTCTGCCTGAATTTAAAGCACAAATCACAATTTTAAACATTTTAGGGGGTATTTAGGGTAAAGCACTACTATAGAGCTGACAAAATACATTGTTAATTGAGTAGACAAGGTGGATATAGGCCCAGGAGAGCATGCTGGGGAGGTAAGTGAAGGCAAATATGTATGAAGGACAAAAAAAAATTGTTAAAAAAATCCAGCAAAGGGGACATTCACAGCATATTACAATCATGGTAATTAGGGAATGAGGAAAGAAATACAATATATTAACAAACATTAAATACAATAAAATGTGATGTTAAAGGATAAAAATCTTACCTTAATATACTCTTTCTGCAGGACCTGGATGATGGCAGAACAGGTCTTTGGGATAATGATCCCCAGAGCCTGGGGGAGATGCCTGTCGAGAACTTGAGGTCCTGCAGGCTTCTCCCCGTCGCCAAGTACCGCAGGGTGGCGACTAGCCTCTGCTCCGCAGTGATGGCTTGCCTCATGCAGGTATCCTGCCTGCTGATATAAGGGGTCAGCAAAGCCAACAAACGGTGAAATACAGGGTCCGTCATCCTGAGAAAGTTCCTGAAATCGTCAGGATTATTCTCACGGATCTCACGGAACAAAGGCATGTGACAGAATTGGTCACGCTGGAGCAACCAATTCTTGGTCCATGAACTCCTCCTTGCCCTGTTCATGGACTGGGCTTGTGTCAAAGTAAGAACCCCAACACCAAGCCCCCGCACAGCACGAACTCTACGATGAGTACGTACACGCAACATGGCTAGAAAACGGTCGGCTGGTCAGAACGAAGTAACAGAATGCACTGAAGAACAGCAAGGCCTGTGAAGAGCGACCTGAAAATCAGTAATGAACGGACAAGAACACAATGACAAATCAATGGGAACTCGCTTCACGCACTGAAGACCAGATACAAACCCACAAGCACAAACTGAACAGCAGAAATACGATCTAAAAACCACGAGTCTGAAAAAGCGCGAATCGTCTCTCACCAAACTTTTACTAACACGAGATTAGCAAAAGGAGCCCAAAGGGTGCCGCGCTTGGTATTGAACTGCCCTTTTATAGTCTCGTCGTACGTGGTGTACGTCACCGCGTTCTTGCCCAGGTATACCTCTATGAGGTGATAGTTCATCTTGATATTCTCCATGGCTTGGATGTCCTCTGAAAATCCTGGTGCCTTCAGCGGACTGCAAGGGGCAGCAGCCCCTATACCATAAACTGTGAGTGGGAACAGAAGCAACCAAGGACCCTGTACCTCAGCCTTCCCCCTTTTCATAGCACAGGTGGACTGGCTGGGACTAAAAAGCCCAGGAGCTGAACTCACATCACTTAACCCTTTCCCCCAGCCTGGTTCAGCCGCTAACATGTTTCAACCTGACTACACAATGACTTCTCGATGAAAGGAGAACTCCAAGTAACAACATATTTTTAAACAATTGAAATTGTCAAAATTAGTCCTTTGCTATCTTTTTGTTGCTATTAAATTATTCTGCTCAGAGAGAGAATATTAATTACAAACCAAAGACTCAATAGGCCCAAGTTTTTATAATGTTTGTCGGCCTTCTGTAACTCTTTCCATTCCTGTGAACATCAGAATGGTGGGGTCACCATTCTGATGTACATTCTGAAATTCCTTTTGCTTATCTCACATTGTATAGCAATAGCTTTCTGTCTAGAAGTGCAGATAACCAAAATTGAATGAGCCTTTTTTGAAGTGAAGTCAAACATCTAACTCAGTTACCCTTTTTAAACTTTCATGGTTTGGGGTAATTTTTACAATTTACTTGTAGTAAGTGTTTAAACGGTGCTAGAGTTTTTAGTTTTTTTTTTACTGTATATATGCACTTTGTGTTTTACAAATACAAAATATTCCCAGAGCACTATGTATTTTAAAAAGAAAGGATACAGCAGAAGATGTTTCCTTTCAGAAACTGTCTCTAAACCTGAGACAATGCCTTCTGAACCGCAGATAGAGATTGAGGCAGAGAGGGATGAATTACTTTATGCAAATATTAGCTTCAGCTATTGGGATCGCTAAACAGCAAGCTTTTTTTTTTGGGCAGAAGTATGTAAAGAAAAACTAATTTCAAGAGGATATAGAAAAGAATATTTACTTACCCAATCCTCTGTGCTGATGAACTGGTCCCTGTAGCATCTTCTCCTGTAGGCTCCAGTGGTATAGGGTCTTGACATCATCCAGACCAACTCAGGATCTATAGCCTTCTATTTGACGTGATGTGCTGAGAGACAGTCCACCATCAGAACATAAGGGAGCACCTGCCCCATCTGCAGATGATTGGATAAGTAAAAGTGCTCCTACTCTCCCATATAATAAATGAGCAATTACATTGTGCATCACCACTGCAAGGGAGGATTTTCAGATTTCTCTGAGTTGGGCTTTAAAGCAGTACTTATGTGGGGAATGTTGGTCAAAACTGTAATTGTTTTGAGTGGGTTTCTTAGTTGGAGGAACATTGAAGAACAGAAGACCTCACAGCCCTGAGCACTGTGGTAAATAGCAGGTTAGATGATCTAGTAGGGAGACCTGTCAGGAGATAGGTGACAGCATTCTGCTTATATGCTAAAAGTGAAATGCCCTTTTAAAAAGCTGTGGCCTTGAAAACCATGACATACATAAGCAAGCAGATAAATGACTTTGTAGCTGAAACAACAGCACCATCTTCTGGCCACCAGTATCCTTTACATACTGCGTTTGTGTCAATTTACAATAAGGTGTACCAATATAAAAGTAAATTGTATTTCATTGTTTCTAAGCAGCAGTTTCTGTTGTAATTTTTTAAACAGAACTTAAAGTATGTAAACAATGTATGTTTTGTTTAATGTTGGTTTATAATAAATTAATAAGTAACCTTATTGTATTAATACGTTAATTATAATTAACTGCTGATAATGAGTATATTGCCATCTGTATATACCGGGATTTGGTTTTCTGAGGCTGTATACCTCCCTGTATATACTGGATCTAAATATATATTATAATTTAAATAATGCTTCTTTGCTTCTTTTAAGCATGCCTTAAGCTGGCGGCAGAGCAAAAGCTGGGTCAACCAAAGAAAAGGGCTGGGAATATCACAGATAATGCAGATGAAATGTCTTGTTGGCAATTTTTGAGCATTTTCTGGGAGTTTATTCAGCGTTCTAATTGACTTGCATTATCAGTGCTGATGCAGCCAGGAACCCAAAATGTGCAGCAGTTTTCATTAATGTAAAGCAGTACTGGCACCATAATATACAATATACATTTTGTCATAAGCGTTTTTTGAGCTTTACCAAAGCTAAACAAAAAAATGTGTAAATGTATGTCCCTTATGATCCCTAAGTGAGATCCTTTCCTTCCTCTATGTAGCTTTAGCCCCCATTCACATGGCCGCAGAAGATGATACAGTATACAAAGGAGTGTGATTTGGGGATCATAGATGTTTGCGCACAGCAGTGGGCAACAGCCTGTACAAATAAATGACAGGCTGAGAGATGCTGTGGGTGTACGCACAGCCTTAAATTAACTTCATAGCAATAGAATATGTATAGACCTAAGATTAATAAAATACAGGGGCACTGCTTTGAGGTATATCTAAAGGCAAAACTTTTTTTTATAATTTTAAAAGAGTGGCGAGGGGTTAGAATCTTTGTCAGGTGTATATTGCTAAAAAGATAGACAAAGCCATCAAAGTGGCAAAAACAGGTTCCTCCAGGTTCCACCGAAATTTTGAGGCAGGCTGAAAGAGGCCACTGCCATCAGGGAATATGGTTTCCATGGTCAGCAACAATGTTTAGGTAGGTGCTACATGTCAAGTAACATTCACATGAATGGCAGGACCCAAAGTTTCCCAGCAGAACATTGCCCAAAGTATTGTGCTGCCTCCCCCAGCTTTCCGTCTTCTCATACTGCATCCTGGTGCCATTTATTCTCCAGGTAAGCAAAACACACGTACTTTGTCACCCACGTTATGCAAAAGAAAATGCGATTCATCAGATCAGGCCACCTTCTTCCATTGCTCTGTGGTCCAGTTCTAATGCTCACCTGCCCATTGTACATGCTTTTGGCTGTGGACACGGGTCAGCATGGGCACTCTGACCGGTCTGCAACTATACAGCCCAATGCACAACAAAATGCAATCTTCATTTTTTCTGCTTTCAACACACCAACTTCTGGAACAACATGTTTACTTGCTGCCTAAAATATGCCACAGACTTCCAGATGCCATTGTAACAAAAAAATCAACGTTATTTACTTTACCTGTCAATGGTTAAAAAGTTATGGCCAATCGGTGTATTTATGTACATATTTTATACACATACACACATACGTACACACACCTTCCAATTGAGCAAACTCACCACATCTGTATCTATGCTATTGCAAGACCAGATTACCACTCATTATTAGCCTTGGAACTTGGATAAAGTAATATAGCCCTTATTTAAATAATGACACTCCATGCTGGTGTCATTCCAGTCACTTTGCACCCCAAACAGGTAATAAATCACTGTACAGTCATTAAGAACTTGTTTATGTTTCAAGCTGTTAGTCCCGCATTTAAATGTGCCTTTAAATTGTAGCCAGTGTGTGGGTGCTTTTGTGCTAGTATAAAGACTGGGTGATAGCCACTTGCCAAGCGAGGGTGCCCTCCTGGAGACTGTACGTATGCCTTTGGAAAGTATTTGAGAGTATATTGGATCACTGGATAGTACAGGGAGATATTTAATAATCACTTTTTTGATTTTATTCAATTCAGCACTATATGGTGTCAAAAAGATGGGAATACAGCTGAACTGATTTGACCTCTCATGCTTGAATTTATCCCTTGAGGAGGGTTTATCTAACAGCAGATTGTACCGAGCGACTTTGTCAGTGGGTTTTCTGTATACATTGGAAGTAATTCTACCATTGTCTCCAGTTAACATCACATCTAAGAACTCTATGAACACTGAATCATGGCGTCCAGTGAATTTTAAGTTTTGTTGATTATCGTTCATGTACTGTAACCATGTGTCAAGGCTAATATGTTGTCCAGAAAACACAAAGAGGCAGTCATCAATATACCTACAGTAAAATACAGTATCACTTCGGCGGGGACTATCAGGTCCAAAAATGCGGAATTTCTCCCACCATCCCATGTATAAATTGGCCAGGGATGGTGAGAACTTAGCCCCCATGGAGGGTCCGCATTTCTGGAGATAATAGTCCCTGCCAAACATGAAAAAATTGTGTGTGAGCAAATATTCCAAACTCATCAAAATAAATTCTTGTGAGGCCAGTGAAAACCTTCCCGATTTACTTAGAAAGTAAGAAACAGCTTGTAGGCCCAGAGTATGTGGGTTCGAGGAATAGAGATTAGAAACATCACATGAAATCCAACTATAATGACTTTCCCATCAGTTTTGACAGCAGTTGTTTGGTGTCACGGAGGAAGCCTGGTAGATCCATTACTAATGGCTGTAATTGTTGGTCTAGCCATTGACCTAAATGCTCATTTAATGAGTCTATGCCTGCTACTATGGGTCTACCTGTAAGGGGATTTAACCCCTTGTGTTTCTTCGGAAGATGATGAAGACTGGCATTACTGGAAATTCAGGGATGAATATTTCTTTTTCTTTTGGTGTAATATAATATCTTTATTAATACACTGATGGAGTAGTCTATATACATGATATGTATCTATATCCCTCATGTTGTTTTCACTCTTCTTAGATTAATGTTTCTCTGTTGTTCTTGTATCTTCTGACATCTAGTAAGGGTCTGCCTCACATCCATACATTAAGCGATCGGAACTCACTTTTCTTTCTTTTTCTTTTTAGTCCCCTGCATTTAATGTTGGGATATATGTATTCATATGTTTAACACAGTGTACACTTACACAGATATAGTGACTGTCCATTACATTTAGTATAGATGTGGCATTGGAATAAATACATCTTTCCAAAACAATTATTTTAAATTATGATTTTCTTTTATTTATGGTTCATGATTTATACATTAACCAATTCAAGACTTGCATATCAATTACTTTTGAAATATATGTAATTATTAGTTTAATTTTACTTAATGCAACGTGACATGAAATTGGTCCATGATTTTATCTACGAATGTAATCTGTTTTGTTATGATAATTTGAATGTTCCATACATATGAATGTCTCAGGTGGGAGGTCCTTTGAGGGGGATGCAGTGTGTGTATATATTCCTTGATAGGATTTTGCGTACTTGCACCTGCTTATGGGTTCTCCCCCAGATGTTCTTCATTCATGCTTTGATTGTGCAGAGAGGGTGATTTTATTGAAATTCATTTTGATTGGCTATCCACCCCTATTTATATGCACAGACAAACCATGCCACACTAGCTATGATTAAGCACCAACATACGGTGTGAAACGCGTTAGCTATTTGCCTCTGCCTCTGGATCATATGGACTGACTGTTTTGTAACAAATAAAGGTGTTGTATAGGTGTGCGGCTGTCCAGGACTCTTTCTTGCTCTTTGATGGGAAGAATTAGTGCTGCAACCACTTTCTGTCTTTGGATCACAAACAAGTTCTTAATGACTGTGCAGTGATGCATGCCCTGTTTGGGGCACAGAGTGACTGGAATGCCATTAGGATGGAGTGTCTTTTTTAAATATTGGATATATTACTTTATTCAAGTTCCAGGGCTAATAATAAGTGTAAACCTGGTTTCACAAAAATGTGGATACAAGTGTGGTGAGTTTGCACAATTGGAAGTATTATATTTGTTTCTATGTGTCCTATTGCCTATTACTTTGAGAAAGGCATCCTGTGAGGCCTCAAAATGTCAATGGAGGGATGGAAGAACATGTTTTTGCCACCCTTTTCTTTGTCCCCTTTTCAATTAGCCCATAATAAATGACTAATGCCCCATACACACGATCAGAAATTCCGTCAGAAAAAGCTTGGATGGTTTTTCCGAAGGAATTCCACTCAAGCTTGCCTTACATACACACGGTCACACAAAAGTTCTCTGAACTTTCGACCGCCAAGAACACAGTGACGTACAACAACACTACGACGAGCCGAGAAAATGAAGTTCAGTGCTTCCGAGCATGCGTCAAATTGTTTCCGAGAATGTGTGATTTTTTGCGCGTCCGAATTGCATACAGACGAACGTATTTTTGGATAGGAACTTTTTCCGACCGAAAAATAGAGAACCTGCTCTCAATCTTTTGCTGGCTGGAATTCTGCCAGCAAAAGTCCGATGGAGCATACACACGGTCGGAATTTCTGACCAAAAGCTCACATCCGACTTTTGCTGGCAGAATTTCTGATTGTGTATATGGGGCATAAGATTCATTATAGGGTGTTGTTTTTTTTCTCATTTTATCAGCTATCATACAGTAACACTCATAGCCATGCACTTCTCATAGGTGGTGTTAGGGTCAGGTGTTAGCTGAGTTTGTCGTCAGGTTTTTATTGTTATCTGTGTCCCATAGACTTGCCTAACTTGCCTAATTTGCCCAAACCTCCAAACCTTTCCAAACTTGCAAATATGTCTAAACCTGTAAACACGTGCAAACATGTCCCAACATGTCCAAACCTCCAAAAATGTCCAGACACATCTAGACCAGCAAACAGGTCCAGACATGTCCAAACCTCTCCAGACCTGTCCAAACCTGCAAACATCTCAAATTATGCATAAAAAACATGTCCAAACATGTCCAAACCTATAAATAGGTGCAAAGCTGTCCAAACATGTCCAAACCTATAAACATGTCCAGACATGAGAAATGAGAGAAAGATGCAAAGGTTGCATGGGAGCACAGCGGTGCTGTGAATTGGTCTGAGGAACCAGCCAAAAGCCTAAGATTGAGGCCTGATCAGAGGCACTGAGCAACATATGAGGTTAATGTCATTTACTTTTGCCTGTAAAGTGATAGTGGGAACCTCTGCAAGAGCAAATTTTTTATTTACTTTTTGCTTTCTCTTTTAACCACTTCAATACCAGACACTTTGGCCACTTCCTGCCCAGGACAAACTTTATCTTTCAGCGCTGTCGCACTTTGAATGACAATTGCGCGGTCATGCTACACTACTCAAACTAAATATTTACCATTTTCTTCCCACAAATAGAGCTTTCTTTTGGTGGTATTTGATCACCACTGGGGTGTTTACTTTTTTGCTAAACAAACTAAAATAGACCGAAATTTGTGAAAAATAAAAATTTTCTTAGTTTCTGTTATAAAATGTTGTTTTATCCTTCACTTATGGGCACTGATGAGGCAGCACTAATGGGCACTGATGAGGCGGCACTGATAAAGTGACACTGATGGGCACTGATGAGGAGGCACTGATATCTAGAATTGATGGGCACTGATAGGCGGCACTGATATGCAGCATTGATGGACACTGCTAGGCGGCACTGATATGTAGCACTGATGGGCACTGATAGGCCACACTGATGGGCACTGATAGGTGACACTGATGAGCACTGATAGGTGGCACTGATGGGCACTGGAAGGCTGCACTGATGGGCACTAGCAGGCAGAACTGATGGGCACTGACAGGTGGCACTGATGAGCACTGATAGGCTGCATTGATTGGCACTGATAGGCGGCACTGATTGGCACTGACAGGTAGCATGGATGGACACTAATAGATGGCACTGATGGACAGCACTGATGATGAGGTACTGACAGGTGTTATTGATGGGCACTGATTGGCACTGTGGTGGGCACTGATTGGCACTTTGATGGGCACTGACAGGCGTTCCTGATGGGACACTGACTGGCAGCTGATGGGCACTGATTGGTATTGTTGGTGGCACATCTGATGGGGCTGTGCTGATAATCAATGTGCGGATTATCAGCACAGACCCCCCCTCTGACAGGAGGAGCCGCCGACTGGCTCTCAATGTCAGCGCGAACCGAGGAAAGCCGTTTACTGGCACATCCTGGTTCACGCTGTGATCAGCTGTGATTGGTAACAGCAGATCATGTGGTAAGGAGCCTCCGTCAGAGGCTTCTTACCATGATCGGAGATGCGGTGTGTCAGAGTGACACGCAGCACTACTGATCACTACGCTGCGTGCCGCCGGGGCGCACACCGACATGTTATCCTGATGGACGTCATATGACGCCCAGTTAGGATAACTGAACCACCGTCCGGCCATCATTCTGCTATAGGCCGAGCAGGAAGTGGTTAAAAAAAGTGGACCCTAAACAGTATCCTCTGGCAAGACTGAACTCAGTGGAAATCACTACACTTGACAACCCCCCAACACACACATAACACAAAAGAGAGAGGAATCCCCTACTCAGACACTTATCGCTGGAACGGGTGTTACCATTGGAGGGTTTGCCCTCACCACCTGTTTCGGGGACAGCTGTAACATTTTGGATTTTCCATCACTTCCTGTTTCAATAGCAATGGTCCCCAGGACAAATAGAGAGGATGAATTTAACTAGTGGAGACATACTACTTCAGAAAGTAGAAAAACAGTATGGGGCATTGGATCCTATATAGCAGTAGATATTCTCAGTCATGTCTTAAGCAATGTGAAGAGAATGGTTATCCTTAGGCAGTTCTTAAATTAGTGGTGACCGAAGGTCGTCTCTTTACTCAACTAGGAACTGGGTGTTCAAGGAGGAAAGTACAATAAGCAGAGTGTATATAATCCAGATTTAATTTTTTATTCAGACTCTTATAACATAAAAATTCAACATGTTTCAGGGGCTCAAAGGTTTCTCCTTCATCAAAGCTTGGTAATGTTGAAAAAAATGTTTAATGGTCTGATAAATTCGTGGGGATAATTCCAATTGCTTTTTATTCTGGATGAACAGTGCCTTGAAAAAGTATTCACACCCCTTGAAATTTTCCACATTTTGTCATGTTACAACCAAAAACGTAAATATATTTTATTGGGATTTTATGTGACAGAATAACACAAAGTGGCACATAATTGTGGAATGGAAGGAAAATGATAAATGGTTTTCAACACTTTTTACAAATAAATATATGAAAAGTATGGTGTGCATTTGTATTCAGCCCCCCGAGTCAATACTTTGTAGAACCACCTTTCGCTGCAATTACAGCTGCAAGTCTTTTTGAGTATATCTCTACCAGCTTTACACATCTAGAGAGTGAGATTTTTGTCCTTTCTACTTTGCAAAATAGCTCAAGCTGTGTCAGATTGGATGGAGAGCATCTGTGAACAGCAATTTTCAAGTCTTGCCACAGATTCTCAATTGGATTTAGGTTTGGACTTTGACTGGGCCATTCTTACACATGAATATGCTTTGATGTAAACCATTTCATTGTAGCTCTGCATGTATGTTTAGGATCGTTGTCCTTCTGGAAGGTGATACCTCTGCCCCAGTTTCATGTCTTTTGTTGACTCTAACAGGTTTTCTTATAAGATTGCCTTGTATTTGGCTCCATCCAGCTTCCCATCAACTCTGACCAACTTCCCTGTCCCTGCTGAAGAAATACATCTCCACAACATTATGCTGCCACCACCATGTTTCACGATGGGGATGGTGTGTTCAGGGTGATGTGCAGTGTTAGTTTTCCACCACACATAGCACGTTGCTTTTAGGCCAAAAAGTTCCATTTTGGTCTCATCTGACCAGAGCACCTTCTTCCACATGTTTGCTGTGTCCTCCACATGGCTTCTTGCAAACTGCAAACAGGACTTCTTATGGCTTTCTTTCAACAATGGCTTTCTTCTTGCCACTCTTCCATAAAGGCCAGATTTGTGGAGTGCACGACTAATAATTGTCCTGTGGACAGATTCTCCCATCTGAGCAATGAATCACTGCAGCTCCTCCAGAGTTATCTAATTAATGCTCTCCTTGCCCGGCCTGTCAGTTTAGGTGGACGGCCATGTCTTGGTAGGTTTGCAGTTGTGCCATACTCTTTCCATTTTTGGATGATGGATTGAACAGTGCTCCGTGAGATATTCACAGCTTGGGATATTTTTTTGGAACCTAACCCTGCTTTAAACCTCTTCACAACTTTATCCCTCTGATGTGTTCCTTGGTCTTTATATTGCTGTTTGTTCATGAAGGTTATCTAACAAACCTCTGAGGGCGTCACAGAACAGCTGTATTTTTACTGAAATTAAATTACACACAGGTGGACTCTATTTACTAATCAGGTGACTTTTGAGGGCAATTGGTTCCACTAGATTTTAGTTAAGTGTATCAGAGTAAAGGGGGCTGAATACAAATGCACGCCCCACTTTTCAGATATTTATTTGTAAAAAATGTTGAAAACTATTTATCATTTTCCTTCCACTTCACAATTATGTGCCACTTTATGTTGGTCTATCACATAAAATCCCAATGAAATACATTTATGTTCTTGTTTGTAACATGACAAAATGTGAAAAAATTTAAGGGGTATGAGTACTTTTTCAAAGCATTGTATAAAGGCTTCAATTGCATTTTTAATTTACTCAATATTAGTAATATGTATTGCTTTGTTAAAGTATATTTAAACCCAAAAATTAAAAATGTAGAATATTGCAGCTTACTAGTCCAATAAAGTGGTCGCTGCATAAGTATTCTTTTTTCAGGCTTTTTTCCTCTTTATTTTCATCTGGTGATCCTGCCAGTAACACACTTCTTGTTGTAGGGTGGTATTGTATTATTTGTCACCCTAGACCAGGAAGTATTTTAGGACTACAGATCACATCTCCTCTTCTCCATAACATATGGAGAGGTATTTTGTAGTCCACAGAGAAGGTGGGGGACAATGTTAGTAGATAACAGTGCAGTAGATGAAGAATGTACAAAAAGCTATCAGCTCTGGCAGGCTCAACAGATGTTTATTTGCACTTATCGAACAGATGTAAGAAAATGCTTTCATCGGTATGTGTAACAAACTTAAAGGAAGCAAATAAGAGAAGTTCATTATAAGAATTTACATTCACAGTAAGGTTCCTTGTATCAGCTAGCATATATATAAAAAATTACCTGGGGGTGTTTTGTACATTTTGTAAGTAGAGTGTATCCATCATTTAGCCTAATGGGGACAAAATGTCAGATACTCCATATTTGAAACACAAGTTTCAACCATACAAATACACATTCTTCTTTTTTATTAAAAGACATTTTAAATATTCCAGGTATAAGTCCAATGCATTTTGTTATCTTTCAAAACAAACGTAAACTATTAAAATATTTGCCATAGTATTGGAATGGCTAAGATAGGAGACATTGAAAATAGAAAATAAAAATCTAACAAAATAAACACAATTCCATCCAGTAAAAGTTAGTAGTCCTTCCCAGTCTCATTCATGGGCAGTAATTTTATCCATGCGGAGTTTAATAATCAAAGAACTGTCTTTTTCTTTGCAAACATCCATATCCATGTCCTGCATCAGATCAATAAAAATACACCATAAAAAGACATTAAAAGGTCTTCTTCCCACAAAAACACAGCTCAGTAGAGAAGGATCAGGTTGACAGCATCACAATCACCATAACTGGAATAGTTCGGGGATAATACACGGCATTTATAAAGGACTTGAGTGGAACTAACAAAAGCATGACTGCAGTGTGACGGGCTTTGATGTTGAAAAAAAGCTGAGTGTCATGGAAGTCTGAAATGGAATACTTTTTAAAAAAAAAACTTCTGCAGGTACAAAGACTACCTTTCACACAAAAAACAAAATGGTACAATATCAAAATGATAAATATGATAGCAGAATTTTGTTAGACAGTGAATTAGATTTCTAGACTTTTGTAACAGTATTTTTCATATAAATCGTTTGTACAATGTTAGGGTTCAACAAAAGGCTGGTTAGATATCTAAGTTCAAGTAGTACAGTAAAAGTACCTTAAAATTTAAAACTGTGACTTATCTGCATTTTCTTAGACTCACGTTGCCCTTAGATGAAATCAGATAGTTTTCTTCAGCATAATTCATTCAACTCTGGTCATACTTAATTAAATTTGCGAGACAAGTTTTGGTGGATAATTGAAAATCTGGAGCTAAAGTAGCTGTCATCACAAGGTTGTTTATTTCATTCAGTCCCATTGGAAATACATTATGGGCATTACATTAAGGGACACATTAGCATTGCCTGGCTTTATATTATCTAGGGTGATTTTGGAACACCAGGACCTTTAGAGGGGTTGCTTCCAAAATCACGGATATTGATAAGGAGCAATAGGCAAATCCAAAACAGGTATAGAGCCATTCACGGTTCTTGCAGCAAAGATAAATCTAAGCAGCAGAATTTTCAACAGTTCGATGGAGCTCAGTCCATCATTCTCGAAATCAATGAGCGAAAGGCATTCAGGTGGAACATGCTTAGGAGACATTGAAAACAGAACTGCATTTTTCCTCTGAAACTCTCAAAATAATCCACCATAAAGAGATTCTTTCATTGTTTTCCTCCTTTGAGTTCAATCCACCTGCACTTGACAGGCAAAGAGTATACATAAGCCAAGGAGGATATTGATGGGGGAACATTACTAAGGTAGACCTTGATAGTGGTGCTGTTGAAGTAAGACTATATTTGCATGCAAGGTTACCTAGTTATGCACTTCTTTTAAATTTGTTGCATGTGGAAAGGCTATGCAGGCCCTGATAGGCTTTGTGGTGTAAACAAGATTTTAGCATGATGAAAGGTGTGCAATTCTATGATGAGTAATAATATTGAAATCGGTAGTAAGGTGAAGGACATGCTCTTCACAATTTTGGGAATTTTTATTGACACAAGTTTAAAAAAAAGTTAATAAACTCTAAACCCTCTCATTTTAGTGAAAACACAATGTTATTCTTTTTAGGTCAACAAATATTTGCAATTGAATCGCCAGTAACAGAATCACAAAGCTAAAAATGAATAACTATTCAAGTCAATGGGGACAACTATAAAAAAAGCAAACATTCAATTCTTGGCAAAATTTCTAAATGCAACATATTGTCCTTACATTTAGTAAGTTCTAAAGTGCAGGGATCTTACCTGTAACATTATATGGGTAATGGCTACCAATTTCAAGTTAAAAAGGTCTGCTGCTGGTGCAATGTAGTTGTTTCCTATCCAGAATCCTTTATATTTTAACCTAATTGCTGATAATTCCTACTGAACTATTTCATTTTCCTTTTTACTCTGTTTCCTTCACATTTGTAAATGTAAAAAAAATAAAACTAAAGACTGTGTGATGGTCATGTACTCAAATCATCCTAATTATAATGAAACAGTGAATGAACACTTAACTTCAGTAAGTCTATCATGCCATGTCTGGACCTTTCAACTGGCAAGAGAAAATACATTTTGGCACCAAAATATTCATTACAAGAACTTTTTAAATTACAGTGCTCTAAGCCATTGGCAGCACTGTATCAGTTCAATAGTTATGAGCGTTCTTTTTCTTCTGTTAATAGCACCTGAAAATTATTGATCCAAAATGGCAAAAGCGTATTTAGTTATTTTTCTGACAGCTTAAAGCATAACTAACCCCCCCCCCAAAAAAAATGTATTATATTGCATTTTATTAGTCCTTAGATGGATGGTTGCATTATTTTTTTTCCAGACATTTTATTTTTACCTGGTAAGCCATAAAATAACACACTTCCCGACCCTGGGCTGTTGCACTCCCCTAGTGTATCTATAGAAGGAGAAGGTTTCCACCGGGGATGGACTTTAAACATGTCTGTCTTTGTTTTATGGTAGAATGAAGGGACAAGCAATTTACAAAAGAAAGGGGAGATCTTGCTATCTTTTAAGCTCAGAGTAAGTGACAAGGACATTTCTGTACTTGCTGAAGATGTTAGCCTGAAAACGAATGCCTTCACCTCATCTAAGAACCGGTAAGCTTAAATATATTACATTTTTGTTTTAGGTTCAGATATGCTTTATTGTCATTATAATTGTCCCCAGAAACTTGTTCCTAAAGGGGTACTGCCCTTCTTGACCATTAGGCAAAAAGTGAATGCTTTTCTGATAGCCTCCCCAACACCTTATGCTAACCAATTCTTACTCCTTTACCACTTCTACACACCAACAGAGCCATCACTCTGTTGCTCTAACAGAGTGAGGCATATGGATATAGGTAGCTTGTGACCACCCCCACATGCTAGTGCTCAGCCAGGCTCAAGCTCTGTCACATGTGGGGTGGGGAAGGGGTACCAGTGGTGCGAACCACCCAGATAAGCTACGATACTGCTGGACTGCTGCAGCAAAGGTAGTGAGGGAGCGCAGAGCATTGAGTATACTTTATTTTTTGGTGGGTGGACTATTTAGAGACACCCACTTTTGCCTGTAAGGTCGAAGTAACAATGTCCCTTGAAGCTGTTTTATTAATAGACATATGTTATATGATTTTATTTTAAATAAATATTTAGTAAGATTTGCACCTATCTCACTATAAAGCATGAATTCATTCTCCCACTTTTACTGTGCAATAAAATAAAGTGCATTCAATGACAGCAAATACAGGCAACAACTCTTCGCTCTCAACCTCCAGCAATATTTGCTATGTATCTTCTGTTTAATTTGATAGTGCATTAGGACATGTCTAGTGCATCAAGCAACAGCGTCTACTAACCCTTAATGACCAATCAGAATCCAACTTCCATTTCTGACTGGTTCCAGTGCCTGACTGAACATCATTGCTGTTTGTTATTTAATCAGCCTAACTGTCTCTGAGACTTATTAATAATTGTTTTTCATATAGATTATAATAAATTAGTTTATTAATACTTTACTCTCAAATTGGAAACCATCCGCAGGAAACAACATTATTGACTACTGAAAATTCTCTTTCTAAATTAACCTAAATTAATCAAAGGAGTGTTTCACTATCTTTGTTTGTAAAGTACCCTGCAACATAACAGATTGTTTCTCTTAAACCACATCTAGTTAAATGCAAATGTTATAAATACAGAGATGGAAATCTTCAAGAAAGAGTTAAAAGGAAATACAACTAAAAGGCTAAAAGGTTCATTCAATTCCACATAGTCTCTGGATTAAGCACTGAAAAGTTCTATCATGTTCCAGAACTGACATCTTGAATAAAGGTGTCTTGGTGCTTGCCTTCATATGGAAATCTCTAGGTCTATATTGAAACTTCATATTCTCGTGTCTCCTGGAAAAAAACAAACAGAAAAGACCATAAATGGCATTGTAAATGTCTACCAATGCACAGTGTATCTAGTTTAAAGCTCACCTCTGGACTCGTGACTCCCTCCCTTTGGCCAATCATGTCTCAGGGGGACAAAGTCCACGCCCCACACTATATAAGGCTGCTTACATAGCGGCCATGTATAGTGTGTGGATGAAGATAGATTGCCCTAGATTGGGCAGGTTAGTTAGTTAGTGGCAGTGTATTTGATATATATATATATATATATATATATATATATATACATATATATATATATATATATACACTCTGCATTTAGTGAGGACTAGATATTCAGTGTAGACTCTATATTCAGTCAGTGCAGGCAGTGTATTTAATATATATATACAGTGGGGACGGAAAGTATTCAGACCCCCTTCAATTCTTCACTCTTTGTTATATTGCGCCATTTGCTAAAATCATTTAAGTTCATTTTTTTCCTCATTAATGTACACACAGCACCCCATATTGACAGGAAAACACTGAATTGTTGACATTTTTGCAGATTTATTAAAAAAGAAAAATTGAAATATCACACGGTCCTAAGTATTCAGACCCTTTGCTGTGACACTCATATATTTAACTCAGGTGCTGTCCATGTCTTCTGATCATCCTTGAGATGGTTCTACACCTTCATTTGAGTCCAGCTGTGTTTGATTATACTGATTGGGCTTGATTAGGAAAGCCACACACCTGTCTATATAAGACCTACAGCTCACAGTGCATGTCAGAGCAAATGAGAATCATGAGGTCAAAGGAACTGCCTGAAGAGCTCAGAGACAGAATTGTGGCAAGGCACAGATCTGGCCAAGGTTACAAAAAAAATCTGCTGCACTTAAGGTTACTAAGAGCACAGTGGCCTCCATAATCCTTAAATGCAAGACGTTTGGGATGACCAGAACCCTTCCTAGAGCTGGCCGTCCAGCCAAACTGAGCTATTGTTGGAGAAGAGCCTTGGTGAGAGAGGTAAAGAAGAACCCAAAGATCACTGTGTCTGAGCTCCAGAGATGCAGTCAGGAGATGGGAGAAAGTTGTAGAAAGTCAACCATTACTGCAGCCCTCCATTAGTCGGGACTTTATGGCAGAGTGGCCCGAAGGAAGCCTCTCCTCAGTGCAAGACACATAAAAGCCCTCATGGAGTTTGCTAAAAAACACCTGAAGGACTGCAAGATGGTGAGAAATAAAATTCTTTGGTCTGATGAGACCAAGATAGAACTTTTTGGCCTTAATTCTAAGCGGTATGTGTGGAGAAAACCAGGCACTGCTCATCACCTGTCCAAAACAGTCCCAACAGTGAAGCATGGTGGTGGCAGCATCATGCTGTGGGAGTGTTTATCAGATTTCAGATTCGCAATTTATGTATATATTGCTATTGCTATATTTAAGGTATTACTATATCAATTAGCTAATGTTTTTGAGTTATATTTATTTGATGCTTTATGTATTTCAATAAATTTGTTCCATGCTCCGAAGAAGCGCTATGGCGTGTAACATGTTGAAGCGAGTTCTAGACACCCATTATCAATAACTACATAGCTCCTCTCTGACAACAAAGTAACTTATGGTGGAATGACCGGTATTCTATCCTCATATAACTTGTTTACATGATACTGAGCTATGTATGGAGTGTATAATTGTAACTGTATCTCTATGAACTGATTTCTGTATATGCTTCCTTTTTTCTCTTATTTTTAATACAATACTTTATACATTTAATAAAATTCAGCTTTTAATTATACAAAACTGATTATTGTGCCTATAAAGTCCAAGCTATATAATGTTTGGGGGTTCTAAGTAATTTTCTAGCAAAAAAAAAAAAAACGATTTTAACTTTTAAACACTGAGTCTGAAAAATATGCCCGGTCCTTAAGTGGTTAAGGGGAACCTCATGCCAAAAAGTGTGTGGGGGCCCTTCAGGTCTGGTATAGATTTCAAGGGGAACCCTGTGCAAATGAAAAAAATCCATACCAAAATCCATACCAGACCCTTATTCGAGCAAGCAGCCATGGCAGGCCAGGAAAGGGGGGGTGAGCGAGTGCCCCCCCTCCTGAACCATACCAGGACGCTTGCCCTCAACATGGGGAGGGTGCTTTGGGGTCCCCCAAAGCACCTTGTCCCCATGTTGATGGGGACAAGGGCCTCATCCCCACAACCCTCGCCTACCCCTTCTGATGTCACGTGTTGTCAGGGGGGGCGGGCTCACCCTTTTACGTCACGGGGTGGTCCCACCCGTGCCTATATAACAGCTGTCAAAGCCAAGAGACAGCAGTCGGCGGGACACCTCCCATCAAGGCAGAGCTTTTTTTTCTCTATTTTTAGAGTCCGTTGGACGCCCTGATTGAAAATGGATGGACATCACAGAACACTTTTTTTTAAATAAATGAATTGTCAAAAACTGTCTTCTATCGTTTCTACTTTTTTAACACTTTTTTGGTGAATGGGTAGGGCTCCAATGGGTACCCCAAACCCATTCACATAGGGGGCCGGGATCTGAGACCCCCTTTGTGACAGACCTAGCCGGGAGAGAGGCTGTTGGAGAGGACTGGGTGCGAGCCTCATGCCTTTTGATTATGGGCCCTGGATTTTCAATGGAACGGTGCTCTTTGTGGGGTGAATTGGAGGTCCGGTCTGAACTGTGCTGATCAGACTCAGTCGTGTATATATGTGTGTATTGTATGTTGTTTGATTCTGTTGGGGACTCCTTGCTGTGGTCATCTGGGATCTGTGTCCCTGAAGAGGGAGGGGGGATTCCTCCAGCAGCCCCCTGCTGATAAGACTGAATTATACTGTTGGGACACATCCTGTGAGGAGATGCTGGTGTCATCAACTCCAACTACCTGTCTTGTTCTCTGCTATAATGTGTTTATGTTAGTTGAATGAGCTGTTGACATTGTCCTCTATACAATGTAGGAGATGGGACTACTCCTATTGGAGCTGCTGCTATTGTGAGAAATGTCCTGTGATAATTAACTCAGTCTGGGCAATAGGTCATGTCTCGGTCACCTAGGCTGTATAAAGGATTAGTTAATTAGCTCATGTTAATTAGGTCAATTAGGTTAATTAGGTTACGTTTGTATTGTTAGAGTAATATTTTCTCCTGTATATAAGACTGTATTCTGGTTCTGAATAAAGTGAGTTCATGTTAGCAACAAGCAAGTGTCGCCTTGTTTTGTGCTCAGAGAGGTTGGAATATCTGATATCTGTATACAGACTGGGAAGAAGTGGTATATGACGGAAGCACTCAATCGGAGTGTGGGACGTTCTGTGACATTGGTGGCAAGCAGCGGGAAAGCTTCCTGCAGTCTGGGACATCCAAACTTCCATCTGGATCCAAGGTCCAGATAGCAGGAGAGGAGAGGTACAGATACCAGCCGCCATGGATGAGGAATTCAGAAGGAGGTTGCGAGAGATGCAGATACAGCACAGAGGACCAGTATCAGAGCAGGTCCTGCTGGGATGGTGTGATTCTATTCGCTGCAAACTCTGGAAGGAAGCGCTAGCCCGTAAGCAGTGACACCAGGGAAAAGTTCTCCCCTCCATGAGGAAAGGTACTGGTCGCAGTACGGACTGCGGGTGCGGTTTTTGGGAAAAAAAAACGCACAAGAAGCAGACAGCTGAATTAAGCAGGCTGGTCTGGGCAGAGATAAAGCTGGATGAGAGCTACAGAGCCCTCCGGTGGCATGTATCCCAAGCATGTCCCTGGATAGCGGATGACAGCCCAACGGAAAGCTTAAGCTACGGCGGCTTGGGACTTTTGTATGTGAAACTGACAGGGGACTCTAACTTTGGGAGTGATTTGGAGTGGTGGGTGGACGAAATCATGGATTTTAGAGAAGGGCTACTGAACATTTCGGAAGTGCACTGGGCACAGGAAGATTTGGAGTTTCTGGCCGTTCAGGAATGGGAGCTAGAGATCGCCTACAGACGGCTGCTAGACATTGCTCAGTGCCAGGGCTGGGCTCCCCTTGCCTGGGACTATCAGGAAATACCAGCTGACAACCCTGAAATCCTGGCTGAAGAGTCGGCAATGTGGCAGAGAAATAGTGTGCTTTGCCAACCTGCCCCCACAGCTAGGGAGGCGGAGGTCTTATGGCGGATGCAGCAAGTGCTGACTGACCTTGATGATCCTGTTTCTGCATGGGATGATCTTGGATGGAGGAATGTGCCTGTCCAGCAGCATGCCAGAGAATCGGCAGTGGAAAATCTGGAGATTGCCATCCCCAAACCTGAAGTGCTGAAAACAGGGCAGAGCTCTGCTAACCTCTGCCCAGCACTGATAGCATCTTCTGGATTCCATGGACAGGAGATGGTGAACCTCCATCCCCAGACACCAGTTGCAGAGACAGGGGATTTGATAGACTTTTCTGCTGAGGAAAAACCATCGGGTGAGCCCCCAGCAGAAGAGTTGGGATTAGGGCCAAACTTCATTGCTCTCTGCTCAGCACTGATGGCATCTTCTGAGTTCCACGGACAGGAGATGGTGAACCTCTATCCACAGACACCAGTTATAGAGGTAGGAGATTTAATAGACTTTTCTGCTGAGGAAGAACAACCTGATGAGCCTCCAGCAGAAGAGCTGCTATTGGGGCCAAACGTCACTGTGCTCTGCCCAGCACCAACAGAAGTATCTGTGAAGTTACAGGGAACTTCCCCAGTTGAAGCACCGGCAACCGGGCAGAGTGCTACCAACCTCTGGCCATCACCGGCAACAACTACAGAGTTCCAGGGAGGTGGGGCAGTCGGCCTCCCTCCCCAACATGTAGCCGGAGCAGATGGTGTGGGGTTTCCAGCAGAAGGGCTGGCAACAGGGCCAAGTATTGCTGGACTCTGCCCTCAACTAACAGGAGATGGATTTCCTGTGAAGGTGGATGGGACTTCAGTCTCCACCTTTATACTCCAAGGATGCTTGGCATTCGGCCCAGATCCCCAACAGCATGACGGAGTGAGCCCAGTCCCCCTGTCTTCTCCAGTGGCAAATATGTTCTCTGAGAGAGGCAGAGGTTGGCTGGGTGAGTAATACTCTGTTTAGAACAATTTGTTTGGGGTACTGTGTGGGTACAGTCAGTAGAGGACTGGACCTACTGACTAACCCGTCTAGGGTCTCCTCCTGTGTTAGTCTTCTGCCGAAAGGGGAGAAATGTGACAGACCTAGCCGGGAGAGAGGCTGTTGGAGAGGACTGGGTGCGAGCCTCTTGCCTTTTGATTATGGGCCCTGGATTTTCAATGGAACGGTGCTCTTTGTGGGGTGAATTGGAGGTCCGGTCTGAACTGTGCTGATCGGACTCAGTCATGTATATATGTGTGTATTGTATGTTGTTTGATTCTGTTGGGGACTCCTTGCTGTGGTCATCTGGGATCTGTGTCCCTGAAGAGGGAGGGGGGATTCCTCCAGCAGCCCCCTGCTGATAAGACTGAATTATACTGTTGGGACACATCCTGTGAGGAGATGCTGGTGTCATCAACTCCAACTACCTGTCTTGTTCTCTGCTATAATGTGTTTATGTTAATTGAATGAGCTGATGACATTGTCCTCTATACAATGTAGGAGACGGGACGACTCCTATTGGAGCTGCTGCTATTGTGAGAAATGTCCTGTGATAATTAACTCAGTCTGGGCAATAGGTCATGTCTCGGTCACCTAGGCTGTATAAAGGATTAGTTAATTAGCTCATGTTAATTAGGTTAATTAGGTTACGTTTGTATTGTTAGAGTAATATTTTCTCCTGTATATAAGACTGTATTCTGGTTCTGAATAAAGTGAGTTCATGTTAGCAACAAGCAAGTGTCGCCTTGTTTTATGCTCAGAGAGGTTGGAATATCTGATATCTGTATACAGACTGGGAAGAAGTGGTATATGACGGAAGCACTCAAGCGGAGTGTGGGACGTTCTGTGACACCCTTGTTAAAGGGGGCTTCCAGATTCCGATAAGTCCCCGCCTGCAGACCCCCACAACCACCGGGCAAGGGTTGTGGGGATGAGGCACTCGTCACCATCAACATGGGGACAAGGTGCTTTGGGGGGACCCCAAAGCACCCTCCCCATATTGAGGGCAAGCAGCATGGTATGGTTCAGGAGGGGGGGCACTCGCCCCCCCCTTCCTGGTATGCCATGACTGCTTGCTCTAATAAGGGTCTGGTATGGATTTTGGGGGGAGCCCACGCCATTTTTTTAAAATATTGGCATGGAGTTCCCCTTAAAAACCATACCAGACCCAAAGGGCCTGGCATGGATTTTGGGGGGAGCTCACGCTGTTTTTAAAAAAAAAATTTGGCATGGAGTTCCCCTTAATACCCATACCAGACCCAAAGGGCCTGGTATGGACTGGGGGGGGGAACCCACGCCGATTTTTTCATAGATTTTTATTTATATTGCTGGGATCCAGCAATACATTACAGCCGCGAGCAATTTTAAATGACATTTTTTCCTTTAGAAATTAAATTTTGTTGAGGAACAGTAACACACATGAGAAAGATGTGCCACTTTACAGTCAGACTAAGGGTACCCCCCCCCCCCAGGTATGATATTTAAAGGAATATTTAATTTTTATTGTTTTACATTAAGCATTATTAAAATCACGGCTCCTGAAAAAACGGCCGTTTTAAAAACTTTTTTTTGCATTGATACATGCCCTCTAGGGCAGTACCCGGGCCCCCAAACACTTCTTTATGGCAATAAATTGCATATAAGCCTTTAAATTAACACTTTTGATTTTTCACTTTCATAGACTTTAACGGTGTTCGCATGTTCGCACAAACTTTTTGTCTGTTCGCATGTTCTGGTGTTAACCGAACCAGGGGGTGTTCGGCTCATCCTCAGCTTTAATATTTCTTTAGGTTCCAAAGGCAAAGAACAGACCACAACGTGTAATTTACCCTAGCAACCAATTCCCATGGGTAATTATGAATGAAAATGAAATCAATTTGCTTCCATCAGTGCTCTTTATTTTTAAAACTGTTAGCCCGGGTTCACACCTATGCGAATTAGATGTGCGTTTCCACACATCTAATTACCATAGTAGGATAATGTGACTGGTGACTGTCACGGTTCACATATCTCCGGGGCGGCTGCGGTGCGCACTGCACAAAAACGCTGTGCATCTTTGGCTGCGTTTCACGGCCGAATTCAGGCATAGAATCGGCCCTGATTCGTCCCTGAAACAGTGAACAGGGACGCACAGCGCTCCTGTGCGGTCCGCAGCGCATTATAGTGTGAACCCGGGCTCAGTCTTTCAAAGCAATCAAGAATTGGTTTAAATGTTTTAATCTGGCCTTCATATTATAAAATGGTGCATATGCTGATTGTTAATAGCACTGCATGAACCTGCTCTGTCTGCAGCCTTATCTGTAATTCAACAAATGTGTGTGCTGATGTTGCATCGTAATATGACAACATTGTAATGATTTATTGTGATTTACTTTGACAGTGCTGACACACAGCAGTAAATAGGCAAGATTAGCAGTACAATGTATTTTGTGACATGTTATTTATGGTGCTCCAAGACTTGTAAATCAGTCTGCAATTCTGCAATTCTGCAAGTGTTTATGACAAGAAGCCATCATATTACGATGTAATTCTCTTGGACAATGCTGACTCAACCTACATGGGAAAAAGCATCTAAAGTCTTTGTTCTTTTTTGTCCCTTGGTGTTGTATTATGCCTTTCACTTGCATTTCCAGTTCCTTCATCACAAATCTTAACATTTACTATGGTTAGTTAGGTCCATGTGTGGTAAAGACAGGGGCTGTCTTCCATAAAGCAAGGTGAGAACCTTGCTTCAGTCTCCCTGCTTGCTATTTTCCAGCCTGTGCCAAAATCAACACTCTCTGAGGAGTCTTTGCTCTTTACTGCTCTGGTGCTACAAATGGAAGTGTTGTAACTGTTGTTACTGTACAATAATAATGAAAAAAGCACACAAATGTACATTATTGCTCTACAACTTCTTATACACCCCCCCACAAATACTTACCTGAGCTCGATCTTGATCAAGCACTATGCCTGAGAGCAGTGGCACTGCTCTCTCTCTCCCTCCTTATTGGACTCAGTGAGAGCAGAAGGAACCACTGACTCCAGCTGTCAATCAAATCCAGTGACAAGGGGAGCACACATATGGGTTAAATTCCGAGCTGCACTGTGTGCCTCTATTGACACATACGGTGTGGCTCGGGATTGAGCTCACATGAGTGCTCCCGTAGATCAAGAAATATTAGAAAATGGGTTGTGGCAGCAGACAGTGTGATGCCTCCAATATGGAATGACCTCTCCACTCTGTTGACTTCCCAGTTGTAAGACCGTTGATAGTTTGTGAAGTAATAGTTGATTAACTTTATGTACAGCCACAAGGCTGTAGGAAGGCGGTAAAGCATTTCCCTGCCTTGGTGGCACCCATGCACAATATATATATATATATATATATATATATATATATATATATATATATATATATATATATATATACTCTGCATTTAATGAGGACTAGATATTCAGTGTAGACTCTATATTCAGTCAGTGCAGGCAGTGTATTTAATATATATATAGTGGGGACGGAAAGTATTCAGACCCCCTTCAATTTTTCACTCTTTGTGAAAAAGTGAGTACATCCCTCACATTTTTGTAAATATTTTATCATATCTTTTTTATGTGACAACACTGAAGAAATTACACTTTCCTACAATGTAAAGTAGTGAGTGTACAGCTTATATAACAGTGTAAATTTGCTGTCCCCTCAAAATAACTCAACACACAGCCTTTAATGTCTAAACAGCTGGCAATAAAAGTCAGCACACCCCTAAGAGAAAATGTCCAAATTTGGCCCAAAGTGTTAATATTTTCTGTGGCCACCATTATTTTCCAGCACTGCCTTAACCCTCTTGGGCATGGAGTTCACCAGAGCTTCACAGGTTGCCACTGGAGTCCTCTTCCACTCCTCCATGACAACATCACAAAGCTGGTGGATGTTAGAGACCTTGCGCTCCTCCACCTTCTGTTTGAGGATGCCCCACAGATGCTCAATAGGGTTTAGGTCTGGAGACATGCTTGGCCATTCCATCACCTTTACCCTCAGCTTCTTTAGCAAGGCAATGGTCGTCTTGGAGGTGTGTTTGGGGTTTTTATCATGTTGGAATACTGCCCTGCAGCCCAGTCTCCCAAGGGAAGGGATCATGCTTTAGTATGTCACAGTACATGTTGACATTCATGGTTCCCTCAATGAACTGTAGCTCCCCAGTGCCGGCAGCACTCGTGCAGCCCCAGACCATGACACTCCCACCACCATGCTGGACTGTAGGCAAGACACACTTGTCTTTGTACTGCTCACCTGGTTGCTGCCACACATGCTTTCACCATCTGAACCAAATAAATTTATACTGGTTTAATTAGACCACAGGACATGGTTCCAGTAATCCATGTCCTTAGTTTGCTTGTCTTCAGCAAACTGTTTGCGGGCCTTCTTTTGCATCATCTTTAGAAGAGGCTTCCTTCTGGGACGACAGCCATGCAGACCAATTTGATGCAGTGCGCGGTGTATGGTCTGAGCACTGATAGGCTGACCCCCCACCTCATTCAACCTCTGCAGCAATGTTGGCAGCACTTATACGTCTCTTCCCAAAGACAACTTCTGGATATGACGCTGAGTACGTGCACGCAACTTCTTTGGTTGACCATGGTGAGGCCTGTTCTGAGTGGAATCTGTCCTGTTAAACCGCTGTATGGTCTTAGCCACCATGCTGCAGCTCAGTTTCATGGTCTTGGCAATCGTCTTATAGCCTAGGCCATCTTTATGTAGAGCAACAATTATTTTTTTCGGATCCCCAGAGATTTCTTTGCCACGAGGTGCCATATTGAACTTCCAGTGACCAGTATGAGAGAGTGAGAGCGATAACAGCAAATTTAACACACCTGCTCCCAATTCACACCAGAGACCTTGAAAACACTAATGAGTCACATGACACCGGGGAGGGAAAATGGCTAATTGGGCCCAATTTGGACATTTTCACTTAGGGATATACTCACTTTTGTTGCCAGTGGTTTAGACATTAATGGCTGTGTGTTGAGTTATTTTGAGGGGACAACAAATTTACACTATTATACAAGCTGTACACTCACTACTTTACATTGTAGCAAAGTGTAATTTCTTCAGTGTTGTCACATGAATAGATATAATAAAATATTTACAAAAATGTGAGGGGTGTACTCACTTTTGTGAGGTACTGTATAAATATATATATATATATATATATATATATATATATATATATATACTGTATATAGTGGGAATGTCCTGTGGCCTAGTGGCTAACATGTGACCCTTCTAGCAAGAGGTATTCCAGAGCAATCTTGCTAGAAACCAAAGATGTTCTAAAGGACCATATGATGATTTGAAATGAAGTATGCCTATCCTATTAACTGTTGAATTGTTCCATATGACTTATAAGAAGTTATAGTAAAAGTTCAGAACCGCAACCGACTTATGTCTAATTCTTCTCAAGCCTTAGGTGGCAAGCGCGATGGCTAAACTGTAGTTGAAGTGGAGGAGCTCCCTACAGGAGAGGGGATCCACATACACTGGGAGATCAAAAGTTTAGTCTGTCTATTGTGCCCAAATAGTCATGCTGGGCTTATTGAGATGACACCACAATTGTCAAACTACTAAACACTTAATTAAGGAAATATTTATAATATTAGGACCTTGCTTTTATCCCTAATGTTACAAATATATGTTATTTGTAAGTAAGTTGTGTGGGTTTGAAATTTTTGGGGATAGCAGTGTGCTATGACAATGGATGCTGCCCCTGAGTACAGTAAGGTTAGATTGTGGTGGAATTGGTGATAGCTAGACATGTGCACACTGAAATATTTTGTTTTGGAATTTCGTTTTCGTCCGAAAAAAAAATTAAATTTAGTTACTCCCGAAATTCGTTTTTATTTATTTTGTTTTTCGTTAAAAATTGCATTCGTCCGAAAATCCAAATTAAGGTTGAATCTGTCATTGAAGGCTTATGGTGTCTGTCGAATGTTCAAAGAAGATTCGACAGAGCAGCTAAACTGTACGACGCCGTATAGTTTACCTGCTCCTTCGAATCTTCTTAGAACTTTCAACAGACACCATAAGCCAAAGTACGTGTGTACTTAGTTCTAGCTATTTTACTGCTCCTCCTCTTTGGTTACAATCAGCCAATAACATTCATCATCATCATTATTTTTATTTTACTTCCCCCACCCAATTCCAGCAGCGATCTTTTCTCCCCTACGTCAAATCTTTACTCTCTATGTCAAATCTTTTCTCTCTATGTAGAATAAACTTGGACTAATAGAGATAAGGTTAGGCACATTCGACCACAGGTTTGATGGACACAGATTGTTATTGTCATCATCATGTCGAATCTCCTATCTATATCGAACTGTTGTAGCAACGAAAACAAAAATAAAGCATTTGTTTATGTCGGATCTTTCGTTTTTCGGATTCTGCACTTTCGTTATCGTTTGTTAAAATGATAACGAAAATACCTGAAATTTGGACGAAAATGCATTCAGACGAAAACGAATGCACATGTCTAGTGATAGCATGGAAGTAGCTAAGTCCCCAAACTGCAGAGGTTTTGAAATATTCGAACATCCTTGAATTTAATTCCAGTTTTATATAATGTTCTCAGCTCTTGTGTCAGAGTTCACAATCTTAGCATTCGTTCACTGACTTTTTTTGACAATGCTAATTAATAAATGAATCGCATGGATGAAAGCTACGTACCCCAGTCTCATAAATTGGATTGTCAAACTCTGTTTCCACTGTTATCTGGCTGTAAGGATGAGAATACATGAGAGGAAGGCGAAGGCTGGAATAGTATCTGCACCTGGAAAGAGAAAATTACATATTCACTTTACAAGAGAAATATAGCACAACACGTGCTAGCTTACCATGCAATGCCTTTAATTTAATGTTTATTTTTTATTTTTTTAGGTAACACTTGTAAAAATAACTTGCTTAAGGAGTTTTAACTGATATTTTTATCTCCCTACGGGGTAGTGGACTATGAGGGGATTAAGGCAATTTGAGACTTCAGTTGGCTTTAAAGATTAGACTGAGTTGGGTTCAGGTTCCTGGTTGGATCTAAGCCTAGTACACACTACTAGTTTGACAGCTCAGATTGGAGCCACTGTACTGACAATCCAATGTTAGTACAGCTTTCTCCCCAGCTGAGCTATTGTGTTCTGACAGGGGGGCTGCCACCCACCCCCACGCCAGAACACTCCAGTCAGCACTCTCAGCCATTGGCTGAGAATGCTGATCAGGAGTCGGTCGGCTCTGGTTTTCCATCATGCTTATCGGACATGGACCAGCTGCCATACACACAGGTGGCAGCCCAACATTTGGCCTGTGTGTATTAGGTTTTAGGGTTTATGCCTTGTTAAGGCAAGGGTAGGCAACCTTGGCTCTCCAGCTGTTTTGAAACTACAAATCCCATGAGAAATTGCAAGACCCTGACAATCACAGGCTTGACTCCTAGAGGCATGGTGGGATTTGTAGTTTCACCACAGCTGGAGGGCCAAGGTTGCCTACCCCTGAGTTAAAGGCTAGATTTGTGTTAAGAAAAGGGTGGCTAAAAACAGCTTTTATAATCATCATATATGATAGCCTAATGCAATGGTTGGGAAAAGAATAGGCCTTTTATGGCTATCCTATGAGGCAAGCATTTTGGTGTAAGAAATGCTGTTTATCATTTACAGAAATTCCCAACCTCACAAACCAACCGCCCTGGCCCTTTCTTCTTTTCAGACAAATACAGAATGGGTCTGCATTATAAAGCTAAACTTCTAATAGAACAAACTGTGCAATTTGTACATCATATAATCGATCAAGGGCTAAACTACCTGGATGATTTCATCCTAAACCATTCAAGGGGCTTAACCACTTTTTTTGCTGAAAATAGTGCTGCAAATCCTGTGATTGCCAGCAAGTAGTTAAACTGTTCAGTAGTAGAAGGTGAACATGCCCCTGCAGTTTAGCCCTTTGATAACATTCCCACCTGAAAACATTCACACATCAGTAAAATTATTGTTTTCAGACACAGTTTTTCAGCTGTGATGCTGTCTTTGCGAACTTTGTCTGCGCTGTTTGTGTCAATGTCAATGCGCTAGAGAAGGATGTACTGTATGAGAGTGTTATTAAAGCCTTCAGCAAGCCGCTAAGTACATGTTCTAGCTGGAAAAATACAAGCAACCTTGAACATAAACAAAAGTCTCTAACATCAGAGCACACTGCAACCTTGAGAAGTAGTACTATTGAATAACTGCTAGTAAATATCACTGTTCCTCCCGACAGATCATTCTACATAAATAGCACAAATAAACTGTATTCTGGTAGTCTGACAACAAAATAATTAGATCATGTCTTTATAAAGCCTGTTGAACGTAAATTGTGTTATCTGACAAATAAAAGTTGATTGTGGGTCTTCTGTTTTTTTTTTTTTTTTTATTACTGCAGCTATATTTTATTTATTGCAATAGAGTTTATATGCAGCTCCCATTATTTTAGCTAACCCTGTCTCTTCAGGTCTGGTACTTGTTAGCTAGTTTTAGCTTAGGGCTTGACAAACCAGCATAGGCTAAAGCCAGGTTAGGCATCCGATGGCCACTTTTGGTTGTTAGGGGTCCTGTTGCATGTCAAATTAGAAACTACAAGGGAGGGACTAAAGCACAGAATAGATAGGCTGACTCTGAGTTCCTGTGCCACACCACAGTTTCTGCGTATGAAAAGCTGTGTTCCGGGCTGGTCGGACAAGAGTTGGAGGAACTCCCCATCACCACTGATCTTGTCAGGTTTCTGTCACAAACACAAACGCCACATTACGATAATCCTCAGGGACCCCTGAAACTAAACGTTGCTGCAACATTCATCTGGAGTTATCTTTGTTAATAACTATATTACTTACTAAATACAATTTGATAAAACATGGCAACCTTGTATTTGGCGGGGGATAACTGAGACCGTAGATGGAGCTGCCCCGACTGCTCTCCGCTGTCCTTCCCCTTCCTAATTTATTTCTACCTGCTCTTTTCTGTGCTGACCAGTTTTGAGAATCCTGGATATATCAACCTTGATCAAAAGGCGACATTTAAACGCACTATTTTGCCTGTCTCTTTATATAACATTTCTTGTACGGTACTAATCTGATAAGACAACTGTTCTGTTTGTGGAATTTGATGTCATTTGCCTATTCCTAACTGTCCTTTGGATCCTACTGATGCTCTTGTGTTATAAAGGGATATCGGGGGGGGGGGGGGAGTATAGAAAATAGTCCACTAAAATAAAGTCCTTAAGGTGTAATGTCCATATGAATCATGCAGGCAGAGTAAAAGGCCCACTCGGCGGCAGCTCGGTCCTTAGAGTAAAAAGTGACTCTAAAAAACAAACAGTAGAAGGGAGGTGGGGACAGGCTCCAACTAAGTTTAGCACTTTAAAAAAAAGATTTTAATATGTATAAAATGAATACACTCACAAGAGAACTGTAAAAGCAGGTTTAACATGTTATTAACGTTCTGTGAACACTATCATGGTCCCAGTCCGCCAATGGAAACAGGCTGTGGTTCCGTTGATCGGAAGCATTGGTGGCTTCCAGTGCTTCCTGATACTTGCGGAATGTAGAGACAGGCGGATGTGATGTCAGGACTGGAAGTGATGTATAGATATGACGACGCGTTGCGGAGCATGCGCTTCTTCTTCAGGCCATACTATTGCCATGTTAATTGAGGTATATATGGGCAAGCAAGGGGGCAGAGGTTGGCAGACAGCAAAGCCCAAACCCCGCAAGCATCAAATATTAATAATAATTTGTTATTATTTGATGCTTGCTGGTTATGGCTGCTTTTACAGTTCTCTTGTGAGGGTATTTATTGTATTTACCGTATTTATCGGCGTATAACACGCACAGGCGTATAACACGCACATTCATTTTAAGAGGGAAGTTTCAGGAAAAAAACTTAAATTTTAAATAAGGAACTTTGAAGTAAAATAAGGGTCAGTGCCCATCTGCAGCATCACCATTGCCATCAATGCAGCCTGATCAATGCCCATTTGTAGCCTCACAAGTGCCATCAATGCAGCCTCATCAGTCCACATCAATGCAGCCTCACCATTGCCATCAGTGCAGCCTGATCGATGCCCATCTGCAGCCCAGGGGGGACAGGGAGGGGGGCGGGACGAGCGCCGACAGATTACAAACAGTGAGAATCTCCTATGATAGACAGAACAGTGGTCCAATGGCGGCCCAGGAGTTCCTATTACAGAGGCCGCCGAGTAAACAGGAGATTCTCACCGTATGTAATCTGACGGCGCTCGTCCTGCCCCCCCTCCCTGTCCCCTCCGAGGCAGCTAAAACTGAAGTATTGGCGTATAACACGCACGCACTATTTGCACGCAATTTTCATGGTGAAAAAGTGAGTGTTATACGCCAATAAATACAGTATATTAAAATATATTTTACTCTGCTACACTTAGTTAGTGCTTGTCTCCCCCCCCATTCCTTGTATTGATGCAAATCCGGGCTATGTTTGTTTTTCATTCAGACATGTTTCTCTCCTTATATGTTCTATGATATCTGTCATATAGTGGTCATATAGTGGTTGTCACTTTTGTACCCTTCCTTTTTTCACACAAAAAACAAAAAAAGTTTAAAAGTAAATTAACCTATTCATGTTTTAAAAATAGGTCAGCTAGCTGAATGTATTTCCAAGAATTTTCTTTTAGGGCTCGTCATACCACCTTCATTAGGTTGGTTTGCTCTATGCATTCACAATGCATGGGCAAGGTAGATAATATTGATTTCAATGGTACCAGTTCAGAACAAAGCTCTGCATTGGAAAAAAATAAAACATTAGTTGCAATGCACTGTAACAAATAGAAGTCATATAAAAGATTATGCCACAATTGCACAGTGCCATCACTTGAAAGCCTGCAGAAGCCAATATGTTCTACAGAATGCCGTAAAATTAAATGACCATATTTGTAGAGCCAATGTAAGGTTAGTACATGAGTATATTGGTTAATGGTTCCCTATTATTATTGGTGTAGCCAGATAATGGGCTACAGCAATATGGAGAAGCCTTTTATTCTTCTCTTCTACTGAGATGCTGATGTTATGCTACATCATTCTCCTCTTGCCAGCAGGGGGAGAACTAGAGCCAAGTAAGCCTATAGACTTCTATGCAGAGTGCAGAGACTCCTGGGAGTTGCAGGTTCAGATGGCAGCCATATAAAGGGACAAATAGATTCTTTACACTACAGATCTCAATAGGCACTGTGCAGTAGGATAAGTGGAGAGATGATTTAGATTAAACTGCATGGGAAAGTTATTCCTCTTGGCACCGAAGCAGTTTTGTCTGCGGAGATCCAAGCCTGAGACTGGGAGTGAAGACACCCAGGGGCAGTGCAGCACTGCCCACATTACAGCACCTGCACCAGTGCCACAGGGAGAATGGAGCATCCACTCACTCTCTGCTTCCTACTGCTGATTGACTGAGGGGACCCCTTCTACAGCGAGAGGTCACCACAGCATTGCGGCGACTGGTGAGAGGGCTATTTACCCATTGCTGATTCTGCTAGCATTAACTGAGCCACCAAAAGCGGGACATCAAATATCCCCAATCCACACCCATACTGCACTCTATACTGCATTTATTCAAAACTTAGACTGCACCTATACCAACCCTATACTGCATTATACTGAACCTTTACCACATCTACCTGGAACCTGTGCTGAGACTATAGCACACCTATAATGTACCTATACTGCATGCAGGTTAACTGGGACTGTCATTAAGTGCACTGATGCTCTTAACAGGCCTCGATGATAGCTGGCAGAAGAACATCTCAAAGGACTGTTCCTCCCATAATAATTATTCTGAAAACTTCTTTGTTCCCTTGCCCCTTTTGCTACCATCCTCCTTTACTTTTGGACAGTGCATACCTAGTCGGTCTAGGACTAGCATCGCAGCCATATATGCGATATGGCAGCATAGTTTCAGCGCATGGTAGATTAAACTTTACTATCACTCACTGCTGCACTTGAGGTGGCCTTGCTAGTGTTTATGCCGATCGGGATGTCAAATGTCATCTTATGCCTAGTCTCTACTGTTAATTACTTTGTATGCCAAAGTGTATTAGTACCATTGTTAATCCATTTTATACTTGCCTAGTTAGCAAACATATTGGGTGATAATATATTAAGTTTGCCTCTACTACCTGGTTTGTTGCCTATTTTCTTTAGAGCACTAGTATTGGGTACTAACTGTTACTTCCAGTGGATTCCTGTGATATTGCATATTCGTACACTCAGCCTGGTGTGACAGAGAGGCTGAAGTTCTTGAGAAGGTTGAGTCAAAGAACAGAGGACCCATTCTATCCAGATGCCCATATGAGGGGGGGGGGGGGTTGGAGGTAGTGCTACATTGGGTTCACATCATAACTTGTATTGGACATTCGTTGATAGGTAAGGTAATATATTCACATCATATATTCATATAAAAATACATACAATTTAAAATGAGAGAGAGGGAGACACATTTTTTGGTGTTCTAATACTGGTGAAATCCTTTAATAGGCACTGTAAAGGCTCTGCTGATGGAAAATGAAACCCAGGAATTATTGTCTTTTATCCCACTAGAGTACATGTCAGACAACATCTGTGGATAAAAGTTTTTTGCTGGTTCAGGTCTACTTTATCAGCAGAAATCATCTTATGATTTTGCAACCCAGTGGATCAATTTGATGGTAGCACTAGTCTGTTGTGATTGTTTAGTGTTCCAACATGGTTTATGTATCATATGATACTGTAGGAACCCATAACATACAATTTGTGCTCATATTTTGGTGCCTTGCGAATATGGAGTTAAGAGATGTCAATCTTTTAACCACCTCCTGCCCAGGCCACTACATATAAATGGCCAGATGGAAGCTTCCCCAATTCTCTCATACCTTGTGACCAATTACAACTATCACACGTGTAAACAAAGGCTGCATAATTACAGTATTTGAGCCATTTCCTCTCACAGCAATCATCTGTAAGAGGGAACTGTGACGGACTGTCCAACACCCAGCTTGGGTGCTTCCATCAGTAAACAGCTTCCTCCAGTCTGGAACCGGGAACCAGTTATTATAGCTGAGCACCCAAGATCTAGACGACACTAGCTTAGGTGTAAACTGAACCTGGAGCTCTTTATAATAAATTTACACAGAATATATACTATGCAAGATCAGGTAAAGGCTTGATCACATTATCCTAGACAATTAGCACATCTGAAGAACAGTCAACATAAACATACACAGTATGCTAATTAACAACAAGCCTTGATTAGTCAGGGGTTTCCCAGACAATCCGACAACAAGCCCACAACCCTGGATACACAAAGTACATTACACATTATCATAAGCATATACACCCCACAATTGTTCAATAACAAGGTAAAGTGGACACAATATTGTTCACATCTCCAAGAAATGAGCAGACAGACAGAACAATAAGTGAGTCAATTAACAATGGGAATTCACCATATTTGTAGAGCCAATGTAAGGTGAGTACATGAGACTATACTGTACATTGGTTAATGGTTCCCTATTATTATTGGTGTAGCCAGATAATGGGCTACAGCAATATGGAGAAGCCTTTTATTCTTCTCTCCTACTGAGATACTGATGTAATGCTACACCATTCTCCTCTTGCCAGCAGGGGGAAAACTAGAGCCAAGTAAGCCTATAGACTTCTATGCAGAGTGCAGAGACTCCTGGGAGTTGCAGTTTCAGATGGCAGCCATATAAAGGGACAAATAGATTCTTTACACTACAGATCTCAATAGGCACTGTGCAGTAGGATAAGTGGAGAGATGATTTAGATTAAACTGCATGGGAAAGTTATTCCTCTTGGCACTGAGTGAGTCAGAGAGAAAGCAGCTTTGTCTGCGGAGATCCAAGCCTGAGACTGGGAGTGAAGACACCCAGGGGCAGTGCAGCACTGCCCACATCACAGCACCTGCACCAGTGCCACAGGGAGAATGGAGCATCCACTCACTCTCCCTGGATACGCAAAGTACGTTACACATTATCATAAGCATAAACACATAAACACCCCACAATTGTTCAATAACAAGGTAAAGTGGACACAATATTGTTCACATCTCCAAGAAATTAGCAGACAGACAGAACAATAGGTGAGTTAATTAACAACGGGAATTCACACCAGGGAGCACACAATGGGGGAATGATACCATGGGAGAAAGACACCATAGTAAACATATTATAGCAGGAGACTCCAGCATCAAGTTGGTTTAAGCTGATTATTTTAACATCTGCTCTAAGTCTCACAGTCTAAAGCAGTAATTGCTGGTTTGGGCACAAAGGCCCCAAATCTGTTTGTTTCGAGCAGACATGGGCCTAAAACCAAAGCAAGACCACTCCAATGGTCCCCCATGCACACACCTCCCAAAGAGTAGTGCTCCATAGTCAGTAGGAGGGATGAGCTGAACACCCTCCTGTTCGGTTCGCAGCAGAACATGTGAACAGGCAAAAAATTTGGCAGAACACACGAACACCGTTAAGGTCTATTGGACACAAACATGAATAATCAAAAGTGCTCATTTTAAAGGCTTATATGCAAGTTATTGCCATAAAGTGAAACAATTGAAACAAAGTGAAACAATAAAGTGAAACAAGTGAAACAATAAAAATGTAATATTCCTTTAAATATTGTGCCTGGGGGGTGTCTATAGTAGGCCTATAATTTGGCGCATTTTTCCCGTGTTTAGAACAGTACCACAGCAAAATGACATTTCTAAAGAAAAAATTGGCATTCAAAACTGATCGCGGCTGTAATAAATTGTTGGTCCCGGCAATATAGATAAAACTCATTGAAAAAAAGAACATGGGATCCCCCCAAGTCCATTACCAGGCCCTTTGGGTCTGGTATGAATATTAAGGGGAACCCCAAACCAAAATTAAAAAAAAAATGCGTTGGGGTCCCCTTAAAGTCCATACCAGGCCCTTCGGTCTGATATGGAAATTAAGGGGAACCCTGCATTAAATTAAAAAAAAAATAGCGTAGGGTTCCCCCCAAAATCCATACCAGACCCTTATCCGAGCACGCAACCTGGCAGGCCACATGCCCTCAACATGGGGAGGGTGCTTTGGGGTGACCCCCCCAAAGCACCTTGTCCCCATGTTGGTGGGGACAAGGGCCTCATCCCCACAACCCTTGCCCAGTGGTTGTGGGGGTCTCCAGGCGGGGGGCTTATCGGAATCTGGAAGCCCCCTTTAACAAGGGGACCCCCAGATCCCAGCCTCCCCCTGTGTGAAATGGTAACGGGGTACAAGTACCCCTACCATTTCACAAAAAAGTGTCAAAATGTTAAAAAAGACAAGACACAGCTTGGGACAAGTCCTTTATTAAAAACTAAAAAAACTAAAAATGTCCCACGATGTCCATTCATCTTCTTCTATCACACCGCTTGCCAGAACCAAAAAGAAAAAAAAAATCTGCAACCGATCCACCTCCATGGGAGGCTCCCGCGGTATGACGCTTCTTCACTTGTGACAGCTCTTATATAACTGAGGGTGGGGCCACACAGTGATGTAACCGGGTGACCCTGCCCCCTCTGACACCACGGGGACTTCCCCATGGCTTCCCCGTGGCGTCAGAAAGGGGCAGGGCCAGCCATTGTCTCTGATCTCTGACACAAGCATAACAGCCTTTGTATGTGTACTGCCACTGCTTCTGCAACTGAATGGGGTTATCATACACCTGTATGACAGCAACAATGTTCCTTATCACTGCCACACCAGTCGCAGTGTCACAAAACCAGTGTATGCCAGCAACAGTGTTCCTGATTGCCATCACACAAATGTCACTAGCCCAATGAAAGCCAGTAACAGTGTTCCTGATCACTGTCACAACAGTGCCAGTGTCACCAGACCAGTGTATGCCAGCAACAGTGTCCCTAATCACCACTACTCCAGTCCCAGTTTCACCAGACCAGTGTAAGCCACCAACAGTGCTGCTGAATTGACTCATCTGCACATTCCACTGACTACATTCCTGTGAGACACTGGTCCCAGCCATCTCCTATGAACAGTTGTACACCTGGAACCACAGAACATCTATTGTTCATCCTTTATTCAGCCTCCTGTACTTCCTAATCAGCGAACATAGCACTCCTTGGGATAGTCATTCACCAGTGGGCAATGCTTGCTCGGTTTATAGGAACGGGTTCTTCTATAGGTGATGCTACACTAAGCTATATTCTCTGCCCACTCGTATGGAGCTGATCTTTTCAGTACACTGTTTTTGATACAATTGGTTAATTTTTGTGATACACAAGATATGTCGGGTACAATTAGTCCACTGAAAAAGTCCCACACATGTAGTATCCCCATACCCGGGAGGAGTAGTAAAACCATTTTTGAGGTAAAATTCTAAGTATGCCCATGCTTTGTGTAAAAAAATATCTTAATAAATTGACAAGTTTGTGTAAAAAAAAAAAAAAAAAAAAAATTTCCTTTCCACATTTTCTGAAAGCTTGTAGCAAAAAAAAAAAAATAAAGGCTTCAAAAGATTCACCACACTTCTTAAAAAAAAACTTGGGATGATTACTCTTCAAAATTAGGTAATTTTGTGGGTGTTCCCACTGTTTCGGTGCTACAGGGCCTCCAAAAATGTGATTAAATGTGTAATTTATGCTCCTAGAAAACCCAAAGGTGCTCCTTGGATTTTGGGCCTCTCTATGTGACTAGGCTGTGAAAAAGTTTCACACATCTGGTATCACCATACTTGAGAGAAGGAGTAGTAGCATGTGTTTTGAGGGGTAATTCTAAGCATGCCTATACTGTGTGTTAGGAACATGTTAATAATTAACAATTTTTTACAAAAAATAAATGTCATGCTTACGCATCCTTATGCAGTGTGGTTTAGGTCCTCAATCAATATTCAGACATTTCAGAACTAAAAGTGAAATGGAGCAATTTGCTATTGTTTTTGATAGTCTCAGAAAGTTTTTGCATCTCTGATACTCTATCTCCAGTGGGTAAGTAGCTGTATATCAGGATCATTTTGCCTTCCAGTTTGATTGAATTTGTATCACTGACTCTTACTCCTACACTTTAGAGGGTGAAAGTTGCTGCTGACCATATGGAAATATCTGCCATTGTCATTGATTGGAAAATCAATATAATTAATACTGAAAATTCTTCTGGGCATACTTATGATTCTGCAGCTGCCCAGTCTGAGTCCCAAATCTCTATTAAAACTTCTACTCTATTGCCAGCTACTTAATTGCTACTCAGCTTTCTATGTAGTTCCCCGATCCTTGTTTTAAGTTATTCATGCTTTATTGATAGTTTACTCTTTCTCAGAGACTGTCTATGCCTTTCTGTACAAATAATTTGTGTTTGCCAAATGGTTATTAGGTACTGTATGTCTCTACTATAGTTACAACCCTTGCAATTGCATCTTCATCCTTATTTTTTTTTTGTTTCAATTTGTATAATTGGAAAATTATACTCATACAAACTCTGAATGGACTTTAGTTGGTCTGTTATGGCTCTATGCCCAAAAATCAATAGCTCTTAGATGAAAGTCTGAGCACTACGACATGAAAGCCCTTCTCCGTATTGGTGAATTTCATCTAGTCTTACCTATATATGGCAATCTGATATTACAAACCTCATTTCAAACCCCTTACATTTTTGTAAATATTTTATTTTATCTTTCCATGTGACAACACTAAAGAAATTACACCTTGCTACAATGTAAAGTAGTGAGTGTACAGCTTGTATAACAGTTTGCTGTCCTCAACACACTCAACACACAGCCAATAATATCTAAATCGCTGTCAACAAAAGTGAGTACACCCCTAAATGAAAATGTCCAAATTGGGCCCAATTAGCCATTTTCCCTCTCCAGTATAATGTGACTCGTTAATGTTACAAGGTCTCAGGTGTGAATGGGGAGCAGGTGTGTTATCGCTCTCACTCTCTCATACTGGTCACTGGTCTCTAAGGATCTGAAAAAAAGAGTTGTTGCTCTACATAAAGATGGCATAGGCTATAAGAAGATTGCCAAGACCCTGAAACTGAGCTGCAGCATGGTGGCCAAGATCATACAGTGGTTTACCAGGACAGTTTCCACTCAGAATAGGCCTCGCCATGGTCGACCAAAGAAGTTGAGTGCATGTGCTCAGCATCATATCCAGAGGTTGTCTTTGGGAAATAGACGTATAAGTGCTGCCAGCATTGCTGCAGAGGTTGAAGGGGTGGGGGGACAGCCTTTAAGTGCTCAGACCATTCCCCGCACACTGCATGAAATTAGTCTGCATGGCTGTCATCCCAGAAGGAAGCCTCTTATAAAGATGGTGCACAAGAAAGCCCGCAAACAATTTGCTGAAGACAAGCAGAGTAGGTACATGGATTACTAGAACCATGTCTTGTGGTCTGATGAGAACCACGTCTTGTGGTCTGATGAGACCAAGATAAACTTATTTGGTTCAGATGGTGTCAAGTGTGTGTCGCGGCAACCAGGTGAGGAGTATATAGACAAGTGTGTCTTGCCTACAGTCAAGCATGGTGGTGGGAGTGTCATGATCTGGGGCTGCATGAGTGCTGCCGGCACTGGGGAGCTACAGTTCATTGAGGGAACCATGAATGCCAACATGTACTGTGACATACTGAAGCAAAGCATGATCCCCTGCCTTCAGAGACTGGATTGCAGGGCAGTATTCCAACATGATAACTACCCCAAACACACCTCCAAGACGATCACTGCCTTGCTAAAGAAGCTGAGGGTAAAGGTGATGGACTGGCCAAGCATGTCTCCAGACCTAAACCCCATTGAGCATCTATGGGGCATCCTCAAACAGAAGGTTTAGGAACGCAAGATCTCTAACATCCACCAGCTTGATGATGTCCTCATGGAGGAGTGGAAGAGGACTCCAGTGGCAACCTTTGAAGCTCTGGTGAACTCCATGCCCAAGAGGGTTAAGGCAGTGCTGGAAAATAATGGTGGCTACACAAAATATTGACACTTTGGACCCAATTTGGACATTTTCACTTAGGAGTATACTCACTTTTTTTTGCTAGAGGTTTAGACATTAATGGCTGTGTGTTGAGTTATCTTGAGGGGACAGCAAATTTACACTGTTATACAAGCTGTACACTCATTACTTTACATTGTAGCAAAGTGTCATTTCTTCAGTGTTGTCACATGGAAACATAAAATAAAATATTTACAAAAATGTGAGGGGTGTAAACACTTTTGTGAGATACTGTATATACACAGTATATATGTGCTGCACTGTGCTACCACATCTGCTTTGAATATATATACTATATATATATATATATATATATATATATATATATATATATATATATATATATATATATATTTATTTATTTATATTTAATACCATTGCTTTGTAATCTATCAGGCCTAAATGCTGGGTTTCCTAATTAGCTTATTGATTTGTGTGGCTTCTCTAGATTCATAGGGAGATATGCTGTATGGGCACATATCACTGCTCCTAATTATCAAACTGTTGAACACAGTGATTGAGATGCAAGCATTTGGCATACACAGTGCTCATATTATTGATAGTTTTTATAGGCCATATGTAATGCTTATAATACCAAATTTATTCTTTTGTATTGTTTTTTACAAATGACCTTTTATGCACACGTTGAAACTGTAGTCAATATGATGTGTATATACTGAAAACTGTCCACTAGATGTCAGCCTTGCCATACAATTTCATGAATTCATTGTTGATATTTTTCTGAACTAAAGAATATCAAGTGTTTATTTATTTATGCTTATGTGGTCTTATAAATAATAAAGTCAACATCTGATTAGTCTGGACATCGCTTTAATTTAGCCAGGCAATTGGTAGTCACCTGTCTGGGCTGTGGTTTGACATTAAACAGTCAACCGGTTGGCAGAGCTTGCTGGCTTATTCTCCTGGGAGTTCACAGTTTTTTTTGTGTTGTTAATCTCTATGTTTTCCCTGCTTCTGCTCTTTGGATCTTACTTCTGGGTGCTCGACCTTTCCAAATTCCATACATGTGCACCCGTGTTCCCTGTGTTTTCAAGCATGCTGTCTAGCTAGAAAGGAATGGCTGTCTACACCCATACATAAATGTACATTGCCACACATCCTGATTAGTCAGACTCCTTTGTAGGCAGGGCTATTTAGGGGTCACTATCTCTATATTGTTTTACCTGAAAGCCAACACAGACTTCTATGTCTGCACACATGTGCATAAATAGCAGGTCTGAGACCAATAATTCAAATTTATATCAACTCTCTCATATGCCTGGGGAACACTTTCATTCAGGTCCGCCATTATACTTGTGGTTACAGGATAAGGCTCAGGAGTTCAGTTGAACACCTGGGGGCCCATAGCTTATGGGTCCCCAGGTCACCTAGCTTGTTGTGAGAGTAGTTATACTTTTATTATACTTGTGGTTACAGGATAAGGCTCAGGAGTTCATTTGAACACCTGGGGGCCCATAGCTTATGGGTCCCCAGGTCACCTAGCTTGTTGTGAGAGTAGTTCTCAGGATGATGACTTCTTTTGTTACCCACCACAAGCTCCTAGGCTAATCAGGTTTGCACTTGTTACACAAAGACACGTTGTTTCCCAGGTATTGGCTGTGCATATTAAACCAAACTTCAATCACAAACACTAATTCTTAGTCATTACATCAAACTGCACATAACTGCACACAAATCCTACTATATAGTTTTTAACAATCCACAGCATTTAAAATAAGTACTGTCCCAAAGAAATTGTAACCGTAACTTCATTGCAGTCCATAGAATTGGTAAGCAGTCCAATGCAAGGGTGGTTCTCTAGTAATGTCCAGTAAAATAAAAGTGTGTGTGTGTGTGTGGGGGGGGGGGTGTTGGGGGATTGTGGTATTCACGATTACTATTACACTTTCTCAGCTCCTTCCTAGTTACCAAGGCCTACAACTCCAGGCTGGGCCTCTACTCTAAAGGGGAGAACCCCCACACAGACTTCTTTTACATCCTGGCTTCACTCTTGCTGCATTGTAGTGACCACCACTATGTCCATCCCATCCCTTAAAATTAGGGGCAATCTCTTTCTGCCTACAGGATTTCTGAATATAAGGAAAGTAACCCTTACTTTGCCTTTTTAGGGATAACATTTTTTATTCTTAATTTGCCATTTTACAGTTTGATAGACTTTGGGTGCAACCATTTCCTACTGTGTTCGACATTTGGCTCTGGTTCATTTTGGCTGCAAACATTTGACTATGCTTTCAACTTCCTTCCTGTCTGGACCTTTGGCACTATGCGCTCCTGACTCTGCTAGTTTACCAACAACTCTCTAGATTGCTGGTGCACTGACTACCCACAGCTTGTCCCTGCTGCCTAAGCTCCAAGGGGTAACTGATACCTATGCATGCACACAAAGCATCCTTGAAGGTAAAGACTGGTGCAGCAATGGTTGTAAGGCCACAGCTAATTCCTGTATCTTACAGATTAGGATTTTGAGCGGGCTGCAGGAGAAAGGTTTGCACAGGTGTATGTCAGACTGCAAGCAGCAGTGTCCTAGTAAGACTAGGGTTGATTTACTAAAACTGGAGTGTGCAAAATCTGGTGCAGCTGTGCATTGTATCCAATCAGCTTCTAACTTCAGCTTGTTCAGTTAAGCTTTAACAAAAAACTGGAAGCTGATTGGTTTCTATGCAGCGCTAGATCAGATTTTGCACACTCTAGTTTTAGTAAATAAAGCCGACACTGTTCTGGAGCCATGAAGCTGGGTCTGAGTATGAGTGAACCAACACGACTTGATGGGCAGCCCAGATTGCCTTGTCTTGATGGCTGTCTGAATGACTACCCATGCCCTACCTGCATTGGGTTGCACTCAGGTTAACCAGATTGGCCCCTTACTTACTCATTTAAGGCTTACTGGACTTTAAAAACAGCAGTGCTTCTGTGTATTTTAGTGCTTATCTGTAATGCACCTCGCAGTGCAAAGCATCTGAATAGAGAAAGTGATTAAGGCCCGTTTTACACAAAGGGTTTGATCAGGTCTGCCTGTCAGTTTTTCAGGCAAACCTGATCAGACCTTTCATTCACCCCTATAGAGCGATAGGTGTAAACAGACTCATGTCCGTTTACATCCGCCTACCTCCAATTCAATCCAGTCTACTAAAAACAAATGGAAAGGGATCCCTCCTCTTCAGTCTAAGCAGATCGGATCGCAGGGCAGTCGGGTGTAAACGCAGTCGGGTGTAAGCTCTGCTTTGATCAGCAGGGGATCAGCAGACAGGTCTCCCTGCTGGTGGTATGACTATTTCAGATTTTTGATGCTGAAAGCGATACAATTATTTTGCATGAAAATTTGGCCTTTTTTTATTGTAGGCCTGTAAATCTAGGAATAACTAACTTAAATCTGTCCAAACAAGAGTGTAGGGTATGATAAAGTTTGAAAAATGAAATCATAAACATAGTATGACTCAACAAAGATATCTTAAACAATCAGGTCGATAATATTGATTGCTATATCGTAGGGAGCCGAGGCCCTTTGAGGCGGATAGATTCCTTAACCTCCCTGGCGGTATTCCCGAGTGTGGCTCGGGGTTAAAATTCAGGACCATTAGCGGTAACCCCGAGCCACACTCGGGATTGCATCGCAGGATCCTGGTGCCTCCTTACTTACCTTGTCCCCGGGATCCTGCGATGTCCCCCGCAGTGTCCGAGGGCTGTGTCCTCCTCCGAAGCCTCTCCGTGCCAGGCTCCGTTCTCTGCGAGCGTCGCGACGCACGGGGGCGGAGCCTGGCGGCAAATTCAAAAAATGTAAAAATCATAACACATACAGTACTGTAATCTTACAGATTACAGTACTGTATGAAATCATTTCACATCCCATTTGTCCCCAGTGCTTTGGCCCATGCCCTGCATGCAGTTTTATATTATATATACTGTTCTTTCTGCCTGGAAACTGGAGATTGTCCATAGCAACCAAAAAGTGTCCCTTTACGTCAAAAATGGTTTTAGACCAGCTAGAAAACAGCGATAGTAAATTAGAACACTTGCAGAATTGAGCGATAGTGAATCGTGTGGAAATTTATTTTATTACTATTTATTTTTATTTTTTTTAATTATTATTTTTTTTTTATTATATTATAATTTATGTTTTTGTGTTTCAAACTTTATCATACCCGGGATATCTACTAGACTCTTGTTTGGACAGATTGAAGTGTGTTATTGTTAAGAATTACAGACCTACAATATAAAACGCCAAATTTCAATGCAAAATAATTGTACCGCTTTCAGCACCTAAAATCAGAAAGAATCATACCGCCAGGGAGGTTAAAGGTGGTACTACGTAAGGAGGAGGTCGTGGTCTCAGCTAAACAGCATGTATCATTAAGCAATGTTACCGGTAATGATCTTAGGGTAAGGTAGGGGATTGGAAGGAGGGGAGGGTGGCAAGAAAAAGTAAGAGTAACTAAGGAAGAAAAAGAGACAAATGGACAAAAGGAGAAGTGGCCGGATGACCCACATGGGCCGTCTACTAATTTAGAGTCATGTTCGTTAAGGGGGCAAGGAGGCTTAAGGTTCTAGTAGGTGTTTGTCAAAATCAGGAGGCAAAAAATGATCTACCCATGGGCGCCAGATTTTGAGGTGCTGAGGGATTTTATCGAGAATAGTGGCATCAATTTTGCTATGTATCATAGCCTGAGTAACCCTGTTCTTCACTTCAGCTATGTAAAGTTGGGGTTTTCCAGGCTCTGGCTTTTGTTTGCTTGGCCGCAGTAGTGAGTTGAAGGAGAAGACGTAGCTGTGCTCTAGTGTAGTCTTGTGGGAAGTTATTCAATAGAGCCAAAGAAGAGGCAGGATTAATAGGTATTTGAAGTAGCGTGGAAGCCATTTGGAATATTGTTGCCCAGAAGCGCTGCACGGTCGGGCAAGTCCACCATATATGTAAATTGGTGCCTCTTTCGCCACAGCCACGGAAACAGTCTGGTGGGTATGCAGGTAAGAATTTGGCGATCCTAACCCGGGACCAAATACCACCGCATCATAACTTTATAGTTTGCTTCTAATGCAACAACATTCTGGGATGAAATTTTGGTGTTAGACCATATACTTGACCAGTCTTCTAGGTCTAGATCTATACTTAAATCTTTGGACCACTGTAGAGCGTAGGATGGGAGTGTAGCTGTGGAGGATGCAAGGTGGGAGTAAAGACGGGATATGATGCCTGGGGCATAAACCCTCGAACACGGAAAGATTATCCAGTTCCGAGTTTGAACCTACAACTGTTTGGACAAAGTGTGAGATCTGTAGATAGCGAAAGCACTCCTGATGTGGGAGTTGAGCTTGTGCTTGTAGGGCTGGAAATGACTTCATAGTACTTCCTGTGACCAAGTCGTATGCGCGACTCAGACCAGCCAGGGCCCAGGCTTGGAATGAGGCTGGTTTGTTATAAGAAGGAGAGCAAAGGAGAGTGCGGTGATATTAATTTGAATGTTTTACGTAATGTATCCCAGATTTTAAGAGAGTGCCGTGTTATAGGGTTAGTAATAGGGCCACGAGCCAGGGGAGGTAGCCATAGCAAATTGGACACTCTGAGAGGGTGGAGATCTATCGCCTCCAAGCTGTCCCATAGAGGCGTTTCGACCTTTGCATAATAAAGTGTAACTTGGGCCAGCTGGCAGCTGGGCTGCGTGATAGTAACGCAGAAAGTTGGGTACCCCTAGGCCTCCATTAAGTTTATTATAAAGCTTGATGGATCATGAAATCCTGGGTTTCATGGGTCCCCAAAAATATTTGAACACTCGATTTTGTATGACTCGGTGGAAATAGGGAGGGACTGCGCTTGGGAGGACTCTGTAGAGATATAGGAGCTTGGGGAGCAGTGGCATTTTCACAGCCGCAATCCGCCCCAGCCATGAGACGCATAGGGGTTGCCAATTGTTGAGCAGTGATGATAAGTGGTTCTACATAGGAAGATAGTTAATGTGGAATAGATGGGTCGGGTTACATTATCGCTGTTTTTTAGCTGGTCTAAAACCACTTTTGATGTAAAAGGACGGTTTTGGTTGCTATGGACAATCTCCAGTTTCCAGGCAGAAAGAACAGTATTTATAATATAAAACTGCATGCAGGGCACTGGACAGACCACTAGGGACAAAAGGGATGTGAAATAAATTAATACAGTAATGTAATCTGTAAGATTACAGTGTACTGTATATGTATTGTGTTTTTTACGTTTTGAATTTGGCGCCATTCTCCGTCCCCGTGCGTCGCAACGCTCGCAGGGAACAGTGCTCGGCACTATGATGAATCGGGCAGAGGACAAGGTAAGTTTGCTGTACCTGGATCCTGCGATGCAATCCCGAGTGTGGTTTGGGGTTACGGCTTTTGGTGCTGAAACTCCACCCCGAGCCACACTCGGGAATACCATCAGGGAGGTTAATAGGGACACTAGCTCTGGTGAACCTGATGACATTTAGGAATTTTCCTAATTTTGGAGGGATTTCCTCCCACTTCCTGTTGTGGCTATAGGACAGGAAGCAAAGGGAAATCTCCCCAATGGCAAAAAAACTGGCAGTGGTTATAACCCTCCCTTACATTATCCAAAATTTAAAAAAATGTTTTAGCTGTAGTTCTGCTTTAAGTGCAGTGCTATTCAGCCAGTGGTTTAAGAGTGCCTAAAAGGATGTCTTCACAGTTACACTTCAATGAATCTGATTAGCAAATTTATGTTGCTCTGCGTGTTTTTCTATAGGGACCCCTTACTGTTTACTGTTGCCTCCAGCAGCAAAGAAGAACTGTCACCATGTGCGTGTTAATGACCTTTGTCAGCTAAATGTGACAGTAGGACTGCCAGTTGAAGGATACTGTGCGGATGATGGCACCTCTGCCCTATTCTGAGCCTGCATCACTGACTTACCTTGTAATATAAATGTATGCTCCTCCAAGCAAAATTGAAATGATGACAACAGGGATGAATATTGCTAATGCCATATTTCCTCCTTCTAAAGACGTTTCTGCAGCTGCTTCTGCCACTGTATAAAATACGGAAAACACATCCATAAAGTTTTAGTCTCACATCAGACATACATTTTTTAGCAGAATAAAATCACTAGGTACTGTGACCCTGACCAAATGAATCGAAAACCCCCCGAAAAAGGTATTGTATGCTCACTTGCAGTGCTTTTCTTCCAGTAAAATATTTTTCTTCACTTGCACTTCACATGCTTGAAAATGTAACTACTCTATGAGAGTTCCCTGTCACAGCCCTCTCGCCTCATTGGATGTCACAGCCCTCTACTCTTCCGGGAGTGTCTAATAACTCTCTGTGCTGGCTCACCTCCTCCCTTACTTCCCCCACCTTCCTACATAACCTTTTATGTAACAGTTGGGGAAGCAGTGAAGGGGAATACTAAAGAGGAGCCTTTATTAACTTTTTATCCCAGTGGAACCCTTGAAATAATTTTCCGGATTAGGGAACCCCTGCTTAAAATATGTAATGAGGGGTCAGTGGGAAAAATGCCTCTTACTTTGGTGATAAGGGAAGAATTTACGCCCTATATTTATGGTCAGAATGGCACACATGAAAGCTAAAAAGATCACTGGCATCATGCTTTCAGCTCTGGACCTGGAACTATCCAGGCATCAGATGGGAAATCAATCAATCACAGCTCAAGGAACCCCTAGCAACCTCTGGAGGAAGCCTGGCATTTCACATAACCCTGATTTGGAATGGCTGCTATAGAGAGTTACTTGGGAGAGTTACTAAAATGGTAGTGCTGAATACCAGTCTCAGGGTTTTTGGTTGTCTACACAAGGGAGGATTTTACAGCTATATAACATGCATCAAATATATTCAATGCACACAAAAAATTTCTTTGTGAATGTCTTTGCTTGAAAGACACAAGTAATACCCATAATGTTTGTAATATAGGTAAAATGTCAATTTCTACTTGTTGCCTTTTGCGGGGTAAATGTAAAATTATTTAACATTCAATTTCACAAGAAAATAGCCTAAGCACATTCGATCAATGCAGAAAATAAGTTAACACAATAGGCTAAGAACATTCAACCAAAAAAGGTGTATATAAGAGATGTATTTATAAAGAATGGCAGAGTTGTTCATTCTGTGAAACTAAATGTATTTGTTTTGTGCAAATGGGGGCAAAAACAGAAGTTAACAAGCTATTTTTACTCTAGGTTGAATGTTTTTCATTTATATTAGGAAAAGGGGGAATCAAAAAAATATGGCATTATGACTGCTAGAAGGAACTGATGATCATAGTAAAAAAGTATTTAAGTGAAATGAATCAGCTTCTGCAGAGACTGAACTACTATACAGAACCGATTATGTATTATGTGTCAATTTTTTATATAGCAATTTCCTCCCTGCAGTACTCAATTAGTTACACCCGCCTTTTTTTTTACCCCCAAGGGGAATCCCTGCTAAAACGAATTTATTAGGAGCCAGTGAACCCCTTATATTGGTGGTTAGGCCCTTTTCACACTTGTGCAACCTGAATGTTTCACGACTTTGACGTGACTTTGACGTGACTTTGACGCGACTTTAGCACGACTTCGGCATGACATGGACTTGACTTGAGGCAATGCCTGGGTAATCTTGAGGTCTATGGACCTCAAGTCGCATCAAAGTCAGACCAAAGTACTGCAGAGACTACGTTAAAGTCGCACAGATATGAACGGTACCCATTGGAAATCATGGTGTACGACTTAGCAGGACAAGTCGCACAAGTGTAAAAGGGGTATAACTGTCATTGTCAGAATACCACCCTTATAGACAGTGAAAAAGATCATAGGTAACATGCAGCTGGCACTTTCAAATGACGTTGGCCCTGAACTATGCAGTAACCATCAAGTTGGAGGAAAATCAGTTACTGCTCAAGGAACTCTTAGCAACCTATGGAGGATGGCTGAGCAAATGGATATGTCACCACAAGGTGGTACTGCGGACACCAATATGATAAACTGTGCCACGTCCTATAATTGACCAAGGAATAATTGCAGACAGAAAATGGACTTTTAAGGCACCAAAACTATAAACTATTTAAAATTATCCATCTTTAGTAAAAACATGTGTATATATATATATATATATATATATATATATATATATATATATATATATACACACATATGTACACACATTCTACCCCATAAGGTTGGCTAAATCACCTGATAAACAATAGTACTGAAGGTTTACTAGTTTTTCTAGAAATATCTTATACAGTATCACTCAGTCACTACCCACATTCTACATTTGTATATTGTACTGTGTATGAGAAAAAGAACAACTGCATTTGAAGATAATATACATGTATCATGCTTGCTTTCTCAATCTGTAAGCCGTGCATTGATGCTCTGTTTTCATCCATTTAGACATTTGTTTAAGCTGTTAAAGAAGCACATAGTCGTGAAACATGTCAAGCTGGATCTAACCACTCCAGGTTGCAGCAATTCCCGACTGAGTGATACTGTGTAGGATATTTCTAGTTGTAAACCTTCAGTACTATTGTTTGTCAGTGGATTTAGCAAACCTTTTGGGGTAGAATGTTATACCCTTAGAATTAATACATCTGGGAATTACCTACTTTTAACCTTGTTTTTATATATGTCATTTTTGAATAAAGATTGATAATTTTAAATAGTTTATAGGTTTGGTGCCTTAAAAGTCAATTTTCTTTCTGCAATTGGACCCTGGTTGAGAATGGCTGCATTACAGTCAGTGGTGAGCACAGGAATCTTCATACACCTAGCAGAGGTCTACCTCATAATATTTCCTCTTCTGGTCAAATGTTCTTAACCTATAGTGTTAGGCTATAGTCTCTATTGGTTGAATGCTCTTTACCTCTTCTGGTCAAATGTTCTTAAAACTATTTTCTTTTAGGGTTGAATGTTAAAAAAATAGTTACATTTGCCCTGCAAAAGGCAACATAAAAAAGCTGACATGTCATAAATATTACAAGCATTATGGGGATTAATAGTGACTTTTGCGTGAATGCTGAGACATTAGCCCTGACATATTTTTAATAAATAGACCCATAATCTTCAGTGAAGATTTTTGATGATATAAATGGTCTGCTGATAGGGTCTCATTTAAGAAATGAGAAAGAAATATTTAGCACTTGTGACAGTCTACTTTTAAGTTTTACTGTGACAACTGCCTTCTCATTCACCCACTTGTTGCCTGGCTTGTCTCTGACCTTTGTTGTGATAACTTGTTGGCAATACTTTGGCACTTGGTATTGTGGAGGATAAAACAGGTGTTGTTTTGTTGTCCTTGTTCTGCATGATGACATGATGGAACTTCAGTAAAGGTCATTCTCTAATGCTTTAAATATTCTTGAATTGTCTTGTTACCATGCTGTAAAACTGTTGATTCTTTCTAGTAAAAACAGCTGGGATATTTTTGTCTGTTTTTTTTTTGTTTGCAATTGGTCATAGGCATAGAATAGGGAAAGGTTAGAAACCCTGGTTGCTATCTGTGTTTCGGCTATTGAGATTCCTTCTCTCTATTTTGTTCTATTCTAAATTGTTGCTGGGTCTGAAAATGAGAGAAAGTCTAACATTTTGAGTTGTCAACATAACAGGAATAGAGGGGAAGTCTTTGTTTCTGTGACAATTATCTACAAAGAGATTTTCCCTACTTTGGAGAGATTTCATCCCATTTTCAATCAACCAGATGGGAAGTGAAGGGAAATCTCCCCAATGGGACACAGATGGAGAAAAACTGGCAATGATTTTAATCCTTACCTACTCTATACAAAAAAGGATATTGGCTTTAGATATACTTAGGGGTTGATTTACTAAAACTGCAGAGTGTAAAGTCTAGTGCAGCTCTGCATATAAACCAATCAGCTTCCAGTTTTTTTTTTTTGAAAGCATAATTGAGCAAGCTAAAGTTAGAAGTTGATTGGCTACCATGCACAGCTGCACCCGATTTTGCACTCTCTAGTTTACTAAATCAACCCCCTAATGTCACTGTTTAAAATGTATTAGGCTGGGTTCACACTGGTCCGACAAACGCTCCGACATTGGGAGCTCATGTCGCATGACGTGTGAAATCCAATGTTTCCCTATGGGAGCCATCCTAACTGGTCCGACACAAGTCGTTCCGACTTTAGAAATGCTCCCTGTACTACTTTGATCCGACTTTGATCCTACTTCAGCCTATTGACTATCATTGAAGTCGGATCAAAGTCGGATCGCTGTCTTGCATGATCCGACTTCGGCACGCGACTTGTGCTCAGATGATCTTGAGGGGGAACTCCGCGCCAAATTTTAAATAAAAAACCGGCATGGGTTCCCCCCCAAGAGCATATCAGGCCCTTAGGTCTGGTATGGACCTTGAGGGGAACCCCCTACGCCGAAAAAACGGCATGGGGGTCCCCCTCAATCCATACCAGACCCTTATCCGAGCACGCAGCCCGGCTGGACAGGAATGGGGGTGGGGACGAGAGTAAATGCACTGGGGGCCAAGAAGAATTGTGTCTGTTTTTCAAATCAATGAGGTATTATTCTCTACTAATTCAGAACAGATAAGCTGGTGCTACGATAAACTACATATTACAAGAAAATAGGGACTATGGGAAGGATATGCTGGGTCACATTTTTATTTAAATAGTTCATTTTATTTACCATGACCACATTAAAAATGTAAATATTCTCCATTTCCATTCAACTTATCATTTTTAATGATGGGTGGATTTTTAAGACTCGTTTACATATGTATTTTTGGGAGAAAAAAAAAAGATTGGTAATTTATGCCAAACTGCCAAAGCAATTGTACAGGTGAAAACATGACCTTTCCATTCATGCTGCTGGCATTTGCTAAAGAGCACATATTGCATTTGGTTGCATAACTTCAGACACTTACCTTGTAATGCATGTTCAAACCTGTCCTGTGTAGCTAGAGAAGATAAAAGGGAAAATCAGTGACTTTTAAAATATGTTTTGTGAAATGGCTTTTTATAATAGTCATAACAGTTTATATGCAGAGCTGATATGAACCAGTGAAGCTGACTTCAAAATGTTGCGTAAACAAATTGTATTCAATTTGACTTTGCATTTCACATTTGATAGGACAAGTCAAAGACGAAGAGTTACATAGTTACATAGTTGCATACAGTTCAATTTAATTCCTTGTTTTCCTCCAGATTACACATTCAGAAGATAACCTAAGAGGTAGGTGTGCATAATTTATAGTTGCAATTCTATAGCAATAACAAAACTGGAGGAAAGAATAGCTTTTGTGTTTACACAACAGACAATACAATTTTATCTGGAATATTGTATTTGGAGTGGAATTGTTTGTAACCACCGCCTAGGTTTAAGGTACACGGGATGTTTTAAACCCTCTCCTGAATGATTTAACTTGACAGAGAGTAACCGCTTAAAAACGTCCGCTTTGCCATGTGTCCATGCTGAGTTTAGAAGCGTTTAGCGCTTTAAAAAAAAAAGTAATCTCCATTAAGAACACCTGTAAACGAAACGCGGCTAAATGTGAGTTACAGGCATTTTGCGTTTCAAATGCCTCTGAACATCCGTCCTAAACGTATTTTTTTGGTTTCCTAAAAATGCTTCTAAACTCAACTGCCTAGAAACAACTATAAATGATCCTGTGTACATGTACTGATACTCATACACATGATCAGATTTTCCAAGGCGACATGTGTGATGACAGGCTGTTGGCGGAAAATCCGACCGTGTGTATGCTCCATCGGACAATTGTTGGCCAACTTTCCGTGGACAAATGTTGGATAGCATGTTTAAAAATTTTCCACGAAAAAATGTCTGTTGTTGGACTTTTTTGTTGTCAGATCCCACGGTCCAGCGATGCGGCCGCTGAACCCTTGGTTCTCTCTGGTGCTGGCATCACAAGCGTGGGCACCCCGTCTGTGACAGCTTGCGCAAGTTGCGCTGCACCTTCTTAATGGCCGGGCAATCTTTTGGGACCTGTGACGTGTCCCAGAAGATTGCAGGGGGGGAACTTCCGCTTGAGTCGCCCAGGCGGCCCGAGCGGAAGTGGGAGCTGGGTACAGGCCAGGGGGTTAGGAGTCCTTAAAGCGGAAGTTCCACTTTTGGGTGGAAGTCCACTTTAAGCTCAGTTACTGCTTGTTAAGAATATGTTAATAATTGATTAGTGGTAGCCTTGCTACAAGTTCACTTTAATGTAACCAAGTACTAACAACAAATGACAACAGAAACACTAGCCAGATGCTTTTCTGTGTCCTCCGTCAGCAGGAATAATTTAATCTTCTATCTTATAAATACACAAGGATCACAATATTTCAGCAAACACAGCTTATTAGTAGCTAGCCTATTTTTTAGCTTAAAATCACAGTATATCTATAATACTGGTTATTCAATAGGAGGAATATCAAAGCACTGCCAGCTTCAATTCTCTTGGAATCAATACATCAAGAATAAGATTTCCATGCAAAGAAGTAAGTGCATGTTCTTGGCTGTCGAGTTTCGAAGATCGTATAACACTGCGGGTGTCATTTATCAACCTGTTACTGATTAATAAGGTTGTTCTGGCTGCAGGTTTAGTCTATTTGAATGGGAGCTGAAGACAGAACAGCCACATTAAGCAATAATGGAGTTTGATGACTTGTAACTCCTCCTATTGCTCTATATAAATACTCCATAAAGAAAGCAGCTGGGTCAATTACACTAAAGCATTGAGTCTAAAAGATGTGTTGAAAATACTTCTTGTTTCCCGTAACCCTCCATTGACCACAGAACATGTTAAGAAATGTAATGAGATAACTGAAACATTTATGTTAAAGGAAGGAAACTTCATGTAGAGTGAATTCCCATTTTCAGATAAAAGAAAAGATTACCTAAAAAAGAGCTATAGCACCACTACCATCCAGAATTGCAAAGTTTTTATATATGTACAAACCCATATATTTCATATCATATGTTGTCAGTCACTTTAGAATTTAGAATAAAGAGGTCTGAATGCAGTGATATATATATATATATATATATATATATATATATATATATATATATATATATATATATATATATCTTGTAAACGTTTTCGGTTTTTAACTTTTTTTAGCAAATTTTGTAAATATTAAAGCGGTTGTATACCACTGTTCTTTTCCCCCCTGCAAGGTAAAGTCAAAATGTGCTAATATGCATCGCATACTAGCACATTATGTGAAACGTACCCTTTAAACAAATCTGTTCCAGCTCCGTGATGTCAGAGCTGCAGGCGCTCCCATCTTCACCCGTCTTGCTTCCGGGTTCGTAGGCTCCGGCTCTGTGATTGGCCGGAGCCACAATGACATCCGTCATACGTGCGGGAGCCGCTGTTCACAGCACAGGAATGGCACGGGTGGCCATTCCTTCAGAGCGCATGCGCTAGTGATGTCACTGGCTGCATGTAATGTAAATATCTCCTAAACGGTGCACATTTTGGAGATATTTACACTACCTATAGGTAAGCTTTATTATAGGCTTACCTATCGGTAAAAGTCAGTAAAGGAAGTTTACTTCCTCTTTAAATACTGCATTTGAATAACTAATATTTACTACTTGCCTACAGCAGGTGGAACTTTCAAGGCCACTCTGCGGCCTTTTGTCAAATTGCCTTTGTCTTATGAATAGATCTAAATAGATTTATATCTTATTACAGAGACACAGCTGAATAAGTTAAAGGAGAGGAATTCTTCTGGTAGATCTGCAATTATTTGCAAAATAAAATAAAAACTTATAAACATTCAAAAATGTGTAATAAATCTGACCAGAAACTGTTATAGTTTCCCTTTAATATACCCATAGATACATGCTTCTGTTTTCATCTGGATCAGGCAACAATCTCATGTCAACCTTTTCTGAAGCACATGCGGTCAACTGGAAAGGTTTGAGAACTCTATCTAATCACTATTGTTTCTTTGTAGATAATACAGTGCTAAAAAACCTCGACATAGACATAAAATCATTTGGCTTGGTCTGTTCCTGACACGTAAATAGGTAACTTTTGAGATTTGTAACCAGAACTTAAATCTTATTTTAAAATAAGAGTGTATACCTTTAAAAGACAACTTCATTTTACTATGGTCCCAGCCATAGGAATGAATGATGCTTATTACATGCATGTGCAGTACAAGTTAGATTGTGCATGGTAGCCAATCAGATTCAACTTCAGCTTGTTTAATTAAGCTTTGACGAAAAAAAAACTGGAAGCTGATTTCTATGCAGAGCTGCACCAGATTTTGCACTCTCCAGTTTTAGTAAATCAACCCCTCTGTTTGGTGTTGGAAGCTGTAAATGGCTTCAACTGAGAAGTCTGAGGGAAGATTTCAAATACAACTTCACCGAAGTGAAGTTGTCCTTTAACCACTTGCTTACTGGGCACCTAAACCCCCTCCTGCCCAGACCAATTTTCAGCTTTTAGCGCTGTCACTCGTTTAACGACAATTGCGCCATCATACAACACTGTACCCAAATGAAATATTTATCATTTTTTTTCCTACAAATAGAGCTTTCTTTTGGTGGTAATTGATCACCACTGGGTTTTTTATTTTTTGCTAAAAAAAAAAATTAAAAAGACTGAAATTTTTAAAAACAAATACAAAACTGTTTTATATTTTTTAATAAATTTTGCAAACAGATAATGTTCTCCTTCACTGATGTACACTGATGAGGCTGCACTGATGGACACTGATAGGCTGCACTGATGGGCACCGATAGGCTGCATTCATGGGCACTGATAAGGCGGCACTGATGGGCACTAATAGGCAGCACTGGTGGGCACTGATGAGGTGGCACTGGTGGGCACTGATAGGTGGCATTGGTGGGCACTGATGGGTGGCACTGAAGGGCACTAATAGGTGGCACTGATAGGTGGCAGTGAGGGGCACTGATGGGTGGCAGTGATGGGAACTGATGGGTGGCAGTGATGGGCACTGATCAGCACTGGTAGGTGACACTGATAGGCAGCACTGCTAGTTGGCACTGATGAGGCACTGATTGGCACCACTGGTGGCCATTGATAGGTGGCACTCATGGGCATTGATAGGTGACACTGATTGCTGACACTTATGCACTGGTGGGTACTGATTCGTGGCACTGTGGGCACTGGCAGGTGGCACTGGCAGGTGGTACTGGTGGGCACAGATGAGGTGGCTTTGCCTCTTCCTCTTCGGGACCGATGTCCCTTGCACAGAAGCCGGTGATTGGCTTTTTTTCTCCTCGCGCTGTCAGCGTGAGCAGAAAAAAAAGATTACCGATCTTTTGTTTACATCACGTGATCAGCTGTCATTGGCTGACAGCTGATTACGTGGTAAGGGGCTGGGATCGGCCCCTTACTTTGATTTGTGATCAGCTGAATCTCATTGACTTGGTGATCACAGCGCACACCATGCGCACCCTGCAGGGGGCATGTGGGGAGCGTGCAAAGGGGAGGGTGTCTATTGACGGCCTCGCAGCAAAGTAGGTCCGCGCTGTAGCCGTTATTCGGTTATAGCGCAGATATCAAGCAGTTAAAACTCTAAAGAAATGTTGGCTTAGTCTGGCTGGTTTCATTAAATATTATAATGCACAGTGCTTCCTCCTATGAGAACGCACAATAATTAAACCTATAGGCGTATTGATAACACCAATATAAGCTTACTTGACAAATGTAATTTCATGTTGTGAGTTTTGCCTGTCTATTGACCATCTCTTTCAACAACTTCCTGGATATCCTGCATGTTTTGCAGCTTCTCCTCTGCTGTTTACTACATATCCCATGGTACCTTGCTGCCTGCAAGCAGTGATTCCTTTACTGACTACACCTCCTGAAACTCCTCCTCTCAGCACCGCTGTTCAGAAGGTAGGTTCTGTGAAATGTGTGACACAGCACTGCCTACTCACAGGGCATAGTAAATACATGTCACAGAATTCAAGGAAGCAAATAGGTGGGAATCTTTACAATGTATGATTACAAACTTCAAGATCATTTACATTAGAAGTAGGCTAAAACCTAATTGAAATACAATGTGGAAATTAATATATGATTTAAAATTGTAATCACTCTTTTATTGTTATCAAACTGGGATTCTCAATGGTACCAATAACACATCAAAAACTTTCATAAAAATGTCTCAGACAAATCAATAAAGCAAATACATTATGCAAACACCCCCTGGGCTCATTGCCACTTCAATTGTCATTTAATACCATTGAGTTTGATCATTAATAAGTCTCCATTAGGTAAAGCAATTTGGGTGGAGATAGTGATGTATTTACAATATGTACACAACCTGCTGAACGTGCCATATCTCTTACACATGGATCATCCCATTTTAATCCAAAATAGAGGCTCTTCACTACCTTATCTCCAATATGTGTGGCTTTTTTCTCCTAGGCTTCCATCACATAAACAGCCACCTTTAGGTCCTTCTTCAATAAATACCAAATAATTCAAGACTTGCAATACATGTTTGCACTGTCTAGTATATCAAGTAACTGGATGTGGCATTTGCGCAAATAATTAATGATTCTCATGATTTTGGTTTACCTTTTTTTGAGGATTGGCATTTCTTGAGTAGGGTTTAAATGATGTTCATAACTATTATATTCCATAAGGAATCATTTTAGGGGGTGAGGGGATTTGTGGGTCCCTTTTCTCCTTCTGGTAGTTCAATGAAACGCTTTGAGATTTTAGGCTCAAGGACCATCCCATCTTGTAGTGTTTTTAGACATACTGTATAAACACGTATTTGCTTTATTGATTTTTTAATATAATATTTTGCACAGTAAAAACTAAGGTTTTATGGAAGTTTTTTTTATTGGTATCATTGAAAAAGCCTGGTTGTAGAGTAGAGTGGATTTGCTAATCATACGATCTTATGGGGATTGTGGGTGCCAAAAGTATTGATTCGATTTTAACGATAGATATGCTTTAACCTTTAAAATGAATAGTAAAAATGATTGACAAATTGATCAAAAAAAAATGACATCTCTTGTAATAATCTTATCACATAATAAAACTATTTGAGCTACTTCAGTCAGAAGCTCATATTATGTCATCTGCCTTATACTATACTGTTTAAGACAGACACTGTTGGATAACAAGTCATACAACTCTTTTAACTGTAGAAGCATTTGTTTTGTGTAACCTAGTAGAGATTCTCTCACTTTTAATGTCTCTGTTGGGTGACATGGAATGCACTGAAGGTTGAAAAGACCATCTGCTTACAAGGGCCAAATCAGGATGAAGAATAATTTGATTTAAAGAACATTTACTTGTAAGGATATCAACCAGTACGTTTTCTGACAGAAACATTAAGAGTTAAAGTCTAGAAGGACTTTTCAGTATGACTTTTTATTTCACAGTTCTGTGCCATAACATGATTTATAGGATTATTCTTGAAATGCTTCCTTTCACTGCTGGGTAAATGTAAGCTAAATCTAATGAAACCCCTTTGATGCTAGAAGGGCACAAAATAACATCCTTTAGCAGAAAAAGCATTTTAAGAGACTTTTCTCATATTTTATGGCCTTGCACTCTTACAGATGGAGGACAGAGGAAACTAATGCTAGGCATACACATAACAATTTTTAGGCAGTTTCAATCATTTTCAACACTCTTGATAGCAAAAGTGAACAAATGGGTCAGGACAACCTAAGATCAACAGTTTCAATCATTTTTCAGTTTCAATAGACAGTTTTGATGTTAAATTTCATTGACCCATTCAGTTGGTGCATTCAAAGGCTGGTTTAAATGATTGAAGGTTGCAAGTTGCTAACTTGCTGAATTTCTGAAACGTTCACTAGCTAGATAGAGGCAAAGCTGTGTTCCCTTCAATCATTCAATCACTTGAAAAAAGTAAGCCCAGATTTTACCTGAGCCCTGTAAACATTGACTTTGCAAAATGAACAGTCACTATTCCTGTAGTAAAATCCAACCTATTGTGTGAATGGTCAGCATAATGGACTGAAAATAGGCAAACTAGAAAACATGCAGTTGCTCAGTACCTTTACATACTGGAAGAGGTCCACTCCATTGAGAAGGCTGACCCAGGATACACTTAATAGTGACTTCTCCCATCAATTCAAAGCCTTCATAGCACATAAAAGTGAGTGATTCCCCAGGTAGATAGAGTCTTTTGTAGAGAATTTGGTAGCCATTTTCTGGTAGACCAGGATTGTCACACGCAAGGGATTCTTCAGCTGTAAAACAGAACAATCAACTGCTAAGTAAATGCAAAGGGATTCATAGGACATACGGAAGGAAATATATAGTGTTTTGATATATGTATTCTTTATGTTAATATTATATTATGTTTAAGGTAATTTAATATCAAGCTTGAGGGTAGAACTTAAGTTTTCAAATAAATGCCTAACTGAAACATTGTAAATAGCTTAAATAGCCTATGTTGTGAATAGACTGTAATAGCAGGAGATCAAATTATACACACAGCTTAATCACTTGGTGAGCGGGACGTGTACTCATCCCTCACAGTAGATTGGTGGGTTAGACAGAAGATGACAACAGTCATGCAGGCAGTGCTGGACTTTCTTTTTAGTCAAAGATGCACTGTATAAGGCCAGATGATGGAGCTTTGCTCATTTCAGACAGGTTTTGTATACCCATACCGGTCAATGTGAATATAAAACCCACTTGAAAAAGGTGAAATGCAGGTCAGAAGGAGGTCAACTACAGGTTAAATGCACCTGTCAATGCATTCTAAATGATCTCATAAGCATTTCAAACTGATGTTAAATTAATGTCATCAACGTAAGTTCAAAGCCCATCAACACAGTCCTTAATTTGTATTTTTATACACGATTTTATAGAGAAAACAATGATATTGAAGATTAGTATGCTTCTATAAGTATATTTGTGTAAACTTACATGAAAACTATATATATATATATATATATATATATATATATAGATATAGATATATATATATATATATATATATATATATATATATATATATATATATAGATATAGATACAAATTAAAAGATGCAGACATAGTGCACCATTTCTGCACCTATCTTTATATACATCAAATGCCAGATCATAACTGTGGTAATGGGCATGCTTGCTGTGCACTATAGTAGTATTCATTAATTATAATCATAATAATAATTATACACTGTATATAGTCATTTACCTCTTTCTATTTTTAGTTCTGTAATTTGGCACAATTTTTAAGGCTCACACCGGCACTCACGCCTTGGTTGCATGAAATGTGGGGTGACCCAGGCACTGCTATTTTATCGCATAGTATTTATGGGTACATATTTAAAAAAAAACTTAGTATTCATAACCTAATATTTTTAGGGCTGTGGTCTTTTGTGTATAAATACATTTGGTTTTAAACAATTAATATATTCTATTTTCATATCATCATGTGAAATGTACCCTTGTACACTACCAGTAGTTTATTCCCATAGTCTAACCTCTTTGAAAAGTATTATTTCACTAGTACCATAAACAGGGAATACTACTTTTAATCTGTAGATGGAGACATTCGGTCTTGCTTGAATAACTGTATACCATTCAGATAAAAACTGCAGAACAATCGCAAAACTATTTAGCTCCCAAAACAGACATAAAAAGTGAAACAGTAAATTACAAGGACAAAAGGAAGAGTCAAATTTGTTGACATTTTGACACAGATTCAGTATATAATTATATGGGTGTTTCCTTGTATTGATTTTTTTTAGCTATCTCTTTGATGCAGTAAACATATTGTGACAGCTGTAATCAATGCATTCAATAGATCTGTTGATATGATGGATGCTGAATGTTGGTGAGTCACCTCCAAATAAACAACTCACTTTCTGTTCATTATTTCAGGCTCAAAGAGAGCACACATTTTGAACTTGTTCATCATGATGAACAACGCTGCTCACTTCAGACTATGAAAGTAAAAACTGATTGCATGATAAATATTTATTTACACCTGTTTTATAATTCACTATTGTCATGAAAAAATTCACAGGGAACATTATAAGCAGTTAAGATCAATGTATAATAAATTAGTGAATTTAGCACTATTTTAAGACCAATGATCTAAATCAGGTGTCTCCACACTTTTCAAGCGAAGGACCAGTTTACTGTCCTACAGGCTTTGGGAGGGGGAAGGTTGGTTGGGCGTACTATGGCCAGTGGGATTACAAAATGCCCCAGCATCAGTGAGAGTAAACAATAGCCCATCATTGGGCTTAGTGGGAGGAATAATGCCCCATTGTTGATATTCAAGGGAGGCATAGTGTCCCATCATTAGTGTCTGTGGGGCAAATGGTACCCCATCATTGATGTCTAGGGGGGGAATGGAGTCACATCATTGGTGTCTGTGGTAGGAATAGTTCCCCATCTTTGGTGTCTGTGGTAGGGATGGTGCCCTATCATTGGTGTTTGTGGGAGGAATAGTTTCCCATCATTGGTGTTTGTGGGAGGAATGGTACCCCATCTTTGGTGTCTGTGGGAGGAATGATGCCCCATCTTTGGTGTCAGTGGGAGGAATGGTACCCATCATTGGTGTCAGTGGATGGAATGGTGCCCCAAGGGCCACAAAAAGGCAAGCAAAGGGCCACATTAGGCCCACGGGCCACAATTTAGAGACCACTAATCTAAATTATAGAATCCTGTAAATACTTATATTACATGGTGCATGGGACAATGACAAGAACTACAGTAGCAGCAGTTAATTTTCTTGGCACAAGACAAAATGGGACTAGTGATGTGTCTCCTTGTGTCTGTGAAATTTTTAATTTATCCAGGTCAGGATGTATCTAATAGTAGTTAGTCACATTCAACTGGTCTTGTTCTATAATGTTTAGGATGTATAGTAGCTTGTCCAAGCCCCTTCTTCAAGAAGTGGTTTGGACAAGCTACGAAAAAATCATCCACATTACAGTACAACTCCAGTTGAATGTGACTAAATACTACTAGATTGACGTGTCTCCTTGTTTTTGAAAATGTCCTTCAGCCAGTCAAAAAATGTTAAATGGTGACAATTTTTTGTATGATCTGCTTTCTCCAATAGCTGTAGAATGAGCTATAGGAAGAAGCAGGTTGTCTGGTACTCCAAGTTTCTTTTCAACTGTACAGACAAACAAACAAGAGAAACGAAAAAGGTTGAATTTTTTTTTACTACAGTGAGTCTTCTGACTACACTCAATCTCTCCTGCATCTCCTTTCACCTACAATTCCTTTGTTGAATTTAGCCACAAAGCAGGCACCAATGGAGGGAAACAAAATTTAGGGCTAAGGGCTAAGTGCTCAGTTTAGGACTAAGTGCTACTTTTCCTCACCCTGCTGTCTTAAAAGAGGAGCTATAGGCTCCCTCCAAAAAATGTAACATCAACAGCTACAAATACTGTAGCTGCTGAGTTTTAGTATAAGGACACATACCTGTCCAGAGATCCTGCAATGTCCTCACCTGAGCTGATTATTCAATTGGCTTCAGGTGCAAGCGGGCGGCATCTGAAGTAAGGAAAACAGGAAGTGAAGACTTGCGGCTTCACAACCAGTTTCCTACTGCACATGCACGAGTCACGCTGCACATTGTGAATGGTCTCGTAGTCTTCTGGGACCTGTGATGTGCCCAGAAGTCTGCGGGGGAAGGAGGGGGGCTGAGCTGCCAGCTCAGTTCTTTGCGGCGATCTGAGCGGCAAGTAGGAGCGGGTACCTGTCAAAACCAAGTGCCCGCACCCCCCCAAAAAGTGCCAAATATGGCAGTGGAGGGGAGGATGGTGCAAACAAGCGCAACTTCCCCTTTTGGTCAAATTTTACTACATTTTTCCCTAGAACTTAGTGACTGTGGTAAAATTTGACTTTGCAAACTTTGTTTGCCCCAGTAATGGTTGTATAGTCAACAATATTCTCTTACTTAATCCATTAGTCATTTACTTGTTGCATGGCACATGCCCTGGTTTTCCCAGTCCTTTCATATAGCAAAATATAAATACCTGTATGTAAAGTACACAAGCATTATTAACTGGGTTCCATGTGCTGTGAGCCTCTGCTACCTCTAGCCATATACAGTCACCCTCTTCAATTTTCAACATAACTCTAGACAGGGTACTTTTTCAATTTCTGGTAGAAGCTAGAGAGATAATCAGATAATTGACTCTTGTATATCCTAGGGACTCTGGTAGGGATAAATATATGCACTTGTGTTCTCAACTTACTACATCTGTTCAACCACTACGAGGAACTCCTATGCCCCCTGTTGAATTTCTAATTTATTTTATATTATCAAGAGTGCATCGAAAAGTGTGAAAACAACCCATGGTGAGCAGAAACACCCAAAGCTACAAAGTTATTAAAAAAAGAACCAAAAGAACAGCATTGAGATCTAGAGCCCTCTTGAAGCTGAAGGTATTAAATCAATTAACCCAGTAGACTCCAAGTACAGTGTAAATAATTAGTCCACTAGATGTCGCCTACAGTTAAAACATTACTTTCGGATTGATGGTGCCTTTGAAGCAACTTTTATCTCTGCATGGATTTATATTTACTGGTGTTTACTAACTAATTTCAGCATCATTTGCTTAAAGTGTCCCTTTCTTTTTTGTCCAAGCAAAGTAAAAGGTTCTTGTAGTGCCAGACATCCCCAACTACATGCACTCAAAATTTGCTGCTATTGTACTCTATTCAGCCATCGGGAGCTGTAAATGTAAACTTTTAGTCATAAGAAAATTGTTGCAATTTTTGAAATTTGCATCAACTGACCAAATAAGAATTAGAAAAGCTAATTTGTGAAGTCAGTGACTAATAGAGTTTTCACATATTCTGGGTATCACCTGCATTATACTCTTAACTGTTCAAATAACTCTCCTCATTTGGCAGATACGTGTTGATGCCTTTCTGGCACAATTTAGTGTTCAGCAACTGTTACACTTGAAGAAAACAGAAGCTCTTCCTACATAAAATGTTATTTCTGCACTCAGTGAAGCTTGTCTATATTAAAATAAGAATGGATCATTGCCTGTTAACATATTGATTTACATACAGATAATTATTTTTATTGCTTGAAAAATGTTTTTCTCTTTCATGCAAAACTAGAAATAAGAATCAAGTATACAATTTAGGAGGAAGACTTGGAGATGTTAAATGTACCCAAAACTAAATTTTCATTTGGATGGTGATTGGTTGATTTAAATTTTAATAACCCTAGTGGACTTCAGGGAAGCAATCCTTTTTATAGAATTCGAAACACCATTTCTGTGTAGAATAAATCTTCAAAGTGGCTACATTAGATCTACTGAGGGCCACACTTTAGTGTCATTAGTATTATAGAATGATTGCAACTTACAATGCTTTTTTCCCAGAGAAGGGAGCCTTATAACACGTTCTAAAAGCAACCCTGTCACTATACGAAACTCCCCAAGGAAAGGCATATATGTAAAAGAAGACTGTAAATGCTTATCTTTCCTGCTGTCTGTGCTGCAGAATGCCACTTGGTTCTGTAAAAATTGTCCTCCGAAGTCTGCAAGGAAGCTCCCATGGTGATATGGAAGTAAACTGGAAGATCCGGTGAGAGCTGTGGGTGACCCAGGAGATTACCCTTCTGAAAGTTTTGGCTTCCCTATGGACATGCTGGGGGGGATTTCTCAAAAATGGAGCTGCAATCCACAACACAGAAGCAAAGACAAAATATAGACAGTCTTCTTTTACAGATATGCCTTGCTCTCGCAGTTTTGAATAGCTGAAGTGTATTTATCTGTAGAATTACATAAGAAAGTGTGTTTTTTTTATCAGTTGGAGAAAAGCTGGGACCTTGTTTATTCATTCACTTTAAATCCTAATCCACTGAGGACTCCCTGGAAGAAGAGAGAGCATCCAAAAAACCTATCAGTTTTAAATACCTGCTCTACAGCACCATTTGACCTGGAAAAGGTAGTTTCTCAAAGCCCAAACCAGGTACTCTTTATATTTCTGTTGGATTTTTTTGTTTTCGCATAAAGATACCAGACAGAGAAATGTGACTACCTTGTTTGGATTTAAAGGATTATGCACATTACAGTGCCTGGTAGCAATTTTTGGCAAAGGAGCAGCATATGGAAGTAGCTAGGCTAGGTCAGGCTGTTCCTTTGTGATGGTCAGATTGAAGACAAGGTACAATAAATTCTATGATATGACCTAGGAATCCTAACAAACTAACCCCAGGCTGTACAGTCACTGAGAGCCATTCCCAAGACAATATATGATTTGCTTACAAACACAGTGGGGGATTTTGGATGTCCAAATTGGGGTTCCTGTCTCCCTGCTGTAGCAGGTCAGAAGAGAGCTTCCTTCAAGCACAAAGCCTGTGTCACAAGTATACTGGATGGTAGTGCCCACGAGAAGGACTGGGTCTGAGATAAGACGAGTGGAATGATCTACCTCTCCGGGGTCTGTACAGTACATGACTGCAAAACAAAGACAGATATAGCAATTAATATTACCATAAACTGCACATATAAAACATGAAATGACTCACACTAAAACAACACAATTAAACTATGTTACATTTCTTATTGTCGAACAGAAACACTATACGGACATACATAAAAACATTTCTTGGAAGCCACAGTTATTTTAAACAGTAAAATAAACTACGATGAAATAAATTTTTAATAAGTATACAAGCTTTGGGGAAAAACATGGTATTTGGTTTCAGCACATGAATGTCCACATTAAGTGTATGTAACAGCTGTAAATGAAATGATCCTCTTAAGTATGCAGTACCGGTTGCAAATACCTTAATATATGTAAAAGTATGAATGAGGATAAAATACAAAACCAGTCTAATGCAAAAGTCTCTTTTATGTATTTTATGTACATGCATTTGGCAAATGGCCATGCAAGTTAGACATTAAGGGTAAAAATTAATGTTTAAAGTACTGAATGTAAAATTCACCAAACATTCACTGCAAGTGTCCCTTACTGGTGCATGTTTTTTTAAATTAGATTCATACTGCTTTAATAATATGGCCCAAATATGAGAGTTAAAAACAGACATATTTTTGTGTTACTGAAAATACAATTTTGAGGCTGATTTACTAATGGATTTGAGAATGTTAACAAAATAAAATGTGTTTTATTAATCAATGGTCCCTTCTTTTTTTTATACATGATGAAATACACAATTTCAGACATAATACAAGGACACATTCCTCCATGGAGAATACCTGCAACAAAAAGATATTACTGGAGGAAGACAGTGCCCACATTTAATTTCTGGTTAACAATTGCTAATAGCATTCCTGTGGCTGTATACAAAGTAAAGAGGTGACATTAAGCCCAGGGTCCAAAAAGCCAAAGCATAAAATATTAACAATACAATGGACCACTGAAGCATTGGTAATTTGTTGTTTTACATGAAAATCAGATGTACAAGGTCTATAGTATATATCTGAAGATTAAAGGAAAGACCAGCGAGGCTGCTTGTCATTATGCTTCAGCAAATTTATCCACCTGTTGTATTATCAAAAGCTTACACTAAATAATATGCAGTTCATCAATAAAAAGCTATTGCTTATATATATATATATATGTATTTCCTGGGATTATCATATGACTGTGATAGTAGAAAAATCTTTGAAATTAGCATTTATATGGACCTAAGACACCCTGGGTGCTTGCTGACTGCATATTGTTTTTTTTGACCAAGCATATGCAGAACTGGCTTTTCACGTTGTCATTGTTATTGGTAAAATCAGGAAGACATTCGCCTGCTTGCCCATCCTGCCCATTCAACCATTCAATGAAGTTCTAATTTGGAATTCTACGTCATTACAGTATGACCACAATACATAAAGGCGGAATATACAGACTAACACTTATATTGTAGGATGACAATTAGGTAAAAGCACAGGGGTTAAAGATGTTTAAGACATCAAAAAGCTGTACGAGAAACATGTTGTAAAAGGATCAAAATAAAGTCGCCATTTGTAGTGAATCCAATAGCTTTTTAAACTGTTATGATTACTCATCTTTAAATGGTTACTGATTCTTTGAAATAGGAGTCAAGGATTACTCAGCATTATGTTTTTAAATATTTTATTATTTTTGATGGAAGTTACATGAACACATGAAATAATAGTTATAATATTAATAATAATAGCAATCTTATATACCAATTAGCAAGTACAAACACCACCAACTAAGTAAAAGAGAAGGAAGGTCTCTGTGCAGTACAAATACAAAAAGAGTCAAATACCAAACAATAAGGCATTCACAAAAGCTTTAGAGTTTTACAATAAGGAACAATTCATCTAAAGATAAAATGGAGACAAATAAAGTAGATCTTGCCAAGATAACTACTATCAGTTGAACTTCATATCTTCATAAAAATCCATAGAAGATGAAAATATTTTTTTTTTTAAATATGTGCATACAAAACTTCACTCAAATGATTCCAAGTCCAGTTTACATCCACAACAGAGATGGTATTAAATTATCACTTTGTAGGGCTGAAGGTTGTAGAGGAAATGTATAAGCAAACCTATGGCACCCAGAGCTGATGGTGAGATGTTGGTCCTGGTGAATTAAATCATGGGCTAAATTAGTACAATAAAGCAGTTTGGGTAACAGAATAGTGAAATCATGGCATGCCATACTTTAAAGACCATAAATCAATGCAATTATTTAAACAGTATATATGTGTTCCTATGTAATAAAGAGGGTTTACATTGTATTCATTCTAGAGTGCAGTAACCCAATGCTTTCCTGAGTGCAGTAACCCAAAGCAATCAAACAGAATCCATCTTCTACTGGTCTAACTTCAGCAGAGTGAATTCTGATCAGTTGTTTTTTATTTGTGCTGAAGAATAAGAACTTAAACACAAACACCCTATTGAATAGGGTCAACTTTGACTAAGTGCAATATAGATTAGACAAATAAAGATGAACATATGAACTGTAGAATAACTTTGTTGCTAATGGATTCTGATTAATGACCTCTGCAATTATTCAAATGAAAACACTGATAAGACAAATATAGCCTTACTCAACAAAGGGTTCTTATTCTTTAAGTGTAACCTGAACAGGAGTTTCTTTGAAAGATATTGTGACTTGGTGACAACTGTAACATTTTTAATTTATCCTTACTTTATATTCCTTTGACAGTAGTCACCAGGACAAAAAGTAAGGGTGAACAGCCCCAATGGGAAATAAATCCCAATCCAATAAAACCCAAAAGTTGTCCTTGCAATTCCCCATGCTGTCCAAAATGAAAAATTTTTTTTTTAAGGGACTATTCTTAAGGACAGAAACACATAGCAACCTACGATAAGCTATCTTTTACTGGTATAGCTCCAAGAGAGTGAGTTGCTTTAGGTTTCAAAACTTAAAGCGGAGTTCCACTCAAAAGTGGAACTTCCACTTATCCATCCCCTCCCCCCCTTCGGTGGCACCTTTCAGTGGGGAGGGGGAGAAGAGGTATACCTGTTTTTGACAGGTACCGTTCCCCACTTCTGGGAGACCAGGCCACAGCCCAGTCCTTCCTCCGCTGTCGGACCGGTTAGAAAGTGCAGTAGGGAACCAGCTGTGAAGCCGAAAGGCTTCACTGCCAGGTTCCCTAACCAGGGATAGCAGCGGCTGCACCCCAAAAGTCAATCCGAAGATCAGCTGGGGTGCCTACATCGCAGGCTCCCTAGACAGGTAAGTGTCCACATATTAAAAGTCAGCAGCTGCAGTATTTGTAGCTGCTGACTTTGAATTTTTTGTCAGGGGGCCGGACCTCCTCTTTAAGATTTATCATTCAAGACTAAAATTCTTTATTTAATAAAGCTGATTATGATTTCAAAGCTGTGTGTAATTATTTGTATGAAAGAATCTAAATGACTAGAATGGAGTATATCGTAAAGAAGAAGCTTTCAAAATCTATAATGGAAAAATACATGAATTCTTCTCAAGTGCCTATTAGAACACTAAATGAAATAATGGGGTATATATTACTGCAGTATACGGTATATAAACTGGTCTGAATACATGTACACATATTAAACTTAGGTTAATTATTATTATTTTTTATTTTTTTATTTTATAGGACTTTGAAAGATATTAACTGATATAAATCCATCATGTAGGAAATATTCAAAATAAGGAAAATTTATCAAAATAAAAATTTACCACAGTAGCTACCTTTACCACCATGTATTGAAACTTCAAGGCCAAGGATAAAGACCTTGACAGACCACACTGTTTTTAATTAGAAGATGTGATAAATTATCATACCTCCAAAGGCACTAACAATATTCAAACAACCAATGTTTCTGAGCAATTTTCATTATTTTATTTTTACTCTGTATATGTATACAGAGCCATCTTCTATGCAGATAGTATGTGCCTACAATAGGGATATGAGATACAGCTAATGCATTTAAGAAATTAAACATACTGTTATTATGCTATGCATTATTAAGTAGGTGTGCATGCAAGATGCAAGAAAATGAAACATTTACATCTAGGTAATATGCCATCACAACACTTTAGCATGCACCTTATTTCATGTGGAACACAAAGCAGCTAGAATTACATTGAATAATAACATAGGAACAAACTATAAGCCTATAATACAGACTAATATGAATGTAAACACTTCAATGTCTATTAACAATGTATTTAAAACTGTTGTTACGTTTTCCATGCAGTTTATTTGTTATCAGCCATCTTAGACTAAAGAAACCTTAAAGTATATCTAAAGCCATGTCTTTCATTTTGGGTAGAGAAAGGAATAGCTAAAGCCCCTGTCAGGATCTTTTGACATCTGTGGTCCATTGGGAAGATTACCCTTGACTTCTTATTAGACACAACAGACAGTTGTAGTAAATCTCCAGAAAATGGAATAAATCCCCTCTTAGACAGCCGTCCTCATTGGAATATTTTACCCCACATTCCTGTTCTAGTGCCAACTTAAAATTTGGGATTTTCCCTTACTCTTTGTCCCAGTGATGGTCCCAGGACAAACTGAAAAAGAGTGAATCTCCCAGCAGGGACACCAACAGAAATAAAAACTGACAGAGCTTCTAGCCTCTTGTCACTCTATCCAAAACTGAAATAATACAAGAGAACTTGTCATTAAATACATTTTAGGCTGCCCACAATACAACATATTATTTGCCAAGGCAGCCATCTAATTTGTTTTTGACCTTTTAGGCCCACAGATATCTTCTGGGCTATTCAATAGCTGTGATGGAAGACGCAATCATGCCCAATATCCAGACCAAAAGCAAATATCTGTCAATTGTGGCTATCCTTGTAGATGGACATAGTTGAGATGGAGAGTGTCACAACCCAAACTGGCTGTAAGGGGCAGATTCATGGCTAAGGTCAAATGAGAGCTTTCCACACCTGCATTTCTGTTCAAAAGAAGTTCTTCTCCTAGAACTACTACATGTCTGGCAGAATTATAACATTTTCCATTGACTACACTGAGTTATCACCAACTTAATGAGGACTTGCATCAGGCAATGTTCAACGGAACATTTAACTATTCACAATAAAAAGGCATTATCCAATATTCTCAGTTGTGATTTTGGAAACATTTACATAGACATATATGTTAGTCAGAGCTCCTTCAAGCAAAGTAAGTTATCAGTGTATTGGATCTTTAATAGAGAAATGAGCACACAGGTAAACAAATATATGCATGAATGAAGATTTTTCTCCTATACATTATATTAATATTAGTTTCTCTGTCATCAACCAATTCCCTTCATGCGCAGTTCAAATTAAACCATTGCTCCAACCCTACCTTCCCCCATTTGGTGTTCTCTTTTAATTATTACTTCTTATTTCTGCACTCAGCAGATGCAGAGAAGAACATACATTACACAATAGAGTATGTGTAGAGCTGCTTGGAAGACATGGTTTTGTTTTGGCTATGAACATCTTTTTAATTTTCAGGTGTATTTACCAAAACCAAAAACCACCTATTACACTTGCATAACCCAATCAAGTCACTTTTTCAACATCTGTGGTATGTGGTAAATTCTGATGCATTGCCAAGAATACTGTATGTTGTAGGCAGAAAATGGCCGTGATACTGAATATTGTGGACAGAAAATGGTCTCCTCCAATACATTAAAGAAAATTCTCTACAGTAGATGAGATTTCTATATGGCAGGTATGAATGTTGACATGCCTGTTTAATAGAGATTTTTTTCTGCTCTGAAGCAGTTTTGATAGTTGTTGCCAGGTATAAAAACACAATAGATGCAGAGCTAAAAACAACATGTGAGAGCAAAATTAATTAAAAGTGAAAACAAGAGGAAAAACTAAAGCAGAGTCCCATTGAGGTTCCGGCATAGAGTAATAGAAAATAATCATGTGAAAAAGATTTAATAAGTGAATAAATGAATGAAGTAAAAGTCCCATTAGGTATCCAGTCCATAGATTGGCAAGAAAGTAACACCCATCCGTGTAAATGCAGGAAAAGGGAGCTGTAGAGGAATTCTTTTGTGCAATTCCACACCCTAAGTGAGTAAGGTGGTCTGCTTACCAGATAGCGATGACTACTGAACAGCAGTCTCGCCCAGCATAGGGAAATCTGTCTCCTCAAAACCAAAAACACGGTAACCGGAACAGCAACTATAAACAAGTGATGCTCGGAAACATAAAATGGGTGGAGCCTGCGGCGGTGACGTCATTACGTTTTTTCCTCTCAGGAGGTGGATGGGCTAACAAACAAACATAGGAAGTGAAGCGTAGCCGATGAAGTAACTGCAGCCTGGTTTTATGCTGTACCTGATCGCCCGTGACTGATCTCTACTTCGTAAGTGCGATGCTTTCTGTTTTATTAAATTCACTTTTAATCAACATACTGCACTATGGAAGTTTCTGAGCATCATTGTTTATAGTTGCTGTTCCGGTTACTGTGTTTTTGGTTTTGGGGAGACCGATTTCCCTATGCTGGGCGAGACTGCTGTTCAATAGTCATCGCTATTTGGTAAGCAGACCACCTTACTCACTTAGGGTGTGGAATTGCACAAAAGATATCCTCTACAGTTTCCTTTTCCTGCATTTACACGGATGGGTGTTACTTTCTTGCCAATCTATGGACTAGATACCTAATGGGACTTTTACTTCATTCATTTCACTTATTAAATAATTTTCACATGATTATTTGCTATTAATCTATGCCGGAACCTCAATGGGACTCTGCTTTAGCTTTTCCTCTTGTTTTCACTTTTAATTAAGTTTGCTCTCACATGTTGTTTTTAGCGCCGCATCTATTGTGTTTTTATTTATCTTTTGAGTTTGGTACTAGACTTTCAGGTGCTGGCAGCTTTTTCAATATTATTTTATTCACCAACATACACATTTTTTCTAGCGCAGCTTCAGCCCTTGGGCTTTTGTCTTTTCACAGTTGTTGCCAGGTGGCCATCCTTTTGTCACCATATCCTATTAAGTGTTTGCTTATCCATCAATGCCTGCTCTTGCCAAATTTATCAAACTTCCTCTGATATTTGCAACTAATTTATTCTGTATAAATGGCTGAATACACAAATTTTTACCACCTGCACGGCTAAGTATTAACTATTAACACAAAAAAATGTATTTTAACACAAATTCCTTTAAAACAGATATATTCCTAAACTTATGCATAGTTTTTTTTATTATGTAAATTGTGCCCCCTGATGCTTAGAACCTAAACCCTTCCTTAATACATAGAACAAAACTGCAAAGTAATATTTCTTACAAAAACCTTCTAAATTTCAGTGCTTTTATAGAACTTGTAGACTTGGAATCCTTCTGACTAGTTAGTAAAAACTCATGCAATGATATTTCTACAGATGTACATCAAAACTTTGGGCAACTAGTCTAAATTATAGGGGTTCCTTGATCAGGGAGTATATACAGGTGGAGGGCTGTTAATTACAGATTAAATTGATATTAAGCTCAAAACAAAAGTTTATTATATTGCAGCTTGCCATTCTTAAAGTGCAAGTTCACCTTTACAGAAAAATCATTAAAGCGGGGTTCCACCCAAATTTTGAACAATATCTGTATGTATTCTCTTCCTTGCCTAGATGCTGACATGCCGTTTAAAAAAATTTAAATCGCCGTAATTACCTTTTATTTTTCTATTCTTCTTTGCACTTCCTGGTTCTCCTCCCATGGGAGTAGGCGTGTTTCTAGCCTCTCCCAGACTCCTGGGAGCTAGTCTCAGGCTTCGCAGGATGTCACTGAGCATGTGCGGGAACGAGCGGTGAATGCTGGGAGCACAGCATTCACCGCATCCAGGAAATAAATGCTTGTGGGCTTCAAATGCCCACAATGAAGATGGAAACCGCCTGCAGTGAATAATATAAGTTATTCTTTCCGACGAAATCTGACACAGGCGGATATATTACACACAATATGTGAGTATGTAATGCTGAGAAGAAAGGTTTGTGAATGAACGCAAAAAAAAAAAAACGATAGATAGGTGGACCCCCGCTTTAAGGTGAACTTACACAGGACCCCCTCCTCACCCCCCTCTGTCCCGCTGACCTGGAGTGCAGGGATCTCTCGTTCTGAGCCCTGCTATAGCAGCCTCACCAGACCGGGGCTTAGGGCTTAGAAATCCCCTTGGCATTCTCTCTACTTCTTCCCCGCTGACAGGACAAGCTATGCAGTATCCGATTGGTCGGCGCCGCCCATGTGACGCCGCTGACCAATTAGAATGCTTCAAAATGTCCCTCCTGATGGGGGATGTTTTGGAGATTAAGCCGAGGGGATTTCTAAGCCCTATGAGGCGGCTATAATGGGGCTTAGAATGGGAGATTGCCGTGCTGCAGGTCAGCGAGACGGGGAGGGGGGCTCACCTTTCTGTAAAGGTGAGCTTACCCTTTAAATGTGGTGGCTGCAGTTTTCTTTTAGTTTTTTTTTTCCTTTATTTTTACCTGTTGTTCTGGCCAGTAAGTCTGTTATTTTTCAGCTTCTTTTAACAGACCAAGCTGTCAGTTAGAAGGTTGAGAAAAGCCATTTAACATCGACAGGAGTGATTACAATGGGCAGCTTCAATTCATTTTTGTAACAAAATATAGCTATGACTGCTTAAAAAGTGTTAGCTGGAATCGACTTTAATTTGCTAGGCAAGCCCATCTAAATGTGCTAGTGCACCTAGCCCTACTCTCTGGACAAGGCTGCTGCTAGAGTGGCTCTGTTGCTCCTCCATCCAAAGTAGGGGCACCCTAGGACAGGAAGTGTGTTACTGGCCAGATCTTAAAGTGAAAATAAAGAGAAAAAAAGCAAAAAGGATACACTTAAAGATTGTTAAATGCCAATATATTACATTTTTGTTTTTGTTTTAATATTATAAGTGTCTGAACTATTGCCTTTTACAATGTATGATGGGGGTTATTGTGAATGCTTCTAGCAGCATGGAAAGCTCTTGTTCATATTAAAAGCATTCAGTAATTGTGTTTATTGACGGTTTAAGCATACATGAAGTTTAATGCATTGGTTAAAGGCAAAGAGGCAAACGTAATTGTAGTCCTTATTCAGTAAAACAATGCTGTGTAGTGTAAAGAAATAAGATTGGCTGCTATTAGGTACAGCATACCATTACTTTTATTTATACACAAGCTCTTGGGTTTAATGTAGCTGGGTTGTGAAACTTTCCAGCCCATGTGTCTTAAAGTACCCATAAGCATGAGATGTGAGTGACTCAAGTTGTTCAGGTGATGATCTCCTGTTTGCAGAAGCCTTAGGGGCCGTACACACAGGCTGAATATGAGGTGGTATCAGCCGGTTTCTATTGAACCGGCTGACACCACCCAATATTTGGCCTGTGTGTATGGCAGCCGGTCCGATAAAAGCCGGCTGATTAACTGGCTTCTGTCAAAGGGGCATTACCAAAAAAGGTCTTCCAATTGTCATCCGATCAGTGCCTATGGCTGAGAGCACTGACTGGTGTATTCTGGCGGGAGCGGCAGTGTCAGAACACAATAACTCAGTGCGTGAGATCGCGGTACTAATATCAGATAGTTAGTACAGGATCTCCTCCTGAGCGCTTCAGGTTTTTTTTGTTGTTCAGCCCGCTAAGTTGAAAAAAATAAATAAAAACTTACTGTGTGTACTAGGCTTTAGACACTACCATCCAATGATCCAAGGGAGAAATTATGGTCTTAAAGGTTAGAATCATGATTCACTGTTGCCTCCCAGATAAACCTGCTCCATACAGTGTCTGTTTGAGCCTCCCCTAAACCTTGATAGACTAAATACATTTGGCTGAGGTACGCATCAGTGTTTTTGCAGCAAGTTGGCCCAAGACACCCAAAGACTGGAAGAAATCCTCTGATAGCTATTGGGAGTGTTACTCTGAGCAGGATAACGGTGAAATGATTGTAAAAGTTTTACAGCACTGCCACATATTTGCACAAAAAATTTTACACACAAAATTGGAGCCATAGTCGAAATAGACACCCATATTAACACATTGCTTAACTTAAAAAAAATAAAAAATAAACACATATGCTCAGGATGATTTAGAGATAACCTGTTGATAATTTCCCTGGATCTTTGTAGAAATAAGTATAAAGGTGAGATGGAAAATCCAATTGTTTGATGGCTGCATCTGCCATTGTGTGCACTTATTGAAAATTAATTTCTATTGCCCCTGTGCAACCTGCAGGTCAGAACAAGTCTTTTTAAACTCTGCTCTACACATGCAAAGATTCAGCCACTGACCTAGCAGCCATCTTTTATGGTAACAATTTGTTGCATATATTCCTGTAAAAATCTGCAAAAATTTGATGTTGGGCCCCCTGCCCTTTTTTTTACCACTATTTTTAAGATCAGCAAAGATGGTCTATGTTGAGGTAAAAAAAATTACACTCCAACTTTTCACCAAAATGTTTGTAAAGTTTTTGGGTAGAGTGGCGAAGGATTAAAATACCTGCCAGCTTTTTATTGCTGTCCGTGTTTCCTCACTTTCTTTCACTTTGTCTCGCCAGTTGAAAAAAGGAAATTAAAAAAAATCTCCTTGATGGAACCACACTATCAGCACTTGCCACTGGAACAAGGGGTTTCTGTTGGGAGATTTCCCCTTTCTGTTCTTATTTTCACCCAGGTTGATTTATTAATGGCAAATATACTATTTAATGTGCAAGGATAGTTCCACTTTGCAAGTGAATATTCCCCAGAACTTAGCAAATGAGGTGAATCTCTGCTGACTTCCACCATCCAATCACATGCAAGCAAAATTGCTGTTTTCTTATTTTCCATGTACGTAATTTGATTTTCTTTGCAAAGTGAACTTTCACCTCGTTAATTACGCTTTTCCCTAGCAAAATGCAACTTCCCTTGCAAAGTGAACAGCCTGTTTGCCTTTAGTAGATTAACTCCATTTTGTCTACATGACGGAATCTCTACCATGAGACACAAAACAGCATTAAAAAAATGACAGGAGTCATAATCCTTACTATATCCAAAATAAAAATATCTTAGAGCTGAAATGGAAACATTTCTATTAAATGTACATTGTTTTGTAGCAACAAGGTTTAGTCTGCAAATCTGCATAATAATATTTCTAGAAAAACAACACATTCCTCCCAAACACTGATTAGCACATATTTTCCGACTAAAAGATTTTTAGAAGTGTGTATGCATGCTCAGAAAACACACAACAGGAATAATGTATTCAAGGCAATGATTCATATAAACAAAAGTTGATTTCTGAAGATGAATACCAATTGCTGAAGATTCAGGAAGGCCATGGAATGATATAGAGTGGAGTAATAAAACTGCGCGTGTCTTACTTTTCTCACAAAATGGAGGGTCGCTACTCCAGCTGAGGTCCCATTGACAGGTCAGGGTTTCACTGCCCACAATATCATATCCAGGGTCGCACTGATATGTAATTTTGGCTCCTCTAACGAGATCCGTGTGAGATGTAGTCTTCCATCCATTTTGGATTTCAGGTAGTTCTGAGCAAGAGTCATTCCTGGACACTTCTATAATATATAACAAAAAGAAGCTGGTTGAAAAAAGAATCATCATGATGCTGATTTACTAACAGAGTGATTATTGTACCATAGTCTGTATCCATCTAAAAAAAAACAAAAACAGCTTGAGGGAAAGTTTTTGATTTTAAAATTTCTTTGAAAGATATCTTATTTTCTTTCTGTGCGCCTTTAGAATGTTCTTTGATGTCTATTCGCTAAGTGCAAAAAAATACCTGTTAATTCTGCCAAGAATCTTGTGAGCTAATGCCCTGTCTTTAGGGCTGTCTTTAATATTGGGGAAACATTTTCTTGGGGCCCCCAGCGCTGCCCCCCCAATACTCACCTGAGCAGCATCTCGAACCAGCAATGTAAGAGAGAGAAGGACGGCACCCTCTAAATGCAGCATGTATGATAAAAAGTATTTATTACAATGGATAAAAAACACTCACATTTGTGTTGTTAAAAACCAGCATATAAAGTAGTTTCATCCGCGTGTTCCTGGGGGATGTGGGTTTCACTGTCCAGTAGAGGGGATCCTGGGATATGAATCCTATGACCTGGGTCCTGGTAGCTGTTCCGGTGGTGCTGTGGGTGCTCAAAGCCTTGAACCAGCAAATGTGCATGAGAGCCTCGGGTCTCTGAGGACTTTACCTCTTCATTGGCAGAGACGTCATCTCTCACTGCTGTTAATCACAGAAAAGAGACACGCAGAGCCACGGTTTGGGAAGGAGCCTGCTTGGATGCCCCCACTGTAAGCTTCTTGGGTGGAAGAGGAGAATCGGGGCTGCTCTGTGCAAAACCATTACACAGAGCAGGTAAGTATAACATGTATGTTATCTATTTTATTTTTTAAAAAGAAAGTCTTTCAGAATCACTTTAATAATGTAAACATAAGGAACTGGTCCATACTCACTGATTGGTCTAGGCTCATTGATTAATTGCTAGAGGTTACTGCACATCCTTACTGCTCACTAGTTGGCTGCTAGAGGTTACTGCACATTATTACACCTCACTGATTGGTTGCTAGGTTACTACACATCAGTGCCGCTCTCACTGATTGGTTGCTAGAAGTTACTGCACACCATTATAGCTCTCTGATTGGGTTGTTAAAAGTTACTGCACATCATTGCTGTTCACTGATTGGGTTGCTAGAAGTTACTGCACACCATTACCGCTCACTGATTGGGTTGCTAGAAGTTACTGCACACCATTGCTGCTCACTGATTTCATTGCTAGAGGTTACTGCACACCATTACCACTCACTGATTGGGTTGCTAGAAGTTACTGCACACAATACCGCTCCCTGATTGGGTTGCTAGAGGTTACTGCACACATTACCACTCACTGATTGGGTTGCTAGAGGTTAGTGCATACATTACTGCTCACTGATTGGGTTGCTAGAGATTACTGCACACATTACCGCTGTTACCGCTATTCCTGTAACTCACAGTGTCGCCCTCTGTACGTTGCTCCGGTCCAGCCGCTGCTTTATTATTCTACCCTCCTCCGCTGCTAACAGGAGAAGGGTGAAGGAGAACAATCACAGCCTGCTTTGTCTCTTGCATCTTAGCTTTGCTGACCGGAGAAGGGGCGGGGGCTAGCGGGGGAACACTGAGCCGATCTGCCGCTCTGGTGCTGACATAGGGAGAAGCGGGATGAGCGGGCTCCGGCACATACAGCCCACAGCTTGCCTCTTCCCTGTCACACTCGCAGTGGGTCCGCTTGTATCAACCCGCCAAGAGAGCAAGCAGGGAATCAGCTGCACCTGCCACATGGAAAGAATATTTGCGTGGGCTCAAGGGGCAGTTACTTTGGGCCCCCAATAATGATTGGCCCCTGGGCAACTGCCCCTTTTTTCCTGCGTTAAAGATGGCCCTGTCCGTGCTGCACTCTCATGAGTTATTTTTGTGGACTACAAAACACCAACCTTTATGTTATGGAGATGGGAAGAAGGAGAGGCGTTCTGTAGTCCTATCCTAGGGTGACAACATTGATCCTGCATAGATCCAGTGTGAGTGTTGTCACCCTAAGACAGGATGTGTTTTACTGTTCGAATTGCCAGCTGGATACAAGGGGGAAAAAATACGAATGCAGTCACAACATCCAAGGACTGCGAAGCTGCAATATATTAAATATTTTATCTTGAGCTTTGAAACTCTTTAAAGCAACATTTTGTTTTGCTTATATAGGGCAAAGCAAAAAGTTTGTCTTACTGCCACCCCTCCAAGAATCACATACTCACCTTCCTTTCAATTCTCTGTTCAGCCACAAGAACTTAGGAAAGGGAACCCATGTACCGTAGGCTCCAGGTGACTCTAATAGGACTTTACACAGGGCTATGGTCTCTCTATTCGCTGCCCCAACCCCTGTGCCAGTGTTGGGCTAGCCATTAAAGGATAAGTTCCCATTTTTAAAAAGTAATAAATGCACATCTATTTGCTGGTAAAAAATATGTATTATTTTTTTAATAGGAGCCTGGAAAGCATTGCACCTGCGATCAGCAGATCACTGGTGCCTTGCAGAACTTCTGCAGACTGTCAATGTATCTGTCTGCTCGTACCTCGTACCAGCAGGCAGATACACACTGACAGGAAGAATCAATGGATTACCAGAGCGCTCAACAGCGCCCAGGTATTTCATTGAGAATGACAATCCAACAGCCACAAAGGCTGTCGGTACTTGTAGCTTCCCATTCACAGAACTCTATGAATGAATGATGCGGCTGGGTCAGCAGAGCCACTTTTTTGAAAATAGTGACAGCGTGCGGGGAGGAGGATCCCCCACTTGCTAACACTAGATGCATCAGAGTGGGAACATGTTACATGTTCCACCCTAAAAACAGGTGGAGCATGTAACATGGTCCCAAAGGTGAACCTATCCTTTAAGCTCCAGCACTATCATGTTATATGAATGGGAGCAAATAACATACTCCTCCATACCTGGAAGTATTTTTTTCTGCCTGGCTGAACTGCAAGATGGTGGAGGAAAGTAAAGGTGAATATGTGCCACAGGGGGAATTACAGCAAGCATATTACTTTATCCTGCATTGGCAAAGGCCAAGTTTTCCTTAACCTCCCTGGCAGGTATGATTATGTCAGATTTTTGCGTCTCAAAGTAGTACAATTGTTTTGCATAGAAATTTGGCATTTTATATTGTAGGCCTGTAATTCTTAGCAATAACACACTTAAATCTATCTAAACAAGAGTCTAGGGACAAAAGGGATGTGAAATGATTTCATACAGTACTGTAATCTGTAAGATTACAGTGTACTGTATGTGTTATGAATTTTCTATTTTTTTAATTTGCCCGCCGGGCTCCACCCCCGTGCGTCGCGACGTTCGCAGGGAACGGAGCCCGGCACACAGAGACATCGGGCAGAGGACAGAGCCCGCAGACACAGTGGGGGACATCGCAGGATCCTGGAGATAAGGTAAGTATATGGCACCAGGATCCTGCAATGCAATCTCGAGTGTGACTCGGGGTTACCGCTAATGGTACTGAAATTTAACCCCAAGCCACACTCGGGAAAACCGCCAGGGAGGTTAAAACTGAACTCCAGGCAAATATAAACGACACAAGTTATTGCAGCTCTGTGCTTGTTAACTCATTTTTTTTATTACTTTCAGTAAAAATTCATGACTTCTCATACAAGCAATCCTCTCAAAAAACTGGGTAATTAATACAGCATACAGTGAAAAATAAATATCAATATTAATGGATCAATGAGGCTTTAAAGCAAGGGTCTCAAATTGGTGGCCCACCAGCTGTTGCAAAACTACAAGTCCCACGAGGCATTGCAAGGCTGACAGTTACAAGCATGACTCCCACAGGCAGAGGCATGATGGGACTTGTAGTTTCACAACAGCTGGAGGGCCGCAAGATTGAGACCCCTGCTTTAAAGGACCAATAGGGAGAATTGGGAAATGAGGGAAAGTAGAGGGAGGGCAAGTTCCACTTTTTTAGGAAACATTAAGATGTGCATATAAACTCAGCTGCTATATCTACTGATGGATTTAAAAAGCAGCTTTCACTCAAGGTGACTGCTGCTTATACATATTTCTATTATAGTCTCAGTTTGAATTGCCCAGCTTTAAAACAGCCTGATCTATTTTAAAAAGTGAATCTAAACTAAAAAACGAAGAACTATTATTTAGGGAACAATGAGAAATTTTAACTTTGTCTAAGCAGAATCCTGAAAGATTTAACTTTTGCCTTGAAAATCCCCTGAAAAATAGAAGTACGCTTCCTGTGTCTGCCTAAAATCTCATAGCTGCGTATCTTAAGTAGGATATCATTTGAAGTGGGCCATACACTGAGAATCATTGCCCGTGCCTAAAGGACCATCTGAAAAATTCTCAGCGGTTGCCCTTGCTGGCCTCTGTTTGTTCTATAAAAGATGATTGTTTGATCTGCTGGAAAGCGGCTGCATCTAATCAGATGCAGCTGCTGATCAGATATTTTGACAGCTGTCAGGTTGCCAGTCAAAATGTAAAAGCCACAGCAGGAGATTCAGTGTATGGCAAGCTTAAAGTGCATTTCCACTTTTGCAATCAAATTTGAGAGAACCGCACTATATATTTGTTATGTGTTTCCATTCACACAAAATTCCTATTTTTTTATATTTCTTACCTTTTAGATGTTTCTCAGGACAAGGTATCATGGCTGACTGCAAGGATTTTTGAACAATGTCAGAGTGAGTCTGTCCCAAGCCTGTCCTCATTAACATAAACAGCAAGAAGCCCAGCCCCCAAGCCTTTTATTAGGAAAGACAGTATTTAACACTAGCATAATTGATAGTTAAGATCTGTGTGCACAGTAAAGACAGGGTTAGATATGGCAAAAACAGCTGCCCAGCACCCTCACAAAAAAAGAGATTTTTCCTTACTGGAGGGTCCAGAATCGAGCATCTTAAAGAAGGTAAGCTTCATTTTGTATCTATTTTTTAACTATGCTATTGAGGAAGATTTGGTGATACTGCTACCCCTCACTGTTTTCCTTCCTGGAGAGGAAGCTATGCCTAGGAATCTGCAATGCAAGAATCTCCCTGCTTTTGCTTCATTTTTTTTCTGGATTTGTGCTTGCTGGACTTTACCTGCTGCTTCTTGAATATCATCTTACCTGTGATCAGATCATCAGTGAGGCAGTTGCATTGTAAAGTAGCAAGGTCATGCCTCTAGCAAGATGGCTGTGATACAGAGACACAGTGCAGATGAATACATAGGGGTTGATTTACTAAAGGCAAATCCACTTTGCACTACAAGTGCACTGCAAGTGCACTTGGAAGTGCAGTCGCTGTAGATCTTAGGGGAAAATCTGAAATAAGGGGAAGCTCTGCTGATTTTATCATCCAATCATGTACAAGCAAAAATGCTGTTTTTTATGTTCCTTGCATGTCCCTCTCAGATCTACAGTGAGTGCACTTGTAGCTCAAAGTGGATTTGCTTTAAGTAAGTAAATATATATATGGATCCATTTTTATCAGAATTGTATATTTCATACACTAATAAAGATTTTGTAACATTTTATATATTTACTTTTTTGTGCATTATATGACACACGAAACATCCCCCTACTCAAGGCTCCTTGATTGGGGACTTGGGGTTCTCTTTTTCCCTTTTGGCTAAGCAGGATAGGTTGCAGGAGCTATCCTTTTTATTGCTCCCTTCCAGCTAAAGTGCTCAAGGCCTGTTCTGTCTACTATTCAGTCTGGCCCTGGATAGAAAACTATATCATCATTATCATGATATGTTGATTGGTAGTGGTCTCCTCTTGAGCAGATCAGGAAAAAATAAATTGTGTCAATCGCCAGGAGAAAGTATATGTAAACCCACCAGAGTGGTGTTTAGTTTGCTAAAGAAATATGTATTATACATTCTTTTTTTATTTTTATGAAAAAATAAAATGTGTTTTTCCCTTTTCTTCTCTTAGAATGCTGATCTTCTGCAGCCACTGCATGTCTGCATGCACTCCAATAATGATCGAATGGCGTGTTAAAGCAATCATCAGAAACCTGCGTAATCGGGGGACAATGGAGGAACACAACTGAGAGACGGAGACAGAACGTTGTAACCTCCTACAGAGGGCGTAACAGGACAAGGACCTTCATAGCAGAATCACCAGGTACTTTTTTAAATAAAAACTGAAAATCAAAAACATTGGAAATCACTTGTTTACATTAAAATGTTAAAGCTTATGAATTTAGCGACTGGATTTAAATATACTTTAACATTCAGTTTGGTTTTGTGCTCTATTAAAAGCTGGTAGCTCCCATTGTGTAGTGGCCTTTAAATATATTTTCTGTATATATGCTACTTTTTTTTGTATATTTATGTTGTGTTTGAATTGTAAATGCATTCATTTATAATAGATTTATTATACAGGCTTTCTATAAATGTACTCATAAGTAACTAACATGATCTGTATAATATTCGTGTATTTGCTTTACCCAGATGTACCATGAGATTTGCATTGGCTATTTGAGCACTTTTATGAAACAGTAGGAGTAAACCCTTTGTTCTTATTTTTTTCTGTTTTTGTTATAGCACAGTTTTGTATCCCAGCAGGTGCTGAATTGGTCCAATCTATACAAATAATGGGGTTGTCTTACAAACAGTGGTATCTTATCTCACAGAGCAGCAAGAAATGATAGCTATGAAACTAACCACAGGAGAGCTGGTTGAGATGAGTAGAAATAAAGTTTCTTAACTCTTTCAAATCTATACAATGCAGATAATAGCTTCTCCTGTAAATAATAAAGGATGGTAAAGATATATGGACACTATGTAGTTAACAAATCTAGACCCTAAACACATCTAGAATTGCTCTATCAATGATAATTTGAGATTAGCTGTAGAGCAAAAAATAAATAAATTTAATAAAACAGGTTGTAGCAACTATACATAACAACTAAAATCTGTCTATCACGGCTGAGGCTTCTAAAACAAGCCTTCAATTGAATTCCAGTCCAAGGAGCGTGACACTGACTTAGTCTTTTTGTTAACATTTTGAACTAAAAAACAAACACATTGTTATCACAGCTGGGGTAAACAGACAGGGCTTAAAGTGTACCTAAGTAAAAAACCTTAAACATTTTATATATTGCAGCTTGCCAGTTAATATGTGTGCTGGCTACATTAGGTTTTTTTTTTTTTTAGGCATTTAACCTTTTTTTTTTACCTGGACATTTTGCTAGTAACACACTTCCTGTCCTAGGGTGACAACCAGTGGCGTCAAGAGGGGGGGGGGGGCTGACACCGGGTTATTGCCCCAAGTGGGCCCCCAAAAAGCCCGGGTCTCATATAGCTGATTGATTGATACAGGGCCAGACTGGCCTACTGGGATAGTGGGATAGTCACACTAAGTCCCGCCTCCTGGACCAGCTCCTATGATGAACGTCACACTGGTTCAATGCTGGAACGTGTGACGTCCATCATAGGAGCCGTTCCAGGAGGCGGGACTTAGTGTGACACTGCGGCTGCACCGGGTAAGCGGGAGATCTCCACTCTGTGTAAACCGGCGGCTCTCCTCTCCCCTTGCACTGACAAGGCTGCGCTGATGGACACTGGCAAGGCTGTACTGATGGGTACTGGCAAGGCTGCACTGATGGGCACTGGTGAGGCTGAGCCGATTGCACTGATCTGGCTGCATTGATGGGCGCAGGTAAGGCTGAGCTTATGGGCATTGATCAGGCTGGATTGATGGACACTGCTGAGGCTGCATTGATGGGCATTGGTGAGGCTGAGCTGATGGGCACTGATGAGGCTGCATTGGTGGGCACTGGTGAGGCTGCATTGATGGGCACTGGTAAGACTGCATTGATATACATTGGTGAGGCTGCATTGGTGGGCACCGGTGAGGCTGCATTGATATGCACTGATCAGGCTGCACTAATAGGCACTGATAAGGCTGCACTGATGGGCACTGGTGATGCTGCATTGATTGGCACTGATCAGGCTGCACTGATGGGCATTGGTGAGGCTGCATTGATGGGCACTGGTGAGGCTGCATTGATGGGCACTGATCAGGCTGCACTGATGGGCACTGATCAGGCTGCACTGATGGGCACTGGTGAGGCTGCATTGATGGGCATTGGTGAGGCTGCATTGATGGGCACTGGTAAGGCTGCATTAATGGGCATTGGTGAGGCTGAGCTGATGGGCACTGATCAGACTGCATTGATGGGCACTGATAAGGCTGCATTGGGGGGCACTGGTGAGGCTGCATTGAGGGACACTGATGAGACTGAGCAGATGGGCACTGGCGAGACTGCATTGATGGGGAGGCTGCGCTGATGGGCACTGATGAGATTGCGCTGATTGCCCCCATCCAATTTGGGTTCCGGCTTCCGGGTCTGTTTTAAAGCCCTCCCCTCTGCGAGACAGCACAGCAACAGGCTCCAGCACCACACACTCCACAGCCAGCTCAAGTAAGCCCTCAGCCCAGACTCAGTGTGCTGTCACTGAGGCCCGCCGGACAGCACTGGAACAAGTAGCAGCCCAGCCCAGTCAGGCAGCAACCAGTAAGTAAGCATAAACTCCCCCACGATACCGGAGGGATATTATACCATTTTTCTTTCTTTTTTTTTGCATGGGGTTCCAATCCATTCCAGACCCTTATCTTGAATAAGGGTCTTGTATCAATGTTAAAGGGATTTTTAGCTACTTGCTACAGACAGAACAACATTGCCAGGAACTGCCATTTACGTTAAGTAAAAATGTATTTATTTTTTGCTTTGTAAATGTCACATTTGCTTTAGTACATCGTACAGGTGTACCAGTTCACAAGCAGGTTTAGGAAATCGCCCAAGCATATTATTTTAAGGTATTGTGATTTTTTTAATGTTTCCTTTTAAGACTTTTTTAAAAGTGCTGCTCCCCACCGAATTGTATTTTTTTCAAAATGTTTGTATTGGTACATGTTCCTCCTGGCAGTGACCAGTTCCCTATGCCCTTTGTTATATAGACCCTTTCCTATTGTTCTTAAAAATTGGCAAAATTAAATTACAGAATGTGTCCCCCATAGACTTTGGTAGGGTGTGGAGAATGTTTGCAATTTTTTTTAACTGTTTGGCAATTGTATCTTAAATGGAACCTGGGCACATTTAGCTCATCACTGATCAGGACAAGAGAATCAGGAGAAGACTACACTCTTCTTCACCATAACACAGAGGGAAGGAGTTTTGTAGTTTTCAAAGACATTTGAATATGGTAGCAGATAAGAATACAGCACAAGCAGAGAGCACAGAAAGGACACTGATGACATTGCGCCTCCCACAGCTCTTTTTTTGGGCCTCTAGATTGCATTGGAGACTCTTTAGATGGTCCCCCTGACTTTTATTGGAATAAGTTGTATCCGAATCTCTTAGCAGTGTGACCCTTCAGTTTCCATTTTTGTTACATTACACTGCTGATGAAGGCACACTAGTATGGCCTGTACACACAATCAGAAAATCATAAGAAAGATACAACTTTCAAAGCGATCATGATCAGATTTTTACTACAGAGCTTTCTAGACCCGATCACAACAATTCATGCGAGATTATCGGATGGGTCAAGCACGAAAATGTTTCTCGTATGCTACCAGATTGTACGATTTTCATTTAATCAGTACAGTTGTCTTTCAAAAGTACAATACTAATACAATGTCGTACAAGAATTTTTGTAACTTTAGTAAATTCTTCATTTTTAACCAACCCTCTCCTCCAATCCCTAGACTGGCTCCCAATCACCCAACAAATTAAATTCAAAATACTAACCACAGCATACAAAGCCATTCACAACTCTGCCCCGAGCTACATCACCAATCTTGTCTCCAAATATCACCCAAATCGACCTCTCCACTCTTCTCAAGACCTCCTACTCTCAAGCTCTCTCATCTCCTCCTCCCATGCTCGTCTCCAGGATTTCTCCAGAACCTCTCCCATCCTCTGGAACTCGCTACCTCCATCTATCCGGCTATCCCCTACTCTTGCTACCTTCAGGCGATCCCTGAAAACTCATCTCTTCAGGAAAGCCTACCACGCCTCCAACTAATCTCCTACCACTTCCAACAGCTCATTCCCCACAGTTACAAGCTTTTGTACCACCTGCCCCACCCTATTAGATTGTAAGCTCTTCTGAGCAGGGCCCTCTTAATCCTTTTGTATTTTATTGTATTATAACTGTATTGTCTCCCTTTTATATTGTAAAGCACTGCGTAAACTGTTGGCGCTATATAAATCCTGTATAAAAATAATAATAATACTAATTTTTGATATGAGACTAGCATGCAAAACAAAATGGATGATAATTCGTTCGATAATCTCATTGTGTCTTGTGTACCAGGCATAAGTCAGAGTGAAGCTAGCATTTATTGTAACAGATTTGGATGTTTCAGCTATAGTTTGTCCTGTTAAGAAATTAGCATGCATATATTTTGTTAAAAAAGCACCTGGCTACAACGTACATTATTTTTACTCGTGTTCGAATAATATTGGTTTCTGAGCCTGCTGAGACTACACACTGGAGATGTTTTTGTAGCTGGCATTTTAAATTCTTAATGATGAAGTCGTGAATAGAACATAGGAACCATGTGCTGCTTCTAAAATGATGCTGCTTCTTCCTCCTCTTCTCAGGGTCTCAAGACAAATTAGGGAAGATTTGCTAAAACTGGTGCACACAGAATCTGGTGCAGCTGTGCATGGTAGCCAATCAGCTTCTAACTTCACCTTGTTTAATCAAGCTTTGACAATAAAACCTGGAAGCTGATTGGTTTCTATGTAGAGCTGCACCGCATTCTGTGTGCATCAGTTTTAGTGAATCTCCCCCATTGTGCCTATCTAGTTTCAAGGGCCTGCAGTTACATAGACATCCAGTCTAGAAATAAATGTCCAAGTGTAGCCCTCTGGTCCTAAACTGGGGCTAGGATGTAAATTTAGTTTTTGGTTGAGCTGTAAACAGTTCAGACTAATTGTACAGTTTATCTGGTCTTTCTCTAATCTCAATTGAGTTGTGCATTACTCACTATCGCCAGTAGGTGTCACTGGTACCACAGGCCAGTATGAAAATTACAACAAGGTTGAGCTAAGAATAATTATTCCTTTTCCAGTCAAGTCCAGTAGGGGGTTCTTAGCCGCTGGTGCATTCTGGGAAAGGGAATTTATTTGAGCTGGACCATGCACTCTCTCTTTCTTAACTCGGGCCCTCCTGGCCTGAGGATGTGCTGCTGAGGCGAGCTCTGCAAGTAGGCCCAGAAGCCTGTCTGGGGCCTACTACTCCTGAGGTGGTCCTTAGGCTGTCATGCCCAGCGTGTAAGAAGCCAAGCCAAGCTGAGAAGATCCAGGGGAGGACCCTTCCTGGAGAGAGTCAGGATGAAGTCTGGTCAGGAGGGCCTGGTGACTCGTTTGGAGGGCGCACCTACACCTTAACTACGCGTTTCCGGGTGGGCTGAAAGTTTCTGACACTGTGAAGCTGGATCTTGTTCTACAAATCTAACCCTGTTTGCAGTATCACCGGGTCGGCTTAAAGGTTCTGTTACTGTCAAGCTGTTCTACAATCTAAAAGGTGTTAAATAGCTACTGGCTGCTAGGTCTGTGAGAGAGGCTTATCCAGGAGTTCTACTGGCTGCTAGGTCTGTGAGAGAGGCCTATCCAGGAGTTCTACTGGCTGCTAGGTCTGTGAGAGAGACCTATCCAGGAGTTCTACTGGCTGCTAGGTCTGTGAGAGAGGCCTATCCAGGTGTTCTACTGGCTGCTACTTCTGTGAGAGAGGCCTATCCAGGAGTTCTACTGGCTGCTAGGTCTGTGAGAGAGGCCTATCCAGGAGTTCTACTGGCTGCTACTTCTGTGAGAGAGGCCTATCCAGGAGTTCTACTGGCTGCTAGGTCTGTGAGAGAGGCCTATCCAGGAGTTCTTCTGGCTGCTAGGTCTGTGAGAGAGGCCTATCCAGGAGTTCTACTGGCTGCTAGGTCTGTGTGAGAGGCCTATCCAGGTATTCAACATCTCAAAGAGAGAAAGCTGTTCTTTTTCTGGATCCAAGCAATCTGTAAGTGATCTGCATCTGGTATCTGACATCCCTAACCCTCTCTCCTACTACCTCTTTTCAAGTTCTATATTAAATCATTGAAAATATCTAACGTGACTGGCGCCCACTTTCTATTCTAAACTCCCCATTATAGCCATTAACTCAGCCCTGGGGTAAATGCTGGCTCACCCCCTGCCTCTGGAGGTCTCTTCTTGCTCCCAGTAGACCCAGGGGGCGCTACATAAGTATGCCCCTAATTGTCATATTTTGTCATCCATCACAGATAAATTCTTTTAACAATTTGGTGGATAGAACCACCTTTGATTTCCAAATTTTTGGAATTTCATACCGGAATTTTATGTAGGCTATGCCTCAAAAATCCCGCCATATATTTTATTTGAATTGTGTTAGAGATGTGAAACATTTCTTGGAGCCAATACATTATATTCCTTACATGACTGCAAGAGATTGATGCCAAGTCAAATTCTGGTACTTAATTTGCTTGTAAAAAACACAAATAATGATGTATTAATTAGAAATCTGCATACATTTGTGTTCTTATATTTTCCTGCAGTTAAGCTTTTATCTGCAACACAGCAACTTAAAAGACCTACATTCTGCATATACTATACCTTCTCTGTAAGCAATAAAACAGGGTCAGCAACTACATTATGTGTCACAGCAGTAGCGCATGCATTTCTTTTATAATAAGCAGTGAAGTCCTACTGAAGTCCTTTGGAGAGGGGACCAGATTCATCAATAGACGAAACTGTGCTACGAACAAAATCATTACCAACATTCATTTATATCAGCAGTCTCCAAACTTTCTGAACAAAGGGCCAGTTTACTGTCCTTCAGACTTTGAGGGGGCCAGACTGTGGCCAACATAAGTCGAAAATGCCCTGGCATCAATGGGAGTAAACAATGCCCCATCATTGGTATTAGTGGGAGGAATATTGCCCTATTGTTAGTATTAGGGGAAGAAATAGTGCCCCATCATCGGTGTTATTGGGAGGAACAGTGCCCCATCATTGGTGTCAGAGGAAGTAATAGTGCTTCATCATTGGTGTCAGTGAAAGGAATAGTGCCCCATCATTGCTGTCAGTGGTAGGAATAGTGCCCTATTGTTGGTATCAGTTATGGGAATTATACTCCATTGTTGGCGTTAATAGAAGGAATAGTGCCTTGTATCAGTGGGAGAAATAGTACCCCAAGGGCCTGATAAAGACAAGCAAAGTGCCACATCCGGCCCCCGGGCAGCAGTTTGGAGACCACTGATTTATATTAAAGAAAATACTTATATTTATATGAAAAAGCAAGAAAGAAGATTGTGTAGCAAAATACTGGGGTGTGCAAACTAAAGAAGTCACCTGAGCTGGCCCAATTTGCCATCCAAGTGCTTCATTACCCAGCATGAAGTTCCCAAACTGACAGAAATTTCAGTGAAGGGGTGACACGTCCATACAAATGACCTTTCTCCAACACTAAAAATGGATCAACCACCACCACCAGTGACTGGCACCACACATCCTTCAAACTCAACAGGCAGCATTTTACTCTGTGCTATCCCCCCCAAATAATCTACCTTTGAAAATTACCAAACTGTATTATATAATCATGGTATGAAACTCATCACAAATTATCAGAAGATTAGACAAAATTCCCACTTTTTAGAAATCAACATGTTTGGCTGGTTACGAGAGTAGCAAATTAGTTAAATCAATCCATTCATAACTAGTGAACGAAGAAAAAAAAAAACACTACCAGTGAATGTCTGGAGAAAGTTGCATTCATTGCTTTATAAATATCCCACAGTAATTTTTGTTCTGTATTTGAATATTTTTTGGGAGTTTTTCTATTAGACAGGTTCATTGAGTAACATACACCTTTGCTTTGTTAATATCCTATATTTATAAATGAATTAAAAGCACAGCAATACTTGATTTTTTAATGCATTTCACCTCAGGCACATTTTATTGGCAGCACAGTGGCTTAGTCGTTGGTAGTTCACACTTCTGCCTTGCAGCACTGGTGTCCTTGGTTCAGATCCTGGCTAGGAAACTACTGTATCTGCATTGAAGCCGCATATTCTCCTTGTGATTAAGTGGGTTTCCTTCCAAGCTACAAAGACATGCTGGTAGGATAATTGACTTCTGTCTAGAATTAGCTCTAGTATGATAATCTAATGTGTGGGCACAAGATGGTTGCCCCAACTGCAGCACCTTAAATCCTAGGGAGAAAAGTACTATGGAATTGTTAATTAATCAATCAGTCAGCAAACTGGGACTCTGTTTGGGTGCTGCTTTTTCATGTTTGAAATGTCCCGGGGAAACATTGACTATGCCAAAGTTTTTACAGCAAAGCCCAAGTAGGACCATTGAAAATTAACTTTCAATGTTACTTCCATACATTTGTACAACTTCAACAGGTTAGGTTACTGATAATTTCCCACTTTTTTTTGCAAATGCTTTTGAAAGATTTCTATGCAGCTTTTTCGTCTTCATTTACCTCTACATCAACGTTGTTATCTTTTATCAATTTTGTTATGTGGGGACATTCCTTAATCTTAGCATCACTAATCCTGGTAGATTTATTTCTCAAGCACATGAATGAGATTCTTGTTTTATTCCTTGCTTTAACAAAGTTGTTCATAAATCCACGTTTGATATGCAACAGTAGGTAAACTTTTCAAGCTTGACAGGTGGAATGTTTATCAGATTCTTCTCTGCTGAAACATGTAAGGTATATTTTGGCCATTTTTTTTTCTTAATGTAATGTTTTTTCTTGTTCCTGCTGTTTGACTCTCCCAAAAAAGTGCTTTCTTTGTTCAAGCTGTAAGCAGAGCAGTACAATGGCTTTCAGATTTACCATTTATATTTCTTACTTTGATTATCCATGCTAGAGAGCAAAAACAACAACTAGATGTTTCTCAATGTGTTGTAAATATGCAATTATTGTTAAAATATGGTACTGCAAGGTCACTAATGGAATAGAATAATGAAGATTTGGTCACAGGAAAATTAAGCCTGATAGAGAAAATCCTATATACTTTTTTGAATTAAGTATGAAAAAGTTGGCTTAGAGCATTTGTTTAAAGCAGCAATATTCATTGAAGATCACTGAACTCAAATCAGGAGTGGGGTTGTGTGGCTAGATCTCAACTTTTATATTCTCATTCTGTTTCACTCATAGAAGAAATGCAGAAAAGAATACACCCGTGTGGGAATGGCTACCCAAAGTTTGCAAATAAAAGGCTAGCAGCATAAGCTGAAAGGAGGGCTCTGTAACAACAAGCAAGGCCTGTGCCAGGAGGGCTCCTTCACAAAAAGGAAGGTCTGTGCCAGATGACTTCATTATAATAACACAAGAACTAAGAAGGAAAGTCTGTGCCAGAAGAAAAATCACCTGGGGATGATGCCAGCTATTTCTTGCAATCACTTGAGTAGAGCCTGGAGCCTTGGTTGCCTACGGAGATTGTGAAACTGCTATAATCTGAGCTAAGTGACCTTTAGCATATTCCTATTGTACACAGACTATTGTTCATGCTCATTCGTTAGGAAAGTTAGGTAGCATGTACATGTTTTATATGCAGGGGTGTATCTACCGCGAGGCAAACAAGGCGTTTGCCTGGGGAGGCAGTTTTCAGGGGGGCGGCAATGCCCCCTTCGCCATTCCTGCACCATTCCTAACATTGCTGACTCTACTGCTCCACACTGGACTTGACAGCAGCAACCTGTGACCCTACCCTCCTTCCTCACACTGCCCTTGCCTCGCACTGGGATTGGGCACGGCTGTGGCTCCTCCTCCCTCCTCTTCCACACCTGCATCCTACTTCCTAAGCTGTGGCTGTGGCCGTAAGGGGGGAGGAGGAGGACGCAGGAAGAGAAGCTTGCTTGCTGGGGGCTTTCCGATTCATCCCTGGAAGGGCATAATGGGGGGGGCATAGCCTGTCATTAGGATCAGCCCCAGAGCCCCGCTGCAAAGATGATGCAGGGTGATTCCGGGATGATCTGCTGTCCTCTGGAGACATGTGAGTGTGGGCACTGGGGGTGTATGAGGTGACTGTGGGAACTGGGGGTGAGTATGGGGGCCGGGTTGTGAGGTAAGTGTGGACGCTGGGGGTGTCTCTCTCTTACCCTCCCTCTCTCCCTTCACCTCTCCCCCCCTCCTTTCTCCCCTTCTTCCATTTCTCTTCTTTTCAATGTTCTCCATCTCTCTCTCCTTCCTATTCCTATCTCTTCTCCTAGCGGGGGGGGGCACTGTGGCAGGCTAGTGGGGGGGTTGGGGGCAGCACTGTGGCAGACTAGTGGGGGGGTTTGGGGGGAGCACTGTGGCAGACTAGAAGGGGTTACTACCCAACAGTCCACCAGAGACCCCGCACAGCCACCAGAGACCCTGCACAGTCACCAGAGCCACCCTGAATAGAAAGGGGTGCCACATAGTTACATAGTCAAGTTGAAAAAAGACAAAAGTCCATCTATTTCAAGCAATAATAATATTGATCAATCTTCAGGTCCAGGCCAATGATTTATGGCCTGGACCTGCTGATCGGTTCTGGTGAATGAAATCCTTCCCCTGCCTGTAAGTGTAAACAGTGAAGTGATGTCATCTCCCCTCGTGGAACTCTTTTCGTTCCAGCACTAACACCCACGCATGCACCATACACCTCCCTTAGTAGTATAGTATCAGAATGGATCAATATATAGTTTAGGGTTCCCAAAAACGCAGTGTTAGCAGATCAGCCCAGATACCTGCTAGCACTTGCGTTTAGCCCCTCCGCCCAGCCCAGCCCACCCAAGTGCAGCATCAATCAATCACTGTCACTTACAAAACACAAAACACATAACTGTAGCATTTGCAGAGTCAGGCCTAATGCCTGCGAACGCTAACAGTTTTTTTGGTAGCGTTTGAAGCAGTCGTTGACAGTCAGGTGCTCTTTTTTCCTGTGAGTCTCACTAGTTGTAACAGTAAATTTAGAGACCAAATTGTCCAATCGAAGGTACACTAGTGAAGAGGCCTATATGTTTCTGAGCATGACAGATGAGAGTGAAGAGGAAGTCACCCATCGGTCAGATTCAGGCTCAGAATACGATCCTGACAGATAGCTTTGATGACGGAGTAGTGGTCCCTGCCAAGATCAGGCGTACCCGCCCCCATTCTTCTGCTGTTGAGGTGCAAGAACCGCAGGGCTCTCGTATGGAGCAGAGAGCCAGTACTAGTGCCGCTCATCCTTCTGGTGAACTGGCAAGCACCAGCAGCCTAGTACATCCTGGTCGTACATCCAGCACTGCAGTAACACTTGGTAACGTGGTGAGTCCCATAAGTGCAGTTCAAGCTGGTGAGGTGGCTAGCACAAGTAGTGTCCCGCAGCCACCAAGAAGACAAAGACAGGCCCGTCAAGTCCATAGTGCCCTTCCTGCTGCATTTGACAATCCGAATTGGGAGCCCACCACTTCTGCAGCACATGTACTTCCCAGACGGTGTTGTGGCCCAACTTCCCAATGCAAATTCAGTAAGCCGGCTGCATGTGAGGCATTTTCTGTATGTCCTTTCTGGTACCCCTACCAATCAATCACCCCAAAGAAGATGTCGTGTCTGTAGCAAGCACAAATTTAAGAGTGACACCCACTATTGTTGTCCCTCCTGTCCTGACCAACCTGGTCTCTGCATCAGTGAATGTTTCAAAAAAGTTAAAAAAAATAAAAAAAAAAATAAAATAAAAAAGCCAAAAATAGTTGGCATTTTATTTTTTCTCTATTGTCCCTCTATCGTTCTCTCTCTATTGTTCTGCTCTGTTTTAATGTATTTTTTAACTGCAATGTTTTATTGTTACTATGTTTTATCATGTTTGCTTTTCAGGTATGTAATTCTTTTATACTTTACTGTTTACTGTGTTTTATTGTTAACCATTATTTTATTTTCAGGTACGCCATTCAGCTGCAGCACTGATTTATTTATCTTGAAAGCAACAGAGTTTGCTCTCAAGATACATAAATCAGTGACTCCAGCGCTGTAGGAGGTGATTTCATCACAACAATTAAAGAAAAAAAGAGCATATATGCCGAAGCATGGGGGCAGGGGTAGAGGGGCAATTTGCCCCTAACATTAGTGGCGGATTGCCCCATGCTTCGGCATATATTTTTTACTCTTTTTTTGGCACAGATTGTTGTTGTTTTACTGAGTTATTGTTTTATTGTTACCATTGTTTGCTTTTCAGGTACGACATTTAGCTGCAGCACTGATTTATTTATCTTGACAGCAACAGCGTACTGGTCCGTTGCCGAACTTTGAGTGGTTATACTAGAATGATGCCTGCAGGTTTAGGTATCATCTTGGTATCGTTCTTTTCAGCCAGTGGTCAGATTTCATGTAAAAGCAATCTTATTGGCTAATTAGCCGCTAGACTGCTTTTACAAGCAGTGGGTGGGAACATCTCCCACTCCTGCCATCTTCCATGGTTTTCTCGGGCTCTCCTGTCCCACTGGGGAACCTGAGAATAGAGCCGGTGGTTCCACCAGCTGAGCATAGAGCTGATCGAAGACCAGAATGGCTCCAATCATCTCTATGGCCTAAGAAACCAGAAGCTACGAGCATTTCATGACTTTGGTTTTGCCGGATATAAACAGCGCCATTGGGAAATTGGGAAAGCATCTTATCACACCGATCTTGTTGTGGTCAGATGCTTTGCAGAGGAGAGATCTAGAGTCTAATAGACCTCCATTTAATTAAAAAAAAAAAAAGAGTACCTCTCACTACCTATTGCTGTCATAGATGATATTTACATTCCCTGTGATAACAATAAAATGATAAAAAAAAACCCTGCCCTCATGCTTGCATGCAATGACGAATGCAAGCATCGGTCTCGTGTCATATGTAAACAGCAATTGCACCATGCATGTGAGGTATCACGGTGAAGGTCAGATTGAGGACAGTAATTTTAGCAGTAGACCTCCTCTGTAAATCTGAAGTGGTAACCTGTAATGGCTTTTAAAAATGTATGTAGTTTGTGGCCGCTGCACGGTTGTGCGCAATTTTAAATCATGTCGTGTTTGGTATCTATGTACTCAGCATAAGATCATCTTTTATATTTCACCAAACATTTAAGCAATATAGTGTTTCAAAAAAGTTTTTTCTTTCCAAAAAAATTGCGTTTGAAAAATCGCTGCGCAAATACTGTGTGAAAAAAAAAAATTGCAACACCCACCATTTTAATATGTAGGGCCTTTGCTTTAGAAAAATATATAATATTTGGGGGTTCAAAGTAATTTTCTAGCAAAATAAAAATATTTTTTCATGTAAACAATAAGTGTCAGAAAGGACTTTGTCTTTAAGTGGATACAAGAGTGGGTGATGTGTGGCATAAGCTTCTAATGTTGTGCATAAAATACCAGGACAGGTTAAACCCCCCCCAATAACCCCTTTTTGGAAAGTAGACACCCGAAGCTATTTGCTGAGAGGCATGTTGAGTCCATGGAATATTTTATATTTTGCCACAAGTTTCGGGAAAATGACAATACATTTTTTTTTTCACAAAGTTGTCACTAAATGATATAGTGCTCAAATATGCCATGGGAATATGTGAAAAATACATTCTGCTGCTCCTCCTGAGTATGAGGTTACCACATGTGTGGGACATTTGGGAGCCTAGCTGCGTACAGGACCCCGTAAACCAATCACCGCCTTCAGGATTTCTATGGGTGTAAAATGGTGATTTCACTTCTCACTACATATCACAATTACAGAGGCCCTGAAATGTCCAGATAGCACAAACCCCCCCTAAATGACTCCATTTTGGAAAGTAGACACCCCAAGGTATTTGCTAAGAGGCAGGGTGAGTATTTTGCAGCTCTCATTTGTTTTTAATAATGAAGAAAGTAAAGGAAGATTTTTTTTTTTTTTTTCAATTTCCAAAACTTTGTGACAAAAAGTAAAGTCTGCAAAATACTCAACATGCCTCTCAGCAAATAGCTTGGGGTGTCTACTTTCCAAAATGGGGTCATTTTGGGGGGGGTTTGTGCTGTCTGGGCATTTCATGGCCTCGGAACTGTGATAGGTAGTGAGGAGTAAAATAAAAAATGTACGCCCTTAGAAATCCTGAAGGCGGTGCTTGGTGTTGGGGTTCTGTATATGGCTAGACTGCCAAAAAGTCCCACACATGTGGTATCCCCATACTCAGGAGAAGCAGCAGAATGTATTCCCACATATGCCCATGGTATGTTTGAGCAATATATCATTAGTGACTTTGCAAAACAAAAAACTTTGCGAAACAAAAAAAAAAATGTAATTTTCCCGAGACTTGTTGCAAAATATAAAATATTCCATGGCCTCAACATGCCTCTCAGCAAATAGCTTGGGGTGTCTACTTTCCAAAATGGAGTCATTTGGGGGGGTTTTGTGCTATCTGGGCATTTCATGGCCACCAAAACTGTGTAAGGTAGCAAAGAGTGAAATCAAAAATTTACGTCCTTGGATATCCTGATAACTTTTGAGCAAACCAATAAATATACGCTTATTGCATTTTTGTTTTACTCGAAACATGTGGCTGAATGCTTTTTGGCCTAAATGTATGACTAAACTTGAATGTATTGTATTTTTTTATAACAAAAAGTAGAAAATATATTTTTTTTCAAAATTTTTGGTCTTTTTTCATTTACAGTGGGGACGGAAAGTATTCAGACACCCTTAAATTTTAAGCCATTTGATGAAATCATTTAAGTTCATGTTTTTCCTCATTAATGTACACACAGCACCCCATATTGACAGAAAAACACAGAATTGTTGACATTTTTGCAGATTTAAGAAAAACTGAAATAACTCAGGTGCTGTCCATTTCTTCTGATCATCCTTGAGATGGTTCTACACCAGAGAAAATGAGAATCATGAGGTCAAAGGAACTGCCTGAAGAGCTCAGAGACAGAATTGTGGCAAGGCACAGATCTGGCCAAGGTTACAAAAAAATTTCTGCTGCACTTAAGGTTCCTAAGAGCACAGTGGCCTCCATAATCCTTAAATGGAAGAAGTTTGGGAGGACCAGAACCCTTCCTAGAGCTGGCCGTCTGGCCAAACTGAGCTATCAGGGGAGAAGAGCCTTGGTGAGAGAGGTAAAGAAGAACCCAAAGATCACTGTGGCTGAGCTCCAGAGATGGGAGAAAGTTGTAGAAAGTTAACCTTCACTGCAGCCCTCCACCAATCAGGGTTTTATGGCAGAGTGGCCCAACGGAAGCCTCTCCTTAGTGCAAGACACATGAAAGCCTGCATGGAGTTTGCTAAAAAACACCTGAAGGACTCCAAGATGGTGAGAAATAAGATTCTTTGGTCTGATGAGACCAAGATAGAACTTTTTGGCCTTAATTCTAAGCGGTATGTGTGGAGAAAACCAGGCACTACTCATCACCTGTCCAATACAGTCTCAACAGTGAAGCATGGTGGTGGCAGCATCATGCTGTGGGGGTGTTTTTCAGCTGCAGGGACAGGATGACTGGTTGCAATCAAGGGAAAGATGAATGCGGCCAAGTACAAGGATATCCTGGACGAAAACCTTCTCCAGAGTGCTCAGGACCTCAGACTGAGCCAAAGGTTTACCTTCCTACAAGACAATGACCCTAAGCACACAGCTAAAATAATGAAGGAGTGGCTTCACAACAACTCTGTGACTGTTCTTGAATGGCCCAGCCAGAGGCCTGACTTAAACCCAGTTCAGCATCTCTGGAGAGACCTAAAAATGGCTGTCCACCAACGTTTACTATCCAACCTGACAGAACTGGAGAGGATCTGCAAGGAGGAATGGCAGAGGATTCCCAAATCCAGGTGTGAAAAACTTGTTGCATCTTTCCCAAAAAGACTCATGGCTGTATTAGATCAAAAAGGTGCTTCTACTAAATACTGAGCAAAGGGTCTGAATACTTAGGACCATGTGATATTTCAGGTTTTCTTTTTTAATAAATCTGCAAAAATGTCAACAATTCTGTGTTTTTCTGTCAATATGGGGTGCTGTGTGTACATTAATGAGGAAAAAAATGAACTTAAATGATTTTAGCAAATGGCTGCAATATAACAAAGAGTGAAAAATTTAAGGGGGTCTGAATACTTTCCATCCCCACTGTATATCGCAAAAAATAAAAACCGCAGAGGTGATCAAATATCACCAAAAGAAAGCTCTATTTGTGGGAAAAAAATAGCTTGGTGTCATCTGCAAAGGCTGAAATGGTACTTTTAGTTCCAGACCCTGTATCATTTATAAAGATATTAAAAAGTAATGGTCCCAACACTGAACATTGGGGTACACCACTGATAACCTTAGACTATTCAGAGTAAGAATCATTAACCACTACTCTCTGAATTCTGTTTTTAGCCAGTTTTCTATCCATTTACAAACTGATCTTTCCAAGCCTGTAGACGTTACCTTACACATGAGCCCTGTGTGGGGAACTGTTTCAAACGCTTTTGCAAAATCCAAGTATACCACGTCCACAGCCACCCCTTGAGCCATTGTGGATCATTTGGAGCTGTGTCAATTGCAATCCAATTGTGGACATGTGCTCCCCCATGCTCCTTTGTATACACAGAGCTGAAGAAGGTATTTAATACATTTGCCTTCTCTTCGTCCCCAGTCATTCAATCCAGATTATTTTGTAAAGGGCCTACATACTTAGACCTGACCTTTTTACGATTAATATATTTTTGTTTCAATACATAAAGAAATCCAAAAAGAGTAGGTAGAACAAGAAAGAAACAATAACAAGGGTTTTCCACGCAGGGCAATAGTATAGCCATTTAAGACAATTCAGACGAAAAAACATTTGTACTGAGAAGGGGTGCAATTGCTCCTACATAGCAAAATCCAATAAGAATGACAGTTTATAAAAGCAGGTTATTTATAATACACAGTGTCCATGGTTGCCAAGCTTTCTTAAAGGCCACAATCAAAACTTAATATTAATATATTTTATAGAATTTTTGGGGTTTGTCCTACTATCTTTTGCAATCTGTCGATCATTTTGAATTTCTGTGTCCTTGATTTCCTTTATAAATATTCTGTTATATGTAAGATTTAGATTGGGGGGCACCTGATTTTATACACAACTGGTTTGTATATCTTGGTTTATATATATCTCTGTAATACATTGTATATCTTGTATTGTTTTTCTTACAATTGTAAGTAGTTTGTATGTACAGCATTTTGTTTAGTAAAAGCATATAAAATATTACACAGGTTTTTTTTAATGCTTTCCTGTTTTCCTGCAAAATGCCCATGAAAGATACAAAGCAAAACACATTCACTGTAAAGACTTCTAATCTGCTGTTTCAATCCTAAAACAGCTACTCACCTATATAATTCAAAATAAATCCTTGTCCTTTTCCAAATATCATCCCTGCTGGATCAGAGTGAAACTGAATTGAAAGGTCGGGAGATGAGGAGTAGAGTTTCTGAGGGCCACTGCTTCCCACAAACTGTCCCAAAATCTTTGATGTAATTTCATCTCCATCATAAATGGTCAAAATATCATTATTACTCAGATTCATTCTGCAATGACAGGCAAAAAACATAGGATAAGTCATACAGAATAACACAATATGTCAGTCGGCTATTATGCAGTTTTAACTTGGTTAGAGCCCTCTTGGATGAAGTTTGTAGGGTACAACAGCTATTCTTTAGAATGAACTCTACTCCAGGGCTTCCCCCGGATGACCTGGTCATGGATAGGTTATTGCGTCTGAACAGTTGTTGAATGCAGTTTGTACCCCGCATTAGTAGTGAATGGTGCTCGACAGACATGCATGCCATGGATAGAGGATGGGGACCATTGGGGAAAGGGACATGGTAATCCTGTGGATTGGTAGTGGGGAATATGCTAGAGTAGATTCTCAAATGTATTTTGCTATATTTGTAACCATTCTGTTAAACTATCGATTTATTTTGTATAATTTACCTGAAGATAAATGGACTGTATGTGTATGCTTTTGGTTTTCAATAAAAACTTCTTTTTGGATAAAAAAAAAAGAATGAACTCTATTTTCAAGAATTAGTTAAACCAATGTTCCTTAACCCAGTAGGCATCAGTCATACATACCTATATCCTAAATACCTAAAATAATACCATTATACTGCTATGTGCAGAGAGACTGAGACCTAAAAGACTGACTACATGATATAATCAATGTGGTAATTCAGCATTCTCACTGTATACAGTATGAGGTAGACCAATGGCGGCCGCTTATTAGGGGCGCAGGAGCACCGCCCCCCGATCCATGCACCCAGCCCCTAATCTGTATGCAGGGTGCAGGACGCATAGATTTCAATGAGGTTTTTTTTTTTAAGCACATGTTGGCTTCATAAAAAGGGCAGTGCTCTGTGCCCCCAGCCCACCCACTTGTGTGATGTGTGCGGCGGTGGTTGGAGCAGAGAGGAGGAGTAGAGGAGCAGAAGAGGAGGCAGGGGGAGCTGGCGGCAGCCAATGAGTGTGCAGTCTCCGGTGTTCTGCCAGAACACTGGCGCTGACATGCAGAGGTAGAATCAAAGCAGGTAGAAGAAGGGTGGCGATTTCTGTCGGGGAGCGTGCCGTCGCCTGGCTCTGTCCACTTCTGCTTCTGCCGAGAAGGAGAGGAGGCGATCGTGGATGGGGTACGTGTGGACTTGGCGGCGGGGGAGGGGTTTGTTTGCTGCCCCCCAAAAAATGGAGCACCAGCCGCCACTAACTTAATATACAGCCATAGTATATTTTTTTTAGAAAAAACAAAACTATACCTTATTTCAACAAAAACAAATCACTAATTCTATTTAGGGGTTGAGCCTGTCTATTTGCTGTGAGCAGGAAGCCTTTCCACAGTCATCTCTTCCCTGGTCACTTAGAATAATATAAAATTATAACTTTCTGGAGACAGCAGCAAGAAAAAAAAAAATGAACAGGGTCTAAATTATTGTGTTGCATATGGGCTAGAATTGGATGCTGACCCTGAATGATGTCTGAACAAAGATGCTCTGGCCTTCTGGGGAGAAAAAAAAACACAAGCACTATTGAAAGGATTGCTTGGATATACGGTGTAAGAGGTTGCGCAAGACCGAACCCAGTACTCATAGATAATGTTAGCATTTCTGGCTTTAGCCAGTGCTGCTCCAGGCCACACCCCTTACATGTTTTGCCCCGCCTAACAAGGGCATTTCTATGACCAAGCCCAGCTGGACAGGGCAAAACACGTCAGGGATGTGGCTGGAGCGGCACAAAATCTAACATATTCTATGAGCGCCGGGTTCAGTCTTGACACATCTTACACCTTATATTCAAGCACTCCTGGAATAGTAAATGGATAAGTATACAGTAAAGGGGATCACCAATATAAGGACCTATTCATAGATGGGAAGTCCCGTTATAGGTGTTTATGACTAAAAATAACAATGTTTAGTCCTCAGGTAAACATTTTATAAATGAGTAAATCCAGTATCCCAAAACGGCAAATCAGCTCACTACCACCGAGAGAAAGGAAGGCTTACCAGATGTGGTGGACCCGACAGGGCATACGCCGAATTGGGTCAGATAAGGCTTAGGTGGTAGGAGGCTGTGGATGTCTGTGGTATCGCAGATTGCTGGATTCCTCCAACTGGTGCCCGGGTCCTGGAAGGTGTGTGGAGTCCCAAGAATATGGATGATTCTGTAGATCTCAGGGGGGAGGGGATGAGGTGTTCCGTGGATGGATCCCTCAAACCAGCATTCATTGGGTTAAGGTGATGATATTAATGTGGAAAAAGGATGACGTCTTTTTCGTCCTAAAAAGGGGTCATCTGATGACGTCTTTTTTTTTAGGACGAAACGCGTCGGGCAGGACCCCCATTGTCGCCACTTTGTCACAGCGCTGTAATATTCTTTGGACTTATACGTGAGTGTATTTCCTTACAGTTTTTATTAAATTTTGTATTTGGATTTACACTATGTGGCCCTTCTTTCCTTTTTCCACATTAATATCATCACCTTAACCCAATGAATGCTGGTTTGAGGGATCCATCCACGGAACACCTCATCCCCTCCCCCCTGAGATCTACAGAATCATCCATATTCTTGGGACTCCACACACCTTCCAGGACCCGGGCACCAGTTGGAGGAATCCAGCAATCTGCGATACCACAGACATCCACAGCCTCCTACCACCTAAGCCTTATCTGACCCAATTCGGCGTATGCCCTGTCGGGTCCACCACATCTGGTAAGCCTTCCTTTCTCTCAGTGGTAGTGAGCTGATTTGCCGTTTTGGGATACTGGATTTACTCATTTATAAAATGTTTACCTGAGGACTAAACATTGTTATTTTTAGTCATAAACACCTATAACGGGACTTCCCATCTATGAATAGGTCCTTATATTGGTGATCCCCTTTACTGTATACTTACCCATCTAGGGTTATGTATGATAAGGTTTAGCGCTACACTTTTTGTTGTTTTTTGTATATACACTTTGTTGGTTGTGTTAGTTGCTTTTTTTCCCTTATGAGCAGCGCAGGATTATTTTGCATATATTGAATAGTAAATGGATGCCTGCTCCCATATCCTGGATACCAGTAGGGAAACATTACAGCCTCTGCTTGGAGTAGCACTTTTAAGCTCTTTGTTATCACTGCGGAAAGGATAACTTAAATCTCATTGAGAGGTAATACATACTTGTCGGTATTACACTTAAACGGTATTTAGCATGTATGCACTGAACATGAAAAAAAAAAATAGATCTACTTGGATTTTGCAGATTTTTCTTTGTTTTTCCTGTTTATTTCAATGTCAATTTCAAAAGCAGAAAAGACATAACACTGAAGTGATCAGTTCTGTAAAAGTGAACCGTGGACTGCCCAATATTTTTTTCTGTCAGAGGCGGAAGAAATTATCCTGGAAACAAAATGTCATTTTAGCGCATTCACATTATGTCTCGTGGGATTAATCTCACAGAAGTATAGTGTAAGTCCAATAATCACCCAATAGTCTCACAAATGAGTGATTGTCAAGCAGTTCATTTTCTTCTCCTATTGAAAGGTCAATTTTATTTTTTTTTTTTTTCAGTTGATACGTTTTTAAAACTGATATTTTATACCTGTTTTTAACTACAGTATATGTATATAACATTTGTTTTACAAATAAACAGTTAATACAGAAAAAATAAATTTCCCAGAGCAACATAAGTTATTTAACCACTTGCCGCCATCCCCCCCCCCCCAACGGCAAATGACGGAGGAGCGGTGAGGCTCTCGTCCTGGGATGACATCATATGACGTCGCCCCAGAACGGCCGCTCTCGGAGTCGTGCCTTTACTAGGACGCAGCACGACCCCGGTCTCTGTAAAGAGCCGATGACCAGCTGTGTCAAATCACAGCCGGTCACATGTAAATGCAGAAGTGCTGTTTATTGGCTCTCCTCGCCTCACACTGACAGAGTGTGTGGCGAGGAGAGCAGATCAGCGGCATCTCCTCGCAGGGGAGACCAGGACAGGCTGCCCATCAATGCCCATCAGTGCCTCCCATCAGGGCCCATCAGTGCCACCCATCAGTGCCGCCTATCCGTGCCACCAATCCCTGCCTATCAGTGCCACCTATCAGTGACCACCAGTGCCACCTATCAGTGGCCATCAGTGCCACCTATCAGTGCCCATCAGTGCAGCATATTATTCCCTTCTCATCAGTGCCACCTAATAAGTGCCATAAGTGCTACCTCATCAGTACCCATCAGTCCAGCCTCACCAGCGCACATCAGTGAAGGAGAAAAATTACTTATTTACAAAATTTACTGACAGAAACTAAGAAAAACTTTTTTTTTTTAAATTTTCAGGCTTTTTTCTTTTTTTTTTGTAAAAAATAAAAAACCCAGCAGTGATTAAATACCACCAAAAGAAAGCTCTATTTGTGTGAAGAACATTTGGGTACAGTGTTGCATGACCGCGCAATTGTCATTCAAAATGCGACATCACTGAAAGCTGCAAAATGGCCTGGGCAGGAAGGGGGTGAAAGAGCCCTGTTTTGAAGTGGTTCATCAGCAAGCCTAGAGGCTTGGTTTGTCTGACTGAACTCTGGAAAGAACCGCCCAGTAAGGCATGAATCACTCCACTGATTCTTTAAAGCAGTATTAAACCCAAAAGCAAACATTTATTATATTGCAGCTTACCATGTCTTAGATGTGGTGGCTGCATTACATTTCTTTTTTAGGCTTTCTTTCTTTTATTTTCACCTGGTGATCCAGCTAATAAGTATGTTGTTTTTAAAAAGAACAAGCTGTCCTACAGATGTAGCAGTTACTGGGTTAAGGTAAACCATTTACTACTGACAGGGGTGCTTACAATGTTCAGCTCTCAATTATTTATGTAAAGCGTTTATCCCAAAAGAAACAAAAACTGCTTGTTATAACTGCTTATAAAGTGTTAGCTGGAGTTCAGATTAATTTTGTTAGTATATCTACAACATGTAAATCTGCTAGTCCATCTAACCCTGTGTTCCTTCATCCAGAGCAGATGCATTCTAAAACAGTAGGTGTATTAGTGGTCTGCTCTCCAGGTTAAAAGAGAAAAAGCCTAAGAAAAAAAAGAAAACGAATGCAGCCACCATATCTAATCTAATGTCTGGTAAGCTGCAATATATTACATTTTTAGTTTTGCGGTTAATACTGCTTTAATTTGTGTATGTAAAATTTTAAAACAAGTGCTTCCCCCTAACTGTCCCAAAAACTTTGATGTAATTTAATCTCCATCACAAATGGTCAAAATATCATTATTACTCATTAGTTTTCTTTTCTTAGGCTTTTTTCTCTCTTTTCACCTGGTGAACAGACCAATAACACACCTCCTGTGTTAGAGTGCCTCTACTCTGGATGAAGGAGCACAGCCAACATATCTAATCTAAGGATTGGTAAGCTGCAATATATTATAATTTTAGTTTTGGGGTAATACTGCTTTAAATTGCTTATGTAAAAATTTACAACAACAAGTGGTAAAGAGAAAGAGGAAATATGTGCCTAAAATAAAAATATACAGTACAGTAAAACCTTGGATTGCAAGCATAATTAGTTCTAGAAACATGGTTGTAATCCAAAGCACTTGTATATGAAAGCGAATTTCCCCATAAGAAATTATGGAACCTCAAATGATTCCTTCCACAACCATTTACCATATTTATCGGCATATAACACGCACAGGCGTATAAAACGCACCTTCATTTAGGCGGGAAGTTTTAGGAAAAAAAACCTACATTTTAAATAAAAAACTTTGAAGCAAAATAAGGGTCAGTGCCCATCAATGCAGCCTCACCATTGCCCATCTGCAGCCTGATCGATGCCATCTGCAGCCTCACAATTGCCCATCAATGCAGCTTGATCAATGCCCATCTGCAGCCTCACAATTGCCCATCAATGCAGCTTGATCAATGCCCATCTGCAGCCTCACAATTGCCCATCAATGCAACTTGATCAGTGCCCATCGGCAGCCTCACAATTGCCCATCAATGCAGCTTGATCAGTGCCCATCGGCAGCCTCACAATTGCCCATCAATGCAGCCTGATCAATGCCTATCTGCAGCCTCACAATTGCCCATCAATGCAGCTTGATCAGTGCCCATCTGCAGCCTCACAATTGCCCATCAATGCAGCCTGATCAATGCCCATCTACAGCCTCACAATTGCCCATCAGTGCAGCTTGATCAATGCCCATCTGCAGCCTCACAATTGCCCATCAATGCAGCTTGATCAATGCCCATCTGCAGCCTCACAATTGCCCATCAATGCATCTTGATTAATGCCATCTGCAGCCTCACGATTGCTCATCAATGCAGCTTGATCAGTGCCATCTTCAGCCTCACAATTGCCCATCTATGCAGCTTGATCAGTGCCCATCTGCAGCCTCACAATTGCCCATCAATGCAGCCTGATCAATGCCCATCTACAGCCTCACAATTGCCCATCAATGCAGCTTGAGCAATGCCCATCTGCAGCCCATCTGCAGCCTCACAATTGCCCATCAATGCAGCTTGATCAATGGCCATCTGCAGCCTCACAATTGCCCATCATTGCAGCTTGATCAATGCCCATATGCAGGCTCATCATTGCTAGGAATGCAGCCTGATCATTGCCCATCTGCAGCCTCACCTCAGATTACTGCCGCCTCGGAGGGGACAGGGAGGGGGGCACTATGAGCACCATCAGATTAAATAAAGCAGGAATCTCCTGTTTACTCGGGGGCCTCTTTAATACAAAGTTCTATGATAGACAGAACACTGGTCCAATGCCGGACCAGGAGACGGGACTTCTTATTACAGAGGCCGCTGAGTGAACAGGAGATTCTCGCTGTATGTAATCTGACGGCTCTCGTCCCGCCCCCCTCCCCGTTCCCTCCTAGGCAGCCCAAATTGCAGTATTGACGTATAACACGCACACACTATTTGCAACCGATTTTCAGGGTGAAAAAGTGTGTGTTATACGCCAATAAATACAGTATTCATAGGTCCTTTAGTTTATAGTCCATATAAAAAGATTATAGCAATGTGATAGGTTGTGTATCCACAAATATAAGCCACCACAAGGGGATTAGAAGCAAAATCCAGCAGGAGCTACAGAATATAAAAGAGAAGAGAGGCGCCTCTAAGTGTATCAAAATGGTTACATTTAATGAAGGTAAAACATTTAGCAACTCACATGACACATCTAAGTATGCAGGCACCTGGGGTGAAACTGTCCACATAGACCATCCTCTGCTCTGCCGGCTCTCACCGCTGTCAGTCTGCACTCGTGACCGAGAAGACTATCCTGCAGTAGAGTGATCTGAAAGCGAGGCTTGAACCGCTCATGGAGCGCAGTGTGGAAGGGGTGATGTCGATGGCAGTGAGGAGGATGGTCTATGTGGACAGTTTGCTAAATGTTGTACCTTTATTAAATGTAACCATATTGCTACACTTAGAGGCACCTCTCTTCTCTTTTCTACTCAGTTGTGACATGAAGCTACATGTATATCAAGACATCGCTTGTGTATCAAGTCAAAATTTATTAAAAAATTTTGCTCGTCTTGCAAAACGCTCTCAAACCAAGGTTTTAATATAATATATATATATATATATATATATATATATATATATATATATACTCTATATCTCAAAAGTATTGGGATGCCCGCCTTTACACGCACATGAACTTTAATGGCATCCCAGTCTTAGTCTGTAGGGTTCAATATTGAGTTGGCCCACCCTTTGCAGCTATAACAGCTTCAACTCTTCTGGGAAGGCTGTCCACAAGGTTTAGGAGTGTGTCTATGCTATTCTTCAGAAGCACATTTGTGAGGTCAGGCACTGAAGTGGATGAGAAGGCCTGGCTTTCAGTCTCCACTCTAATTCATCCCAAAGATGTTCTATCGGGTTGAGGTCAGGACTCTGTGCAGGACAGTCAAGTTCCTGCACCCCAAACTCGCTCATCCATGTCTTTATGAATCTTGCTTTGTGCACTGGTGTGCAGTCATGTTGGAACAGGAAGCAGCCATCCCCAAACTGTTCCCACAAAGATGGGAGCATGAAATTGTCCAAAATGTCTTGGTATGCTGATGCCTAATGATTTCCCTTAACTGGAACTAACGGGCCAAGCCCATCCCCCAGGAAAAAACAACCGCACACCATAATCTTCCCTCCACCAAATGATTTGGACCAGTGCACAAAACAAGATCCATAAAGACATGGATGAGTGAGTTGCGTATAATAGTCCTGACTTCAACCCGATAGAACACCTCTAGGATGAATTAGAGCGGAGAACGCGAGCCAGGCCTTTTTGTCCAACATCAGTGCCTGACCTCACAAATGCGCTTCTGGAAGAATGGTTAAACATTCCCATAGACACACTCCTAAACCTTGTGGACAGCCTTCCCAGAAGAGTTGAAGCTGCTCTAGTTGCAAAGGGTGGGCCAACTCAATATAGAACCCTACGGACCAAGGCTGGGATGCCATTAAAGTTTGTGTGTGTAAAGGCAGGGGTACCAATACTTTTGACAATATATTGTGCGTATATATATATATATATATATATATATATATATATATATATATATATATATATATAGATATATAGATCTATATATATAGATATATTACACTAGCCAGCCACTTTATTAGGTACACTTGTTCAATTGCTTGGTAGCACATATTGCTAATCAGCCAATCACATGGCAGCAACTTAAAGCATTAAGGCATCTTGACGCGGTGTTCACGACTTGCTAAAGCTTAACCCAAGCATCAGATTGAGGAAAAAAGGGGATTTAAGTGACTTTGAACATGGCATGGTTGTTGGTGCCAGACGGGCTGATCTGAGTATTTCAAAAACTGCTGGGATCTTCATGCACAACCATCTCTAGGGTTTACAGAGAATGGTCAAAAAAAAAAAAAAAAGATCCAGTGAGCGGCAGTTGTTTGGAATAAAATGCCTTGTTGATGTCAGAGGTCAGAGGAGAATGGGCAAACTGGTTTGAGATGATAGAAAGGCAACAGTAACTCAAATAACCACTCGTTACAACCAAGTATGCAGAATACCATTTCTGAATGCACAAAACTGAGGCTACAATTCACACAAAAAACTTTGTATTTAGTACAGAATAAAAAAATATAAGATTTGGAGAATTTATCATTCGTTTGTATTGCTGCTAATTCCGTGGCTCCTCAACCTTCAGGGGAAGCAAGGGAAATAGCATTTTAATTATCATATCTAACAATCCTTATGCCAAAGCAATAAATAACAATAGTCACCACTCAACTGAGTAACCACATTCAGTTATTTATGTGCCCCTCTATTTATTATGCCTTTTGCTCAATTCTGTAATTGTTCATTATTCAGTTATAATTCAGCTGGAGATTGATTTTCTAATTTCTAAAATTCTAGGACAGACATAAACATAAAAGTATAATTTATTATGCTGAATGATAAATGCTGCCAGCGCTGAATAAAAACATGACTGCAGCTTGGTTTAGAATGATAATGAGATTTTATTATTTAATTTACCTTATTCATAGAACAGTTTTATTATGAAATGTCTGTCTATAGTAGATGCATTAAAGGGGTTGTAAACCCTCACGGTTTTTCACCTTATTGCATTCTGTGCATTAAGGTGAAAAACCTTCTGTGCGGTAGCATTCCCCCAGACCCCCCCCCCTTTTACTTACCTGAACCCGATCGTTCCAGCAGACGAGCGGATGAGGGACGAGCACAGCAACAGCCATTGGCTCCCACTGCTGTCAATCAAATCCAGTGATATGGGAGTTGGGGGGCGGGGCCAAGTCCTGCTGTCTGTGTCAATGGACGCAGCAGGACTCGGGAGCATGCCCGCGTGGGTGCCCCCATGGAAAGCGGCTCTGCGTGGGGGGCACTCGAGAAGAGGAGCAGTCAGGAGTGCCACAGGGAGACCCCAGAAGATAAGGATCGAGGCTACTCTGTGTAACCCTTGCACAAAGGAGGTAAGTATAACATGTTTGTTATTTAAAAAAACAAAACTTTACAATCACTTTAAGTTACAGATTTTTCAAAGGACTACGGGCTTTATTGCCATGTGCAATACAGTTGTGTTCAGCAACCCACTTTGATCAAAAAACAAGTTTCAGCACTTAGGTGGATCCGCCACGGAAGTCGCATGACTTCTGATCCGACATTGCCCCGTGACTTCAGGTCCGACTTCGATTGCGACTTCAATGAACAGGATTCAATTTTGATCCAACTTTGAGATGATTGCGACCTGTCCTTTGAACAATCAAAACAATTCCTTTGGCTCTGGTATAAATTAAACCTCATGCCAAATTTATAAAAATAAAATAAAAAATCTTCGGCCCCCTCAAATCCGTACCAGGCCCTTTGAGGGATGAGGGGGAATCCCACATCAAAATTGAAAAAAAAAAGGCATGGGTTCCTCCCCCCCAAGGGCATGCCAGACCCTTTGATCTATTATGGATTTTGAGGGTAAACCCCATGCCACAAAAACTGCATGGGGTCCCCCCAAAATCTATACCAGACCCTTATCCGAACAGGCATCCTGGCAAGTCAGGAAAGGGGAGGGATGAGCAAGCACCCCTTCTGAATCATACCAGGTCAACATTAAGGGGGGTGGGTGCTTTGGGACAGGGGGGACAAGGGCCTTTTCCCAACAACCCTGGCCAGTGGTTGTGGGGCTTATCAGAATATGGAAGCCCCTTTTAAGAAATTCCTGATCACGCACCCTCATATGTGAATGAGTATAGGGTGCATTGTACCCCTATCCATCCATCAAAAAAAAAGCAGTGTAGTGTTACAAAAAACAAGATATGTTTTTTTTTCTTGGTAAATGGGTAGGGCTGCAATGGGGGGGCGGGGACCCAGGGCCCTCCTTTCTTAAAGGGGGCTTCCAGATTCTGATAAGCCCCTGCCTGCAGACCCCCAAACCATCGGCCAGGGTTGTCGGGAAGAGGCCCTTGTCCCCATCAACATAGGGACAAGGTGCTTTGGGGCACCCACCTCGCCCATGTTGAGGGCATGTGGCCTGGTATACTTCAGGATGGGGGGTGCTCGCTCATCCCCCTCTTTCCTGACCTGCCGGGCTGCATGCTTGGATAAGGGTCTGGTATGGATTTTTGGGGGGACCCCACTTTTTTTTTGGGCATTGGGTTTACCCTCAAAATCCATACCAGACTGAAGGGTCTGGTATGGATTTTGGGGGGCCCCACGCCATTTTTTAAGTGATTTTACATTGCTAACATTGCATACACTTGATCTCAGAACACAAATCGCATGCCACAAATCGGATCAGTTAAGATAATGATCCAACTTGGATGCGACTTCCATTCAAATCAATGGCTGAAATTGCACCCAATTTGGACCAAAGTAGTGCAGGAACCTTTTTTCAAAGTCGGATCAGTTAAGACGGCTGTTATTTGTGCATTACTAAGCAGGGAGCACAGTATATATGTGTATTGAGCCAATAAAATGGTACACTGAAACTTCATTTTATTTCTTGCTATGCCCTGCTATTGGTTGCATTTATTGAGGACTCTCCCTCTAAAGTGGCATAGAAATGGGAACACGATGTGTGACCTTTTATGGAGTACCAGTTGGAAATAACTGTCCAGACTAGGTCCCTCAATGTTACCCAACAACTTTCAGTATTATATATCCTCTTACATCCTCATTATACCCCTTTAAGGCTTTTTAAGATGGGAGTTTCCAAAGATCCAAAGACTGTGGAAACCCGATCCACTTACTTTGGTGCTGCCCCAAACTTCATATATAATGGACAGGAGTTAAAGACAGACTGAATAAAATATTTCAGACTAATATCCAGGTTTATCCCAAGCATATTGGTCATGACCACTGTGCTATTCCAGGCTCGCAAACTTATTCTACAACACTGGTAATCTACAGAGCGCCCTAAACTTATAGGTTGGATAAGGTAGTGGGTGATATATTAAGAATTGAATGCTATATATATCAACACAGGTGCTGTCTGGCTAGGTGTGGGAAGGTATTGGCCAAGTGGTTAGAAATCCCAGGTTCAAGCCCCTTGGATCTGGTTATAAATATGAATTTGTGGCTTCTAATGGTTGCACTGGACTCAGGTGTGTTCTCACTATGTATCAATAGGCTCATGGATATATATCACTACTGAAGTTATTGAGAATGATGATGTATATGTTTACTAGTTTATTCTCATTTAAATATGACCAAGGTAACCTTCTGTATTATTGTTTAATGACTGACTACCTTGAAATTCTGTAACTCCTAAATAAATGCTTTCACTGACTTAAAAATAAAATATTATGGCTCCGTAAAGTAATTGCTACCAGTAAGGATTTTACCTCTCCTATCACTATAGGATATAAGTCAATAAATAATAATGAGCACCACGTTAGTACAAGATATATAGTTCCAAATCTCCCATTTGACTATTGCTGCAGTAGTAATCACTGCACAAATAGAGAAGAATATTCACTCTGAAAATTGATTGTGTGCTTTCAAACAGTGAAGCTGTGTTCACTCTGTACCTCCGACCATATGCAACGAAAATTAAAAAAAAAAATGCTTTTGCTTGCATATGATTGGATGACTGTTGCGAACACAGTCATTTCACCTTATCCACTAAGCTGAGTGAACAGTCATTTTCAAACTGAGTATTTACTTTGCAAAATTTTCTACTCCATTATTGAATCAAACCTTATAAGTACAGAATATCGTGGAATTTTTTAAGTGCTAGTTTTCCCTATTTGACATGTGTATATGTTTACCATAAGTAACTTTTAAAATTATTTGTAGTCCGGCTTTTATAATCTAAAGTTTTGACCATGTGATTCATAAATACAGTAATTTATTATTATAAATTATAAATAGTAGTTAAACTACTAAGTAAGTTTCCTCTTCTTTCCACGCTATCTTGAGCCAGAGGCAGTATTTAAAACATCTGCTGGTAAGTGAAATTAAAAAATAATTATTGTGGAAACTTATGAGATTGTGGGGCATGGATGGTAACACTACAGGCTGAGATGAAGAAATCTCATTAGTTTTTCACTGGGCTGAGAACAAATGCACATTACAAATGGCTGCAGTACATAACCTTTGAAATAAGGGTGACTAACCAACTGCTATCAATGGAGATAAACCCAGCAAAATAACCAGCTGGCTATAGATGTGGAGATTGTATGGGATGATTTAACAAAGATTTGAAAAATATCCATTGAAAGGGAAGGGCAATGCAACTTTCTAGACAGGCAAATGATTGTTGATGAAAGAAAGCTACAATGGGAGAGCTTGGTCAAATTGTCATAAAAGTTTGACATTTAGCACATAGAAACATAATTGCAAAAATCCTATACTGGGACTATCCCTATGCTTTAGACCGAGTCTGTGGCCCCCAGGTGGGGCTCCTTTTGGCTTGTGGGTCCATCTGGTACGCACAATTGTGTGCCAATATTGTGTCTGACTGCTCTGGGAGAATCGTGAATCGCCTTTTTTGGCCCTCCTAAGATTAATGTGTACTCACTGTAAGTAACTACAGCTACATGTATATGAATTGCAAACTATGATACAAACCAATATGTATATATGCTGGATGTCTGTTATGTGTATCTATATTTCTTTTTCACAACTTCATTCCACCATCCCCTCGCCAAAGACCCTGAAGAAGCCAACAAGGCGAAACGTGTAAGGTTGTGTGTTTTTTCTCCCTGATATGACAAACTAAGTGTTCTGTGTAAACACAGGGTGATATCAATAATTTATGAGTGTCATATATACGCTTCCTGGGGGAGGAATTACTATCTTCGGGGGATCTTGACATTATAATGAGTTGTTAAGAACTGTGAAGTTTTTTAAAGGGTGTCTACTCTTAATATTAAACATATTTTTTATGAATTATACAATAAAATTTACTTTTTAAATTTATGATTGTGTATGGAGTATTATTCTGAGAGGAGATTTCAGTCCCAATTCTTTTTCTATTTTTTTCTGTCTATATATTGTGGTGCTGACTTTTCACCTGAGCTGATGTCTTTGTTGACAACCTATCTCTCTACTAAACGTTGATTTCAAACTGTTCACTAAAATATTGGTCACTAGACTCCTCCCTTTTATACATACAATTATCCATCAGGATCAAGTAGGTTTTGCCCCACAAAGAGAGGTGAATGACAATACGACATAGGCCCTAAATGTCATCCATTGGCTGCACTGTTAAGCAATCCCAAAATAGACTCTTTTAGCCACAGATGCTGAAAAAGCCTTTGACTGAGTGGACTAGTCCTTTATGAAGGTAGTGTTGCAGTATATAGGCTTTGCACAAAAACTCCTAACATTGATAGACACCATATATTCCCAACTTGCAGCGAATATCAAAATTAATGACATGCTATTAGACACGTTCATACTTAACAATGGAACCAGGCAGGGCTGCCCATTGTCTCCCCTCACCTGTATATTGACCCTTGAGCCACTATTGTGCCAGATTACAGCTAATCCCAACATTAGCCAAATTGCAACTAATCTTGGAGAACATAAACTGGCAGGATATGTGGATGATCTGCTTTTATTTGTAACCCAACTGCTAATCTCCCTGCCTAACCTTCTCACAGAATTTCATATTTACAGTGTTCTCTCAAATTTCAAAATAAACCTCCAGAAATTGGTGGCTTTGAACATCAATGTAGATCAGGTAACTCTGCAAAACCTTAAAGCCCACTATCTGTTTAAATGTCCTCAGACACACATAAAATATTTAGATTTTTTTTTCAGCTAATTTTGCCTCATTTTTAACCAAGATTCGACAAGTGGTCATCAATCCGTCTCTTGTGGTTTGGGCGGAATAGCATACTTATGAATACACTTCCATAACTCCTATATTATATAGGAGTCATGGAAGTACATTCATTTTAAGTACGCTATATAGTGGCTAAATATTTTCCAGACTTTGCCAGTTTTGATCATAAAATCTTTTCTCAACTAGATTAAAAATCATTCGGAAAGTTCTTATGGGCCAATAGATCTCATAGAGTCATAGTGGTGAAATATCACAAGGCCACTCCTATGAATTGAATACTGGATTGGTGCAGTTGTAGGTCTAGTAAACAGTGGGTACCCCCAGATATTATTAAAATGCTGTACTAGCACCCGATTATTGGTCCAACCTTAATGTTTCTGTGACAGAGGGTCCATCTTATCTAAAAAGATGCCCTCTTGCATGACCCCTCTAATAGGCCATCCAAAATTCCAACATGAATTACAGGAAGGCACATTCTGACCCCTACTCCATGAGGACCAATACTGTTTTAATCACTTCCTCGTGGACGGTAAACTGAAAAAACTGTTGGGGGTATGAGGTATGCAATGCGAATTTTTCTCTCTCAACTATGGAACAAATCTCGACCCTTTCCTTTGAGGCACTGTGTTTGGAGCCAGAACCAACCTGACAAAGCCTATCCAATCTTATCGAATTCTATTCCATCCACCTAATGTTTTCTACACCAAATATATAGAACAATAGAAAAAGACTTTCATGTCACATTCACAGTTCAACAAAAGTATAAGATTATGAAGTTGACCCACAAAGTGTCTATTTCATGCGCCTTACAGGAAATGGGCTATTAGATACTAGCAAGGTGGTATAAAGTCCCCAAGAGATTACATAAGATTTTTTTCTCTATGCTTCCCATTGTGTTGGAGATGTCAAAAAGAGGCTATTAGAAATAGGTTCAGATCATTCTCAAGCTGAAAGATGTCCAGATGCCGGACTATCTGGCGGTGCTTCTTCTCCATCAGATCCCAATGTCAATAAAGCACTACAAACAATTGGTTTATATACATTTGCTAAAGGCAGCCAAATCCTGTATACCAATTTACTGGAAATTAACTTAACCTTCACCAACTAGCCTATGGTTGTCCAAGGTTAATGACATCTAATTTATGGAGGAATTGATGGCAGCGGCTAATTCCAAATAGGGAAAAGTTTGCAAAACCTGGTTCTATTGGACCACGTTTAATTTTATGGAGTACCATGCCCTAATGCATGAGACCTAAATAAAGGCTACACAAATCTGGATCTTTTACTAGCTCTGCACAGCACCCCACAGGTCTTCACAATCCCTCCCCTCCCCTATACTAACCCCCCCTTTTTTTTCTCATGTTTTTGATTTTGGTTACATTTTTTTGTTCCTATTTCATTTTTTATGCAGTCATCCAGATCTATACAGTCAGAGTTGGCTTTGATCACTGTAGGTTCAAAAATCTCTTGAACAATCTGACCATTGTGACCATTGTATAGTCTGTTAACTTAACAGACTATATTTAAATTGGAAGTTCACCCTAAAATTAAAATCTCTAAATCTACTGGCATCAACAATATAAGACTAACCTATCTAGCCCTGTAAAGAACAAATTGCTATACATACCTGTTCTGATGCCGCTCCAGTCCAGTCTCCAGCGGCGGAAGCTCTGCAGAGGAGACAGCCGACAACGGCTGTGAAATGCCTAGGAAGTGACATCGCCCATAGACTTACTATGAGGTTTCCATTGTTGGCTGCCTCCTCTGCACCCACCTCCACAGAAAAGCCACCACTGACAGCTCAATGTGGGACCGGATGGGAGCGACTTCAGAAAAGGTATGTATAGTGATTTCTTCTTTACAAGGCTAGATAGGTTAGTTTTAGATTGTTGATGCCAGTAGATTTGGAAATCTTAGTAATAGGGTGAAATTCTACTTTAACGCTACAGTAATGTCCACATCTTGGCTTTACTTTTACTGGTTTAGTATGTACATGGGTGGTTCAATGTTGTTTCTTTGTCATTGAATATATTGACATTGCATATTACTGTATGACCCTACTTTTAAAAAAAAATTAATAAAGAATTTAAAAAATCCCTGTTATTCACTTATGATATTTAAATAAAGAATATGAACTGAATACTTAAATTTCCCCAAAATTTGTCTTAGCCATACTCACAGCTGTATATCAAGAAATATTCTTCGATCATCTCCCACATGGATTCTCCATATACAGTCTTCGCCCTCTGTGTACAAATCAGGCCAGTTTGGTGAGAGGATAACTCCAGCTGGGGTGGAGAGCTCCCCACCACACATTGCTAGAAGAATTTAGGAGAAAGTAATCAGACAATGTACAGCCATAACAATGAAACATTATGGGCTTATATAAAGAAAAATTACAGTTTATACCACATTGTATTTACCAAAACAAAAGCAGCAGAAGTAATATGTATATGTAGGGCTTTTTTTCTGCTGAAACGTGGCAGAACACCGTACCCTCACTTCCGGTGCCGGCCCTGTGCTTGCTGCTCACTGCTGTCACTTGTAAACACTGGAGCTTGGTTCCTGTGTCTCCATGCCAAGTGACAGCACTGCTCTCCTAGCAGCACACACAGAAGCCTCCCTGTCCTGCATATTCCTATCCCATAACAATAGAGGAGGGGGTGGGCAGTGGAGCAGGTGGGGAAAGTGACGGGGTGGTGCCTCAATCGAGCAGGTTTGGAAATGGCCAGCGTTTTTTTTGACTGCCTCGTTTTGCAAAGTGCAGTCTGCATATGACTGACTTCAGCAGGCAGGAGCAGGAGAGGTGGAGTGATCTGACATCACCCTCCTCCTGCTCAAGTTTTGCACACCAACAGGCAGCAGGCATTAACAGGCTGAGCACTCTGCAGGCGCGCTGCTCTCTTTTCCCCTCTAGTCTGTACTGCTGCATTCTGAGAATGCGTGCAGCGTTTCTTCTGCTATGGCATCAGAAAGAAAAGGCTTTCCACACAGCAGAAGAACGGGGGAGCAAGATAAAGCCCTAAGTACAGTAAGACTTTACAGTGTGAACTAGTGTATGTGGCTCAGCTATTTCATCTAGAAGAAAGACTAGCCGGGTGAAAAACTTTATTTTACAGGAAGCTGGAAGGGAATGGTTTCTATAGAGGGATGAACTGGGAGATTCACACGGGGCGACTACATCTGTACCCCATGCAGGGTAATGTTTTACCAACACATGGGTGTAAAGGTGTTCCATGCATCCCTGTGCCGGCAGTCCCATTGTTATCTATTGTGACAGAGGGGCTGTACAGACACAGCCGCTGCTCCCAATGTGACATTGGTGAGGGTGTACAGCCCTGAAGCACCCAGGGTGAGTTCAGGGGCATGCACCCACACTCACATGGATGTTATATTGGGATACAGCAGCTGTGTCCATGCAGACATCAAGGGAACTGCTTATAGGGGGAAACCACAGGGTACAGATTAAAAAGCCCCATGTGAAGGAGACCTTAGGGCTGTGAGGGGTGACCTTTACTGGAGGTGGAGGGGGCAGTGGAGGAGTGGTGTATAAACTGCTCCCAAACCACTCCTGGCCATTGAAATGAATGGGCGCCGCTTTCTAAGCACCTTAAAGGCGCTTTAAAAGCAGCGCTAAGTGGGCACTTTTAACCTCTTTTTAACCACTTCTAGGGGGGGTAAAGAGTCGCTATAACACTGCCCCAGTGTGAAAGGGGTCTTAGAAACACTTTATTAGGGGAAATATTTCACAGATCTGGGCATTTCAAACTGATTATAGGATAATGCAAGATGTACAGTCAAAATATTAAAGTGTATGTAAACTCAATCACTAAAATCTCATTTAAGCTATATCATATGTAATTTTTAAATGTAATTTTCAATATTTTATTTGTTAAAAGCTGAGCTGTCTTATTGAGGCAGCAGAGAGTAAAGGACAAACTGAAACCATGGGTGTTGGGAGGGGTGGGCATACTGGAATATGAGATTTTCATACAACTTCAGCTGCAAATGTTTCTGGATTATACATATGCTCATTTTGGAATGCCCAGATTTGTAATTGGTTAACTTTAACTAAATTAAAATGTCAGAAGATGTAACATTCATTCCAGGGATACATTTGATTAGAAGAAACAATAAAGTAATAGGCCTTACCTTTGGAAAAGAGATTGATTGCTGGGCCCTGGGGTGGCAATCAGAACACCCTAGATAAAAAAGTGCCACATCCTAATAATAATAATTTGAAGGATAGAGAACAAATGGACTTTAACGGCACATATAAAATATTATAACAAATTTTAATAGTTCACATATATTATATACAAATGCACATTAAGTGATACAGATTAGTTAGAAAATACAAGAAAAGAAGGACCCATTGATCAACCCAAAAGATGGATGCCAATAGTATACTTCCTGTGGGGTATTGATAACCAAGTTAGAGAAACCTCCACTAGGGTGTGGCATACGTTGATAGGGTGTTCATAGGTCCTGAAGATTTTAAAAACACTTTTTGCTCAACATGTTCCGAGATTTTCAGATTATCGCTTCTTCAGGAGCTTCTGTTTAATTAGAGAAATCATTTACAATTATATACAAAATATACAATCATCAAAAATAATGTATCAATGCGTGATCGTATATTCATACAGTGTGAACTCACCACATTTGAAGTTCAACAAAATCTTAAATTCACCCTGCCGACAGAGCACCTCTGCTAGCCAACCCAGTACCTTTCCTGATGGATAGGAGGGAAAGACCACAAGGACCTGGCACAACCCCCTAAATCGAACGGCAACTTGGGAATGCAGATTGTAACATGGGGGTGCATCGGTTAGCTAAACATGTACAAAGTATGCATGTTGGGTGAATCTTTAAAATTGCTTGAGATAAACGCTAATGCAAAGATGCTGTTTAATACTTACATTGCTGCTGCAAAAAAATGTCCACAGCTGCCTATGTGCATTAATATGGGCTGTCGTTTCTAACTAATCTGTATCACTTAATGTGCATTTGTATATAATACATGTGAACTATTAAAATTTGTTATAATATTTTATATGTGCCGTTAAAGTCCATTTGTTCTCTATCCTTCAAACTAGCCCTTACCTTTGGCCACCAATGTCTTAAGCCAAATTGTAGTTTTACTAAAATATCTAAGCTTACAACACTTGCAATTGAATTGTAGAAATAAAATAACTTTCTTACCTCTGCAGAGAGGTTCTGTATCATTCCAGTAAGGATCCTTCATATTGATACACTCTATAATGGATGGTCCTTGTTCCAGAGAGTGCCCAGGGTCACATGTAAACTCTACCACAGTCCCCATGCTGTAAGTTAGATCTGTTGTTGTAAAGTTACCATTCTGAATATAAGGTTCATAGCAGTGTCCTCGTTCAAAGGCTGAAAAATGAAGACAGTGATCAGTGATCAGTCACAGCCATGGATTTCAAAATATTCAAATAGTTTATATAATGATCCATACACATCCAATACTTACTGGGCCTGTAATCTATTTTTCATTCATTTTTTCTTACAGCTCTTGTGAGCTTCTGAGCCTCTCCCCCCCACTTCCATTAATTCGTAACAAGCAGTACATGTTAGTTGTGGTCATAGTCCATGGTTCATAGACCCTAGCCCATTTCAGGAACAAGCAAAAGAGGGTGGCTATGTTCCTACATACAGTAGGACCATGGAGACTGAACGTAGCCACCCTTCAACAGGAAGTCAGATCACAGTACCAAAAGAATAAAAAAAAGGAAATTGAAGATTTGGAGAAGGCTGAGAACAATAGAAAATCTTTTCTTTTGGGGGATTAAGCATACATACTTGAATAGAATTATTTTCTTTATAAGCCATAGTTTAGTGTCACTTATTCTAGTGTCAACTATTTATTCTACAAAATTATCAGGAGAAAAACATTTTTGAATTTGTGACCATTCTATATAGTGTTGAAACTGTAGTACCTGCAGTACAATAAAAAGGTAAACTCAAGCTTAGCTGTCTAGTAGAGTTGATTAAATCTCAGAACTGGATAGACAGACATGTAAATCCTCTGACAGGTAACAACCAAACACACACACACAAACACACATGCATACTTATATTTATCTCTTTCTCCGGAGTTCAGCTTTAACCCCTAAAACAATTTTTCTAACATTACCCTAACTCTTAAAACCTAGAACTTGACACTAAAACAAATCAATTGTAAATGCTAACCTTATCCCCTACACTGAATTAAACTGCGGCATCATACTTACCTTACCTACCTATCTTACCTTACCTACCTGAATCATCAGTGCTAAAGGACACCTGTTTCCTTTTGAATTGTAAAACTTGCCATACATGGATTTAAATTTGGCCAGTTCAGAAGGAACCAGTCAAATTTTCGATCCATGTATGGCCATTCCCATTCATGAAAAGGCAATCTAGTGATTGACTCTTCACAAATGGTGCTGCTGGAAAATTTCAGTTTGATCAGCGTTGCAATCAATAGGCTGCAGCGCTGATAAGTGTATTTTGACAGTGGGGAGGCAGAAGAGTCTCTCCACTATCAGAATAAAAAGGCAGGGAGGATTTCCCCATCCACACCAAATGTATGTATGGGGGAATTAGGTTAGTTTTTTTATGTTCAGGCTGGCTAAATAAAAAAAGTGACACATGAATGGGCAGCTTAAAGTGTTTGTTACCCCAACACTTAATATTCCTGATATGTTGCTGCTGTACCATGTACGTGTATGAGAATGTATCCTGTTTTCTTTGTATTCCTTTGTGTGAAATCCCTGGTGTTCATGCTAGTCCCCTTGCTTTCCTATTAAAAACTGACCACACTTAGCAGGAAAGCAAACAGCGTGATCAGTTCTCTAGCTATGCTACTCTCCTTCAATGATCAGACTTTTCCTGACACGCCCCCCTGCACAACCTGTCACTGAGAAGCTCAGTGTGCTGCTGCTTCTCCTCCCCCAGCTCTTGGTCAGAAGGAATGTGATCACTTATAAAAAAGAGAAAACGGGTATTTATATATTTTTTTATATCTATACAAAAATGTTCTGCCTTTCATTTCTATTTTAAACTGAATGGATTGTTTTACAAGGTGTCAGATTAATTCATGAGGGTTGCTGAAAAATAGTTATCTTTGCAGTAGGAGGTATGGCAATTGGAGATGTGGTTAATGGCCTTGGAAAGTTAAAATGCCCCAATCACTTTTAGTGGAAAGCTAGCCCTTTGGCAAGAAGGGGATGTGCTCTAGGCATTCTTCCAAAAGCATTAGGTAACCCTAAATAATTTTTATATAATCTTTACATACATTAGTTATGTCTGTAGCAATTTATCCAATGTTACTGATCCTCATCAGAATATGAGTAAAAATATGTGAGCAGATTATAACTAGAAAATAAAAGTTTGTATAGGAGAAACATTACAAAAGATAGAAGAGTCCATACAGATTGGTTATGTCACATGAGCAGCTGGTGGAGCCTGGTATATAAGGCAGGGGCCCTGAGGATAGGTGGTTATATTACAAGAAGAAATTTAAAGTCAAAGCCAGACTTATAACTGGGAGGTACACCAGAAGCTCTGAGTTAGGTAAATAGATTCAATGTGGATATTATCTGAATGATAGACTCTAATGTTAGAAAGTAAAATTACAAACCACAATAGTACAGTTACAGACTACATTAATACAGTGTAGTACCCTGAGATAAGTGCCCAAAATTATTAAACTGCCATTAAAGAAGTAAGAAATATTGGGTGATAAATATAGAGCCCTGGAAAGTTCAGTGTATCCTGGAACATAAGTATAGAAGAAAGTGTGCTGCAATGCTGACCTGATATGAAGCAAATGTTGGTAAGTCCCATGAACAAGCAAGAACCATGGCCAAGCTTAGTGTCATGATGGAATGGTAGCTTCTTCAAGAGAAGATGGAACAACATTGCTTGTAAATGAAAAACCCGAGGTGTGAGCCCTCCATATGACAAATATGTGTAATTCTTTCCTTAAATATAACCTTTAGATGAACATTAAAGGCTAACTCCACCTTTTGTGCCATGTTACATTTTAAACCCATATTTAGGGTATAATATGCAACATGGTGCAAATGGGACCCTCTCATCCTTAAACCGCACCCCACCCCCAGCTTTGTAACTGAAAGTCTGTACCTGAGTGCAGACAGGGAGCTAAAAGGAAGAGTCAGCAGGACCCTGACAGTGCACCCATGATCCACTGATTGTGGGTGCCATGCTTTCTGGGCTCCTGTGAAAAAATAATAAATGCACATTTTTTCCTTAAAAATATGTTAATTTAATAGTTTTTTAGATGACTTTAGAGTGCTAAGGATAACAAGCTTGAGTTCTCTTGTGTTAGAATTAGTTGTGACTAATATTCAGCTAAGCAGAATTCTAGGATTAAAAAGGTTATCCGTTTTCCTGGTTTTGACTTTGGCACTTACCAGGGCACCATACAAATTGAATCTCACCATTGTAGTGGATGAGAATGACATATGGTGCAAAATAGTATAGAAAGGTTAATCAAGGTTGAGTAATCAATGCACGCATGTTAAACAATGAACAGGGCAAACCAACCTTTTTTCATTAATATGAACCATTTTATTAAAAAATAATAAATTACACTTGAAAACAGCCAGATGCCCATGTGCCTATGGAGAGCCTGCAGCAGTAGGTGACATCCAACAGCTCTCTTTGGTTGGTGGAACATGGAGCATCCTGCACTCACTGGTGAGTGATTTCAAGATTTTGGTCTGATAAAGGGAATGATTTTCCAAAAATGCATTGCCATGGTTACCTTGTAATACAAAAGTGTTGCCCAGGAGCTACAAGGAGTTCTTGGTCCATTCGCAACTCTGCCACTGGCCACAAAGGGCTTATGAATATCTTTTACTGCTGCAGGCTCTCTTGGCTCTTTACAACTGTAAATTATTATTTTTAATAACACTATATTAACACACAAAGTTGGTAAGCCCTGTTCATTTGTGTCCACCTACTCTTATTTATCCTTGGCAGATTCCTGCTGTAATTGTTATTTCCTCCAAAACAAAATAATACTCATCTAGTACCTTTCCTCAATAATTATATTGCAGTATTTTTTTGAACTTATTGCAAGTACAGCAACACAATGTAAAACTTGTAATGATACTATATCTGTAAGTAAATATTTATTTTTTGGTCTATACATTAAAAGTCACATTTCATTCTTCTCTTCAATCATGGACTGTACCCTTTATTTAGTGCGGATAAATACAGTACTGTGACTAATGGCAATTGAGAGTTAAAGTGTTACTAAACCCATTCACTATATCTGGTCTCCCACAGTACACAGAACATGGTAATACAATTTAGTAAATATAAACGGCTAAATACCTTTTTTTCATCAGCGGTATATAGTAGTCTTGTGACTTCTATCAGAGTCTGGTTAAAGCTGGTAGGAGAAGTTTTCATTCTACCCTGATTCTCTGATCCTCTGTTTGGACAGTGCTGATTGGCCCTGTGCTGATCACATGCACTCTTCCAAGAAAAAAAAAAACTCTCTAGCACTACACACTAAACTGAGCATGTGCAGCTTGACTCCTAATGCTGTGTTCTATCAGGAGATGGGTTGGAGTCAGTTAAAGAAAAGGAGGATTAGAGGAGACAGGACCACGCAGAATTTTTACACAATGCAGAGGATTAACCACTTAGGTTCTACAGTGAGTAGAACAAGCATGCTTTACTGCATATACAGACTGATTTTACTGTTGTGGGTTTAGTAAAACTTTAACACAGAATTGTAAGCAGGAATATAATGAACTATTTATTTAAATCATTAATTTATTTAAGAAATGTATTTTTTAATGCAGCTAATGAAAGTACCTAAATCTGTCTTGATATCAATCTTCAGAAATCACTACACAGCAGGACACAGAAGTAGTAAGACCAGCACGTAATGATGCTCTACATCAGCACACAGGAACATGCTGACAGGAGGAGAGAAGAGTGTGAACAGATGGATCACTCATCAATATGCTGCTGCTCTTTTGTTTTCCCATTTTGGGTTTGGAGTTCACGTTGACCTCTGATTTTGACCACTCTGTGCTGCAGAGGATGTCTATAATCTGTCTCTGATGCCTGGCAGGGATAGATGGGTCACATAACTGGCTGCACATATTTACATATTCTTTGCCAGCTAATTAGATTCTATACATATATTTCAACTGTATTTAGCTGCTTGCCTGGAGATCAGCTTTAATGAGCCTATGCAGAAACTGATTTATGAGCCAAAATTCTGCCTATGATATTTTCCTATATACTGCTAGCAAAGGCTTTCATGTTTTGTCTCTACAGATAAGGCTGGTATTTTTTTTGCAAAATAACTGACACAATCTACCGCAGTGGTACTCTTAGCAAGGGAAGTTCAGGCCAGGGGCACTTTCAAAAGGATTATCTTAAGAAAAAGATTTTCACATGATGTTATACATCCTTTAATAGGTGATAACCATTCAACCTGATCTCTCCATCTCCCAGCAAGAGGTCCATAATCTCTTTTTAAGAAGGTCCATGCTCCCAAAAATATATTCTTATTGCGAAGAGCCCATAGTAACAAGGGCATTTATTAGCAGTTTTATATTCAACAGCAGCAGGATTCCGTACAATTGCACAGACAAGAGGATATGCTGCCGTTTATTAATATTGTATCCTAAAATGGACTTGTATATATCTGTATGTGCTATTATTCCTGTTATACTTGTAAAAGTTCAATGGAATGTGCAGCACAAAGCACTGTTGTATGTGAAGTATTATTCAATTACAATGTGTATTATGATAAATCCACTACAACTAGTGTGAATGAGCAGCGTAATTAGCCTGCATTCAATGTATGTTTATTTATAGATGGACTATACATCTGCATGAACTGTTTATAGCTCCTTGCTGATATAGTGCTTTCTTTTATTATGTGTCTTCTTTCAGCACACATAGTTTTTTAAAGGGAGTCTATAATGAACTGTTGTTATTTTTTTCAAAGTGCTTAAATAATATTAATATTTTATTGTATTGGTTTAGAAAAATAAAACACCTGTATACGAGGCTCTTTTGTACTTCTGCATCTTAAATTATATATGACAGCTGTGATTCCAACTAAAAATTAGAACACTGCCAGCAGGGCCATATTTAGGCATAATGCTGTCCTAGGCACTTCAGAATGACAATGACTGTTAATCTCCACCCCTTGCATTATGTGATTATGTTGGCGAACATTTGGCTGGAATTCCCAATTCCAGATGCAGAACTGCTTTCCATCTGTACAGACAAGCCAAAATAAAGATGGTTTTATATTTTCTGAACTATGAAGTCGTCTGAGTCTCTCAACAAACCCTGTACAGTTTACTTTACCCCTTTACAGTTCTCTTGCTGAATTTAGCCTTAAACAGCCAGAGGTGGGCAGAAATGGGAAACTAAATATGAAGCAGATAATCACAATTTGTACATTTTGTGGCTTGGTGCTGTCCTCTAACCCTGTGTTCTGTTGGGGTGATTTTCCTTTGCTTCCTGTCCTGGAGACACAACAGAAAGTGAGAGGAAAACCATATCAGACAGTTTTCACCAGAAGATTTGTCCCCATTAGAAGACAGATGGTCATCACCAGTGGCGGCTGGTGGTTTTTTGTTTGGGGGGGGCGGCAAACAACCGAACCCCCCCTTGCGGCAACTCAAACCCCCCACAGGTCGGTCCACTGGCACTTACCATGGATGTGCATATTTAGTTGCAATCTTATTTCTTGATTGTCTATTATGTTCACATAAGTTATAAGCCTCTGTTTAGTCTATGGCTTTATTTGTCCATTCATCCTTTTATGCACTTACAGTGGCATTTATTTAAATGTTGCGTTATGTTGAGATTAGGTGCACAACGCACCTTTTGTATTTCGCTCATAAGATTGTTTATAGTATGTTATTTGTTTATTTTCTTTTTCTTTGGTAAAAATTCCTTAATAAACAATTATTAAACAAACAAAAAAAAAAAAACATCATTGAAAAATGCCAAAGAAATGATTCCTAAACCAGCTGACAAAGGAGGAGCCATTATTGTTCTGGAATACTTTGAATATCATAGTGGGATTTTTGATTTATTAGGGCCACCTAAGCCTGCTCAGTGTAACTACAACTGTATTTCCTATGCCAAGGCAACCCAGGGACAGTGTAAATCCTATCATTAACATGAATGGCTTTGCTCATGGTACTTGTGCATATGGTGGTGCTATCATAAACAGTACACAAAAAAATTAAACTTTTTGTATACTCCCACGTGCTATACTTATGTTTACGATGGCATCAACATATAAATGAGTACAGCATTGCACAGCCATTCATGTTCAAAGCCATTTGACCAGCTTGCAAGTACCAGTTATATTCTCATACAGTGAGGAGCTTTTTAGATTTGTTCCCTGCAATTACAATTTTTGTCAGATTTTACGTACAATGTGCACCCAGGGACGAAGGCCCGGAATGCCGAATTCTTGCTTTCTGGGCATTTGTCCCTTGGCATATACTGCCCTAAAAGGAAGTACAGCTCGGTGCACCATCCAGCTTCGTCCAGCCACAGCAGCTGTCAGACTCTCTTAAAGTTTGACAGGCTGCTGGCAGCAGGGCTGGATGGGACACCTGTGAACCCTACTCGTAGCTAAACATTGGAGTCCAATGCACCAGGAGTAAACGTCTAGTCTGCATGGAGATTTTTTATTATTATTTGTCTTTTTTAATTGGTTGAGTGGACCTTTAGTTCCAACGAGTATAATGTTGTTTACAGCAATGGACCAAATCAGTCACTAAGAGCTTTTATCCCACTGGCTTGAGAATGGTGCCTGATGTTTTTTTTTTTGCCACTTCTGGTTTCCTTGCCGATGCAATTCCAGTCCTTGGAGTGCATCAAGATGTGCAGTAGGCACTTGTTTCCATCTTGCAGAGTGCATTTAGGGGCTATCATTACAGCTCTTCATCTTGATTCAGGGGCTTTACTTTTAAATCATTAGCTGGCACAACATTCCTACATTACTTTTTTATGTTTACATTTCTGGGAAAGTACATTTTCTATACATCAAAACAGTGATATTCCTACAGCACATCCATGGTTGCATGTTTCTCTTTTTATGACATCAGACATCAAGGGTACTTCAATTCTCTTATCCATACACCAGACCTGGCATGGGATATTCAATCACACAAAAGGGTTGAAATTGTGGGAATATATTTATGTGTTCATCTTTTATGCACATTTGTCTTTCATCTTGAGAAAGGGGACCTGTGTGTCTCTGAAACATCTGTGTTATGATGTCTTTGTCCTTTGAATCTACTTTTTTAACTTTTACTTCAATTAAACAGCAACTGCTGACACGGCTCTTTAATCATATGATTGGCTGTGTCCAATCACAGCCGGTCACATATAAACAAGGAAATGCCGGTAATCGGCGCTCCTTGCCTCACACTGACAGAGAGTGTGGCGAGGAGAGCCGATCAGCAGCATCTCCTCACAGGGGGCAGTAAGAGATGTAATCAAGGCACTGATGATCAGTTCCCTGATTACATTAGAGCGCCAGTAGTGCCAGCAATCAGTGCCCCCCAGTGCCAACAATCAGTGCCCACCAGAGCTAGCAATCAGTGCCCATTAGTGATGCCAGTCAGTACTGGCTTTTAGTGCTCATCAGTGCCGCCTATCAGTGCTGCCCATCAATGTCCATCAGTGCCACCATCAATGCCCATCGGTGCCCATTAGTGCCGCCAATCAGTGCCACCTATCCATACCACCTATCAGTGCCCACCAGTTCTGGCTATCAGTTCCCGTCAGTACCACCTATTAGTGCCCACTAGTACCACCTATCAGTGCCCACCAGTGCCACCTATCAGTGCCCACCAGTGCCGCCTATCAGTGCTCACCAGTGTCGCCTATCAGTGCCACCTATCAGTGCCACCTATCAGTGCCCATAAGTGCAAAATATTAGTGCCTCCTCATCAGTGCCATCTAATCAGTGCCCATAAGTGCTGCCTCATCAGTGTCTATCAGTGCAGCCTATCAGTGCCCATCAGTGCCGCCTCATCAGCGCACATCAGTGAAGGAGAGAAAAGAAAAACTTTTTTTTTCAAATTTTTCGGTCTTTAACCACTTCCCGCCCGGAATATAGCAGAATGTCAGCCAGGAAGTGGTTCAGTTATCCAGACTGGGAGCCTGTGGGGGTGCGCATCGTGGCGATCTGTGGTGCGACCTCTGGCGGAGGCTCTTTACCACGTGATCAGCCGTGTCCAATCACGGCTGATCACGATGTAAACAGGAAGAGCCGGTGATCGGCTTTTCCTCACTTGCGTCTGACAGACGCGAGTAGAGGAGAGCCGATCGGCGGCTCTCCTGACATGGGGGGTCTGCGCTGATTTTTTATCAACACAGCCCTCCCTCGGATGCCCACACTAGACCACCAGGAAAGCTGCCAGGACCACCAGGGAAGCACCTAACATGTGGATGGCCAGGTACATCCCCCCTGGCCATCCACATGTGAAAATTATTGATCAACATATGCCAATCAGTGCCCACAAATGGGCACTGACTGGCACCTCTATGGCACAATAAAAATGAGTGATTCCCAGAAATGCCACCCATCAGTGTCATCAGTGCCACCCATCAGTGTTTATCAGTGCCACCTATCAGTGCCCATCCGTACCAATCAGTGCCCCTCTATCAGTGCCCATCAGTGTCCATCTGTGCCCACCTGTCAGTGCCACCCATAAGTACCCATCAGTGCCACCCATAAGTACCCATCAGTGCCGCCTATGAGTGCCCATCAGTGCCGCCTATGAGTGCCACCTATCAGTGCCCATCAGTGCCGCCTATCAGTGCCCATCATCAATGCCCATCAGTGCTCCCTCATCAGTGCCACCATATTGGTGCCACCTCATCGGTGCCCATCAGTGCCGCCTTATCAGTGCCCATCAGTGCCTGTCATTGAAGAAGAAAACGTACTTATTTACTAAAAATTTTAACAGAAACAAAGAAAAACTTTTTTTTTCAAAATTTTCGGTCTTTTTTTTATTTGTTGCACAAAAAATAAAAATCGCAGAGGTGATCAAATACCACCAAAAGAATGCTCTATTTGTGGGAACAAAATGATAAAAAATTTGTTTGGGTACAGTGTAGCATGACCGCGCAATTGTCATTCAATTTGCAACAGTGCTGAAAGCTGAAAATTGGCTTGGGCAGGAAGGTGTATAAGTGCCTGGTATTGGAGTGGTTAAAAAAAAATCCCAGCAGTGATTAAAGACACCAAAAAACAAAAGAAATCTCTACAGTAAAACCTTGGTTTGCAAGCATAATTTGTTCCAGAAACATGCTTGTAATCCAAAGCACTTGTATATCAAAGCATTTTTTTACATGGTATAAAAGAGAAGAGAGGCACCTCTAAGTGTAGCAATAAGTTGCTAAATGTTGTACCTTCATTAAATGTAACCATATTGCTACACTTAGGGGCTCCTCTCTTCTTTTTTTACTCAGTTGTGACATGATGCTACTCTTATATCAAGACATCGCTTGTATATCAAGGCAAAATTTATAAAAACATTTTGCTTGTTTTGCTAAATGCTCTTAAACCAAGTTACTCTCAAACCAAGGTTTAACTGTATTTGTGTGAAGAAAGTGATAAAAATTTCACATGGTTACAGTGTAGCTTGATCGTGCAATTGTCCTTCAAAGTGTGACAGTGCTGAAAGCTGAAAAATGGCCTGGGCAGGAAGGGGGTGAAAGTGCCCTTTAGGTAAGTGGTTAAACTGCATTATGTAAATGAAGAATTACACAAAAACAAAGAGCGATACAGTACATCTTTTTCAACTACTACCTGTAATAATATTAACTTGTTCAGATCCGCGCTATAGCCGAATGACAGCTACAGCGCTGACCTACTTTGCCGGGAGTACGTCTATTGACGTCCTCTCATGCCCGAGCAGCCTGCGTGCCCCCAGCAGACCGCGTGTGGCGCGCTCTGTTTTTAGCGAGTCTATGAGACTCGGCTGATCACAGATCAGAGTCAGGGGTCGATATTGACCCCTTACCACCTGATCAGCTGTCAGCCAATGACGGCTGATCAATTGTTGTAAACAGAGCTGGTAATCGGCTATTTAATTTTATAACTAACTATGAAACGTATTTTATTCCTTTCAAAATTTTCCATCATTTTTTGTTTTTTTAGCAAAAAAAAAAAAAAAAATCCCAGCTGTGATTAAATACCACCAAAAGAAAGCTCTATTTGTGGGAAAAAATGATAAAAATTTCATTTGGGTACAGTGTTGTATTAACGCGCAATTGTCATTCAAAGTGTGACAGCGCTGAAAGCTGAAAATTAGTATGGGCAGGAGGGGGGTTTAAGTGCCCAGTAAGCAAGTGGTTAAAAAAAAATATTGCATGAATACACTGAATTATTCTACAAGTCAAACTAGACATGTTTTTAAAATGAAGTAGACAAGTTTTTAAAATGAAGTAAAGATACTCCTTTGAGACTTATATGCCAGTAGAACATAAGAAATAACAATGTATTTTGCACTGTGACAGTTATAAAAACTTTGTTTCAAAGTTACATTCACATATAAAGAATATGAAAGAAATTCCTTTTAAACTTAGCCATACTTAATGTTTCCTCTCTGGCTGTTCTATTGTAGACAGCTGCCACTTCTTATTAGGCTGATTTTTGTGTGTCTCTTTCTGTTTATGCATAGTCTACAATGAATAAAGAAATGAATAAGAAATGTATATCCCTCAGGACTTGCTGGTTTGATGTAGTCTACCTGCAAGAGATACAAATCACTTTCTATTTATGGAAAAGTAGTAGTCTGATCAAGTGGCTCTTCTCTGCCATTAAGTCTCTTTTTCCGCATAGCTTAAGGTTGAATCTGTTCAATATAAGGCAGTCCAGCAAAGCCAAGATGGAGAAGCTGATGTAATTGAAAGAGAAAATCTATTATTTTGAAGTACATATGTGGGCCATTAAAATAATAGGGAAAGAGACCATTTTTTTTACAAAGTCCATCTAAATACAAGTAGCTGCTCTTGTTCTCTTCAATAGACCCATAATGGTTAAGACAAAATCTTATATAGTTTTGACTTGTATATTTCTACAGCATCAGTTACCATATATATTAAAATATAAGGATCAAAGTACATTTTATACTGAGTGAGATTCAGTTAGGCTTCACAAGGAGATTACAGTCTCTAGTGTATAGCAGAACCTCTTTGTGGTAAACCTTTGCTTTAAAAGGTGCAGGTTCCATTGCTGTCACTACTTAGGAAAAGGAATATTGGGAGGAGGGACTCATACAAGAACCCTCAATAATTGGACAATTGATGTTCGATACCTCATCCTGAGAGATAAATGCACAAAAAAAACCCCCTAACTACTAAATTGGAAGGAGTATAACGGTACCAATGAAGTAAAAAAGTATCAAAAATATTTATTTATACAGGTTAAAAATTAAAACATGAAAATATACACATATACCACAGACATAACCATGAGAACAGTGAAATGCTTTTCTTAGTGTTGATTCTCATCAATCCCACTGCAGTAGGAGATTAGGGACTTGTTTGAACTTCGACGCAGTTGCGTTTTAGGGGACATAGTCTGCTTCTTCAGGCAAAGTATATCACAGTCAGAACACTAGAAAAAGAAATATTATGAGTATCAATTCCAATCTCAATCTATCAATAATTATAATGGCTCAGTAATGTATTGCCACATACCTAAAAGTTGTATACAAAAACAAATAAATGGAGTCACAATGCATGGTCGACCGCCGCCACCTTCTGGTCACCTTGGAAAGTCCACATGCAGCTCTTTAAGGAGACCAAGCTCCTAATAGTGTTTGTTGTAAATATCTGAAAAGGTATATCATATGGAGATCATAGTAACCAATATGAAACAACCCCATAGGGGCACACATGACTATGTGTGAAATAGGGCAAAAGGATAGTTTGGCGTGGGTTCCCTTTAAAATACAAACTACTGGGGAGTAGGGGTGTAGTTTGTAGGTTGACCATATGAAGACCATGCATTATGACTCCATTTATTTGTTTTTGCATACAACTTTTAGGTATGTGGCAATACTTTACTGAGCCATTATACTTATTGATTGATTGAGATTGGAATTGATACTCATAATATTTCTTATTCTAGTGTTTTGACTGAGATATATTTTTCCTGAAGAAGCGGGTCCCGTGAAACGCAACTGAGTCAAAGTTCCTTGTCAAAAGAAGTTTATTGAGTATACAATATTATAAAGATACATAAAGTAAGTTTACAAGGATCTATAAAGTAAGCTCATTGTTTTACAGTAGGGTTTATATAGGTAAAGATCATGAAATTTCAAATATTAAACATTGGGTTCAGGTAAACCTAAATTAAAGATATATATAATTTCCTTAGTTACTTTTGTAGGTATTTAAATGATTTATACCTACTATACATATTGTTTACAAGTAGAGTGTATATAGGTCAAATAAATTCTGATAATGAGCTTTAATCGTAAGGTGGAGAAAAGGAAAGAGAAAGAAGAAAAAGGGTTGAAAGGTAGAGGTATGGTCCACAAGGTTGTCCCGCTCGTCTGTTTATTATTCTTTTTAGTTCTCTTTGAAGCCTTAGAATGGGTGTCTCTGTAAGTCATTTAATCTGTTACCATGGCAACAGGACAGAGTCATTGAAGTTTGACAGGAACTGTTATTTTATCCAAGGATGCCAAAGTTTTTCAAATTTTGGAATTTGATTTTGATCGATGGCTACCATCTTAGCATGGGACATTGTATTATTCATTCTGTGAATTGTTTCTGCTAGTACCAATGTAGGAGATTTCCATGCCTTGGCCACTGTTTGTTTTGCAGCCGTTATTAGTTGGATCATAAGTTTGAATTGAGAGAGTGTTAACCATTCCGGTTTTAGATTAAGTAAAGTTAAATATGGATCTGGTTGTATTATTTTTTTAAATATTTTAGATGCAATCACGAAGACTTCCTTCCAGAAGGTTTGGATTACTGGGCACGTCCACCATATGTGTAAATATGTGCCTATTTCTGGGCATCCTCGAAAACAAAGAGCTGAGGTATTAGGTGAATATTTTGCCACTCTAGCGGGTACAAGGTACCAGCGAGTTAGGACTTTATAATTTGTCTCCAGTGCTAAGATGTTGGGTGAAGATGACTTAGATGTGAGCCATATGTTAGACCAGTCCATGTCTTCTAAAGTTCGTCCCAGGTCCTCCTCCCACCTCTGAACGTAAGAGGGTCTATTAAGATTTGCTACTCCATATAATTGATTATAAAGTGATGAAATTGTACCTTTAGCAAATGGATCTTTTGTACACATTGATTCAAAAATGGATAATTGGGATAATGGTGTATCCCCCTTTAGGAATGGTGTATAGAAATTTTTGATTTGGAGATATCTAAATATCTCAGAGTTTGGTAGATCATATTTTTTTCTAAGCGATGGGAATGAAAGGAATGATTTAGATGCTATGAAGTCATTTAGTGTCTGAATGCCTGATGTTGTCCAAGCTTTAAAAGAATTTGGGTAGATCCATGCCGGATAAAAGGCTGGATTTCTGATAAAAGAAAGGAGAGGATTGTGTGGAGATTGCAACTGATATTTGGTTTTTAGTTTATCCCAGAGAGATAAGAAGTGTTTAGTTATAGGATTATGAATTTTAAAGCGGTCTTTAGGATCAAGCCATAATAAATTTGATATTAATAGAGGGTCATTTTCTGAAGCCTCTATAAATACCCATAATGGGATTTCCTGTTTTGCATGGTATTTGGACAGACTGGCCAAATGTGCTGCTCTGTAGTAGTTAGTAAAATTAGGGTATCCCAGGCCTCCTTTATTTTTGGGAAGATGTAGTGTGTGTATAGGTATACGTGGTTTAGAAGAGCCCCATATAAACGAAGTTGCTCTTTTTTGTACTATTCTCAAAAAATAGGAAGGAATTGGAATAGGGAGGACTCTGAATAGATAAAGCAATTTGGGTAGAATAGTCATTTTGATTGCATTAATCTTCCCTATCCAGGATAAAGAAAGTTGCGACCATTGTTTTATTAGATTTGTGATCTGTCTTAATACAGGAGGATAATTGGTTGAGAATAAGTCAGAATGAGATGCTGTTAAATGAATTCCAAGATATGGGATTGATTTTTCTGCCCATGTGAATGGGAGTGCAGCCCTAGCCGGGATCAATTCCATGTTTGTGAGTGAAATATTAAGCACTAGGCATTTCTTAGGATTAATCATAAGGCCGGATAGGGCTGCAAATCCATCAAGAGCTGGTATTAAGTTAGGACCAGAGACCTGTGGTGATGATAGAAAAAGTAATATATCGTCTGCAAATATACATAATTTGTGTGTAATACCTCCTATTTCAATGCCAGTTATAGTTTGGTTTGTTCTGATGTATTGGGCCATGGGTTCGAGTATAAGGGCAAATAATAAGGGAGATAATGGGCAACCCTGTCGGGTACCTCTTTCGATATTAAAGGCTTCAGATTTGTATCCAGCATATTTTATATAGGCTTTGGGTTTATTATATAATGCTTTGATCCATGTTAAAAAGTGGGGTCCAAAACCCCATTTTTGTAATGAATATTGCATATATTGCCAGGATACTGTGTCAAATGCCCTCTTAATATCGAGAGATAGAAAACATAAAGGGATTTTCCGTTTTTTAGCAATATGTGCCAATAACACTGCCCTGCGTATATTATCGCCTGCCTGTCTATTTGGCATGAAGCCTACTTGATCTCTATGTATTAATTTTCCTATAATGCTATTGAGGCGTTTTGCTATTATTTTTGCTAATAATTTAATATCGAGGTTTAACAGAGAGATAGGCCGATAATTCACACAGGAAGTATCATCAGAAAGGGGTTTTGGGATCATACAAACAATTGCCATTAGTGTTTCTTGCCGAAAAGAATGTCCATCTAGAAGTTTGTTAAAAGTTTCAGTGAGAATGGGAGAGAGTATTTCTGAGAATGTTTTATAGTATAAGGCCGAGTAGCCGTCTGGGCCTGGTCTTTTGTTAAGTTTTAGGTCTTTTATGGCGTTAGCAACTTCATCTATAGTTATAGGCTCATCCAAACTGCTTTTTTGATTCTGAGATAACTCAGGTAAGGTTATTTTTGAGAAGAAGGATTCAGCCTCTGTAGGGTTAAATTCATTGTTTGTCTTGTATAAAGTTGCGAGATGTGAGTGAAATTTATGGACTATTTTAACTGGATTACAAGTGTAAACATTTTTTGATAATTTCAAACGTATTGGTTTGAAAGATTTGTTAGTTGAATTTAATGCCCGAGCCAAATATGTACCTGGTTTGTTTGTATTCATGTAGAAATTGTGTTTGGAGCGTTTGAGGGATTTATCAACTGACTCAGTGAGAAATAGATCGTATTCCAATCTAGATTTTTCCAGATGAGATTTTGTACTCTGAGATGGATTATCTTGAAATGATATGTAGGCTGCATTAAAATTGAGTTCTAGTTTTTTTGCTAAATTTTTGCGTTCCCGTTTAAATAGTGCCATTTGTCTTTGTATTGTACCACGCAAGACAGGCTTATGAGCTTCCCACAGTGTTATTGGGGATATGTCTGTTGTATTATTAATTGATATGTATTCCTTTAAAGCTTGTTCAATGGCCATCTGATGTAGTGGGTGTTTGAGCATTATGTCCGGTAAGTACCACGTTGGGTCATGCTCTTTTGGTATGGCTGAGGCTATAGTAGTGTATACTGCATTATGGTCAGACCACGGAATCGGAATTGTATCTGATGCAATAATTTCTGGTATCATTCCTATTGTTAGAAAAATATGATCTATTCTGGTGAAGGTTTGATGAGGGTGCGAGAAATAAGTGAATTTCTTTTTCATTGGGTTACTTTCTCTCCACGAATCTACCAGATTGTATTTGGAAAGAAGTTGAGAAAAAGGTAATCTAGAGGTTATTTTGGATGGTGTAAAAGGTGATTTATCTAGAAATGGGAGGAGGACCTGGTTCGAATCCCCACACATTATCACTGTTCCTATTTTGTGTGTATTAATCACTTGTAATATATGTGAGAGGAATGGTGTAGGTTGTTTGTTAGGAGCATAGTATGAAATCACCGTGATTGCTGTATCCATTATATAACCCATGAGTATCAGGTATCTACCTTCTGGGTCTTTAATTTCTGATGATAAGGTGAATGGTGTGGATCGGTGAAATGCAATTAGAGTTCCCCTTTGCTTGGTACAGGCAGAAGCCGTGTAAATTTGTTGATAAAAAGGAGAAATGTATTTTGGAGTAGAATCTTTGGTGAAGTGTGTTTCTTGGAGGCATACTATGTGAGCCTTCTTGTTATGAAAAGTACAGAAGGCTTTGGTCCTTTTTTGAGGGACATTTATTCCCTGAACATTCAGGGAAAGTATATTCAGTGGTGCCATGGCAACAGATCAAATAGTTTTGACTTACTTTTTGTTATGCAGAGCTGACTGCGCAGATCAACCTGTGTGGACTGAAGAGATGAATAGATAGAAAAGAAACCAGTGAATTCTGGAGTAAAGAGTAAACAAAAAACATATGATATTAGATGATACATTGTATAAATTATTTTTTGCAAGTAATCACAATTTACCCGTGAAAGAGAGTAAATATCTCTCTCAGGGGAATAAGGGCCTTCGTCACACTCCCACATAATATGGTTGGGAGAATGAGGAGGGCTAATGGGGGTACACGGATCTTCCGCTTACAGGAGAGAAGTGCTATGTCAAAAGACATCAAAATGATGTTTCATTAATTGGAGTGCAGAATATAGTTTTTGTTGAAATTATTTATTCCAGGGTGGTTGTATATGGTTAGTCTTGCCCTAGGCTAAATAATTCAGTTAGAAAGGTACTGTTAATAACTTTGGTATTGATGAAGATAGTTTGAATTATTTTGGGATTTTAACCCTTTTAGAGTAAACAATTACATATTTTATTCATATGTAACTGTTTAGATATGTTAACTCATAAAATTGAGGTTGTATTGCTTCAGATTAGAATAAACAAAAACATAATTCTAGGAACTAGTTAGGTAATAATATATTTGTTTTAAGAAAAGAAGGAAAAAGCTTCCATTACTTCTGGATTATTGAACATATTTGTCCTAAAAAGTAATAAATCTATTGTTATTACCTGATAAGATATAACTGAACAAGAATTTCCTTATTTCACTTATATATTCTAAGGCTATATGAATCAGAAGTAATAAGAAATATAACTGGAATGTAACATGATCCCACACAGTGTGTGACTATCAGAATGCAGTTACATTCAGTTATAAATACAGGTTTTTTATAGAGAACCATCTCTTAGTATAATAAATGAAGAGATATCAGGAATTAGGATGTCAGTCCTTTGAATCTTCTTGGTCCATGGATAATGTGGCATAACGGCCTCTTTTGTGAGAATAATGATTCCCAGTTTGTTCTGAAATTTTCTGAGTGCTGCCTGAAGGTGAAGATGATGTCATACTTCTGCGTGTGGGAGAGTTGCTGCTTGTGGGTTCTGTCAGATTTAATTTTAAAAGGGTTTGTTGTAGTTCATCTGCTGATCTGCTTCTGTAAATTGTACCTTGGTAGTTAAATCTGACTGAAAAGGGGAAGCCCCATTGATACATAATGTTGTGGCGTTGCAGTTCCATTAGTTGGGGTTTCATGGATCGTTTTTTAGTAATAGTAAGTTGGGATAGGTCAGCAAAAATTTGATAATTGTGTCCTTGAAAATTAAGTTCCTTTTTTTCTCTTGCAGCAATTAGTATTTGTTCTTTCGTTCTGTAATAATGAAATTTTGTGATTATATCACGTGGGGGTCCATCTTTCTTTTTGGCTGTGAGGGCTCTGTGTACTCTGTCCAGTTCTAAACGTTCAATAGGGATATCTGGCTTTAGTTCTTGTAATAGAGCAGTAATAGTAGATTGCAGGTCTGTCACAGTTTCAGGTATTCCCCATATGCGCAAGTTTGAACGTCTGGCTCTATTTTCGTAATCTTCGAGCTTAGTTTGAAGTATTAAATTCTCTTCTTTTAATTGTTCCAATTCTGTTATATTTACTTGCGTTGTAATTTCAATTTCATCCATTTTTATTTCTAAGGCTGCGGTGCGGTTTCCCAGCTCTCTTATTTCTTTGGTTAGGCTTTTTGTTATTTGGTCTGAGGTTTGTTTTAAAGCCTTATGAAGCATCTTTTCAAATTGTAATAATATTACTGGGGATGCTGAGGAGGCTTGTGGAGAAGTTTGTGAGAGGATTTGTTCTGTATCTGACTCAAATGGAGAGTCTTGCTGTGACATTTTCTGTCTGTGAGAGCGCCCTGATGCTGTATATTGTGAGGTGACTGGAGCTGCTTTAGTTGCAGTGAGTGCCTGTGAGCTCTTTGTGAGGTGATTTTTATTTCTGCCACGGTTTCCTCCCAGTACCATATTTCCTGCCCAAACTTTCACAGTTTGTTCCCTGGGGCATAAAGGTTCAAATGGATACCTTTTGAGCCTGCAGGCTCCGCTTTGTCCTTCTCTTCTCTCCTCATCGGTGCAGAGCTCTAACAATGCATGTCTGCTCCGCTAGGCTCCGCCCATCTCCCCCAACTGAGTCAAAGTTCAAGCAAGTTCCTCATTTCCTACTGCAGTAGGATTTATGAGAATCAACACTAAGAAAAGCATTTCACTTTTCTCATGGTTGTCTCATGTGTGTGGTATATGTGTATATTTTCATGTTTTCATTTTTAACCCGTGTAAACCTGTGTAAATAAATACTTTTGGTAATTTTTTACTCCATTGGTACCGTTATAGTCCTTCCAAGTTAGTAGTTAGGGTTTTTTTGTGTTGTCACTACTTAGTGACTAACTTAGAACATGTACAGTATGTAGCCAGTGAAAGTTGAAAAGCACCTTTAAAACAAATCAGATCACAATAACTGTGTTCATAGGTTTCCTTTTAAAGAAGTTTTTTTTTAAAAATAAAAATGGTAAAACTCTTCATTTGGGGAATAATGGCTGGGGGGAAAGATCTTTCACCATGGACTCTGTTTAATAGACTAACTAAAAACCAGTTTGGAATCATGGGATAGCTGAGGTTGTTTTGGCTTTAAAAAAAGGAAACACTTTTAGTAAAAATCATAATGAAATTGTTTGAAAAGTAGCTAACTCACCATTACTTTCACTTTAAAGATCTTAAAAAGTTTAAATGTTTGCGAAAGTCAAAAAACTTTTACATAACAATTTACATTTTAGGAGTAAATGGATCATCTAATAACTTGTTTCCATTTAAAAACAAAACTATACTTCCAAACAATGCATAGTGATCCATACATGTCGCTACCCAAGCCAATTTTTCAATAGGCTCTCGAGTGCTGCAGCGAGGTCTACTGAAAGTAGGGCCGGGTACCTGTCAAAAACAGGTACCCACTTCCACCCTTTAAAAGATGCCAAATGTGGCAGCGGAGAGTGGGAGGAAGCAAACATGTGGAGCTTCCCCTTTTGGGTGGAGCTCCGCTTTATGTTTGTAGCACTATGGATTATCTAGAGACAGCCCAGCTGATGATGCTTGTTTTAAGGCACTGTTTTTCTCACTGAGAACTCAGACCCTACCATCGGATAAGGGAAGAGCCATTCCTCTGACAGCTTCTTTCAGAATAGATAGGGTTATTATTAATATACAGAATTTATACAGTGTCAATATTTTGTGCAGCACTTTACAACATTAGAGCAAACAGTACAGTTACAATACAATTCAATACAGGAGGAATCAGAGGGCCCTGCTCATTAGAACTTACAATCTAAAAGGGAGGGTCAAGTGATACAAAAGGTAATAACTGTGGGGGATGAGCTGAAGGAGAAAAAAAAATACAGTTGTTAGGTGGAGGCAGGATAGGCTTCTCTGAAGAGAAAAGTTTTTAGGGATCACCTGAATGTGGATAGAGTAGGAGATAGTTGGACAGATTGGGGTTGGGAATTCTAGAGAGCAGGAGGTCTTGGGAGGGATGAAGAAAACGGTTTGGATGGTATTTTGATTGATACAATAATTCACATGTGAAAACGGGACTAGAGCTCCACCTGGTGACTGTATATATTCAATATTTCATACCTAGCTTACTAATAAATAAAGATATACTTAATATATACAATTCCAAACTAAATTTCCTTTAAAGTAGGCACATGCATTCAAGCTTAGATACCTTGTAGAACTGCCTGGGAGCACCAAAGCCTAATTTGCTGAGGTTTTACTTGTCACTCACTCACACTTCCAATGCCCCACTTTTCAGTCAGTCAAACTGTCTATGAAAAGGATATTCCAACAGTAAATCATTATTGGTTTATAGGGAAGGCAAGGGACAAGCATGCTCTCAGAAACAAAATACTTGGAAATATATAATTAAAAGAAAAAAGGGTGCACCAGTCAAGTGCATTACCAATGGCACCATATTAAAATAGAAATAACAAACCATTATACTCACAAACACCCAATGATGTGTAGCAGATGCTTATGCGTTTCAAGGGTTTACCTCTGCTCTGAGGAACAGGGTATACTTTCAAAATGCATCAGCTTCTGCTACACATCATTGGGTGTAATCTGTGTTTGTCTAGGGCCACAGGCTGTGGCTAGGGTTGAAGATCCTTCTGTTTTATGCTATGAGCTTAACACTCATCTAAGTTTGTGAATATAATGATACTTCTATTTTAATAAATGGTGCCACTGGGAATGCACTAGGGTGATGCACCCTTTTTGCTTTTTGTGATATTGTGTTCCGTATTCCCCTGTCTAAGGAGGGATGCAAGGCCTAGGAAGCATTGTGTGACCTGGGGAAACCTATGACAATTGGAAGACCACCCAAACTGGGTGACTTACATCCACCACATCCACTACACCTGAGCATAAAAGGAGTTTTTTTCTTGTATAATGACTGCTTGGAAATATATTGAAGCCCCCATGCTTTATGGCTCCTGGGGTATTCTGCAAGGTACTTGGCTTCATCTAAAGGAAATTAATTATTTTAATTATTATTATACAGGATTTATATAGTGCCAACAGTTTGCACAGCACTTTACAATATACAGGGAGACAAAACAGCAACAATATAATTCAATACAAGATGGTTAGGAGGGCCCTGATCCTGCGAGCTTACAATCTAATAGCAAGGGGCTGGTGGAACAAAAGGTAATAATGGGTTTTAGGGATCACATAAAAGTGGAAAGAGTAGGAGATAGCTGGATAAATTGGGGTAGGGAGTTCCAGAGGCTGGGATGGGCTCTGTAGAAGTCCTGGAGACGAGGCAAGGGAGCTAGGGAGCAGGAGGTCTTGGGAGGAGTGGAGAGGAAAGTTTGGGTGATATTCAGAGACAAGTTTGGTGATGTAGCTCGGGGCAAATTTGTACATGGCTTTATATGTTATTGTTAGTGTTTTAAAATATATTTGTTGAGCAATGGGAAAGAAAGGAGGGATTTCCATAGAGGAATGGCGGACACTGAATGGTTAGTAAGGTGCATGAGTCTGGCAGGAGCATTCATGATAGATTGAACATAATGAACATAAGTTTGCTTTATGTACTGTCAAAGATTACATTTTTTGGCATTCATAAAACTGTTTAGAGGAATGGCAAAGGTAAAATGTGAGACGATGTGTTCTGCAAAGGACAGAGTATAGAAATCTGTTGGTGTAATTCAGTTCATTGGCATCCACATCATCTATTCCTGAAATAGTAATTTTATAAGGAATTTTAAAAGGACTAACCCTGCAAATTTGGCTTCAAATAAAGTTTGGGAACACACACACTAATCAAATGAAAATCTGAAGGCATTCGATATGGGAGAACTCAGAACCAAATCGTATTTACTGTAATAAATGTCTACTGTACACTGAACACTGCTGTCTACAGTTCAGTCTTCACAAAATGTAACAAAATTATTTTATCTTTGCTTTAAAAAGTTTAGATCAAAGCCCAGCATTATAAAGAATTCATCTGCATGAGGTCTCATGTGGACAGGAGGTTAAGCATCTACATTACTTCCAAAAGATTCTTTCCAGACTTGACAAGTCCTATGAGGAAAAGCAGGTGAAATTCAGACTACACCCTTTGACATGATTTACGCTGTGGGATGAGAACAAGGCTGGCAGCTTTTCTTAATTATATTTGGGAACTAGTATTTGACACATATACAATCAGCATTAAGGCATAGTATTAAATCTCAATGTCAATTATTTTGAAAATCTGTCCAATACTTTGAACAAATACATCTTATCTCATTCTCTTAGGCTTCTGTTAAATATGAATCTTCTTTGTACATTAAAAATAACACATATCGCAGATGGTGTACATTTACATTTTTAAAAACTTAAAATGTCTTAAATGCTAAGGGTCTTAATTATAAAGGTAGAAATTACCATTTTACTGTACAAGCGTCCATTTAGGAGGCACATGCAAAAAAGATTGCTATTTTTTAATCCATTTCATGGAACAGTGTCCGCATCTGCAGGGATAGCGATTTGTGTGATTTTATGACATGCAATGATTAACTGACAAATTCAACAATACTTTAAAAGCAATTCAGGTTCATATATTTTTTACCCCGGGGAGTGAAAATAGGATTCCACCAAGTGACATGCGTCACCGAATATAGCTCGTCTTGTCAGCAGCTGGCAACAAATACTTGGAAGACAGCCATCCACATGAGTAGCACGGCTCAAGGAGAAAAAGCCTCTATTGTTTGTTTACATTCTGCAGGCTGATCTTTAGTGTGCTGGCTGCACCTGCATGATAGATTCCCACAGGTTTTGATAACCTTGTCACTCAATACACCAACACGGTGTACTGTTCATAATGCTTTTTTATGCAAAACTTCACTAACAATTGCATTTTCAGTGCAAGCTTTCAGGCTATATCCACTTCTTTAGGGCTGGGTTCACACTATTGCAAATTGGATGTGGATTTCTCCGCATCCAATTCGCATAGCAGGAGATTGTGACCGGCACTCTATGGGGCTGGTTCACATATCTCTGCAGCAGCTGCAGTGCGAATTGCACAGGAGCCCTGTGTGTCTTTTGGTCCGTTTCAGGTCTGAATTCAGCCAAAAATGTGGGCTGAAATCGGGCCTGAAACGGTGAATGGAGATGCACCGGACTCCTGCTGTGAGCCGCTGCGATCTCTAGTGTGAACCCAGCCTTAAGGTCCAAACTGCACTGATACACAAAGGTTTTAGCAAAGTAGCCGATTTCTTCTTAACATCTAGATAAAACCTCTATGTATTAGTATATAAATATATACAGTCAGGTCCATAAATATTGGGACATCAACATCATTTTGAAATTTTGAAACTCTGGACCTTTTATCTGCTCCTTGTAAATGGGATAATGAGGGAATAACACACACCTGGCTATGGAGCAGCTGAGCAGCCAATTGTCTCATTACTTTTATTCCCTTAAAAAGTGGGAGGCACTGTTGTAATTTCTACATCGTTCACCTGATTTGGATGTAAATACCCTCAAATTAAAGCTGAAAGTCTGCAGTTAAAGAACATCTTGTTAGTTTCATTTCAAATCCATTGGGGTGGTGTAAAGAGCCAAAAAGTTTAGAATTGTGTCGATGTCCCAATATTTATGGACCTGACTGTATATATTTATATACTAATACATCGTTCCCCTGATGTTAAAGCACATCTTGTTTGTTTCATTTAAAATCCATTGTTGTGGTGTATAGAGCCAAAAAGATTAGAATTGTGTTGATGTCCCAATATTTATGGACCTTACTGTATATTGTGATATGGGGATGATTAGACTCAGAGGTGGTGAGTGTTTTTAAGGTCCACATATCAGAAAGGAACTATAACTATTAAGGGCTTGATGGCCCACTTTTATTAAAACACAAAGTCTAATGCTGTGTACACACGGGCGGACTTTTCGACTAGACTGCAAAAAACGACAAAGAGTGTAGCGCTAAAACCTTATCACACATAGGTGAGTAGGTATACAGTGAAAGGGATCACCAATGGAGAGACCCATTTATGGCTGAGAAGACCCGTTATAAGTGTTTATGGTCAAACAATAAATAGCAGTGTTTTAGTCCTTTAGATAAACAATTTATATAAATCCAGTATCCCAAAACGGCAGACCAGCTTACTACCACCGAGAGAAATGAAGGCTTACCAGATGTGGTGGACCCGGCAGGGCATACGCCAAACTGGGTCAGATAAGGCTTGGGTGGTAGAAAGCTGTGGATATCTGTGGTGTCGCAGACTGCTTGATTCCTCCAACTAGTGTCCGGGTCCTGGAAGATGTGTGGAACTCAAGGGATATGGATGGTTCTGTAAGTCCCAGGGGGGAGGGGGTGAGGTATTCCGTGGGTGGTTCCCTCAAACCAATCGTTCATTGGGTGTAGATATTGAATGAAGAAGAAAGAAAAAAGGGCCACATAGTGTAAATCCACATAAAAAGTTTAATAAAAGCTGGACTCAAGAGGCCTTGATTTCTGAATGGCCAACAAGCACTTTGGATGTTTTCTGAAAAACATCCAAAGTGCTTGTTGGCCATTCAGAAATCAAGGCCTCTTGAGTCCAGCTTTTATTAAACTTTTTATGCGGATTTACACTATGTGGCCCTTTTTTCTTTCTTCTTCATTCAATATCTACACCCAATGAACGATTGGTTTGAGGGAACCACCCACGGACTACCTCACCCCCTCCCCCCTGGGACTTACAGAACCATCCATATCCCTTGAGTTCCACACATCTTCCAGGACCCGGACACTAGTTGGAGGAATCAAGCAGTCTGCGACACCACAGATATCCACAGCTTTCTACCACCCAAGCCTTATCTGACCCAGTTTGGCGTATGCCCTGCCGGGTCCACCACATCTGGTAAGCCTTCATTTCTCTCGGTGGTAGTAAGCTGGTCTGCCGTTTTGGGATACTGGATTTATATAAATTGTTTATCTAAAGGACTAAAACACTGCTATTTATTGTTTGACCATAAACACTTATAACGGGTCTTCTCAGCCATAAATGGGTCTCTCCATTGGTGATCCCTTTCACTGTATACCTACTCACCTATGTGTGATAAGGTTTTAGCGCTACACTCTTTGTCGTTTTTTGCACATATACTTTGTTGGTTGTGTTAGCTGCTTTTTCTTTTCTTATGAGCAGCGCAGGATTATTTTTGTATATATTTTTCGACTAGACTGGTCTGACGGAACGAATCCGTCAGACAATCCGACCGCGTGTGGGCTTCATCGGACCTGCAGCGGACTTTTTCGGTCAAAAATAAGATGGACTTTAGATTTAAAACATGTTTCAAATCTTTCCGACGGATTCGAGTCTGGTCGAAAAATCCGTTCGTCTGTATGCTAGTCCGACGGAAGAAAACCGACGCTAGGGCACATATTACTGGTTATGAACTTCCTTATTTTAGTTCGGTCGTACATCATCACGTACAAATCCGTCCGACTTTGGTGTACTCGTGAGTAGGCAAGTCCTTTCATTCGATAGTCCATTGGAAGTCCATCAAAAGTCCGTCGAAAGTCCGTTGGAAAGACCGTCGGACCTTTGATGCCGAAAAGTCCGCCCGTGTGTACATGGCATAGCGGTCTAACCCAAAGTTTTTGTTTAAACTAATTGCCCACACAGGGGTAACCATACACAGTGAAAAATGTTAGCCCACCTGGCTACACTTCAGCAGCACCCCACTGGTACCCCAGGCTCACTTAGCTTTTTTTGCCACAGCACCTCACTGTACTGGCCCACTCCTGGCCTCCAGATATGGTTCCCCAGCACCCCAGGTTCTCACACACTTCTCGATAACTGAGATTCCCTCCAGCCCCTCTGGACTCGTTAGTCACCTCAGCTTTCCCTGTCTCCCCTGACCCGTGTAGATATCCTGACTTTCCAGGGCCTATGGGCAAAAAAGTCCCCACAACAAAGGACCTTGTCTCCTGAGAAGGTGACCCTCCTGGCTAGAGCACACCACTCTCTTCACACAATAACTATGTCTGAATGGCAGCAACTGCCCTGTGCTCTCTTCAAGCCTACCTTATAACGAATGGGTGCACCTGGACACGCACCCTACTGGTCTTCAACAAGATCTGGCCACTGGGTTGGAGGTTTCTTCCCTGACAAAACTCTTTGAAATCTCCAAACTATGAAGCCCAATCCAGGAATACCAAAATCAGGAGAAAGCAGTAAAAACATTTTTCTCTGCTCATAATCAATATTCTGGCTTCCCGCACTCTGCATACATGCAAAACCATTGACCGTTTTATAACCATATACACAGTGGCAGGATATGACATATATATATATATATATATATATATATATATATATATATATTTTTTTTTTTTTGATATACATACATATATATATATATATATATATATATATATATATATATATATATATATATACACACATTTCTGTGTAAAAGTGTTAGACAGGTGTGGGAAAATGCTGTAAATTAAGAATGCTTTCAGAAATAGAAGTGTTAATAGTTTATCTTTACCAATTAAAAAAATGGAGTTAATATAGTAAAAATAGTAGAGATATCTAAATCATATCAATATTTGCCTTCAAAATGGCTTCAATTCTTCTAGGTACACTTGCACACAGTTTTTGGAACTTGGCAGGTAGCCTGTTCCCAACATCTTTAAGAACTTACCACACATTTTCTGTAGATGCCAGTTGCCTCAAATCCTTCTGTCTCTCCATGTAATCCCAAACAGACTCAGTGATGTTGAGATCAGGGCTCTGTGGGGGCCAAATCATCACTTTCAGGACTCCTTGTTCTTCTTTACACTGAAGATAATTCTTAATAACATTGGCTTGGGGTCAATCACAGCTCTGTGATGGTACGGCATGATGGATAAGTGTCTGCCTATATTTCTCAGCATTGAAGACACCATTGATCCTGACCAAATCTCTAACTCCATGTGCAGAAATGCAGCCCCAAACTTGCAAGGAACCTCCACCATGCTTCACTGTTACCTGCAGACATGCATTATTGTACTGCTCTCCAGTCCTTCGGCAAACAAACTGCCTACTGCTGCAGTCAAATATTAGAAATTTCGACTCATCAGTCCAGAGCACCTGCTGCCATTTATCTGCATCCCCATTCCGATATTTTCATGCATGGTTGAGTCACTTAGCCTTGTTTATATGTGGGTGGTATGAGGTATTGCTTTTTGGCCGCAATTCTTCCATGAAGACCTCTTCTAGCCAGACTTCTCCAGACAGTAGATGGGCGTACCTGGGTTCCACTGGCTTCCATCAGTTTTGTGCTGATGGAAATGCTGGACATCGTCTGATGTCGGGGAGAAGTAAGCATGATGTGTCTTTCATCTGCTGCATTCATTTTCCTTGGGCGTCTACAGTCCTCAATGTTGCCCTCAATGCTGAGAAATACAGGCAGATACTTATCCATCATGCTATACCATCAGGAAGGCATTTGATTAGCGCCACATTTATTCTGCAACAGGCCAATGACCCCAAACACACAGCCAATGTCATTAAGAATTATCTTCAGCATAAAGAAGAACAAGAAGTCCTGGAACAGATGGTTTGGCCCCCACAGAACCCCGATCTCAACATCATCAAGTCTGTCTGGGATTACATGAAGAGACAGAAGGATTTGAGACAGCCTACAGCCACAGAAGGTTAGTTCTCCAAGATGTTTGGAACAACCTACCTACCGAGTTCCTTCAAAAACTGTGCGCAAGTGTACCTAGAAGAATTTAGAGGATTTGAGTCATCTCCATGACAAGGTCATCGCCTGGCATCGATACATAGATGATGTTTTAATCTTTTGGTCTGGTAGCCAGCCTGAACTAAATTAATTTCTTAGTATAATTTTAATTAACAACTTTAACCTAAAGTTTACTATGCACTGTAGCCAAAGCAGCATTAGCTTCCTAGATTTAACTATTTCAATCGACGCACAAGGTAAATTAGACTCTTCTTTATATAGGAAGCCCTCAGCTGGCAACACCATCCTCCACGCTGAAAGTTCTCACCCAGCTTCCCTACTTAAAAGCATTCCCTACAGCCAGTACTTACAGCTAAAACGGAATTGCAGTAAAGACTCCGACTTTCAAATTGCAGCTAGGGACCTCTATAACAGGCTTAAAACTCGTGGCTACAGCCATGCCTGCTTGAAAAGAGCATACAACCGTGCAAATGCAAAAACTAGAAATATTGGCCACTCTTGTCAGCAGATCCAATTGCTAAAAAATACCTTAAGGATTCCCCTGAAATAACATTCAGACGAGCTCCCTCTCTTAAAGACTGATTGGTCCACAGCCATTTTGAAGCCACGTTGCCACCAACCACTCAAACCACTTGGGGCACCTTCCCTTGTGGATCATGTGATATCTGCGAATTTGTAGACAGTAAAACCAAATTTAAACTTCCCAACGGCAAATGGCATTCAATCCAATGTAGGGTCACCTGCCAGACACCAGGGTTTTTTTTACCTAGCCCAGTGTCTGTGTGGTGGCTTCTACATTGGTAAAACAAAATGTAAATTTCTGAAAAGAATCAAGGACCACGTCAAACCCATTCTTAAAAAAAGTCTGATGGATACAGCCATCAGCCATCATGTTGGCATGTATCATCAATTCAATCCCCACTTTATTAGGTTTTGAGCATTGGAGCATATCCCCCTGGACTCCAGAGGTGGCAGTGTGGACCGTATTTTACTACAGTTAGAGGCCCGCTGGACATATGACCTTCGGGCCACAATATCTCCAGGATTTAATGAGAATTTAAGTTTCAAGCCCTTTCTCTAATCTCCTCGGGTGGTATTCACCCTTCTAGGCGATAGTCACCGTAACAAGGTCTCCATGTTTTGTTTTTGTGTTTTTTGTTTTTGTTTGTTTTTTTGTTTTTGTTTTTGTTCCTGTTCTTGTCTGCTTTTGTTTCTGTGTTTGTTTTTGTTTTTTTTACCTTTATTTAATGTCCTTCCCATTGCCACATTTACATTTTTATTTTTAATTTCAATTTTACCTTTGGTTTCTGAATGTATGTATAAGGAATTGACGTTCTCTACTTGGCATTATAATATTGTTTTGTATAATGACCCTTTTTTGATGGTGTTATTTCATTCTATTGTGTATCTACTGATAGCCAGGTTTGTACTATTTTCTGTGAACATTTAGGGGGGCCATTTGGTGGCCTTGTGCCCCCTTCCCTTTGGGCCCCCCCCCACATCTCTCCCGCTTGGCATGCTTGTCGGTGTGATCTTTCCCTTGTTGTGTTTCCATACTTGGGGGTTTTGGACTTAGTGGCCATACGGACACCCAGGGCGTGATTTTTGATTTCTCAAAAACACGCCATCTGCACGCCCACTAGCGCCTCAGGTCCCTCCTAGTGACATAGAACTGTTACGATATCCATCTAACTTTTCCATCTGCTGCTCTCCTGGGGAGCGTGTGTGATGGAGGAGTGTCGGTGTTAGCGTCCATGCATTGGTTCAGTGGGATGCGCCCGGCTCCCTGAGTAATGTAGTCTGGAGCTTCCTTTTGGCGCTTCGCGCATGCGCGCTGGCGTGATTCATGTCCACATCGAGCCGTTTACGTCAGACGCCGGCTCGGTGGAGAGTAGATAAGACCAGCTTGTCTGGCTGTTCACTTCAGCCAGAGCCAGAGGACCGGGCTCCACTGAACTGGTGTCTACATCACCACACATTACCAGGTATGCTGCACAATATATTTAAAACGCCTAATATATTATCCCACCTCTATACTGGCCAACCACTTCTCTTCTATCTCTCAGAGTGTGCTGCACTCTAAACGTTATATATATTAGCACTCTTTGATCATTTTCTGAGACACGGTTCTTTGCTTTTATGCAACTACTAGTCCACCTATTTATTTATATCCTTTTTATGGTTTCAATATTTCCTGGTTCAGTGCACTATTACCTTATCTGTTACTTCTTTCACTAAGGTCACTACCTATTCTCATATTAATTGAGCTATATCCTTTTCTTTTTATAGCATCTTCTTTAGTTCTCAATTTTATGCCAATAGTCCGCAGATGTTCCAAAATTAGTCTTACCCTCACGAATTCCTATTCAATCAATTATAATCATATTAAGTAAGTAACGTTATGAGAGGCATCAGTCCCTCTATATAATTTGTGTACTAAGGAATTCCTTTTCAATATCATCCTTTATACCAGTTATCATTTATTCCTTGCATATCATTTCCTAATATCCCATCTTTCACAATTCAGCCCGATCCTTCTACCCTCTATGGCCATTATGTAGACCATCTCCCTCCTGTGCTGGGAAACCTCTGGGGGTGAGCTTTCACATCCAGCTGGCGTGTTATTGGTGGTGCTATTTGTGGGGTGAGTGGCTGCGTTCATATGACTTGTACTGGGAACCTGGCTATTATATCAATGAACCTATTTCTATGCTAAAAACCAATACTAAATGAGAATTTGATCTAAACTGTTTTTTTTTCCTTTTTATACTGTTTAGTTTGTCATACCAATTTGTCTCTGAATTGCAAGTCCCCTGAAAAAGCAAACAGTGAAACATGTTGGGCTAATGTGCAATTTTTCTCAAATTTGGTTTAAACCTACATATCTTACAACCACCCTGTTTTTATGACCTTTGTAAGAAGAGATGTACCATGTGTAATGAATTTGTTGTCTTTTTAAAACAAATTTTGTACCAATAAAATTTACACTTTTAATATAAAAGCATTTTCCAAGTTTTCTTGGCACCGTCAAAGTCCCTGTTACACTGTTCTCCTTTGTCCCTACAATTTTCTTTGGGATGAGGTGCCTTATAAATTGGGTGTTGACCGTGAACCAGACCAATTCTAGTCATTTTGTGTACCTAGAAGAATTGATGCTTTGGATATTTCTTCTGTTTGCTAACTTTGCATTTTGTAAATTGATTTAAAAAAAAAAAAATCGAATATATATATATTTTTGAAAGCATTCTTACTTTACAGCATTTTGTACAGTAATATATATAGCATATATACATACACACACATACAGATACATAGTATTTAAAGTGCAACGGAAAACTGATGCACATTTTTTGCATCCGGATAATGTAGAATACAGTATAAGCCATTGCCCAAATGTAACTTTAAAGTGGTATTAAACACTGAACCAAAAATGTAAGCTTACCATTATTAGATGTGGTGGCCCTATTAGTTTTTTTTAGGCTTTTTTCCCCCTCTGTTATCACCTGGTGATCTGACCAGTAACACACCTTCTGTATTGGGTGGCACAGTGGTGTAGTGGGTAACACTCTTGCCTAGCAGTAAAAAGGGTCGCTGGTTCAAATCCTAACCACAACACTACCTGCCTGGAGTTTGCATGTCCTCCCTGTGCCTGCGTGGGTTTCCTCCGGGTACTCTGGTTTCCTCCCACACTCCAAAGACATGCTGGTAGGTTAATTGGCTTCTGTCTAAATTGTCCCTAGTATATGAATGTGTGTTAGGGACCTTAGATTGTAAGCTCATTGAGGGTAGGGACTGATGTAAATGTACAATGTATATGTAAAAGCGCTGCATAAATTGATAGCGCTATATAAGTACCTTTAATAATAATATTATACAGACACCACTGTGAATGAAGGAGCACAGATTTGGACAACAGCATTGTCATATAGGGGGAAGTGGAGTGTTATAAGCACTAGCAGATTTAAAAACAGTAACAAATTGAAGCCGAACTTCAGTAAATACTTTATAATCAGTTACAGCAAACAATTTTTTTCCTTTTGGTATGTAGGTTTTACGTATATAAATAAAAACTGATCATTTTAAGCACCCCTGCCAGTGTTAAGTCTGTCTCATCCCTGCAGACCTACTGGCTGGACCACCAGATGAAAACTGAATAAAGAAAACCCTAAAAAGGGAAACTAATAGAGCCATTACATCTAAGAATTTGTAAGCCGCAATATAATAAATGTTTGCTTTTGGATTTAATACTGCTTTAGGCTTTTCAAATCTACCTTCAACATGTTAACTGTGTTTTAACACACTAGTTCTTATCATATAAAATATTTATATGAATGAGTTGAAGGAGATTCAACTTGCATCTTCCTAAATTGACCAACATGTGAAAAGCAAGTTTTTTTTTATAGATCATAAGTATTTCCTAACAAGTTTTCATTTACCTTCAAAACGAATATTGAATCCTGGAGCTGTCTTGGTCTCATCTGTGGAGAATTCAATCCTAATGCAGGACCCTTCACTAATAAGACCTTCAAACGACACAGTCTCTGTTTTTGCTGAATCAAAGAGCATCTTTCCATTGCTGTACACAGCCAACCTGTATGACATGAAATTATATATTAGACTGCCTTCGTGTTTCTACAATACAGTTTACAATGTTCTTATACATGGCAATTTTTATATGCAACATGTGTTGCTAAAAAGAGGAAACAAACATATTGAACGCTGTGTATGCCAGTAACAATTTGGTAGTTTGTAAAGCCTGCTGGGGATTACATTGTAGTAATATGGTCCTCTGAACAGTAGTAAAATGAAAAAATGAAAATACATAGCAATGATGTCAATGGTAAGCCAAAAAGTGAGGACATACATAAGGAACACATGAACTGCAGATCATCAGTTTTTGCAATACGCAACAACAAATGCAACAGCAATATTGTAATACATGGAAACAAATGAGCAATTGTTGCAATACATGGGAAACCAAATTGTAATACATGGACAAAAAATGGACAACCATTGCAATATATGGGCAGTAAGCGAAGATACGTGTAGCTCTCTAAAACGGGAGAGTACACAATCTGGTACAGCTCTGTATAGAAACCAATCAGCTTCCAATTTTTTAGTCAAAGCTAATTGAACAAGCTGAAGTTAAAAGTTGATTGGCTACCATGCACAGTTGCACCAGATTTTGCACTCTCTAGTTTTAGTAAACTAAGCCCACAGTGTCAGTGGCACCACTTTTTTAATATATCCAATCCAGACCTTTGTCATACCTGGACTTAAAGGTACCAGAACATATCACTCACTCCCTGAGACACATCTGTCACTTATTAGAGTACTCACTTAATTTTATGATCTGACAGAGTGTGCAGTCCTGGTATTTGCAGATCCTTGTCTGAGAGAGGCTTGTCTGTCCTGTCCTCAGTCTAGTCTACACTGACAGAGCATTCCCCCATTGGATGTAACCAGGGAGTACGAACCCCCCACTTCACCTAGGCGTGCCAATGGCAAGAGTAGTTTTTAAACATCATTCCATCATTACTAATCAAATTTGTAAAATCCAAGGTTCTTGAACAAAGTCCAATAACAACTCAAATTAGGGAATCATACTGATCCTTAAAACGGAAAGTAAGGCTACTAACATTTATAGGTAAAGTTGATCCAGGGAATAACCGATTGCCTCTTGGGAGATCAGAAAGGAATTTTTCCCCCTGCTAGAGCAAATTGGATCATGGATTGCCAGGGTTTTTTTTTCCTCTGGATCAACTGTGGGTATAGGATTGTGTATATGGGATTGAATGGTTGTTTTTTTGTTATTTTGGTTGAACTAGATGGAATTGTGTCTTTTTTCAACCTAACTATGTAATTATGTAACTATGAAGGTAGGAGCTACTGTCTATACATGTTTTTCACCCACTTTATTAAATCTTGGTTTAGATTTAGTGTAGAGATAGACACCTTGGATCTTAAAATGCAATAAAGGAATGATGCTTTTTGTAAACCTATAATGTTTGCTCAACTACAACTTCATTGGAGCAACAAGAATTCCGAGTCATTTGATATTTATCACCATCACCATTTCATTGAGCAAAGTGGATAAGCTGAGTTAACTGAGCAGACACCACATGTTTAGCTCTGGCTTTACTTATGATTAGAGAAGCATGTATCCATTTCAGGTATTTACAGTCTGTGCATAACACAAGAGAGTAGGACGTGTCCTTATACCTTGCGTTCAGTGTTGTCAACAACCCCCTCAATATGTGCATTGACAAGTGCCATTAAGAAAGTGAAAGAATCCCTCAGTAGAAATAATCAAGGGTCAGTATAGAGCTCAAATTAATATGCATGCTTTTTTTCAGTCATATTTGATAAAATGTGAATGCAGCCTGATACCTTTGATTTACACTAGAATAACTAAAGAATTGAGGGATTTAAGGAAAAAAATGGGTTGCTCTTTTTCATTAAATAAAAAACAATAAAATAGGCATTAAGAAATTATTCCAGTTTGGTGGCATGAAGCTGTGCAGAAAATGTGACCTATTTTGTAGTAAGATGTATGAAAAAAGCTTGTTTAGCAGTTTAAGTCTGACACGTATAGTTTGTACTTAAGACCTGCATTTAGTTGGTGATGCTCAGTAATCACTATTGATTTGCAGCAATCTGCAATATGTAAAACAAGCTAGTTTAATTAGCTACCCTACCTTGCAATGACAAAAGCAGAATTCTAAAACTGAACAAAGCATGATGAATAGATACAGGAGTTGGTGTACACTAGATTTACATCTTGCTAGAAAAACAAGTATTAGTATAAAATGTATTCTGTGCTGTAAAGTGGAAATTTACCTTTTCAAAATAAATTTATTTGTAAGGGATAGGCCCTAAAAATTGGACACATTTGTTTATGATTTCTCAAAAAATTATATAATTCATAACATGATTTATAAAATGTATATGAGCTCCTAGCTATTTTTCTTTGAGATGTTTTGTATTTTTTGTATGACTTCACCTTAAATTTGGTACTCAGAGTGGAATAGGCTCCAGTTTTCTGTATCAAGTGTATGGGGCCAGGAGTTCTGCCCATCTTGTCAGTTGGCCAAACCCTGGTGATTTTGTCATCAGTTGGTTGGACCAGCAGAAGGGTTCTTTAGCCTCCCCCATCCAGGGAGAAAGACCCTTAGGTAGCCCTCCCTCTAGGGAGAGAAGCTGTTGAGAAGGCTATATGCCTGGTTTGAGGCCCCAAGGCTGGTGTTCAGGTCTGGAGATTATTACCTCTGTAAGAGAAGGCTGTTTGCTTGATGTGTCTAGAGGCCCTGTGGGCCTGATTGTGTTCTAGTCATCACTGAAACAGAGAAACACTAGAAACACCAATTTAGTAGCTACTGTGCTCCAAAAGAAACTCTTTGTAATCCCTCTTGATGCTGAGACCCACCCATTGACTTCTAGCCTGAAAAACTGTGAGTGGTGGAGATAGAGTCTATAGCTTCAACCAGAGTGACTTAAAGTGGTTGTAACCCTAAGGGTTTAAAGCATGAATAACAGCACAGTGCTTGTGCTGTGTAATTTGTCCCTTTCTATCATCAAAACAGTGGTTCTCAACCTCAGTCCTCAAGTACCCCCAACAGGCCATGTTTTGGGAATTTCTCTTAAATAAAATAGCTGTTCAAAATACCAAGCCATTGTCTCTTATTTAAAGCACCTGTGCAAGATAAAGGGAAACCTACAAACATGACCTGTTGGGGGTACTTGAGGACTGAAGTTGAGAACCACTGATTTAAAATACCTAGCTGATCCTGCCTGGTGCTGCCCCTTCTATAAACTGACCACATTTATCATGGCTGCTGAGCCATGATACAGTGGTCAGTTTACGTGCCTCAGTCAGCCCGCTGTCTCTCCTCTCTCCCCCTCCCTGCCTGTCAGCAAGTCTCAGTGCCAGCCTCTCCCCTCCTGCTGCTATAATAACTGTGTTTTCTTAATAGAATCCCCTGTGTTCCATTAAGTTATGTGCCCCAGTGTATGTGCTTTATAAAAAATATGTACCTTATACATTATTTCAGAGCACAGCTTGGCGCCCACACAGCCGCCGGCCGCTCTCCTCCTCTCCGCCCCTTCTCCTGGCTGACATCAGCAGGGGATTCTAAGCCCCTCTGGCCGTAGTTCTCAGATCCAGGAGAAGAGAGGCGGGCAGTCACGTGAGTGCTGGGAGGCGCTCTGAAATAAGGTATAAAGCTACAAGTTTTTTTTATAAAGCACACACACTGGGGCACATAACTTAATGGAACCCAGGCGATTCTATAAGGATAACAAAGTGGCTTTACAAACACTTTAATGTTTGCACAGGGCTTATTCTATTCACTCCTACAGGGAAGCAAAGCACTGTTGCACTTCAAATGAATATTTAAATGCTCCATTTAATTACCCTAATCAATCTATCTATCTACTGTATCTATCTATCTACTGTATCTATCTATCTATCTACATGCCTATCATGAAAGCACTATATATCCTTAAAGGCCATTAAATGTCATGCCACAAATATGGAATCTGACATTTTTTTTTTTTTTACAAGATTCCCAAGCTGTCAAACTCATCCTCACTAGTAAAATACTGACCAAGAACAAATATGCAGACCATGTCTTTAGGATCAGTGACTCACTAAGCATTTAAAGTGTTACTAAACCCAGGACCCTGCATTCACTATATCTGGTCTCCCACAGTACACAGAACATGGAAATGCAAAATTTTAGTAAATATAAACTGCTAAATACCTTTTCTCATCAGCAGTTAAATGAATAATAGAAAGGAAGTTGGGACTTTGTATGAGGCAAATGGCAGCCAAACAAGGCAAAATATATATAGTGACTAAATTACTTTATTCATATAAAAGAGGGTATAGAACCACACTCAGTATGTAGTACATTAAAAGCCACTACATAATGTAAATGTTGAAAGAAGTACAGTTCATAGACATATGAAAATGACATATAAAAACATATTCAGATAGTTCATGTACATACAACCTTAAAATCAAAATGGCAGCACATTCCAGTTAACAATGTATGGAGTGTGTACTCTGTGTAAGAGAATAGTAAATAATAAGGGGGTTGATAATTGCGAAGATGAATAACTAAAAGGAGGTTGCATCCTATATACGCGTTTCGTGTAAAGACACTTCATTAGGAATGGATGCATCCGTTAAGTCTGTAAAACAAATAAATATAGATACTAGGGATGAGCCGAACACCCCCCTGTTCGGTTTGCACCAGAACATGTGAACAGGCAAAAACTTAGTTTGAACGCGCTAACATCGTTAAAGTCTATGGGACTCAAACATGAATAATCAAAACTGCTAATTTTAAAGGCTTATATGCAAGTTATTGTCATGAACAGTGTTTGGGGACCTGGGTCCTGCCCCAGGGGACATGTATCAATGCAAAAAAAAGTTTTAAAAACGTCAGTTTTTTCAGGAGCAGTGATTTTAATAATGCTTAATATGAAACAATAAAATGTAATATTCCTTTAAATTTCTTACCTGGGGGGTGTCTATAGTATAAAGGGGCACATGTTTCTCGAGTTTAGAACAGTCTGACAGCAAAATGACATTTCAAAGGAAAAAAAGTCATTTAAAACTACTCGCGGCTATTAATGAATTGTCGGTCCGGCAATACACATAAAAGTTAATTGATAAAAACGGCATGAGATTTCCCCACAGGGGAACTCCGAACCAAAACTTAAAAAAAATGGCGTGGGGGTCCCCATAAATTCCATACCAGGCCCTTCAGGTCTAGTATGGATATTAAGGGGAACCCCGCACCAAAATTTTAAAAAAATGGTGTGGGGTCCCCCCAAAAATCCATACCAGACTCTTATCCGAGCACGCAACCTGGCAGGCTGCAGGAAAAGAGGGGGGGCCAGAGAGCGCCCCCCCGAACTGTACCAGGCCACATGCCCTCAACATTGGGAGGGTGCTTTGGGGTAGTGGCCCCCCAAATCACCTTGTCCCCATGTTGATGAGGACAAGGGCCTCATCCCAACAACCCTTGGCCGGTGGTTGTGGGGGTCTGCGGGCGGGGGGCTTATCGGAATCTGGAAGCCCCCTTTAACAAGGGGACCCCCAGATCCTGCCCCCCTTGTGAAATGGTAATGGGGTACAAAAGTACCCCTACCATTTCACAAAAAAAGTGTCTAAAATGTTAAAAGTTACAAGAGACAGTTTTTGACAATTCTTTTATTTAAAGTCTTCTTCTTTCCATCTTCTTTGGGTCTTCTTTCTTCTATCTTCCTTTGGATTCTTCCTCCATCTTCTTCTTCCTCTGGTTCTTCCTCCGATCCTCTGCTTCATGCTCCCATGTTCTCGTCCGGCATCTTCCTCCGCGGCGTCTTCTTCCCCGCTTAGTTCACTGGCCACTCCGCATCCATGGGAGGCTCCCGCTGTGTGACGCTTCTCGTCTTCTGACACTTCTTAAATAACGGAGGGCGGGGCCACCCGGTGACCCCACCCCCCTCTGATGCACGGGGACTTGATGGGGACTTCCCTATGGGTTTCCCCATGATGTCAGAGGGGGCGGGGTCACCCGGTTACGTAACGGGTGACCCCGACCCCCTCTGTCGTCACGGGAAAACCCATAGGGAAGTCCCCGTCAAGTCCCCGTGCGACAGAGGGGGGCGGGGTCACCGGGTGGCCCCACCCTCCATTATTTAAGAGGTGTCAGAAGACGAGAAGCTTCACACAGTGAGAGCCTCCCAGGGATGCGGAGCGGCCCAAGAACGAAGCAGGGAAGAAGACGCCGCGGAGTAAGATGCCAGACGAGAACACCGGAGAGAGAAGCAGAGGATCGGAGGAAGAACCAGAGGAAGAAGAAGATGGAGGAAGAAACCGAAGGAAGATAGAAGAAAGAAGTCAAAAACCGTCTCTTGTCATTTTTAACATTTTTGACACTTTTTTTATGAAATGGTAGGGGTACTTTTGTACCCCATTACCATTTCACACGGGGGGGTGGGATCTGGGGGTCCCCTTGTTAAAGGGGGCTTCCAGATTCCGATAACCCCCCCGCCCGCAGACCCCCACAACCACCGGCCAAGGGTTGTGGGGATGAGGCCCTTGTCCTCATCAACATGGGGACAAGGTGCTTTGGGGGGCCGCTACCCTCCCTGTTGAGGGCATGTGGCCTGGTATTGTTCAGGAGGGGCGCTCTCTCATCCCCCTCTTTTCCTTCGGCCTGACAGGTTGCGTGCTCGGATAAGGGTCTGGTATGGATTTTTGGGGGGACCCCACGCCATTTAAAAAAAAAATTTTGGCACGGGGTTCCCCTTAAAATCCATACCAGACCTGAAGGGCCTGGTATGGAATTTAGGGGGACCCCCACTCCATTTTTAAAAAAAATTTTGGTTCGGGGGTTCCCCTGTGGGGAAATCCCATGCCGTTTTTATCAATGAACTTTTATGTGTATTGTCAGACCGACAATTCATTAGTAGCCGTTCATTAGAGTCCCCATTGAGAACGTCCTTTTTGATGACGAAACGCGTCTGGGTACGCACGCAGCGACGCTACCACGAGACCAGGAAGTAGGACGAGCTTCGCTTCCATGCTTGTATGCCGGCCGGCGACATTTACTGATGCGATATAAGTGCTTTTATTATGTAAGTGCAATACTTTGTTTATTAAATCTGCTTTTAAAACGTACTTCACCATGGAGAGTTTATTATTCTATTCTGGGTGGTATACTGACGATGTGGACTTCGTGTAATGAGGACGTATCAAGGTGCTTCTTGCCAGCTATATGTCAGCTCCTAACCTATTAAAAGCCTGTGTATCACCGTGAGTCGGTAAGCACAATCTACAGCCACGGTGGTGGGGTTTTTCACTTCCCTCCCCCCCTGTTTTTGGTTGTTTTTATGTGCACACCTGGGTGATTGGTATGTTCGTATGTCCATGTCCAGCATTTAACATACTACACTATGGCCAGTCTTTTTTCTTGTGTTTGCTTCTATCCTGTATCCATTGAGGGGACTTTGATCTGACCACGGACGGTGCTGTTTGGTCCAATACCCCAGAGGCCCCGGCAAGGGTTTTTTTGCCATCCGCTTATTTCTTTGGAGTTCTGGTAAGAGCAATCATAGCTCATTTGGATCAACATTCACATTTATACTGAATAACTACCACGTGGGAAATTTGGACTTTATTCATTTGATTTGTGTATTTTGAAAACCTTTTTTTTGTTGGTGATAGATCACAATATTTATCCACCTCAACACATATAACCTTTGTTTAGCGCAGTTTATATATTTTTTTCTGTTTTATTTGGTGTTGTCGCACTGTTTACTGCTGCTTATCCTTTTGTGCTTCTAGCGCGGAACTTTTTGCTTTACATACTATAGACACCCCCGGTACGAAATTTAAAGGAATATTACACTTTTATTGTTTCACTTTAAGCATTATTAAAATCACTGCTCCCAAAAAAACAGCCGTTTTTAAAACTTTTTTTTGCATTGATCCATGTCCTCTGGGACAGGACCCAGGTCCCCAAACACTTTTTATGACAATACCATGCATATAAGCCTTTAAAATTAGCACTTTTGATTTCTCCCATAGACCTTTAAAGGGTGTTACGTGGCTTTCGAATTTGCCGCAAACACCCCAAATTGTTCGCTGTTCGGCGAACTGGCGAACAGCCGATGTTCGAGTCGAACATGAGTTTAACTCAAACTCGAAGCTCATCCCTAATAGATACCGGTAAGTTCTGATAAGAACTCCAGTATCAAGGAAAGGCAATGGAAATAGTTATAGTCTCGTTACTTACATGGGACTGTAAAAACAGGGGTATGTAAAACTGCAACCCGGGGGAACACAGAAATGAGTCGTCTGGTCCGGGAGCTGAGGAAGCCACACTGCACACGGGGCGAACGCCCAAACACACTCCCCAGAAAGTTAGGTTCTCCATATGGTGTGGGTGGTAACACAAGATAAGGCTCCAAGGGAGTCTGTGAAAAGATAGGTGGGTATGCTATACAGAGTTTGCGTATAATAATGATGGTGTGAACCGAGTGAAGACCAAATCCAGTGAGGAGATTTAAGTAAAAGGAGCAAAAGAGAACGAGATTATACCAATAGGAACCAAAGGACCATACCCAAGTGAATGAGGCTAAGATACAAAGTATGTAAGACAGTCATATGGATATGAACACCAGAATACCTGAAGAAACAAAAAATTGTGCACAGCAAAGAAGGGAATCCAAATGTACCAAGGTGATTACCTAGTGGATAGATGTATCAGGCGACAGATTGCACAAAATGTAAAACGTGACCATGGGTGCAGGTAAAAGCATAAACAGTAGGGCGTGCTTGGGGCCTTCAGCCCACCCGTGGGTAACCTCCAGCGTCACGCTAAGCATGATAGAGGAGGAGAGGCGTTCACCTCTGGGTGGCACCACCGTCCGTGATGGCGCCGAGAAGCTCCACCTATGAAGCAGCCGAAGTTTACATTTTGCACAATCTGTCGCCTGATACATCTATCTACGTGGTAATCACCTTGGTACATTTGAATTCCCTTCTTTGCTGTGCACAATTTTTTGTTTCTTCATGTATTCTGGTGTTCATATCCATATGACTATCTTACACACTTTGTACCTTAACCTCATTCACTTGGGTATGGTTCTTTGGTTCCTATTGATATAATCTCGTTCTCTTTTACTCCTTTTACTTAAATCTGCTCACTGGATTTGGTCTTCACTTGGTTCACACCATCATTATTATACGCAAGCTCTGTATAGCATACCCCCTTTCTTTTCACAGACTCCCTTGGAGCCTTGCCTTGTGTTACCACCCACACCATATGGAGAACCTAACTTTCTAGGGAGTGTGTTTGGGCGTTCGCCCCGTGTGCGGTGTGGCTTCCTCAGCTCCCGGACCAGTAGACTCATTTCTGTGTTCCCCCGGGTTGCAGTTTTACATACCCCTGTTTTCCCAGTCCCACGTAAGTAACGAGACTGTAACTATTTCCATTGCCTTTCCTTGATACTGGAGTTCTTACCAGAACTGGTATCTAGATTTATTTGTTTTACAGACTACAGCATCCATTCCTGATGAAGTGTCTTTACATGAAATGCATAGAACTGTACATGAACTATCTGAATATGTTTTTATATGTCATTTTCATATGTCTATGAACTGTACTTCTTTCAACATTTACATTATGTAGTGGCTTTTAATGTACTGCATACTGAGTGCTATTCGATACCCTCTTTTATGTGAATAAAGTCATTTACTCACTATATTAATATTTTGTCTTGTTTAGCTGCCACTTGCCTCATACAATTGAATCAGGGATGGAGGCACATATTATCATATATATATATATATATATATATATATATATATATATATATATATATATATATATATACCTAATTTTAAGTCCCAAATCTTTCCCCTTCCTTCTTTTTGTTACTCATCAGCAGTTATAACAGTCTTGTGACTTCTATCAGTGTCCAGCAGAGCGCTGGTTAAAGCTTGTAGGAGGAGTTTTCATTCTCCTGTGACTGTCCTATGAGGCTGCAGGACCCCTGACCCTCTGTCTGGACAGTGCTGATTGGCCCTGTGCTGATCACATGCACTCTCCTAAGAAACAAAAAACTCATTAAAGGCGATGGTTTGAGGACTGTGGAAGAAGGGGAGGATCAGAGTAAACAGCCTTTTTACATAATGCAGAGGATTAACTCCTTAGATTCCACAATAAGTATAACAAGCATGCATGACTGCATATACAGACAGATTTTAATGTTGTGGGTTTGGTAGCACCTTAAAGTGTTACTAAACCCAATAATATGAAAATAGTTACCCCTACAGTGCCCACAGCTTATAAATCTTCGTTTTACTTTAAAATACTGCCACTATATACCTTTTTGGATGATCTGTATACCACGGTTACATGATAAACTGCACAGTTTCTCCAGTGCTGAGAGTTCAGGTAGGAGGAGATTTCCACCACAGCCTATATTCATGCCCACATATGTGATGTCAATATCATGGGACCTGGCTAGCTCTGAGAACAAGTAAATGTTCTCTCCAGCATAAAAGACACAACTGAGCATATGCAGGTTGGCTACTCTGCCTGTGTTAGCTGGCTTTCCCCGGATAGACAGTGCAGGAGGGGAAGGATCTGTGCATACAGGCTAAAACAGCCTTTTTACACAATGCAGAGGATTAACCCCTTAAGTTCCACAATGAGTATAACAAGCATGCATATACAGACTGATTTTACTGTTGTGGGTTTAGTAACACTTTAAGCTAATGGTGATGATAATAGCCTAGGAACCTGCAGGCTTTAAACAAGACAGCAGTGGTGTTTTCCATACTGTACCTCTCTCATGATGGGTGCCATTTAAACATTGACACCTTCACTCTTTAAAAATATCAATGTTAGGTTAGTACAAAACACTGACTTTAGCCTGCATTATAAGAATCTTTTTGCATTTGGTCCATTAGAATTGTAACAGTACAGTCTATAAATTTTGTTAATATTAAAGTGATTGTAAAGTCTCGTTCTTTTTCTATAAAAATACCAAACATGTTATACTTACCTGCCCTGTGCAGTGGATTTGCACAGAACAGCCCAGATCCTCCTCTTCTTGGGTTCTTCTTCTGTGCACCTGGCCCCTCCCTCCTGTTCAGTGCCTCCACAGCAAGCAGCTTACTATGGGAACACCCGAGCCGAGTCACAACTCCCTGTGTCCATTCAGACATGGAGCCGCTGCCTGGCCCCACTCCTCTCTCCTGATTGACAGCAGCGGAAGCCAATAGTGCCGCTGCTGTGTCTCAGCCAATCAGGAGGGAGAGTCTCGGATGACCAAGACACTCGTGGACATCGCTGGACAGAGATGGGGCACGGGTAAGTATTAGGAGGGCTGAGGGGGGCTGCAGCAAACACAGAAGGCTTTTTATCTGAATGCATAGAATGCATTCAGATAAAAAACCTTCTGACTTTATGACCCCTTTAAGGGTTAACTCCTGCTAGCACAATTTTTGTTAGGCAACAGTAAAAATGTTCCACGGATTTAAGCAGTCTTTTTTAGTTACCTGAAATAACTCTAATTAGTTTAAATGGCTCACTTGCCAGACATGAAGCAGCTGTCAGTACAGATCTGCTCCGCATACGTCATATGGATGTATCTTTGAATCCTATCATCAAAAAATAATATATTGTTCCATTTTTTTTTTCATCCGCTTGAAGTTCTCCTTTCTCTGACTGGCAGAATAATAGCTTACCCAAATCCACAACTGCCTACAGCAATCCAAATTTATCCTACACTTTTCTCTGGCAGGAAAAGAAAGAGGAGTAACAGTCAGAGATGTGGGTAGAAGGTCTTGCTGTCATGAAGAAAGTATTCAGCTGATTATTGACATGCCAAAATGTTTTTTGTTTTTTTTTCATTTTTAACAACTGTTGTGAACTGGTCTGCTTAATAATTCAAATGTCCCTATGGACATTCCAATTTTCGTTAGTATAGGTGTCATTCTAATGCAATGATTCTGAGTAAGCTGTCATAGTCTTTACAGAACCAGTAGTTATTTTCTATGTTTGCCCACCATGTATTGGTACAGCCTGTTTTCCTTCCTGCAGGGCCGTCACAGCCCCTGCAGGGCCAGTGCTGATTGTTGGAACTTTGTGTGCCCACCTGGTATCTAGGTGGCACCTACCTCACAAAAAGAACATATAAGTAGTGCACATATCCTAACCTGCACAACCCTGTGAGTCCTTTCAGTCCATAATCTCCTTAGAATATTTCCCATAATTACCACTGTGGCTCCAGCACCTCCTCAGGGATCGGGGGAAGGGGGGGGTGATCAAACTAGTGCAAAGAAGATAAAAACAAGGAAGGCACAGGCAAGTATTAAACTGGATATTTATTGAAAAAATGAAACAGTATCTCCTTTACGGAACATAGGCATACATGGGCATACAGAGATATCCGCAATGCAGTGTGTAAAGATGCACCAGAGTTAGGGGATGACCATCAGGCTGTATCATACAAAGCTAGAACTACCGTGATTCACCAAAAATAAGACCTACCTCAAAAATAAGACCTATCTTGATTTTATAGAATGGCTGCAATATAAGCCCTACCCCAAAAATAAGCCCTAGTTAAAGTCCTTATAAAATCATGTAATCCAAGCTGAAAAAGGATTATATAATGTCCAATGTGTGTCTTTATGTAACATTATTGTAGAAAATATCTTATTTACAGTGCAGCTGAGCACTCATGTGACCTGCCGGAGCTCTCCTCCTCTCTTACCTGCCCCTCCCTCTGCAGTGCTCGGAGCGGGGCTGACCTCAGCGGATTCTCGGCATCTCCCTCAGCAGTGCTTGGAGCAGGGAAGAAGAGCTCTGGCGGGTCATGTGTGCGCCCAGCGGTGCTGTAAATAATGTATTTTCTACAATGTTACATAAAGACACACACTGGACATTATATAATCCATTTACAGAGCATATTAAATGATTTTACAATGACTTTAACTAGGGTTTATTTTGAGGATTACAGAGATACTAAATCCTGAGCTGACAGGGAGGGAGAGGGGGAGAGAAGACAGGGGACAAATAAGACATCCCCTGAAAATAAGCCCCAGTGCATTTTTTGTAGCCAAAATTAATATAAGACCCTGTCCTATTTTCGGGGAAACATGGTAGTGCTCTGAAGCTATTCACTGGATGACAAATCTGACATCAACAGCTACTGGAGTATCTTGCAGTGAAAAGGGCTTACTGTGCTGGAATGGCAATGGATTTGAAGGCTCTGTCTTTTTCTCAAGCCTCTGGAGGCTTGATAAAAGGGGAATTAATCTCCAGGATGCCCTTACACATTATGCTGATGATACCTTTGTGTGCTCACAGATGCTTACTGTTCTGTACATAAGTTTTTGTTTCTTTTTTCATGAAATATTTGGTTTAATACATGCCTGAGTTCTCCTTGTGTATATACTATTGGCACCCTACCTCGCAGACTACCTATCAGTGTGGTTGAAAAGAAGTTTAGCAAGATTATGGTACTTTGTTATACAAAGTTTCCACATTGCTGTTTCTCAACTGCTGTCTTCTAACCAAGTAGTCCCAATAAGTTTGAACAATCATCACCAGCTCTACAGAGATTGATAGTCTGGTACACCGAAATCCTCTATTAGTGGCCCTTGTGTGAAGTGAGAGGCAGCAAAGATAGAGGTTAGGGACTTTTCATGCACTTCCTTGGGTTAATATCCACTGAGTCAACACGTTATATAAAATCATTTGTACATAACTTTATTTAGAACATTATACAATTCTTAAAAGAAAGGGGTTTATTCCATAAAAACAAGTTAACAAACTGCTTGTCCAAGATCCAGGATTCAAGATTTAAAAAGATATATAAAACCAGTTCTGGAATCCAGGATTACATCACCTTGGACAAGCAGTTTAACCTGTTTTTATGGAATAAACCCCTTTCCTTTACCCCCTTAAAGACCAGGCCATTTTTTGCGATATGGCACTGCGTTAATTTAACTGACAATTGCGTGGTTGTGCGACATTGTACCCAAATAAAATTGATGTCCTTTTTTTCCCTACAAATAGAGCTTTCTTTTGGTGGTATTTGATCACCTCTGCGGTTTTTATTTTTTTGCGCTAGAAACAAAAAAGACTGACAATTTTGAAAAAAAAATACATATTTTTTACTTCTGCTATAAAACGTTTTCAATAAAAAAAAAAAAAAAAAAATCAAATTTCTTCATCAGTTTAGGCCAATATGTATTCTGCTACGTATTTTTGGTAAAAAAATTCCTAATAAGCGCATATTGATTGGTTTGCACAAAAGTTATATTGTCTACAAAATAGGGGATAGATTTATGGCATTTTTTTTTTTTTTTACTAGTAATGGCGACGATCAGTGATTTTTAGCGGGACTGCAACATTGTGTCGAACAGATCGGACACCTAACTGACACTTTTGACACTTTTTTGGAAACCAGTGACATTATTACAGTGATCAGTGCTAGAAAATAGGATTTTTTTAAAATACAGCTTACCAGTAAAATCCTTTTCTTGGGAATACATCACGGGATACAGAGACTTTGATAATTAGTTAGTTAGATAGTCACCATGAGGTGATTGGACACTGGCAACCCTAATTACAAGGCGAGTTCCTCCCCTATACAACCTCTCCCATATGGAGAGTACCTCAGTTTTGTAGCAAAGCAATAAGTATCCCAACGTATAATCCCAAAGATGGGCGGGAGCTCTGTGTCCCGTGATGTATTCCCAAGAAAAGGATTTTACAGGTAAGCTGTATTTAAATAAAATCCTATTTTCTTGTTCATACATCACGGGACACAGAGACTTTGATAATTACTTAGTAGGATGTCCCATAGCAATGCCCAAATTGAGGGGAGGGAGACACAGATCAGCCAGACAAGAGGATCTATACTGCTGCTTGCAGCACACTGCGCCCGAAAGCAGCATCCTCATGCCCTCTTACATCCACCTGATAGAATCTAGTGAATGTATGAAGACCAAGTTGCAGCCTTGCAGATCTGAGCCATGGAGGCCTGGCGATGCACCGCCCATGAAGCACTAACTGCTCTAGTTGAGTGCGCTTTAACCTGAAAAGGAGGAATCTTCTTTTTTACACCATAAGCCTGAACAATACCCTGTCAAATACATCTAGAGATAGTGGATTTCGACGCTGCCTGGCCCTTTTTGGGGCCTTCTGGCAGAATAAATAGACAATCAGTCTTTTGTATCTGAGCCGTTGCCTGCAGATAGATTCTGACCACTCTTACAACATCTAAAGAGTGTAACAACTTCTCCCCTGCTGGCTGCGGATCTGGAAAAAAGGACGGTAGGACCACATCTTGATTCAGATGGAATCCCGAAACCACTTTAGGCAGAAAAGTCGGGTAAGGAGGCAACACCACCCTGTCTTTGTGAATAATCAAATATGGCTCTTTTCAAGAAAAAACTGCTAACTCCGATACCTTTCTAGCCGAGGATATGGCTATTAGAAAAACCAACTTCTTTGTCAAAAGAACTAAAGAAGCAAGGTGCAATGGTTCAAAAGGTTGTTCCTGTAAAACAGACAAAACCAAATTCAAATCCCATGGGCACACAGGAGGCTGATTCAAGCGTAGTGCCCCCCGAACAAAGGCCCGGACCAGGGAATGAGAGGCAAGCGGTCTTTGAAAGAATACTGACAAGGCCAAGATCTGGCCCTTGATAGTGCTGAAGGCCAGCTTCATTTCTAAGCCTAATTGAAGAAAGGCAAGAATCCTGCTAATGGCATACTTTCTAGGATGCCACCCCCTGGATTCACACCAGGAAACATATGTCTTCCAGATTTTGTAGTAAAGCCTGGAAGCCGGCTTCCTAGCATTAACCAGAGTGGACAGTACTGGCCCAGAGAGGCCACGACCCTTCTGAATGTGGGTCTCAACCACCAAACCGTCTAATTCAGACTTTGTAAGGCAGGATGGAATATTGGACCCTGTGAGAGTAGGTCTGGGCGCAGAAGGTCTTCCTTCTGCCATCTTTACTATCTTTACGATCTCCGCATACCAAGGTCGCCTGGGCCAAGCTGGAGCCACTAGAATTACTGGCTTTCCTTCCCTTTTGACTCTCCAAAGGAATCGTGGGAGAAGCAGAACTGGAGGGATCGCATAGATCAGAGAGTACTGATCCCATGGAATCCTTAAGGCATGTGACCCTTGTGCTAGCGGATCCTTTGTTCTTGACACAAAGTTGTCCAGTTTCTTGTTGAACCTGGAAGCCAACAGGTCTACATCCGGAGTACCCCATTTTCGACATATGGCCTGAAATATGTTGGGGTGTAGAGACCATTCTCCTGGGCACAGCAGCCTCCCCCCCACTCAGCCGAGTGAGGGCGCCTCTTTATAGGGAGGCTTTGGGGTTCTGTTTAACAGATCGTGGACCCCAAGACTTCTTTTGTCCTTGGGCTTGACCTTGGACCTTTCCCCTAGTATTGGACTGGGGAGGCCTTCGCCACTGCCTGAAGGTCGAGGCTCCAGGGGCTGGGGACAGAGAACGTCTAAATGAGGGACGTTTATTCTTCTTTTTAACCGGTAAAAACGTGTTCTTACCCCTGGTAATCTTCTGGATATATTTGTCCAGATCATCCCCAAACAGACGTTCCCCATAAAACGGGAACCCAGTCAAATATTTTTTTTCATGAAGCCTCAGCTGCCCAATGCTTAAGCCAAAGGGCCCTGCGCATGTGTACCAGCAAGAGAGTAAGGCAGAATGCTTGCTGAGCAGAATCCATAATGGCATCAACCGCAAAACACAAGACCTTAGGAAGGTCTGCATAAACCCCGCCCTCCTCAGTGGAGAGGAGGTTAAGCACCTGCTTCATTTGTTCCTTGAGGAACAGGCACATGCCGATTGCTGCGACTGCAGGCTGGACCACAGCGCCAGCCATATAAAAGGAGGCTTTAAATAAAGTTTCCAGCTTCTTCTCATTTGGATCTTTGAACCCCTGAGCATTGTCCAAAGGACAGGTCAGGCTTTTATTCACACAAGAAATAGCCACATCTATTGCTGGCACCCACCATTTCTTAGTGAACTTTTCCTCCACCGAATAAAGCATGGAAAACCTCTTAGGAGGAGAAAATAGTTTATCTGGGTGACCCCAGTCATCATGCAACGATTTCTCCAGCAAGGGATGAATTGGGAAGGCATACGCAGCCTGTGGGGATTTCCGGGATCCCAAGGAGTAAACAGAGGATATGGCAGCCTCAGCAAAGGGCAATCTGTATGTGGTATGCACCAATTCAGTATAATATTGCACCTGTACTTTGAAGGCCTGGAGGCAGAAGAGAGATTTTCCTCTTCCCCTGAATTGCCCGACTGCTCCTGATCCCCATCCACAGATAGGGATATTTCATCTACCCCTTTTTCTGCTACTCCTTAAGGAAGCTGTAATAAAAGTAGTAATCCTTCCTTCTAAACCATCCAATGCAGCCTTCATAGTGTCTTCAGTGACATACACAGGGACTGTAACATTGGTAGAGGCTGCAAAGCCTGACAGGGGCACAGACTCATCCTGTGAGGCTGCCTCCAGTCTTTCAGGGGGGGGGTGGAATCCTGCAGGCATGTCCAGAACCCCTAGATCTAGGCAGTGATTTCTTAGTGCCTTTTTTACCTCCCCCTGAAGCCCTCTTATGAGAAGACATAGTCCTAAGCTGCAAAGCAGAGCTACTAGTACAAATGCAATCACTGTTGTGCCTTAGTCTTACAATATAAACATTAGCTCAGTCTGCACAACCTGATGCTGAGCAGGTGTCTTAGGTATGCCTGGATCTGAATCCACTGAGATGCTTACTGCCCACAGCTCTGTGTCCAACTGCTTACAGGAGCTCTGGCATACTGGGCTTTAAACATAGCCGCTTTGCGCCTGCACACTGGTGTGCCATGCACATCGCACGTGCACAGCGCCGCAACCACGCCCCCTCCTTCCCCACCGAAAACCACCGTAAAAGCGTGCCCCCTGCGCACGCATAGGACTATCATGGCTGCGGTCGGGGGCGAGGGGGGGAGAAAGGAGACCACCTGAGGACTGCGCGGGACAACCGGACTGCGTGGGATCCCCCTTCCAGATCTATGTGGCAGAGCCTGCAGCGGCTTCTTAGACCAGCTTCACTGAGCGTGTATCCTGGATGGCATGTAAGTATACACAGGTTTGTCTCTTACTCCCTCTAGTGGCGGAAACCAGGTAAGACATGCAAAATATTAAAAAAATGACTTTAGATATACCTTAGTTCATCTGTATTAGTTATGCATTACCCTTCAACTTATGTCTATACTGTAGACATCAGATAGCAGATAACAGATATGGTGGAAAAGATTCCATTGCTTTTAACCTTGGTGACAATGGTTGCAGTAGGGACACAGGTAGTAATGCGAACCCCTCCCTACTATACAAAATGTTTTGGCTATAGATACACTTTATAGCTAAATATATTGTTATCGTCGTGTTGAAACTCCAAAAACATAATGGCTGTGCATGTGGTACATGTTTGGACTAGTTGTCAATTATATGATTCAAAATTTGTAGTCCAGTGTATCATATTTTACATGATTACCTTGATTCAAGCTCACAGGATGAATAAGGTTCTGTATAAAATCAGAGCTAAGAGCTGATTGATGTTGATTCATTGTACAACAGCAGGAAAAGTATGAGCCATTGAAGAAGCATACAAGACAAAAAGATTCAAGTAATTGTACCTGTCTTTTTCAGCTAAAATGAACTTCTCAAAATGCAAGTGCAATTTCTGTCCTCCCGGTGCATCAATCGTCCATGCACAGAAGAGATTGTTGCTATAGTTACTTGGGAAGTTTGGGGAAAGTACTCGTCCAACAGTGGCATTTTGTATTCTTCCTCCACATGGGGCTAAAAGCATAATGAAATGATACTTATGATGTACATTGTTAGGAAATAAAACCCAAAAACATGGATATCTCAAGGTGGAACTTAAGGCATGCAGCTAAAGACACTATCAAAATACATGTATGCTTACCAGGTTTCAGGGCAAAAGATTTATCCAATTATAAATTATCATTCAATCTTGTTATTAACACATTAACACACTGAAGAAATTACACTTTGCTTTAATGTAAAGTAGTGAGTGTACAGCTTGTATAACAGTGCACATTTGCTGTCCCCTCAAAATAACTCAACACACAGCCATTATTGTCTAAACCTCTGGCAACATAAGTGAGTAAAAAACAAAACAAAACACAAAGCCCGAAGGCTGAAGCTGCGCTAGAAATAGTGAGTGAATAACAAGTATAATGGATAAAGCTGCCAGCACCTAAAAGTTTAGTATCAAACTCCAAAATAACAAATAGGAACACGAAAGATGCAGCGCTAAAAATGTGGAAAAAAACTTGATGTGAATTTTTTTTTTGTGACCAAAGAAAAATAAGGCAGAGTCTCATAAAGATAACAGCATAGATCAATGATGAGTAATCATATAAACATAATCTTTGTGAACAATAATATGAAAACATATGAAAAACTTTACAAGTGAAATATATGAAGAAAAGTCCCATTAGATATCAGTACATGAATAAACAAGAAAATAACACCCATCCGTGTAGATGCAGGAAAAGCAGGAAAAAGAAGGGGTATCCTCCGTGTGACTTCACACCCGAAGTGAGTAACATAATCCACGCTTACCAGATGGCGATGACTGCTATTACGGCAATCTCGCCCAGCACAGGGAATTCGGTCTCCCCAAAACCCAAGACACAGTACCGGAACAGCAACTAGCGGCAGATAATTCTCGGGAATATGAAACGAAAAAACTTCCATAGTGCAGTTTGTACAAAAATGTGATTTATTGAGAATAAAAGAATCGCACTTACAAGGTAGCAATCAGTTAAGAGCGATGGGATATAGCATAAAAATGGGTTGCAGTGTCTCCGTCTGTTGTGCTTCACTTCCTACATCCGTTTGTTAGCCCATACAAAAAACATAATGACGTCACCGTAGCAGGCTCCTCCCTGCGATGGAGCCTGCGACGGTGATGTCATTACGTCATATGACGCTGAGCATATGCTCAGCGTCATATCCAGAGGTTGTCTTTTGGAAACAGACATATGAGTGCTGCCAGCATTGCTGCAGAGGTTGAAGGGGTGGGGGTCAGCCTGTCAGTGCTCAGACCATATGCTGCACACTGCATCAAATTGATCTGCATGGCTGTCGTCCAGAAGGAAGCCTCTTTTAAAGATGATGCACAAGAAAGCCCGCAAACAGTTTGCTGATAACAAGAAGACTAATGACATGGATTACTGGAACCATGTCCTGTGATCTAATGAGACCAAGATAAACTAATTTGGTTCAGATGGTGTCAAGCGTGTGTGACGGCAAACAAGTGAGGAGTACAAAGATAAGTGTGTCTTGCCTACAGTCAAGCATGGTGGTGGGAGTGTCATGGTCTGGGGCTGCATGAGTGCTGCAGGCACTAAGGAGCTACAGTTCATTGAGGGAACCATGAATGCCAACATGTACTGTGACATACTGAAGCAGAGCATGATCCCCACCCTTCAGAGACTTGGCCACAGGGTAGTATTCCAACATGATAACGACCCCAAACACACCTCCAAGACAACCACTGACTTGCTAAAGAATCTGAGGGT